>CM055960.1:27357411-28052527 GCA_029490685.1 Schizonepeta tenuifolia | reverse complement strand
GTCGGAGATGGCATAGAAGCAAGAGGCGTGATTTTATTTTATTTTATTATATCTTTGGTCGTGACTCATTAAGGGTTTGAAAACGGGCAGGTAGTATATCTAGATCGCGTGCTGCAGCTGATGCAAATTCACAGTCGACATTACCAAGCTCTTTCTCTCTATCTTACTGTCAAAGCAAAGTGATGCAACAGCGGATATAAGAACGGACACAATAACTTATATGCAGCAGGTCGCACTCATGCGACCGCGCTGGGGCGCATGGGGTGCACGCGCCTCACCTACGCGCCTGCTATTTTTTTTTTTTTAATTTCAGTTTTCTTTAAATTCATTTTTTCAATTCCAGATTTTTTTTTCAGTTTTTTTCCATTTTTTTAATTTCAATTTAAAAAAAATTCACTTATTTTTTTCCACCTTTTTTTTTGCCTCTTCGTTTTTTTGTTTGCCGCTTCTTCTTTGGTCAAGATTCGAGCGAGGGAGCCGAAGACCTTAGAACGAGCCGAAAAAATCCAAATTATTGTCCGCCGATTATCCTTATTTAGTAATCGGAGTGAAGGCGGGGGCGTAAAATCGGAACCGAAGGCGAAAAAAAAATTGACCGGATCAACGGGTCAACCCAACCCGAATCGGTCGCTTGACATGCGACTTGCTGCATGCAAGTCTTCCTCATGAACAGAGGAAGAGATTATTGTTCCGTTGATTTGTATAATATCGGAAGAACAAAAGAATGCTACTCCCTCGTCCACACTCCACACTCCACACTCACCAGATTTATTAAACTCCGTGCCAAATGTAATAGACATCTTTTTGGTGGACGGAGGGAGCACGATATAAACCCTAGAATTTCTTTAATAAATAAAACCAGTCCTACTCCAACTTAAATTCTACGAAACTAGTAAAATACTAAAGGAAATAAATAACAGAACTCCTAAAGACTAGGATTTAGGATAAACTAGGAAATAATAAAGAAAAAACTCCTAAAAGATCACTAAATAACTTATCAACAACAGCCATCTCCATCAAAAGGCAATTTTTCTGCAGGATAAGGCTAATGTGCTAGCAACACGTGGACAGTTCTTCTAACATGGCTTCTTCCTCGAATTAAAAACAAAAAACAATGGTAAAATATTGCAATAAAACCAACGTTTGCACTGCTTGAAATTGGTCACTACTGCTGTTACTCAAAACCTGAATTCTCAGAACAAGACGAAAGCTACTAGTCTAATAATATTGCAATATCTGTTACTTTCAATCACAAATGAGCTTAGAATATAATGCGACAGAAATCAATATTAAAACTATAGCACTCTTCTTGAACTACACAAGTTGAAGCTGATAAATCTAAAAATATGATGTGCAACTACTGGCTAGCTCAAGAAGAGTTAGATATAATGTATCGATGGCAGACAGTTTGAATGCATGCTTTTTACAGAGATAACTAGAGTTCAATGGTTGAGGAACTTATCTTGTCTTCATTGGACATGCATTTGATCAGTTTACCTAGGATCCTAGCCAGATCTTCGCTGTCGTTCCATTCACAACTTTTGCTTTGACAAGATGAGTATTTTTCATAATGCGGCCCCAATAAAGGGAAGTCCTTCCTTGGCAAAACAAAGTCTCCGCAGCAAGCTTCAGAGTTGGACAGAAGTCATTCATCCCCATCACCAACGTATATGAATCTATTGCTTTCATTTCAGGTAAAGAATCTTGAAAATGCTCAATGGTACGACCCTACAAAAGAGTAAAGTGGAAAAATTGTTGTGTTATGACTTTTCAACAAGATGTTAACTGGCCAATGCCTGTCAAACAAACCAAGTATCTCCCTCATGCATAAGATCAACTGCTACTAAGCAACCATCAAGCTCCCCATACCATAAGGCAACTTTGATAATTAGCAAAGGTAGGACAGTTTAGTCTCACTTGCTGAATGTAACGAAAACCTATAAAGATACCTAGGACTAGCAGTATGCAGCCAAAATACACAGCTCGAATCCTCACAATGATTTGAGCCCAACTAAAAACAAATTGCCTAGAAAACTCCATCAGCTTTGCGTTAATCTAGAGACCAGGTAACCATAACATAAAATGGCAGTTATGACTAGTTTCTCGACTAATATCCATTATCGATTGCAATGCTTTGGTTTTGTTGTCATTGCATTCAGAAGCCAAGAGTTTATACAATTTTGCTCCACTCTTGATTAACCTTTTCTTTAAATTGAACTCTTCAAATTAAACTACTACCTTCTATTGGGATAAGGTAGGCATCCATAGGAATTACAACTTTATTTTTAAAGCTGAAGCTAGAAGCTATAGTGTTAAGATTGAATTTGGAAGTAATATGTTTGGTTTAAAGAAGAAAGGAACCTGGTTGCATCTTGCATTCTAAACTACAACTGATAATCTCTTCTTTTAAATTCAATTTATACCCTCTATTGGAATGAGGTAGTTTTATTGAAGGGATTTCAACTGAATCTGCGAATTCTAGACAATATTTCAATTATAGAAAATTAGAAATGTTAACCATAAGGTCTTGACTTTTTGCTGTTTGAGTCGATGAGCATTATTCTGGGAACCAATGCCTCCAATACAATGTTGTTTAACACCTATAATAAGCATTAAGTTACCGAAGTTTTGACTGGTTATGCTAATTGCAACAAAATTTAAAAGTGTGTTCTTAATATTGCAATTTTAGAAATATGTTAAAATTTCAAATCGAAACAGAGAATGTGATTTAAAAGCAATCAGCCCCTAAAATATGGAAGTAAAGTTACAACTCTGACTTTTCAAGATATTCTTCATTAACCACCTAATGGATGGATGAAGAAAGATCAGGTTGATGTAGAAGGCACTTATATCACAGAAAATGAGGCACCGTACCAATACAAACCAGATCATTTTGTAGTATAAAATATCTAAATCTGATAAGGGTATTCAACTTATCTAAGATCATCAAACGAAGCAACAAAAATAAGTCAAGCAAAATAAATGGCCAAGGCACCACAACATGCAGATTATTAAACGTCTAACAATCATACCTTGCATAAGTTTGGACGGGCAGAGATCACAACCATGTGGCGCGACTGAACCGTGGTAAGGAAAGATCCTCAGCCTTCCTTTGTCTACAACAGCAGGGTTCGTGATGATCTCCGAGAAACAGCTGTATATCTCATGATGTTCTAAAATAGTTCTGATGTAAAACTGATTCGAGTCACTGGCCACCTTCAAGTCACATCTGAAAACCCACCAAAAACACGTATTTCCCATCATATCACACACAACTCTTGGGACGAAAAGTCAAAGAACGGTATGAAGATGGCAAGGAAGTACCCAAGAGAATGAGCAAATTTTATAACTGAAACAACACTAGGATGCAACGGCATCCCTTTCAAACACTCAGCAATATCATCTACCGATTTTCCTCGAATGTTTCAGCTCCTCCAATAGCCTATCCTATAAAACAGTGGACTAATTACAAACGCCGTACGAAAAATCACCAGAATCAACAATTACCAGCAGGCTGCAATGTTTTCGAAAAAACTGAAAAACAACAGGCTGGAATTGCTAGCATATTCCAAAATTAGAGACTGAATCTCTAAGCTACTTTAAGTAGAATTTGAGGCAATTTCTGACATAATTATCCATTTAAAGTTTGACTGAATTGAAGTAAAATTCCTGTATCCAAACCAAAATATTGAACATTACTAAAAGCACGTGATCGGAGAAAATACTAACTCAAAATCAAATTCAGCTTTGAACTGCGCATGAACAAGCTAGAAAACTAAATAAATGAGTATATAATCGCGCACAGACACAAAAACGCGGAAATTACACAGAAACATTTTAAAAATGTAGGTATATACTTTACAGACCATGAGAGAGTTCCAAGCAATGTGGGGCGGAGGTCGCGGTACAATTCGGTGAGTCCCATCTTCGTCAACACCCATCTGTCGCTGTCGTCTTCGATAAGCGATCTGTCGAAATCAAATACTATCACGATTTTTCCGGCCATTTTAGCCGGCCTTCTCTCTCTCTCTCTCTTTCTCTCTCTGAAAGCTCGATTCAGCCGCTGCTGGTTTTCTTTACTTGATCATAATTTCTGTTCTTCAGTAACTAAGCCACGTGGAAAGCAATTAATAGTTACTGCTAGATCTTAACAGGGGGCCGTTCTACTCCTAGTTGTTAAGGCCCACATTCAATTGGGCTTTAGAGTATTAATGGGCTCTATGAATTTAATTCGGGTATAGGGCTAAATTAATACTCCATTTTATTAATATTTTCATTAGTATTATTTTTTATTGAGATATATAGATTACTCACCTTTTTTGGAATTTTATCTAATATAATATAGAATTTTTTTTAATAGTCAAAGAAAACAGTTCCAAGTCCGATTGTTCTAACAAAACTAGTATTATAAACATATTTCAACGTGCATATAAATAAACTTAAATATGATAACATATTTTTATTTCCTTTATTTATAAAAATACTATTTTGATATTGAATATTAGAAAATCATAACATAATTCAAATATGTAATGATATATACTACCTCCGTCCCATATTACTTGTCTCACTTTCTATTTTGGGCGTTCCACTCTACTTGTCTCACTTTCCATTAAGGAAATAATTAAGAAATCACTTTATTCACTTTATATCACTTCAAAATCACTTTATATCACTTTATGTCACTATCAAAAACACTTTACATCACTTTATCAATTAAAAAATATTTTATATCACTTTATTAACTACACTAACCATACCTTTTATATCTAATCTATTTTTTTCTTAATCTCCATACCGGGAGCAAATGAGACAAGTAATGTGGAATGGAGGGAGTATATTTTTTTGTAGTAGTAGGTCAAAAGTGCCATTTCCTTGACCCACAATATAAGAAACAAAACCAATTATTCATTTCGCACACAATAAAACAAACTCAACAACCACGGTTTACCTTTTCATTCGTGCATCATACATTTTTAACTATTTTATTAAGGGTAGTGATATTTGGTCACACTGTGACCGACCACACCAGCTAAAAATAGTAATATAAGTTTTGAAAATGGAAATACACCCCAATTAGGAAACATAAACCCTAGGGGGAAAATGTGATTATTTCCATTTTTATAGTCAACTTTCCTTTTCTGACGCGTGTAGCTGGCCACCGTGTAGCCGACCATCATTACCCTTTAGTTAATTAATTAACAAGGCCAAGGGTCATTAACTATTGTGGGCCCATCAATAATCTTTAACTATTACTATCACCCTTCAATTTGAGTAGAATATACTACTAAAACATCAAAAGTCTATTTGTTGTGGCTGTCACCCCAATACAAGTAGCTGCCTCCATGTGCTTGCAAGAAAAACCGCCAAATGGACAGATCACATTGAGAGAGAGAGAGAGAGAGAGAGCGAGAAGAGCGAACAGCTCACTCAGTGTGCATTATTCATATCTCGCGGTCATCAAAAGTGTCAACTTCAAGATTTACAGATGTTACAAATGAACGACTACAAATGAATGAATCATCCAACAAACTCCCGCCCTACGTATGTCCAATAAAGAATTTTCATATCTACACCCCTCTCTCTCTCTCCCTACCCTTCTGCTTGAACATTTTAGACAACAGTAACAACCAAAGAATGAAAATTATAGAAACAAGAAAAAACTATATATGGCCCTCCCAAATTTACAGAGTGACAATAAATCTAATGGATTCTTTGTGACGTGACGCGGGTCTTGATTGGTTTCAATTTCAATCCCATGCTTTCCGGAGAGAGGAGTTCTGGCGCGATACAAGTAGGGCTCAACGGGCTCCTCGGGCTACCGCTGAACTGACTTGGCTTATGTAAGCCGTAACCCATCAGAAAATACTCCATTGACGTCAACATTGCTTGCGGCTGCTCCTCCGTGACAATTGATCCACAATCTTGTACCTGTATAACATCGTTCTTCCATTGCATCAGCACACTGTTTCCACCATTAACGAACGAGCCCTAGTCTATCTTACAGCTACCATATGCAGCATTGCCAAGCAAGTAACACAACATTCAAAATATATATATACCTTCATTCTTAGGCCAAATCCAAATCTTTTAATCAGTGAAGTATCAGATACGAGGAGAAAAATGAGCAGAACCTATAATCATGCATTACACGTGCAGATGCAATGCTATACTTTTCAAAACCAGAAATTGGTTTATTCTTATTTCTTTCTCCTTTATTTTTTAGGTCAAGTTTATGCTGAAATATATTTCATCATCTTTATTTACTTTTTAGTTTTTAGTTTAAAATATTTTACTGTGTAATACGTACCTCAACTAAGGCACTATATCTCTTGTCCAGTTTAGCAATCATGTGGATAGCCTCTGAATGAAAAGGAGAACTATCCCCAACAAATATCAGAGTTCGGCACTTTAATTTCCTCAAACCACGTGTTAGGTCAGGTCTCCTATTCAATGACAAAACAAACTGAGATAAGATAAAATCTTAAGCAAGCACGAACGATATCATGAAAACATGGCCCGGAAATCACTATCATACCCGTCTATTGCTTGAAGAAAACGAAGCACATTTGGGCTCTGCCTCTCGTCTAACAGCTGCATCAAATATATTAAAACAAATACATTTTATTCTCCAGAATAACTGTTCTATGAGGAAATATGTCGAAGTGGGTTTTGTGAAAAATAATAAATAGATGTCAAGCACTAACTCTTCTACATGCTTGAACTATGTCCGATTCTGGAACTTCTGCATTGCCACGAACTTCCTGGTACGGCATAGAGAAATTATGTGACCAATAAATTCCAAGAAAACCACTCCAGAATGTCTGGTGGCTGGATAATTTGCTGGTTATTGAAGAGGAAAGTGAAATACCTTGCTAAAATAACGGTAAAGTAAGCACTCTTTCAGCAAACCACACATGCCATAATAGTACAGCAAATTTGACATCACCTGCACAGTTCCATGACAATTGTTAGTGTTTCGTACATTAAATCATGTTGCAAGACAATGGTAATAAGGAAGTTTAGTTGTTCAAACCTTATTACAGAGCCATTCAGTCCACGATGGTGCTTTGCACAAAGGCGAAACAAGTATCAAACCAACAACTCGCTCCCTATATTTCATCTGTCAACATCAACACACTTAGTTCTATGAAACACTTGAGACCTATTACGATAATAATGAATCTCTACTGAAAACATACAGCGAACAAGGTAAGGATGTAAGCACCAGCCATTACTCCCATGCACATGACTGCACCGAGTCTGAACAAATCAAACTCCATCAATTAGAAATACTTATAAAAAATGAATCAAATATCAACAAGAGGCAATACACAAAAAGGTTAACAAAATAGTAGTGACAACATAGATGTAGTATTAAGGTCACCTGAAATAATTGAGCACCTCAAGAATTTGATCTGCTAAATCATCAACAGACGGCACAGGATAACCTTCACTAATGGCAGCAGCTCCCAACTGCAAGAACTCTTATCAGAGTCCCATTTAAATTTGCTGTGAGCAATATTATTTAATAATCCATAGAACATACTAATAATTAGATAATAGTTAGTTAACAAAACGAGAATGAATCTACAATAAAATCATCTGCAAGACGGGCAATGACAAACCTCATGCCCAGGAGGGCTAATATGGTAAACACAGAAATTGTGAAGGAGCAACGCTGCTGCATCCGGACAAAAAAATAAACCTTGAAAGCAGGATACATCTGATAGGAAAAAGAGAACCATGTGCATAAATATTTTTTTTGAGTGCATATAGAGAAAAAAAAATAATACAGAATGATGTGAACAATTGAAAGTTAAAGATTATTACATAGAAAAGTTCATTACTCACGGTTTAAAGCCAAATCCGGATAAGTGATGAGAGCTGGTTTATCTGGATCACCATAAATAATTACAGATACTGAACCACTTCCTGTTCGTACAATATGTTCCTGATTGAATATACACATCGTAGATAATAAGCAAAAGCTCACAATCAAATCTACTCAACTTCTTCAGAATAAGAATATAGAAATGTAAGAGAGAGAGCAACATGTAGCATCAGTATTTTCTCACCAAACCGCAAACCATTAGTCAAACAGAAACAACCATTCATTTTGCTTGGTCATCCTTCAAGGAAAGGAAAAACCCCACGACTTATTTAGGCAACTTTTTCATTCTTAGGATTGAAGTTAACCATGTGCATCCACCCAACTTTTAGCCAGATTGCTTTCTAGAAATTATTAACATATTTAATCAAAGAATAAAGGTTTTGAAATTCCCAATCATTTGAAACTTCAAAAGGCTTAAATTCACATAAAAAAAGAGCACCCTCTGGAAGTGAACATCAAATTTATTATTATGCTGACAAAGTAAAAATTGCCAACAGCCAAGCTATATCAAAATACAGTTTTAACAAACGGCTTTAAAGAATCAGAAGCCAACAAGCTCAAGCATCAAAACCAACAGAATCTACTCATGACTAATTTACATCGATACTTCAAAAATTTGTATTGCTCAAGCTATTGTTACTTGTATCACGTGGTAAATTCTAGGAAAAACAAAGAAATATCTAACGTTATAATCTCCCAAAGTCTTTAAATGAACTTGGCTAAAACTTCCTTCTGGCAAAGCTACATCGTATTTAGCAAGTCGATCGAGAAACAAATTAGATGAGACATAAACCATGGTTTTCTTGCTTCACTTTATTCATCGAAACTGTAATCAAGGCTATCCTTACAATAACCAAAATATGAAATGTAAACTCACCAAGTCGCAAAAAATAAATTAAAATCGAATTAACACCTAAGCTATTTTCTGGCCCCAACTGGAGGAAACCCATGAACAGAGGTAACAAAACTATCAAAATAAATAGCTAGAGTGGTTCAACCGAAATGTTATTCCACCAAAATGAAGATGTCATGTATTATTTCAGCAATTCCAAATTTCATTACAGAAACTAGAAGCAGCCCCAGATTAACAACAGGCTCCAAAATTTTGGGATAAAATTAAGGAGCATAAAAATTAGGCAAAAAAGGAAAGCAGCACGTAAATTCAAATTTCAAACAGCAAAATAAGCAAGTCTCATATCAGATAACACAACGTAAAAAGGAAAAAGAAGAAGAAGCGGATATACATCGATTACGAAACACGAAGCAATGATTGCATTACCATCAATTGAAAAGCAGAGCAAAAACCTCAACAACATTTACACGGGAACAAAAATAAAAGAAACGGAAAAATTACAACCTTCCCGCCGAGATAAATTGTCTCCACATCGAGGCAAACGGAATCAACGCTTAATTCAGCCATGCCGTCGCCTCTTCGTCACACACAAACACAAAATTTGATTGTTACTCTGAGTTTCTCTCTAAATAAATATAAATATCCGATTATACATACATATATCGAATGAGGGGTCTTCAGCTTTTGATGACTTATATACGAAGCGATTCTTTCGCTCCCCTTTTATCCCACATAATTTTTATACGAAATATTCATATTTTGTATGTCAACAATTTCTTCACAGTTGTTCTTTTTCTATTTCAGTAAACCGATCTCCCACCGACGCTTTCTCTCTCTACCTACAACTACAAAAATACAAAATACAACCGAAATTAACCTATAAATTGTTCCGAGGGCATTTATGTCATTTGAGCTTGCTGTGACTGTAGTCAAAATTTAACGTAGTTAACGGCCGACGCCGTTGACTGTTTCTGTGCCGTTTCTGCAAATGAATTTTATCAACTCCGTCTTAACTCTAACCGGCCCAGAATTTAGAAATTAAAATTTTATGTCCTTAAGTCATTAATCATCGGAGGAAAAAAAATACTCCATATTTTAATACCAGAGGGTGCATCCTCAAATTTTTGGGTCACCATTTCCAGATGATTTTACAAAAATATTTTTGAGGGAGATTTTACAAAAGTATTAACCGCGTAAGAATATGTAAATTTTTAAGTAAGTTCAAATTTAAATAACTTGCAATTATTATATTTTTAAGTACAGTGCTTTTTTTTTTTAACTATTCTAGTTAAGATAATGAAAAATAGATTGGTGTTGTGGTTAATTTATCAAAACAAATGAATAAATAAAAACAATAAACAATACTTCTAAGGGTGTGCGTCTACTTGGATGAAAATATTGCCATTGAAAAATGATGGATAAGTAAAAATGAGAAAATATTAGCATTTTCATCATTTTCTTATCACATGTTTATTAGGATGGAAAAGAAATTATCACATGATCCCCCCACCCTTCCCCCATTTTTATGTCTTTTATCCATTGGAAAATATTTTCACATCAAAAGCTAAGGATAATATTATCCAACATTGACAGAAAAATAGTGAAAAAGGATTACCCGAGAAAAAATTTTAACCTGTTCGGAGAAAATTTTTCATCACAGTAAACATGTGAATATGATGAAAAAGGAGTAAAAATTTTTCTTTTCCACCATTTTCCATTAAAGTAAACGCATTCTAAAAAAACAATAAACAATTTATTTTTATACAGTTTTTAATAAATTATTCAAATATTTTATACTGTAAATTATTCAATTAAACCTTAATTAGTTATTTATTAACCTCAGTTATAAATTAGTAAAATCTGATTACAGATTAATAAGTTATAATTATGAATTACTAAATTTTAATTAAAAATATTTAACCCCAAATTATCCTTAGCGAAAGTTATCTTCTCTTTCTTCCAGAAATCTCAAGTTACACTCCTGCTATAACGAATGTGCACAATGTACAAAACTCACTAACAATATTATAATGTCTTAATTTTTTTTGAAAATTGAAAATAGCTTTTGAAGAATATACACCCTCCATCCCACGAAAATACTGTAGGTTGTCTTCCATTTCACACAAATTAATAAAACTATAATTAATTTTCTTCGAAACACATGATTTTTATTGAATTGTTCAATTTTTCCCTAATTATTACTCCACACATCAAAATTCACAAATATTGTAAGGTTGTATTAATAAAATAATTTTATAGTACAACTATAATTAAAAAAAGTGACCATATTTTTGGGACATTCTGGGGGGGGGGGGGGGGGGACTATTTTCGTGGGACAGAGTTAGTATGATATTTACACTTGAAAATATTCTTACTTTATTTATTTATGCATTTTTTAATTTGTATTTTGACTGATTAAGTTATTAATTAGTCTCCAGACTCTCCACCAATAACTCAAATTATCGAATAAGAATAAAATCGTGAATTAAAAACATTTCTCTTGATTGCACTATAGAGAATGAAAGCTATGCATTGCTGGCAATTTGCGGTTTCATTATTGATAAGAGAAAGAAAATTAAATAACTGTGAAAGTAAGCATGACATGTCGGTGAAAGATTATTGTGGGATGGGAATCATAAGCACAACTAATTGTGTCTTTATGCTGTTAATATTTATTTGAGATAGCGATTAACGCCTATTAATAACTATTTATACCATACCTTTAATACTAAATATCTTTGATGAATGACAACCTGGAAAAACACTACTGCTATCTTTAAATTAGTCTTTCATTTGAGTTATGTTCAAAGTACAATTTAAATTTTTGGCCCAATTAAAAATTTCTATCATGCAATTTTAGTACAGCTTCCAATTAGAATTCATTTCTTTAATTTCTAGTTTGTTTTCCTTCTCTTTTGAGTGAATTTGACATAAAATCACCACACCTTTGACTGAAGTTGCAAATTTGTAATAAAATTGTAATTCATCCCAATCCATAATATATTCTACATCGCGCTAGAAGTTGTTGCAGACCTCAGCCTTAAAACATCGCGTAGAACCAACAATTTTAAACATTCATTAAAAATATTAATATCAATTTGTTTTGCATTGGATTGTTTTTGTTTTCAAATTGGTGTTTTGAAAGTCTGTTCAAAATTACTCCCTTCGTCCCATCCACCTTGAGCCTATTTTCATATTGAGATATTTCATCCATCTTGACCCATCTATACCTATATAAAAGTGTTTTGTTGAAAAAAATTTGATTTGTCTATAATACCCCTATTAATATATATAAATCATTAGATATATATTATAATTGTATATATTCTTATTAAACCAAATCTATGTAAGGGAAAAAGATAAGGCTTATTCAAGCATAGTAAAGTTGGATTACGCCAACATATTTATTTATTTTAAAATTAATAATAATATAATCACAAATTGCAATAGGTTATGACTCTTCATTGTTTTATTCGAGTAATGGGACTTTTTACTCTTTAATTAACAAATTGTATTATTTTTTAGTACAATCACATGAATTACGTGCAACGTACGTAATGGCTGCTAGTTTTCTAAAAAGGATACAATTAACTCTTCAACCTATTCAATATCTATTATTTTACTCTTTTCCTTAAAAATGTCCGTGTTGAACACTAAAGACTCAAGATGGAGTAGCACAATTATTTCCTAAAGAAAGTTGTTGCTTTTTTTTTTTTTTTGTTCAATGTCGTTTTACTTGCCGGAAGCTATGTCAATGTAGTAGCTAAACCCCATCGACAGTATTAGCTTATGTTCACCAGAGAGATTTGGGAATGTTAAATAATGTACACAAACCAAAGATTTGTGTCATAATTGCATAGATTTAAAGTTGGACCTAATTTCGAATTTCACTTTCGTCCAAGGTTGTCATTTTTAGTGCAATTAACTTTCATGAGAATGAAGCTGCACTTCAAAGGGAGAAGAATGCTATGACCTTTAATGACTAACTCGTGCACCTCACTACTTACAATTAGCAAACTAATAAACCTTGAAATTTAATTATCCCAAACCGTCCAAGATGTGAGCCATGGAATTTGAACTGTGGATATTATTTACAAATCAAACCACCTAATTTCTACAGTAGCAGTCCATGAAATGGCACCAAAAAATAAAACAAAACAAAACAAAACAATAACGATAAGAGGCTGTGGGTCGCTCTTGTATTGCTGATAATAAAAATAACAAAACCCTTTGGATTCTTCGTTGTCTTCAATTTTCAGATATAAGAAAATGATTTAGTTAGTGAAGTAGTTAAGTACAATATAAGCGGCTCAAATAAATAATGCAGTTAGATGATAGTGCAATCATTCTTTGATAAGGGTTTCAATCTGGCAGTAATGTACCGTACCCAAAAATAGAATTTATCATTAACTCCTGCACCTAAAAGATTGTTAAATAAAAAGCAAGTATACAGTTAGGTACTTAGGTTATCGACAAAATTATTTAATTGATTACTACACTGATTATGATTATCACTCTACACAAACTCAACCACCTATTGAGTAGGTATCTTTTATAACTCAAAATTACAAGTTAAACCCTAGACTTCTCTATATATGTATTTCTGGACCAATAATATGGTTTCTGAGTCATGCCCCCTATATTTCATAACATAAATTTATGTTCACAGGCTATAATAATCAGTAATTTTGACCTGACATTCTTGTTTTCATGTAGGGTGCAAGCTTCAAGGTCATATCTACCAGCACTTAGGAACAATCGAACCAACATATACGTATAGTTTGCATTGGTGAAGCAAGATTAGGAAAAGCTGTAATCAACAACATAATTCAACGCATAACTATGAGACATTTCAGAGCACGGGCAGGTGCAATCAGACGTTACGTATGTATGTACAATAAGACTTATTAATGTAATCCAAACCCATTGTCTGCCTGCCTGTCGTCTTAGTCCCTGGTACTGTTCTTAATCCACTCCAGATACTGGAGATTGCCACCGGTTATGGGCAAGGAAATCACCTCAGGCACCCTATGGAAGACATAAACGAAGGAAACATAATTTCAGAATACCGACATACTTTGGAGATGATTATCCCTTACCCGTTATCTAAAGCAGAACGTGTGCCACTATAGTTGAACATATTGGTGAACATGAGATGAGGAGGAATGATAATCTAATTTCATCTACATGTACTTCAACAGGTAATATAATAGCCTTTTCTGTATTCATTTTTTATATTCCAGTAGCTCTAGATGAATTTTGTTTACGCAGCTTAACTAACTCACATTTCATCTACATTGTTTATTCGCTAAAGCAAAGCTATGAAACTGCATCTAATGAAAATTTTACAACCTTAATTTCCCATCACAGACAAGAACAGGAGTAAGGAAACCACAACCTTAATTTCTTTGTTAGCTTTAGCTATCAGGGGAAGGACATTCTTGGTTAGTGAAGAAGCAGACCATATCACTTGAAATGCAAAAAAAAATACTGCCACATACTAAACATGTGACAACGAACTCCCCAGAAAAAAAACTACAAAACCACAAGTGCAATGGTTCAGAGTTGATAAAATATACTCCCTCCGTCCACGAAAATTGTAAGGAATTTTTTGTGGCACGGGTTTTAATAAAAGTGTGGTAGATGTTAAGTGAGTAGAAAAAGGGACCCACCATTGTGAGTAGAGAAAAAGATAAATAGTAACATAGTGGGTGGGTCATGTGCTAAAATGAAAAAAGAAAACTAGCTACAATCTTCGTGGACACAAGGAGTACTATTTTTCTTCAAAAATACTGCATGTAAATACCAGGAGAAATAATAGATTTCCTCATCAAGATAGTTTTCCTCAAATCAAGTAATATGCAGACAATGATTTCTTTCCCTAGATGTGTTGTTTATGAACCGTGTATGTGCTATTATCCTAGAAGAGATTTGTATTTCTTACTAGATCCGCTAATACTAAAAAAAAAAATCATTTGTTTAACTTCTAAAGTCATGTTACTTTTAGACCAATCATATTTCTTTTCCCGGTTTAGATTGATAAAGGAGCATGATTCTGCAAGTTGTAGCTCTTAGCTATTTTCAACTTCTTTTCAGTACTATTTTTGGAGGTTTAGTTACCATTACAATATTCTTTAGAGACAAAATGAATGTAAAAATGCAACGCAACCAATGACAATGACTTAGATAATAGAATAAGCACAGGTAAAACCGACTGCCAAGTATATTACTGCACTATAAAGAGAAAGATCTTCAAATCATATAAAGAAAATTTGAAGCATAAGGGTTCAGTTGAAAATGATAATCCTTCAACTTCTAAATGATATTTCCCCTCGAAAAAAGTTTAAACAATTGAATGACCAGATCTGATAAGCAAGACGAGGTAAGTACTCACTCATATTCATGATTTGCCTTAACATGCTCCGTCAAAGCTTCTAGAAGAGATTCCCTGGTCTTGATTATAAGCAGCTCTTCAGAATCAGTTTGTATCTGGTTATATATGAAGTGAAATAAAGACATAAATTCTCTAAAACCATTATAAATATTTAAATAAAAGTACAATACCACGGCCTTATAGTATACTCAAACCACCCACCCTTAACACACACACACATTTTAAACAATACTTACCTCTCCTTTCCACTCATAAACTGATTCAACACCTGCATTGAGAAAAAAAGAGTAGTCAATAGGCAGCATACGGTCCAAGGCGGTACCCGGCAGGCCAACAATTTATCAGGCTGCGTATATCAGAGGCTGGACCAGCCCATGCAATTATTAACATATAGTAATGAAAATTGAAATGCAAGTTAAGATGAGCTTGGGCCATCCAGGAAGGTCGGGTTCTTTCCGGAAAGAGGGTTGGGCCAGAAATTGCTGGCTCTAGATACCAGGCAAGAACAGCATGTTAAATGGGAAGCAATTGGTAAATAATGAAAACCCATCTCTAATTTGGCAATTGATTGATCAATTAACGAGGTGTTCTAGAAACATAATTTGAAAACACAAAAATTGCACATGCTAGCAGATCTTAGAACATCATGTCAAGGATAGGAACGAGAAAAGCATTTTTAATTTCTTTTAAATTCTAGATTCCATTCCAAGATCAAGCACTGATAAGATTTACCCAAATGCAACACTTCCTTGACTAGAGGTTAAAACACAACTTGAAAGCACAAACTTACTTAAATTGTTACCAAACAACAGTTTAAAGTGCAAAAGTATTCACAGTTTTTCAAATAAACAAGTAGGAGCTGACAGTCATAAAGTTAAATGTTCAGCTCAACAGCTAATGAGCTACTGAAAATTAGGTACTCTATCTTTAGAACCCTAAAGATAGAGTACCTAATTTTCACAACCCAATATATACGGCTACTTTCATCTGTATTGTATATTTGCTAAATTGCAGAAGCACTAACCTGGCACCCGATTAACACATGCTGCAAGCCGCTCTTTTACTATGCTTTCAGCCAATTTTTTCCCTGCATACAGATGGATAATTGATAATCCTGTAGATTGTACTTTAATGTTTATGATAGTAGCACAATAACAACATGTATATCAAATAGTTATCTTTTTAGATGTCAATAGTTTTTATAGGTAAATACATAATCTAAATACAAACAAATGGCTCATTCAAGTTGAAGATAAAAATAGTTTAAGCAGTCTCCCTATATCTATGTCAAAATATCTCAAACAGGGTAAAGAAAAGATAACTGCCAAGACAACCAAGACAAATAAATACTATACTGAAAAATAAAATTCTGAAAGTTTTTTTTAAACAAACCATCCCCAAAGCGAAGTAAACTATCGACAAATAGGGTGATAAATTTCACAGGGTTCTCAAACAACACTAAAAGGCATCATAAGGGAAACAAGATTTAAATTCCAAGATGGATAACCATGTAAAGACAAAGCACATATTCTGAATATATCATTGAGTTGGAATTCGAATATGTCTGTACATTTGTTTAGTATACAATATAACCTTTGCACTCTCAAATAATTAACACTCTTTGCACTCTCAGTTAGCAAACTTTAAGCCATTACACATTCTGTTTCATTGTACTCCTATACTCCTACTACCATACTCCCATTGGCCATTATTTTTAAGAAGTTACATTGAAATTTTCTTATTATGGAAATATTTGTACTTTTTATCTACTATATGCTCAAATTATTTAACTGCAACCTAAGGAATACATATAAAATTTATGGAGCCTGAATCTTGAAATGTACCTTAGTTCCCAATAATTAGAATATGAATGGATTTTTTTAATTAGAGAGTACATTTTATTCATAAAATTCAACTCATCATCCTAAATCTCAACAATGAACCTGGGTCTTGAAATGTACCTTAGTTCCAGTAATCTGAATATGAATGGATTTTTTTATTAGCTAGTACATTTTATGTAGGGAAAATTGTCTCTAAATTAATTAACTGTAGGCAAATTCTGGTTTTTCCAATAATCTATGAAGTTGGTCTGTAAATACATCAACTTTGGTGCATTCTGGAATTTCCCTTAAAATTAAAATTACCCCCAAATCGAAACTGATGTGGCAGCCCATGTGGCAAATTATTCGTTGCATAATAAGAATCACATACTGACATACATAACATAGCAGTAAAGTTGTCACGAAATATGAAATAAGTCTTGAAATTATTCTAAAATGAACAAAGGACCAAAACAAGAAAACGTCATAAAATGGTCGATTGTTTTGATGAACTCAACATAGTTTTTATGAAATTAAAATTTTGATTACATATAACTACTAGATGTCTTATAGTTATAGCTAAAACCCTTCTTTGTTTTTTGTACTCGAAATAGTTAAAATTAGGGTTAATTGCCTATAAAGGCACGACCTTTTAACAAATTTGCAATTTTAGCATGACTTTTTTTCATTGGCAATTCAAGGCATGACCTTTCAAATCATTGCAATTCGGAGCATACTTCCAATTTTCGGTGATCGGAAAGATGACGGGTCATTTTTTTAGTGACATGGCATTTAATTATTTATGATGTGGCATTTTACTTATTTTATACTATTATTTCTATTATTCTTATATAAATATCATAACCATTAAAACCCCACCTCTTCAACTTCTTTTTTTCACGTCTCACTAAATTAAACTTCTGCTCGGCGCAGGGAGGAGGAGGTCCCAATGGCGGACTGGTAGGTCCTCAAATAGTTTGAAATTTCTTTTTTTTGTTTCTTTTTTTTTTCTTTATTCTATTTGTTTTAGTTGTTAATTTGAAGGTATTTTTGTCGTTGAATAGCCGACATTGTTATGCGAAGAAGTTTCCACCATCTCTATTTTTTATTGTTAGATATGACATTGTCTTGATTTGGAAATGAATTTGACAAATTTTGCATGCATTCATCGTTATTTGCTCTTAAATTCCATCTCTTTTCATAATTTTATATACCTAAATATTGTATGTGTTTTTATATACCTAAATTATTTCTGAACAATAAATTGTGTCTTTTGCAGCATGGGTTTGAGAATATATTTTCATCACGGTGGGAAGGTGACGTACTTGCAAAAACACAGTCAATATATTGGGGGTAAAATAACTAGCAAATATGGAGTTGATATCGATAGATTTGGATTCCTAGATTTGGTAGATGAGGTGAAAGAGTTGAAGAGGTGGGGTTTTAATGGGTATGATATTTATATAAGAATAATAGAAATACTAGTATAAAATAAGTAAAATGCCACATCATAAATAATTAAATGCCATGTCACTAAAAAAATGACACGTCATCTTTCCAATCACCGGAAATTGGAAGTATGCTCCGAATTGCAATGATTTCAAAGGTCATGCCTTGAATTGCCAATGAAAAAAAGTCATGCTAAAATTGCAAATTTGTTAAAAGGTCGTGCCTTTATAGGCAATTAACCCTTAAAATTATCCTACTGGTAATGAGAGATTTATGAGTAATATATGATGTATTTAACAATATTTTACTTGAATATACTAAGCAAATTATGCATTGATGATAAGTAATGCTATTTAGTTAAAACTTTTACTTCCTATCCCTTAAGATTGTTCAATAGCTTCCCTGTGATACTTCAATCTAAAGCTTAATCAACAGAAACAGGCAAAGACACTAGAAAGACTTGTGAAGTCACAAACTCAACATATGTAACCAGTAACCACATAGTGCCCTGAAGTTTTACACATTAACAATAATTTGAAACAAGAGACAAACCTGCTTCCTTGTTCGGCACTGTTACATAGACAACAATGCTGGGTACAGTCGTTTTACTTGCTTCCATCCTTATAGATGTATGGAATTTCTTACTCTCCCACTGTGTACCTAATTGCGTCCTGTATTATTATCGAACGTTCAGCTTTTAAACGTTAATTCTCATTTTAAAGCATGTAAGAACTAACGCATATATTCAATCATCCAAGTCTACAATATAAAAGTTACCGCAAGAGAGGGACAAAAGGGAGAGACTGAGCACACCCTGTTCTTGAAGATACAGAAACTGTGCAGAGATTGGAGAGGCCCCAACTAAGCACACAAAAAGCACCAACCAGAGGGAGTTGTCGACGGACCACTGTGGAGGAGATAACGGATGAGAGTCTTAAAGCCATGAAGTATTTGCAATATTGATTTGGCTTTATGGGGTTTAGCTTTACCTGATACCACAAGCATTCACTACCACATTTTAGACCCCCCAAGTAAAGAAAGCTGACGCTATCACTCTATTTAGTTTAGATTATACTCAAACCAGTGCATTTAAATTAACTCCCAGAAACCATACAATTGTATAAAAAGGCCACCGTAATACATTTTTTCTAACTATGAAATTCCTCATCAAACATAAATCATCCACTGCAATCAACTTCTTATCCCTAGAAAATTCGCCTGCGGACTAGCGCAACCTTAGCCAAACAAAAGGGAAAAGCTTTCTACTTCATCTGAGGTTTTATTTGATCGAAATTGAATATAGCGCCATTAACAACTCAAGGCAAGAAATAATTTAAAAGGATAGTTCTTGAACAATTCAAAGACAAAAATGTTGTAGAAACTGGATGCAAATATTCGTCTAATAAACTGCAAATTTATCATAATATATCAAAATTACCGCGCAAACTAGGGTGTTCTAGCTCAAATTCAACAATAACAACCAAAAATGATGAAAAAGAAAATATCCTTAAAAATGATCGAACAATGCCAGAGATAAAACCCGAAGTTACCTTATCGTCGCCGTAGATTTTATTTTTGGTGCTGCTAGCAGAGCGCAGAGAGAGAGAGAGAGGAAGTCTGATATTGTACGGTACCATATCCAAAATACCTATTTCAATATACCGAAAGTTTCAATACGGTATAATAATATCGAATCGAATATTTTTGATACAATAACAATACAACTTTTCGTATACCGGCAGTAAACCGTATCGTACCGAATATTCGATATATGTCAAAATGGTACATACCGTAAATTAACAGCATATACCGAAATACCGTAAATTATTATAATTTATAAATAAAATTACTAAAATAATACTGTAAATTATTATAATTTATAATTTGTAAATTTTCATGTTAATTGTTTAATTTTTGATAATAGGTGATTTTCGGTACATTATGGTAATTATTTGATTTTCGATATATTATTTAATTTTAGTCGTGATACAATTCCATTTCTATAAAGAACTTCATTTCTAAAATCAACCCCATATAACTTTTGAAATTTATTAGGCTAGGGTGTCTCGTCGGGGGGCCTCGAGACACCCACGGTGACGAGACACGCCGCTGCAACCACCATCATCTTGAGTCTGTCTCGTAGCTTCGAGACCGTCTCGAACAAGCGCGTGTAATACATGCGTCGGAGTTTTTTTTTAATACAGCGCGTGCATTGTACGAGCCATATCGGAAAAAAAAAGGAAAAATCGTGCAACGGCTAAAATTTTTCCAACAACTAAAAAAGGCTAAATTCAGCCGAGTTTTAATTTTTTTTTTTACCTATAAATATCACATTTCACACCATTTCTTTCTATTTTTCTCACACAATTCCTTCTTTTTTTCCACACATATTTCACACAATCACCTCTCAAATGGATCCAACTAATTCATGGTCGTCGTCGTGGTGACCCTCTGAAATGGCAGACGACGGTGCATACGAAGGATATACGCCGACGGGGCTTGATTCTATCAACCTCAACTCATCCGTCGGTGAGTCTTTTCACACTGTGTTCGGCAACGAAGACAATCCCTCCTTCGAGGCGGCACAAGCCAAAGTAAAGGGGAAGGCACGTGTCAAAGGCAAGGGCAAGACACGGGCCGAGATGATGGTCGCAAATGTCCCTCCTCCTCCTCTTCCGGCTGCCGGCGCCAAACCAAAGAAGTGCAGTTACACGGTGGAACAAGGCACCGCCGTCGCCCAAATCTGGAAAGAGAAGACGTGCAACTCCATCTTCGGCAGAGATCAACATAGCGAGGCGTACTGAGGGAAAGTGGCGGCGAGGTACAACGCCTTGTTCGACGACGACCTCAACACAAAGACAGTGCAGAGTTTGTTCGGACGGATCTCCCACTGGGTGAAGGAGTGGATGATCGCTTACGACAAGGCGACGAAGAAAAGGTCCAGCAGCGCCTCTGACGACATGGTCATCGAGCAAGCCCAGCAGATATACAACGCCCATGAAGGGAGCCGCTTCAAGCATTTTGGTGCCTGGAAAATCTTGCAGGACTATCCCAAATTCCTCCACCTAGAATTTTCCGACGTTCCGTCCATGAAGCGGACGAAGAATACGGCAGAAAATGCCTACACCTTTTCTGGAACGCCACACGGATCGAGCGAGGTAACAGATGAGGAAAGCACAGCTCCCTCCGCCCACAGGGACGAGACGCGGCAAAGGCGGAGGCGAGGGCGGCCAAAGGAAAGGGGAAAAAAAAAAGGTGAGCGAGGGCGCCGAGTTCGGGTCGATGGTCGACTCAACAAATGAAAGGCTAAGCGGCATCATCGCGGCAAAGAATAACCTCGTCGAGGTAATGAGGGAGTGTGCTCGGGCGAAACAAGACGCCACCAATGCAAGGAACATCAGCATGGATACGTCGCCCATGACGCCGGACCATTACCAGCTGCATATGATGATGGTTGCGGACGTCAAGCGACGTCGAGGATGGGTGTAGTTATTTTTTCCTACAACGACTATGTATTTTTTATATTTCTAGTAATATACTCCCTCCGTCCACGAATCAAATCCCTACTTGCCCACTTTTTTGTCCATGAATCAAATTCCTACTTACCTTTTTATACAATCATACCCTCCTACTTTTCCTTTATTTACTATCCTTTACCATTGGTGGTCCCACCTTACAACAACTTTATTCCTACTTTTTGGTCACCACAACAACTTTATTCCAATTTTTTTGTCAATACCACCTCTTTTTTGTTTACCACTGTTTTTGTCATTATCCTACTACCCCTACATTCTAACTTTTACCCCACTCAAAACAACTTTATCAGTTTTCTTATTTTCCATGTCGAAACCCAAATGGGGATATGATTCATGAACGGAGGGAGTATATATTTTTTTTTTATTTCTAGTAATGTATTTTTATTTAAATTAATGAAATTAGAATTTTCTTTTTAAAATTAATACAAAATACAAATCCAGAAATTAGATATAGACACCCCTTAGAGACAACACCACTGCAGCTCACTGTCTCTATCTCCAAAAAACTCTTAGAGACACCCCTTAGAGACACTACCGCTGCAGGTAGTCTTAGTACTACTATTTGTTCTCTATTTATATCAAAACTAGTTCTTTTCTTATATACCCCCTCAAAACAACTCTTACAGCGCACAGTGAATTTTTTTAGGGTTAATTGTATATTTTTAGCTAAGTCGGATCTCTATTGTCTCTCTACGTGACATCTCCTATTGAATGACATGGTATGACTAGGGTTCAAGATTTTTGGTATATATTATCCTTATATATGTTTTAAATCTTATACTATTAATTATGCAACATGTCATCCCTTATCAAAGTAATAGAAGATGTCACATGGAGTGACAATAGAGGATTCAATCTGAATTTTAGCACCAAGTGTTTAAAACTCTGAAAAATATACCTCTTCCTTTTAATGACAATTTTCAAATACTTTTTTCAAATCTAGTTATAAAGAAAAATCTCGATATATCTTATACTCTCTCTGTTCCATCAGACTTGGCCTGTTTCTTTTGGGCACGAGATTTAAGGAGAAAATAATTAAGAGTAAAAAGTATGTGTAGTGAAGTTTTTAAGTAAAATAAAGTGGGTAGAGATAGAGTGAATAGTGAAATAAAATAGTAAAGTAAAATAAAATGGAATAAAGTGAGCAGAGAGAGAAGGGGAATAGTGAATGACACAAAAAATGAGGTGAAAAAGTATGATGAAAGGTATAAAGTGAATTATTTAACAAATTAATTATCTCTTAGTTATTTTCAAAAAAGGAAACAGGATAAGAATTACGGGACAACCCTAAAAGGAATACATATCAATAATAACGGGACGGAGAGAGTACAATGATAAAAGAAATTATTAGTACGAAATAGATATTTTATTTAAAATATCCTTATTATAAGAATAGTAGTGGAAAATGTATTAAAATGTATTATAAACTTAATAAGTAGATAACATTATCCTACTATAACTTTAATCACATAAACAACCTCCATCAAATTTATGTGGTGGAATACTTATACTTGCTCCATCCACGAAATGGTTGCCATTTTTTATATTTAAATTTGTCCACAAAATGGTTGCCACTTTTACTACTTCATTCACATTTATTGCGGGACCCTTACTTCACTTACAACAATACTCACTATAATTCACTACTACCTACCATTTTCTTAAAACTCATGTTGTCCATAATGTGCCAACCATTTCGTGGATGAAGAGAGTATCATGGACAATGTAGATCACCACGTTGGTGATCTCTTCATTATTTAAATAGTAAAATAGGGGTCATGTGATCTCTTATTTTGGTCACAATGGAGATCACAATATTTCTTTGTATTATTTTCATTTATAATTAATTTTAACTTAAAAATAAATAAAAGTTATTTTTAAATGCTAATTTTATTGAATTTATAAATAAAAACAATACAATAATTAAAAATAATTAGTAAAAACGATTAAGATGAAATTAATGGAGCGTGTTCAAGCTAGCGATGAACTTCGGAGCATTCTTCACTATGTTCCACGTCTCCAAGTGGTGGAATAGACTATTTTAAGTAGTTTGCCATTTGTAGAGGCTAGATCTACAACTGATGATGACGTCAGATGCGTCTGGGTTAATCGGGCACTAACAACCTATCAACACAAGAACAAGTAAGAACCCTAAGTAAAGCACCGAGGGTGTTAACCGCTCAGCCTCAGACACTCAAGTTAGTACATTGATATCATAAACATAAAGTAAATGAAATAGATAATAGAAATAGTAGATGAGAAGTGACACATACTATGTTATTCGGAGGGTGGAAACGGCGACATCGATCGAGTAGCGAAAATGAAAGGTTGGTGGCAAGGATAGCCCAGACTGGCTATACATCAGGCCTGTGAGAGCAAGAAGGTAAGGCGGTGGAGATAGCCCATATTTACTATATTAGGCCTTGTCAGAGCAAGAAGGTAAAGCGGCGAAAGTCGATAAAAGATGGGGAATTCCATAAGATAGTAAGAGTACTATGCAAGTTGGACTAAACGCTCCCGGTTGTAACCTAGTCAGGACGTATATATAGAGGATGCACACGCCTACCTTATTTGTCCGTGCCATACACTTCGAAGTTGCGATTTTAGCGAAACCGTAAGGAAATGCTCCCTGACCGTGTCAACTTGGTGGAGCGGCTTGATCACTAGCCTTTTAAAGTAGACGGCCACCGTGTCATCTAGGTTGATTGACTTGATAAAAACCTTTGGGATTGAATATTAAGTATCCAACATGATTGTTAATCGAGGTTGGTCCGTAGCTTATCGAGTTAGATGGGCAAGTTTGCCTAAGTGATTAGGCCAGCTTGGAATTTATTGGGCTTGGGCTACATAGATGGATTCTGCCCACTCAGCTAAAGCTCTCGAAAGAATCTCTTCAGCGCTTGCGCCGTTACAAGCTAAATTTGTTTATATATGTTAAACTAGATTTATGCGCATGTTTTGCTCGTGCAAATTAAATACGATACGAGCAATAATATGAATTATGGTACTTCCACAAGCAGCACGGCCACGACAAAGGACTCTGGTTTAGGAGCAGAATTTGCCGCAACCAATTTCTGGGTTGCTGTCACTCTCATGATAAACTTTGCATGCTAGCTTCTTTGTAATGTATATTTTCTTTGAACATATGTTCCAGTTCCTTTGAACGCATGCAACGTTCTCTTGCAGTTTGAATAGTATAATCCAATCCACAAATCAAATGGTTCGAACGCTGCCTTTGCTGTGAACATGAATTAAATGGAACCAGTTGAACCAGTCGATTGCCTCAATTAAGGCATACAATTAATACAACAACATACTTATATAACGCCCATTATTCTCCGACCAATATTTATTAGTATGACAAAATTGAAGATGAAAGTAACTACTACATCAATTTTGACCATTATATACTGTCGTCGCTGCGTGAATCACCATAGTTTTTTATGTAAATTGATACTGTGGAAACACGGGTACCATACTAGAGTAGATGTCATGTTTCTCCAACCTGTCACTAGTTATACTGGGTAATCTATACTAATATAAAAAGAGTCTTGTATTACAAAATTTGTTTTGTCTAAAATATCCTAACTATATAATAAAATTAAGGACAATAATATAATATAATATAATAGATGTTTTAAATATAAAAAATATATTAATTCATTGAAAATCAAACTTACCCTATTAAATTCATCTTTTACTTAATTTAATTGATTTGATCTTGATAATGGTATGTCACTTTTATAAGTTTCTACGTAATATAATAAATCATAGGAAGAATTGATATATATGAAAATCAAACTCATTTACCTTAGTTTAATGATTCAATTTAATACGCATGCTATATGAAATTTTCTTTGAAGTTCAAAAAGTAAGCTCCCAATTCATTGAACTCTAATGGTCAATGTCTCGATTCAAGTTAAATTAACTTCTATTTTTTTATCGTGAATAATAGATGGGTAAATAGGTATTGGGATAGTTTAAACCTGCAATTGTGCATTGGTCTTAAATTCGGCATTTTAGGATGACATATGTGGAAGCTCTTTTGTTTATGAAATACTACATGATTATGATATTAGAACTTTGCGATTTTACAAACTTCAAATTTTATTTATTTTATAAACAATAAAACTATTCGAACATACTATATCCAGACATAATCGGTTCGATTAAGTAAACAACTAATTTTACATAAATTTTAATTAATATTTTTTTTTCATTAATTTAGGCCATTTATGAATGTACAATAATACCCTTTTCGAATTTTAATTACAAGAGAAGAGAAGATATTTATGTCGATGAAATATGGTCATAATTAATACAGTTTTAATTAGAAAGAGATTTTTTTGGGGGATGGGAGGGAAAATTTTGAGGGGGAGTGAATGTGGTGTAATACCGCCGGTTTTTTTTCTTAGTCGAACCGATTATGTCCGGACATACTATGTCCGAATAGCATCACCCTTTTATAAAATACATTGTGATGATATACTAATAGATTATTTTTTAGCTTGATATTCTTAGTTTACCTATAGGAAATGAAAAGAACATTAATATTAGAAAATAAACTTAAGAATGATTTCCCTAATAGAAACTTCAAAAAAAGTTAGAATATCTTTTTTACAGTAGCACAAATCTATCCAAGCATAAGTTAGATTTATCTTAGGCACCTTACCCAGACTTCTTTTGACCCCAATAGTTAAAGTTACAAGCACAATTACATAGTATTAGTGGTAAAGCTATAAAATATTACATCGTTAGCAATAAGTTTAGAAAATATTTTTATTTCAAATTCATATTGTCATTTAATTTCTCTATCATGTAACACTGTCCACCAACAGTTTTGTAAAAAAAGTTAGGAAAAATAATGGAAACACAACAAGCTGCAAGTATTAGTGTTTCAATTTAAATATAGCAGTAATAGAAATTTTGATTTTGTACACAATTCATAATAGAAAATTAAAAGGTAGAATAAGACAATAGGAAATATGAAAACCCGTAATAACAATCTCGATTGATATTTGAGAAAAAAATATTCAAAAATAATTATAGAATTGAAACGGTTGGGCTTTTCCCAACAAATTTGCATAAGCAAAAGAATACTCATTAGAAGAATTGTGAATTTCTTAGTAACTATTAATTCTACAAAAATGTCAAAAAATAATAGACTATAGGGATTTGTGCTAGATATGCTTTGCACGAGAAATTGCATGGATACCTATATTTTAAACGGGAAAAATTTAAGAAATTATTCTACTTTTATATAGTATAGATTTGAGCAAGATTAATTAGTTCCATCATGAATACGTAGTTGATCTAAAAAGGTCAAAAGATCACATATTGTGATAGCTTTGCTTTGTATATGGTTTTGTAGATCATAAAGCATATAAAGAGTGTTCATACTATAAAACCGTGTACTTATTACAAGAAGGAAAAAATGAAATGCACATACTAAAATTTACTTATTAAGAATAATCCTTTTATGATATTTGCTTAAATGGTCTAAAATAGGCAAAAGGAGTCGGATGAAGCAAATTTTTTTTTGTGTGTTTTTTAAAACGAATCTAAAAACTATATTTTTATAAGTTTAAGAACAAACATTATGTATATCATATATTTTTTTCTAGGATGCTTTCTATCACGATATATATAGTAGCATGTGCACTATAATATGTATATACATGTATATACTTTTTTATTTGTAGACATCAATTTTAATTTAAACTATAATCTTTGACCTACTATAAGTGCACATTTTCTAAGTGGCACATTACCCAAAATGAAATCTATGTCCTTTATAATCACGTGGGCCACCACACTTTATACACAGCTCTTTAGAATTGTGCCAAAAAAATATTGTTTGGAATGGAAGGAATACTATTTAAGATACATAAGACCATTTAAAATTGAGTAGCATAATGGTATAACTTGATAATGTAATAAATAAATATTCTAAGATTGTCTGCGGTGGTAGTGTCTCTAAGGGGTGTCTCTAAGGATTTTTTTGGAGATAGAGACAGTGAGCTGCAGTGGGGCTGTCTCTAAGGGATGTCTCTAAGGAATTGTTGAATTTATATTTTGCATTAATTTTAATAAGAAAAATTGAAATTTTCATTAATTTAAACAAATAACTAGTACAATACATTAATTGAAATAAAACAAATAAAAATATTACATTAATTGAAATAAAACAAATAAAAACATTACATTAATTGAAATTAAACAAATAAAAAACATCGTACTCGTCAACTGCTCCAAATCGGCTCCAAAGATGCTCGATCAAATCATTTGTGAGCCGATGGTGCTTCCTTACATCTCTCAATGCGGCGTTCCGTTTGAGAAAATTCTTCAATGATTGCGGTGCGGGGACATGAGTAACATTACTACCCGGCGTTGTTTCTATGTCCTCTCTCCAGTTCTCGGCATCCTCCCTCTTGTCTTCAATGATCATGTTGTGCAAAATAATGCACGTAAACATGATGTTGCGGAGGTGCTTTGTGTAAAAGAAATAGAACGCGAGGTGAATTAATGCACCTCGAAAAGCAGATTGTGATTTGCAAAATTTGATCGGAATGCACGGATTTAAGTTCCCACAGACGGCCCCAATGATAGATCCGAGGTCAAGGCCGCCAAAGTGCCCTCGATAGACTACAACGGGCACCTATTGAATCCCGATTGGGATTTCGCCAGAATCCCGAAAAGAGCCAGTTCACACCGCTGACAAAGCCGAGGACGGAAATCTACAAGCTGCATACCGACATGTTCGAGAAACCTCAGCCAATGTCACGTGGAGGATCCAAGCGACGGTCTAAAGAGCAGTATTGCCAATTCCACGAGGATCATGGCCACGACACCGAGGACTGCAGAGATTTAGCTGTGGAAATCGAGAACCTCGTACACGATGGTACCTTAGGAAAATGCCAAAATTGCGGCAAACATGCAGCCCGACCTCATGGCAAGGGGAAAAGAAGGCCGAACCAAGGGGGGAATCACTGTGCCCCCCATGCAGATAAAAGGCCAAGACGAGATGATGAGGACGAGGACGAAGCTCCACCCCAGTTCGACGGGGTCGTCACATAAAGTATCTCTTATCATCAATAAAGTTTAGTCAGTTTTTCAGTTATGTCGTTCAATTTTTCTTTTATCATTTGTTCAAGTCCTTGCGTATCATGCCTTGCCCGTCTCTCGCTTATACTTATTATCTCAATTTTTCTAAACCCTGACGAGGGTAATAAACTCCATACTTGGAGTAAATTCTAAACGCGCGTAAAGGGACCTTCGTTAAAAACATGTATGAGCCGCCTCTGTTTAAAATGAAGACACTTTGTTAAAAGCGAGGCCGGACTGCATTCGTTTAAAACAAGGGAGCCATACCTCCATTAAAAGCCAAGATGCGGCCTTCGCTTAAAGTGGAGCAGAGCCTAAACTTTGTCCGATGACGAAGTCATGCTATTCGAAGCCAAAACCTCGTCTTATGACGAGGTAGAACTATCAAAAGCCAAACTTCGTTGAAATTCAATTTCCGAAGCGAGCTAATAAAGCCAAACTTTGTTGAAATTCAATTTCCGAAGTGAGCTAATAAAGCCAAACTTCGTCAACGCCAAGTTTCCGAAGGGGCAACCCATTTTTCACCAACTTCGGCTAGACGAAGCGGACAGACTCAACTTCGTCGAATTTATTTTTCGACGGGGCACGTTATTTTCACTCTTGTCTCACCTACTTTCCTTAAATCACACCCCACCTCGCTTCTACATCTTTTTTTTGGGGGGGGGGGGGGGGGGGTTGTGATAGGATATGGCCTAGCTCCTCTGCCCGAGCATGAAGCCCAATCATAATTGGGCCCCGATTGTTAAACTCGGCCTACACAGCTCGGGAAACTCGGCCTGCACAGCTCGGGAAACTCGGCCTGCACAGCTCGGGAAACTCGACCTAACACAGCTCGGGAAACTCGTCCTGACACAGCTCGGGAAACTCGGCCTGCACAGCTCGGGAAACTCGACCTAACACAGCTCGGGAAACTCGGCCTACACAACTCGGCCCACTCGGCCCACTCGGCCTACACAGCTCGGCCCTCTTAAAGTGACTCCTCCAACAAGGCAATCAAGAATCCTACATCAAGTACAACTCAAGCTCTAAAAGAGATATAGAAGCTCGGTTAAAGAAGGATCAAGATAAGGCCAAAGAGTCCTAGTAGGAAAAGACTTGTAATCCTAATCAAGTTCCACATGTAATGGCCTATAAATAGAGGCTTAGAATAGGATGGAGAGGGGGAATTCATGTAATCATACCGCATACAAGCAATAAACACACTATTTTCGCTCCGTGGACGTAGATCTATCTCAATAGATCGAACCACGTAAATCCCTCGCGTTCTATTTCTTTTCGTGTGCATTAATTCCATGATTCGTGCTCATTGATTGTTTTGCAATAATAGAGATCTATCAGGTGGCTAGTTGGCGAATGGCCATTGTGCACTTTTGCACCGACGTGAGGCCCCATTTGCCGGTTGCATCTTGCTTCTGCTGGAAGTATCGCACATTCTGCTTCAACGCCTCGCAAATCCTCAAGAATAGATGCTTGTGCATCCGAAAACGCCGGCGGAAAAATGTTGGGCCGTACGTCGGGTTGTTGTTGAAGTAGTCGGCCATCAACTGCTGCAGGGCCGCCTCCCGATCGCGGTGTACGACCGTCCTCTTCACCTTCTTTTTTTTCTTTTTGGTGAAGAGTCGAGCGGCAGCAGCTTGGAAGTTCGTCACCATTGATAAAATCTCGTCGTCGGTGCAATTGGAAGAGTAGCCGGTTGAGGAGTCGGACGACGAAGACACTTTTTTTTTGCAAAATATTTGAGAGAAAACTAGAGAGAAAATAAAATGAGAAAGATGAATTTGGTGTGGAAAAAATTATGGAATGAAGTATATATTTATAGGGATGAATTACAAAAAAAAAATAATAAAAAATTAAAATCGGCTGAATAGCCGTTTATATCCGTTGGATCCTTCATAGTCGTTGTGCGATTTTTCTTTTTTTTTTTTTTTATTTCTGGCGCGTGCAATACACGCGCCTATTTAAAAAAAATGAAAATGACGTCGCGTGGTGGCCACGCGCCATCTCGAGACTGTCTCGTCGCGGCGAGACGGTCTCGAGCCCTCCTTCCCTACATCGCGGTGTCCCGTCGCAGCGGGTGTCTCGAGCCACCGTCGAGACACCCCGCTGCGGGCAGTCTAATGCATCATAAAAATTTACTGATTTCAAATGACACAAAACTATACAAATGAATTAGTAATAGTAAACATTAGTTATAATGTTTTCTACTTACAATACTATATTAATGTAATTAATTAAGGGTTGTAAAAAAAAAGATTGCTCCTTACAATTAAATATATTGACCAGTTTTTGCAAAATGTTAAATCAAAATGCATAATAAAATTCAAAATATTACTTCAAAAATAAAATGAACTACAAAATGTAGTTATAAATATTTATTTATTTGAATAATTATGTTTACGTGCATTCGCACGTTGGTTATACTAGTCCTCTAAAAAATCTGTTTTTCCTTATCATTTATTTACTATAACATTATATATATATATATATATATATATATATATATATATATATATATTCCATAATGCACATATGTATATTTAATTGCCAGGTATTTATGAAACTGTGGTAAAAATTGAAGATAGTAATTGGTAGCTAGCTGTGAAAAGTCGAACTATGAGGGACAAGAAGAAGAAAAAGAAGAAATATAATCAACATAGTACTAGTGCACATGCATTCTGAAAAAAGAGTAATATTAATGTATATTGACTTATTGAGGCAAAAAATGAAAGACATACTCAAGTAATGGATCCTTGTTGTTATGTTATATGAGTGGTTGGACTGATCGATATGAATGTAAAACTAGACTTGAGTGCCTACCCACCGTCGACCCACCACCCCAACTTTCACTTCATAATTTCATTCCCATTTTTCTTACTATCTATATTTCTATTTCCTCTTCATGTGATATCTCATATTACTTTAATAAAAAAATGACACGTGATATAATTAATGATTTAAAATTTAAGAAATATATATAAGGATAATAATATATACTTAAATCTTGAATCCTAAGTCATGTCATGTGTCATTTTTTTATTAAAGTAATAGAAAATATTACATGTAGAGACAATAGAGGATCCGCTTTAAGACGCACAATAAATCGGATAACATCTTGCTATTGTTGATTGCCAAGTGTCAACAAGTTTGATTTATACTGAAAAAAAACCTAAATATACCCAAAAAAGACAAGTTTGATTTCTAGGAATTTTTTACTATTTTTAAATATGATAGATTTTTAAATTTTAATTTTTATCACAATTTTATAATGAATTTAAAAATATTTCATCCTTCTTCTTTAATTTATATAAGTGTACTTCCTTTCTTTAAGCGTCGCTGTTGATTGCCTCTCACATCATGTTCATTTCAATTTCTTCTTTGCTACTCCCTCCGTCCCGTTCATAATGTAACATTTCTTTTCGGTACGGGTATTAAGAAAAGGAATATTAAGAATAAATATGGTGATTAGTGTATTAATAAAGTGATGTAAAATGTTTCTAAAATAAATAAAGTGTTGTTGATGTGATATAAAATAATTTTAAAGTGAAGAAAGTGTTACTGATGTAATATAAAGTGGTTTTAAAGTGAATAAAGTAGATAAAATGATTTTCAAATTCTTTTTATAAAATGAAACGTTGTAAGATGAATGGAACGCTCCAAAAAGGAATATGTTGCATTATGAACGGGACGGAGGGAGTATTACATTCATCAAGCTGATGTATATTATTCTCTTTATGCAAAATGTAGTACATTTGGTTCTATGACGTGTTTCATTCTATTTAGAGTTGAGTGTATATAGTCTCCTTGGAGATGTTCTAGTGGTAAAAAGTGACCGCTTGAGACTGAGAGGTCTCACGTTCGGACCTCATGAAACGCCTCTATAGGTCGAGCTTGTCACACTTGTACTTGGAAAGTGTAGTTTACCTGATCTGTGTAGTTTGTAGGCTACTGTACAAGGGACGAGGATTTACCCAGTGCAGACCGAAGGTAAAAAAAAAAAAGAAGTTGAGTGTATGTACATATTCTGATGGTGCATTAGATTAATTAATTAATTAGCATTATTTGGTGACATCTTTCTTAGCGACATTTAATTGATTGTTGACCACATCTATTGCTATATCGTTACGTATATATGCATGTCTTAAGATGGTATTATTCCTTAAATGTGCAATACTATTAATTTTCAAAATCCCCGAGGATTCGAATTTGAATTTTTTTTATTGTCACGCATTAACCACGCTATCTGTCACCATACCAAATATGCGCACGTATTATTATTATTATTATTATTATTATTATTATTATTATTATTATTATTATTATTATTATTATTATTATTATTATTATTATTATTCCTTAAATGTGTGTTCATCATAAAATCATGTTATGCCTCTATTAATTGTTCTATTATACTTTTAGTTGGTTGATTAATGTAATTACACCAATCCAAACTTACCGTCTATGCCCAACTTCTATATTGACTATTGTCTAGCTGCGTCGACTTGTCAGAACCTTCACGTTATATATACGATTTATCTGCAAATATTTCTATTTATAATCTATCAATAATATAATATATGTTAAAAAATTCTTAGAATTTTACAAAATTATATGTCTCAAGTACCAAGGTTTATGTACTGCAAAATGTTTTGAGCTTTTAAACCACAGGCATGCAATATCATCATGGGTCGCACAATATCAAAATTAATTTAGAGGAACTCTCAAAAAATAGCACTTCTTATATTGTAAAAGATAAATAATACTATCATTTAAGAAAAAAAAATTAAAACAATAGAACTTTTTGATTTTTTTACCTTCCAATTTTTCTGCATTGAATTCACACGTTTTATTTTGTGATATCACTTTAAAATAAATTGTACATCACATATAAAACGAAATTATATATTACAAGTGTATTTCACACTTTTTAATTAGTGATATTACGAATAAAAATTCGCGATCACGTATGAAATACAACTATTACAGTTGCATTCACAATTTTCATTTAGTGCCAGCACAAATAAAAATTCGAGATTGCGGATGGGTAAAATAGTCCAAAAGTATTACTCTTTTGAATTTTTATCGTGAGTGCTATACTTTATTACTCCCTCCGTCCACAAAATAGTTACCACTTTTGCCATTTAAGTCCGTTTACGAAATGGTTGCCAATTCCATTTATAGTAGTATGGCCCACATAATACATTATATTTAATCTTATATTTTTCGCTATTTCACTCACATTTATTGTGGGACCCTTACTCTACTCACAACAATATTCACTACTATTCACTACTACCTACCATTTTCTTAAAACCCGTGCCGTCCACAATGTGACAACCATTTCGTAGACGGAGGGAATATTACAATATCATAAGTGCTATTTTAACTATCCTGTCTTAAATTTATATCAACAATATTATTCTAATTTTATATTTTATTTTACTTGGCTACATTTCATTGAAAACATACCATATTAAATGTTACAAAATTAAGTATATAGTAGTATAAAGATAGAAGCAAAGATTCTAAACAAAGAAACACTTGAAACTGCATGGAGACAAGACAAACCACATTACACATATATATCTAAACTGTATACACTATGATGAAGCAGGGAAGCACCGCCCTCGGATTAAACACCACAATCTCATCCTCATCGTCGACGGCCCCGTCGCCCCGACCCGCCAGCGAGTCGAACACGGGGTCCTCCTTATCGGCCTCGCATGGGTCGCACCCGACCCGACCCGCAATGACCCGGCAAAGCAGCACCGCCCGCTTCACGTTCATGAACTCGAACTCCGCCTCGATGTCCTCCGCCATCGACACGTGCGCTGCGTGGCTCGTCGGCAGCGTCGAGATTCCGTCCATCTTCGGCGAGAACCCGCTCCCGACGATCCCGCACAGGCTGCAGTACTGCCGCCCGCACACGCCGCCGGATTCCAGCTCGCACACGAACGTCGTGCAGTGGAACCGCAGCAGCTCGTTGCCGTCGGCGATGCACCGCTCGTCCCTCCGAGCCGCCGCCTTCGCCGCCGCGCGTGACTTGACGCGCTCCCTGTACTCCTCGAAGCGGGAGATGATTTTGGCGCTGTTGTGGATTTTGAGGATGCGGTGGATGCTGGGGGTCTTCGCCGCCGCGTGGGGCCAACCGGTTCTGAATATGATCCGCACGATGTTGGCGTCGTCGTCGTCGAGATCGGAGATTGGGTGGTGGATGGAGCGGTGGTGCTCGAGGAGAGGCGAGGATCGGAAAACCTCGCCGCAGGCGGAGCAGGGGTGGATGTCGGGGAAGAGCATAGGGTTTAGGCGGAAGCTTGAGCGCGTAGAGGAGGAGTGGGAGGGTGGTGGTTGTGGGGTGAACACGTTAGAGGCGGCGGGGGAGGAGGAGGAGAAGAGGCGTTTGAAGAACGAAAAGAAGGAAGTTTTGGAGATGAGGCGGCGGCGGCGGCGGGGAGAGGGGGCGAAGCAAGGGAGGTGGAGGAGAAGGAGGAGGAAGAAGAAGGAGAGTAAGGAGGAGGGGCGAATGGTGAGCATAATGTTTGTTTGTTGCAAAGAATAATGGTAGAATAATTATTGAAGAAAGTAAGAGGGAGATATTTGAATTGAATTGAAATGAAATGAAGGAAAATAATTAATATGGGAATGGAATGGGAGTGGGGACGTGGAAGAATAAAGCTAAATATGGTGGGTGGAAGCCATCTTGGATTCCAAATAATACTACAAATTTACATTAGATTAATTTAGGGCAGAAGTTTTGTCGATAGAATTTCGTTGTTATCTTTTATTATCTATAATGTTAATTATCTAATATATTAATATAACGAGACAAAATTTAAGATACCCATATGATGTAACGTAATAAAATAATACATATAACGTAAAATTTTATAGGCAGGTATGTAAACTACTATGAACTTATTAGTAATTTGATAATTACCATAAAATTCCCTGCTCGTTAGTCATTACTGAGATAAAATTATTACAAACTATAACACGATAAATGATGATGCAAACCAATTCCTCAAACTGTAGTACTTGATTCACATACTGACATACACAAAAACTTACGTGAGAATTAAGAAGTCTCTTACATAGATGAAAGATTCAAATTCATATTTAATGATCTTGATATTTAACCCGTCTAATCAAGCGTTTCACACACACAAAACTCTTATTCATATATAGTTTAATTCCGCATGTATATGACGCTCATGCCGCCAGAATTTAGAAGATAATTGCTCAAAGCATTTTAATTCAACACCAGGAAATTTGTTATTTAAGCTATATATGGATGGGCATCTTGTTCTTTGTCAATGTAACATCTAAATTATTGAGAATTAGTCAAATATAGTCACTCCTAAAAAGAAAAGTGCTAATATAGCCACGTTTTAAAAACGATCAAATATGGCCACGCATACACGACTTGCATACACGACCAGCATGCACGACCATGTATATTGGTCGTGTATACTGATATGGTCGTGTATGCTAGTCGTGTATTCAGGTCGTGTATACTGATATAGTCGTGTATGCTAGTCGTGTGTGCATTTGTCACAGCCCCAAATCCCGAGGGACGGCCGAAGCCGGGGTGCGACTGGGGTTGGATTAAAGAAGCAGGGAAGAAGGGGGCTAACTGACTAACATACGTAAAAGACATCAACCAATCAATGAACAAGACTTGAATATAACGAGAAAGAGTTAATCACGAGTGATTACTCGACAAAAGTACAGGATAGTAACTAAGTTCAAGTTTATAGACTTATACTACAAAGTTTTGTTCAAAAGACAAGTTCTCAAAAGACTTAGAGTTTGGCAGCGGAAGAGTCCTAACTAAAGCATCATATCTTTTCAACTCAACTCCAACCGTTACCGCTCGCGTTGCTTCAACCTGCACATTTAAAAAACAATGCAGGGCTAAGTACAAACGTACTTAGTGGGCACGATGCCGAAATCATAATCATAAGTATAGATAATATGGCATTTCATAATTTGTAGCACATCGGGGGTTTTGTTGAAAGGAACCCGTGTCTACTAAACATTTTCTGACTCTTTTCTCAAATTAGCTTGCAAGCATTTATCTGGTATGTTACGTTCAATCTTGACCCAAACTCATTCACCGTGGCTGGTACCCCTCAACAGGATATCACATACACCACAGGTTACAAAGTGCACTAACTCTGGAAAGCACTTAGCAGCTAACTCAGAGCCGATCGTTAGTTAACCTAGTTAGATTAACTCTAAATCTGGAAAACACGAATGTTAACTCAGATAGGTATAAGAGAACTCACATAAATCATAAAACAGTTCATGCCATAATATCACTTTGAAAACACAGATATCAAAGCGATAAAGAAAGATTTTCCGAGCGTTGCTCGTTTTATTTTATATATAAAAGCCCACCACGTAATACAGAACTAAAAGCAATAGCTTCCAACTTCGGATCTTCCGTCCTTTCTTTACTGCTGGCTTCCTCCTTCATAGTAAAATAATAATACTTAAACTTGGGTCGTAAAATATAATCGATCAAAGAAAATCGAAATAGGTTTTAGTCGTTTCATTCTTTAGGCATTTGCACGCTTACTAGATTCATTTTACTTAAACGAGAATAAGACTCGTGCAAATCCCGTTTAGAACTCGAAAGGTCTCATACTCGACTCTTAGGTCAGTAGAGAAGGTAGTCGATAGCTTAATACGACTTAAAAGACCATAAGAAACTAAGTTGGAAAGAATCAACTTAGGAAAAATAAGTTTTAGTTCATTATGACTTAGACAATTTCTCGCTTAACTAAACTTCTTTACTTGAACGGATAAGAGGTACCAACTTGTCTCTATTAGCACTCAAGGCTCCTTTCTTGACTCTAGGGTCAGTAGGAAGATAGTCGTTAGTTATTACGGCTTAAACGATCGAAAGAAAATTAAGTTGCGAACGAAACAACTTAGAAGAAATGAAACTGAAATTTCACTGCGCAATACAGAAACTCTGGGGACTGCCCAGAACAGGGGATCTGGAAACAGGGGATGAGCCATGTACCGTTGGAAAGTTTGGGATGTCTAGTTTACGCTCCAATTTACGGATCGCAAATCCGATAAACGAGCTAAAAGTTATTACAGTTTCCGGCGAGGGTCGCAAAACTGCCGCGATAACCCTAGATGCTCAATAGAAACGACGTGTAACGTCTTAGGTTCGTTCTAAGTTCTCGTATTCGATTTCTTATGAAACTTGACCCTCAAGGCAGTCAACACGTACTCCCGTACGTGATGAACTCCTTCTCAAAACTCGTCCAATAGCACGCCGTTCTAAACGTCGGCTTTCAACTAACATGTACTATACCAACAAGTTATCAATTTCCCGTTCTAGTTCTCGACTATCACCATATCTCATATTATATTAGCTCGAAAGCTCATGACATCAACTACAAATTTATTCCCAAGTCCATCATAAACGATATTATCAAGTTAGAATTTCCATCCGACTTCTCGGTTATTAGTTACGACTAGTGGTTTGTCTCTTACACAATTTTCAAGGTTGTCGGATTTCGTTCAAATTTTACGTCATTAAACAATATCTAACTAGAATCACTTTCATGCATATAATCACTTCACGTCAACACTATATTTCATCTTACGACGAGTTCTTCGTCTCTTACATCCCACCAAATAATTTTAGGAAATTCTCAAATAAATTCCTAACATCAATTAATACCATTTACAACATTATTTCATCAACCAAACATCATCTAAATCAAACACATGAAAACCCCTAATTTCCTACTCATTTTCGGTTTTAATACATAGGTTAAGAGGGTGTTTTTCTTCATCAATTAACATCATCTAACTCTTAATCATCCTATTATAATATCAATTAATCAATTCAAGTCCAATTACACATCAACATGCAAAAATCCCCAATTTCAAACCCTAAACCCTAAATCAATTTCAAACAAACAAAGGGCTTTCGATTTCTCTTGGTTCTAATCACTAATTAAACACTTCCTAAGCATGAATTTAACCTCAATTGAAGAATTCCATCAACCTACACAAATGCCCTAAATTTCGATTTTGACATAGAGTAAGGGCTTTTGATTTTTCTTCAATTTTAACCCTAGAATTCATATCCAAACACAACTAATTAAACTAATCAAAGATCCAAACATCTAGTTCTTCACCCCTAAATTTTTGATCAAAAAGAAAATAAAGAGAAGAGGATGTTGAATGGATAGAGACATAGAAGAGGTGAATACCTTGATTTTTACTAAAGGAAATAATAAGTTTTTGATGGATGAAAGAGGGCAACAATGGTGGAAGATGAAGATGCGAGAGAGGGAGAGAGAAGGGCTGCCGATTTTTTGATGAGGGAGGAGATGTGATTTTGTTTGATGCAACATAGCTATATATATTTAGGTTAAAGGGAATAGTGAATAATGTTTGAATAGTAGTATGGAAGAAATAAGCTATAATGCTAAAAAAATGAGAGAGAAAAATCGGTTATGAGAGGGAAGGGAGGAAAAATACGTGCTTTTCCGACGTGATACGACGTTACGGAAATCGGACGACGAAAAACGTAGCTTGACGCAAAATCGTCACGATCCGATTCGTCCAAAAAAAATTCTAACGAATAAAACTTAATTGGAAAATAAGATTTATAAAATTAATTCCGACAAAAACTCGGGACGACACAGTCCGAGCTCGTCCGGAAAATCATAAACGAACTTTCTCGGGCGAGTTCGTATCGCGATTTCGTGAATGTAAAAATCAGACGGTTTTCCGTTCTGAGTTCACGAACTAAAAATTTTTCGTACGCGCTAACCCTAAATACGGTAGTCGTCTAGCTGACTTCCGTAATTTATTTTCAGAGACGGAATCGACCGTTAGTCTTAGAATTTAAAATCGTAAACTTAGGCGTGCAAAGCCATTTATTTAATTAACTTTAAATTTTTGAGATCGTAAGGAATTTCCGGGGCATTACAGCATTATTGTGTATATTGCTATGGTCGTATATGCTTGTCGTATATGCATAGTCAGCATAAACGACCAGTTTAGGTCGTGTATGCTGGTCGCGTATGTTAGTCGTGTATGCATGGCCATATTTGATCATTTTTAAAAAAGTGGCTATATTAGCACTTTTCTTTTCAAGAGTGGTTATATTTGCAGTTCTCTCTAAATTATTTGTCAATGTAACGAGTCAAACTTGTTACAAAAGAAAATAATAATAATAATAATAATAATAATAATAATAATAATAATAATAATAATAATGATGATAATAAATAAATAAAAACAAAAAAAAAAAAGAAAAGAAAAGCGGGCAGACAATGTTTGGATGGAGATCATAGTGTCGGGAATATCCTTGCAAATATTAATCAGTTTTTTAGTTTAACTAGCGTGCAACCCGTCGAAATTAGACGGGGATTGATACTATATGTTATAAAATGATTCAATTTTTTAAAGAAATAGTTTTGGAAGTTCAATTTTTTATATTCACAAGAAGATAATTGAAAAATACAAATGATGTCGTTGAGAAGTGTTTTCAACAATAACATCTTTATTCATTGGTACATCAAAATAAACAACTCTCACATTAAGATACAACAACAAATTAAATTTTTAAGAAAATTGTGTTCATTATATTAACACATGCATAAGTAAATCTAAAAGAAATCTGTTCTAAACAATACCATATTAACCAAAAACAAATCTAAAACAGCAGCAAGAAATCAAATGTTTTATTTTTACAAGTTTATTAAAAATATTGCATTTGAAAATTTAAAATTATTTTTGCACTTACCTCATAGCTTGTCGAAGATTTCGCTGTACACAACATTAGTTGTTGAGTATTCTGTCTGCCCATTCTTGTCATATGCTAATATTTTGAGTCCATTTTTGCTAGTGACTTGTGATATTACAACATACGACTGACCAAAAAATAATAATTAATGACGGCACAAGAAATTTTTTGTAAGGGAAACAAATGGGGTTTTGCTTTGTTTAACTTTATCTTGCACATAAGAAAGTAACGTGTTACATGTGCGTGAGATGAAGAAGGAAAACCAGGATGGATGAAAAAGTAGTGTCTACAAAAATCAAATTCTATAACATGACAAGGTAAATTTAAATTGCTTACCTATTTTCCTCACTTGTGCGCTTCCTTTCGGAATGTTGCGTGCTCTTTCAGTCACCATTCATATAGCTTCTCAACTATTTACCTTTTCTTTTCTCTGTTAATTAGTCCAGTGTTATCGGTGCAGGTTAAAGTTGGCAATTCGTCAATGTATACGATAGAAAGAAAATTAGGTAAAGGTGAAGGGTGTAATTATGGGCTATCTATTTATTAAAAGAAGATTACCATAATTATGATATATAGATTTTTTTAACTTGTTCAAGAAGAAAATTATATGGAAGTTTTGAGAGAATTTTCTGGTGTTTGTGATAATGCAAAATATTGTTGATTAATAAATTACCATAATCTGTAGAGTAATAGAAACCTTTAATAAAAAAATCAATTTGATAAAATATTAGAGTACAGAAACTTTGGTACACAGTAATGTTCGAAGTTCCCATTAGTGTCGTGAGAGCAGTTTATGTAAATTCTTAAATCAACAAAAAAATAAAACACGATAAAACTTTTAAAATTTTACCTTCTTTTTTGTTAAAATTCAGATTTTTACTTTATTTTTCAGTAAAATTCAGTCTTCGCTGCTACTCGTGGTTGACGGTGTGGTTGACAATAACTGATATGTGGGAGAAAACAAATTGTAATTGCACCGAATATATAAGATACTCATAAAAAAAGGAAAAAATCATATTAGAAAACCTAAACCTACTAGCGGCAACATCCTAAACGTGAGGAATTATATATAATAATGGTAACAATTATAAATAAGATATATAGTAATGATATAGTAATGATTTTTAATTTCAAACCTAAACCTTTATATATGGCGGCAACATCCAAATTAAATCTAAAATGCGCGTGAGGAATATATAATAATGAATAATATAAATAAATAAAGATATATAATAATGAATTTTATTTTTCAAAAATTGGAGAATTGAGATAAATAGGAATTGAGGAATTTAAGATGTGCCACATAGAATTTTTTGAAAAAGAGTCGTTTTCGTTTATATAATAACTAGCGTACAACCCGTCGAAAATCGACGGGAAATTATAAAAATTAATAAAATTATTAAATAGTACTAATATGTGATAGATTAAATCGACGGGAGTATTATTTATTAATTATTTTAGCATTAAATAATTCGATTATGCAATCTACTAAATTCGCTTAGAATTTATTTTCCTTTTAACACATCTCACATTCAATTAAAAAGTAATTTCACAACATGTTTATATCTCAAACCCATATAGTTATGCTTGTTAAAAAATTATAAATAATACTATATATTCTCATTACTTTCGATAATTGTTAAAACTCTGTTCTTCTACAAAACCGATGTGGGCAAAAATATATTTCTCTCTCAAAGGAAAGCGATTCTTAAGCTGATTTTTTAGCTTTTTATGAAGAAAAAGAGGCAAGGGGAGTGGGTAGTGAGAGAGAGAAGAGATATATAGAAAAAAATAAGTTAAACTACCACTTCACAATCATCCCGTCTAAACCACATTAGAAGAGATAAATCATTAGTAATTTTTCTGCCAATTTTCCTACATATTCTATGTTTTCCAACGAAGACGATTAATCAAACAATTTGAGATGGATGTGTTTAGGATTTCAAACTTGTTTGAAATTTATATACTCATACTTGTTTAAAATTCGATTAAAAAATTAGTCATTTGTATTCCTTTCTGAAAAAAAAATCGGTATATTAGTCTACCGCCACAGTTCTGCGTCGGAACTGACCCATTGTTCACGACTCTGATTTATAAGTGCGTAATTTATAAAATTTAATAAAATTAATGATTGTACTATTCGTTATCGTCCTTAATCGTATAGTAATATTCGTTAATTAAAATTATAAATTATGCAAAGTTGGAAATCCAACTACAAATAACGTAAAAATTATTTCATGGATGACGATTATAGATTTTAGAAAATTCATGGAAAAAAAGCATAAAATAAAAAAAATTTCGAGTGTCGGTTGGGAATTGGCTTGTCTACTGCCACGGTTCCAGATCAGAATTAACCCGTTGACCACGATTTTGATTTATAAATGCACAATTTATGACGATTCTAGATTTTAGAAAATATATGAAAAAAATAAATAAAATAAAAATTTAAAAATTAATAAGAATAAAGAATGAAAATGTGTCACGTGGGATCCCGAATTGAGGTACCCGTCAGTTGGTAATTAGCCCGTCTACCTAATTAATTGGCAAATTAGAAATTACTTATTTTTTATCAAATTAAATAAAAAATATTAGACTATTTCTAAATTTAATTCGATCAACCAATAAATTATCCACACTATTTTGGAACCATTTATTCTATCAACTAATAAATTGGTTCCTAATAAAAATAATTATCTATTTGGCCAATTAATAAATTGACCAAATTAAAATTAAATTAAACTATAAAAATATAGTAGTTATTTATTCGGCCGATTAATAAATAAATTGGCCAAATAAAACTCCTACAAAAAATAATTATCTATTCGGCCAATTAATAAATTGACCAAATTAAATTAAATTAAACTATAAAATATAGTTATTTATTCGGTCAATTAATAAATAAAAATAATGATTGTATCATTCGTTATCGTCCTTAATCGTATAGTAATATTCGTTAAATAAAATTATAAATTATGCAAAACTGGAAACCCAACTACAAATAACGTAAAAATTATTTCATGGATGACGATTATAGATTTTAGAAAATTCATGGGAAAAAAACATAAAATGAAAAAAATTTCAAGTGTCGGTTGAGAATTGGCTCGTCTACCGCCACGGTTCCGGGTCAGAATTGACCCGTTGACCATGATTTTGATTTATAAATGCACAATTTATGACGATTCTAGATTTTAGAAAATACATGAAAAAAATAATAAATGAAAATTTTAAAATTAATAAGAATAAAGAATGAAAATGTGTCAAGTGAGATCCCGAGTTGAGGTACCCGTCAGTTGGAAATTGACCCGTCTACCTAATTAATTGACAAATTAGAAATTACTTATTTTTTTATCAAATTAAATAAAAAAATATTAGACTATTTCCAAATTTAATTCGATTAACCAATAAATTATCCAAACTATTTTGGAACCATTTATTCTGTCAGCTAATAAATTGGTTCCCTACTAAAAATAATTATCTATTCGGCCAATTAATAAATTGACCAAATTTAATTAAATTAAACTATAAAAATATAGCAATTATTTATTCGGCCGATTAATAAATAAATTGGCCAAATAAAACTCCTACAAAAAATAATTATCTATTCGGCCAATTAATAAATTGACCAAAATAAATTAAATTAAACTATAAAATATAATTATTTATTCGGCCAATTAATAAATAAGTTGGCCAAATAAAACTGGTGGAGCAAAAGATGAGAAAATACACATTGATTCTAGGTATTTATAGGCTTTTCAATAGGTGAAGTTTTATTGAGAAACCGATGTGGGACATAAAATTTTAGTATAGATATTTAAAATCTATTATTTTACATTTAAAAATTCAAAAATTTGAGAATTTAGATAAATATGAATGAAGGAATATAAGGGGTGCCACGTAGAATTTTTTCAAAGTAAGAATCATTTTTCTTTTAGTAATATAATAATAATAATAATAATAATAATAATAATAATAATAATAATAATAATAATAATAATAATAATAGATAGATAGATAGATAGATAGATAGATAGATATGCATTTTCTTGCTACAGACTAACTTTCCAATGCGAACGTATTACTCTCAAATTTAAACACTAACGGTAAATAATTTAATTAAAATAATTAAATATTGATGCGAGAAATAATTAATTTTGTAGAAATAATTCATGTATTATTTTAGTAAGTTCCATAGGTAAGTATACTTGTTAGCATCGCGCGCGAGGCACGCGATACACTTATATATTTGATCTTAGATAATAGATCTATATAATATGAATTGTTAATGTACATAATGAAATTATTCACTCGTGCTCATGCATGACCACTTGTTATATGGCCATTTGCCGCCGACAACTTCACACACACATATATACAAACGTACAATGACAAGAATACTTAAACTTACTAAGTATAATATTATAGAGTACAGGTGCAAATCAGCGTAACATATAGTATAAAGTATATACAATAAATAATTGGCCGACAACTGCCGAGTTAAAACCCACGTATGGGTGAAGATTCAAAAATGCTCAGAAATGGAGAAATGAGGCGACGGAGAGAAAGGGGGTTTCTGAAGGTGGTTGTCGCTCTTCGCCGCCGATGATTTCTTCGTTCAATAATCAAATAGCTTTTTATCTTAAAAAAGGAAAAGAAAAAAGAAAAAAAAAGAAAAAAAAACCCACGTATGAGTTAAAGAGAGATAATTAAGTGTTATTGGGTGTAATTAATAAATGATGCATTAATTCATTCTTAACGAGAGAGTACATGTGAATGCATGTGAAAAGTACGTATATGCACACTAGCCTTATCTCTTAATTCCTTTGATATAGGAGTATAATTTCACTAAATTAAAGCTTCAAATTTCCCAATTTTGTAATTAATTAATGCATGCATATTGTATAACAACGTAATTATATTTTTGTGGATTTAGAGTAGGATTCTACTTGCAACTTAGATCAATTAGAGCATGATTGTTTTAGGATTAATTAATCACAGAAATTCCTATGATCGTCTTACAACTTTTCTAGTGTGTGAGTCGTCTTACGGCTCAAATTCATAAGTTAGGCTAAGATACATGTAGTATATATCAAACTCATATACAATAATATATATATTTGTAATTTTCTTTGTATCTCAAATACTTATTTACTATAAATTAAATGTTTGAGATGCAAAGAAAATTGAGCTAATTGTTAAAATAGGACCATAATTTTTCGTGTTTTCAAAAATAGTACTATATGTTACGAAATTTAAAAACGAGTACTATAACTTCCGTTTTTGTATTTGAACTCCTATTTCGGGCCCAAATCAATTATTTGTGCTTTTTAGTGACACCTAGAGCCCGTTGCTGATGTGGTCATGCCATGTCACCTTTTTGGCAAACAAAATTCCCCCTTTTTCGTTATTAGTTATTATTGAAAGAAATATAAAATCAATTATTTGCCACATTTGCAGCCTAAAATAAAAATAAGGAAATGACGAGTTTCGTTCATTTTAAGTCCAATTTTTATTTTAGACTACGAATGTGGCAAATAATTGATTTCTTTCTTTCTTTTGAAAATAAGAAAAAAAAAGGTTAAAGCAAATTTGTCAAAAAGGTAACATGGCACGATCACGTAAGCAACAACCTCTAGGTATCACCGAAAAACTCAAATAATTAGTTTTTTGCCCGAAATAGGAGTGCAAATGAAAAAAATTGAAGTTATAGTCCTTGTTTTTAAATTTCGTAACATATAGTTCTCATTTTCAAAATTCGTAACATATAGTCTTTTTTCTAAAAACAATGAAAGTTACGGTCTTGTTTAATAATTGGCTCAAGAAAATTAACTGTGATTCCATTCATAACCCTCAACTTTTTCTTCATACCCTCTTTTTATAAAAAATATATATATATATAGGGAGTGATTCCCATGCAAACTCCCCTTAAAGTGAGAAATAGAAATTAATTTTCACCATTGATCTTATCTACATGAAGGGTCAAAATTTAGCTTGGTCAAAGCAGGTCAAACCCGGGTCAACCCGTTGACTTTTTTTTTTTTAACTGTCACACAAGATGCACAAATTCACATATTCGGATGCACAACTAAGTGTATTGAGATGCACAAGATTTTGAGTTTTTTTATGTTTTTTTTTTTCGTTTTTTTTTAAGGTTAGGTCATATGCACCACACTATATAATGAGATGCACTACTAAGTGCATTAAGATGCACTAGTTTTGTTTCGTTTTTTTTATTTTCGTAAAACATTGTGCATCTAGTTAGACTATGTGGTGCAACTAGTTACAATGTGTGGTGCATCTAGTTACGCATTGTGGTGCATTCAATTTTTTTTCAGTTTTTTTTTTTTTTTTTTTTTTTTTTTTTTTTTTTTTTTTTTTTTTTACAAATTCGGTGCATCTCACTACACATAGTGGTACATCTCATTATGTATAGTGGTGCATCCGAATATGTGAAATAGTGCATTTTGGGTGACTGTTTTAAAAAAAAAAATGAAAAAAAAAACTGAAAATCTTGTGCATCTAAATGCACTTAGTGGTGCATCTAGTTATATAGAGTGGTGCATCCGAATATGTGAAGTTGTGCATCTTGGGTGACAGTTTATTAAAAAAAAAATTGAAAAAGAAATTGAAAATCTTGTACATCTAAATGCACTTAGTGGTGCATCTAGTTATATAGAGTGGTGCATCCGAATATGTGAAGTTGTGCATCTTGGGTGACAGTTTATAAAAAAAAATAATAAATAAATAAATAAAATCGAAAAAAAGTCAACGGGTTGACCCGGGTTGACCGAGTTGACCCGGATTTGACCCGCTTTGACTTTGCCAAATCTTGACCCTCCATCACCCATAGATCTATGGTGGAGATCTATTCTCATTTCTTATGATAATATTTATTCTCATATGATCTATTTCATATATATATATATGCTATTCATCTTCCGTGAGCACCGTTCGTGGGCACCATCCTTAATTTGCCTATATAAATATTATTTTATTTTATTTTATTTTTTATATTATATTTTAGTCTAATACGTTAAAAAATATTATTGAAATTATTAAATCAAAAAATTACATAAAATTCAATCATCGATTTATTGTTTTTCCCTTTAACGTCAAAGAAATAAATAAATAAACAAATCGAGCATTAATTTTTATGTAGTTTTTCAATTTAATGATTTCAATAACATTTTTTAAGGTATTAAATTACAATACAATAGCAAAAATTAAATAAAATAGTGTTAAAGTAGATAAATCGATGATCGTGCTCACGAATGGTGCTCATGGAATGTGAGTAGCATATCAACGCTCTCTCTCTCTCTCTCTCTCTCTCTCTATATATATATATATATATATATATATATATATATAGTGATGCATTCTAGTGAAAAGCCTCTTTATCTTAAAAATGTGTACTAATCTCAATCACACATCTATGAATGATGGATGGTCAAGATTTGATCCTGGTCAACCCGGGTCAAACTGTTTACTTTTTTTTTTTCATTTTTTTTTACGGTCAGGCCATATGCACCTTATCATTTATTTTAATGCATTTTTATCACATCGGTTATACATATATTGCAGAAATGTAATGCATGCACATTCTAACGTATAAACTACAATAATTTAATTCATTAATATTGTAATGCTTAAAGTATAACAACATAGTGCATCGTTAAATCTGGACCATCGATCAACAAAGACAAAGGACCGAGATTTATTCTTATTTCTCACATAAGAAAGCATTCCTACCTAATTCTCTTCATATATGTAGAGAGTGATTCCCATGCAAATGGCCCTTAAAGTGAGAAATAAGAATTAATTTCCACCATTGATCTTATCTACATGAAGGGTCGAGATTTAGCTTGGTCAAAGCGGGTCAAACCTGGGTCAACCCGTTGACTTTTTTTTTTTTAATTTATAAACTGTCATACAAGATGCACAACTTTACATATTCAGATGCACCAATTCACATATTCAGATGCACAACTAAGTGTATTGAGATGCACAAGATTTTAAGGTTTTTTTTTATGTTTTTTTTTCGTTTTTTTTTTAAGGTTAGGTCATATGCACCACATCATGTATTCATATACACCACACTATATAATGAGATGCACCACTAAGTGCATTAAGATGCACTAGTTTTGTTTTCGTTTTTTTATTTTCATAAAACATTGTGCATCTAGTTACACTATGTGGTGCATCTAGTTACATTGTGTGGTGCATCTAGTTACGCATTGTGGTGCATCCAATTTTTTTTTAGTTTTTTTTTTTTTTACAAATTCGGTGCATCTCACTACACATAGTGGTGCATCTCATTATGAATAGTGGTGCATCCGAATATGTGAAATGGTGCATCTTGGGTGACTGTTTTAAAAAAAAAAATTGAAAAAAAAACTAAAAATCTTGTGCATCTAAATGCACTTAGTGGTGCATCTAGTTATATAGAATGGTGCATCCAAATATGTGAAGTTGTGCATCTTGGGTGACAGTTTAAAAAAAAATTGAAAAAAAACTGAAGATCTTGTGCATCTAAATGCACTTAGTGGTGCATCTAGTTATATAGAGTGGTGCATCCGAATATGTGAAGTTGTGCATCTTGGGTGACAGTTTAAAAAAAAAATCGAAAAAAAATCGAAAAAGAGAAAGAAGTCAATGGGTTGACCCGGGTTTGACCTGCTTTGACTTGGCCAAATCTTGACCCTTCATCATCAATAAATTTATGGTGGAGATCTATTCTCATTTCTTAGGATAATATTCATTCTCGTATGATCTCTCATATATATACACTACAAAAAATCGCGAAAATACCGGCGGAATTACCGGCGGAATAGAATCCGCCGGTGATATGTTCATTTGCGTATGCTATATTTTCATCTTTATGAATCAGGATATTTCTTTGAATATTACACATTTGCGTAAGTTATATTTGTGTGATTGAGACTTGCATGAGATTTGTGTGTAAGATAACATTTATTCTCCATTTTGCTTGTTCTTTAATCTATATTTGCATATGCTATATTTATGAAGTTACTCTAATCCATGTTTGCTTGTTCTTTATGCATCCATATGGAATTGGACTCATAAACAGTCTAAAGAGACTGGGTTATCGGCTGTTGAGCTGACCTACGAGCTTTTCCTCTACTATCACAAGAAGGATGGAAAATTTGCTACAAAGAAGGATGAAAAAATTGATGTAAGTTTTAAAATTTTACTTAATATATATAGTGATAAATATACTTGATAGTTTATTTGTTGACTAACATATTTTTATGTTTGAATTAGGAGAGGGTTCATCAGATTGCTGCTGAGGAAGGGAGATCGGACTTCAACGAGATTTATTTGGAAATCTGTCATCCGTTCAAGTCACGTCGCTATGGGACTGGAAGCCTTGGGGAAAGCCAGCTGAGTAGGAGTTCTACATGCAGCACCGGCACTTCGGGCGTTCTTTCGCAGGATTTGTTTCGGACCCAGCTGAGCAGCTTACAAGAACAAGTGGCGCAACAACAAGAGGCGATGCAGAAAGCGGAAGAACAACGAGAAGCAGAACGAGTGGCACGTGAAGCAGAACTAGCGGCAGAACGAGAGGCACGTAAAGCCCTCGAGGAACGGATGGCCATGTTTGAGAGGATGATGATGTCGGGTCAATTTCCTCCTCGCCCACCTCCAGCAGCAGATGCGTAGTTTCTTTATACTTTTTTCTGTAGAACTATTTAACAGTTATACTGTTTATTTGGTGAATTCATTAACTTAATATTATTGAATGTTAAGATACAGTTTTATGAATATTAGATTTCTTTAGTATTATTTGACGATTTGGTGTGGTATATATTACATTTAAATTGAAACAGGGTGCAGAAAAAATAATAAAAAAATAAAAAATAAAAAATTAAATTAGCGGCGGAATTCCGCCGGTAAATCCGCCGGTGATTACCGGCGGAATTTCCGCCGGTGATTACCGGCGGAATTCCGCCAGTAAAATGCACACGTGTCATCCATTTGTACAAGCATAAATTCAAAAATTTGTGGCGGAAAATGTCCGCCGGTAAATCCGCCGGTAATTTTGCCGCCTTGCCACTTCGCCGGCATAATTTACCGGCGGAATGAATTTTCGCCGGTAATTTCATCACTGGCGGCATTTTTAAAGGCGGAACTCGTCCGCCGGTAATCCGATTACCGGCGGAATTTTCCGCCGGTTGATAGATCTAGGGTTTGCAAGGGTGACAGAAAATAATAACAACACGATGACACAAAGATTTACGTGGTTCGATCAATGTGATCTACGTCCACGGGAGAGAATATAGAGAGCTTTTATTATACTTGAGAGTACAATGAGTATTTGAACCTATTTACACCTCTAATCTAGCATCCATATATAGGCCTTGAATTGAGCCCTAAACCTTCTAGGATTCGGATTCCTTATACATATCTTGTTTCCTAGTACGTGCATATCCGATTTCCTTCCATAATAGGATTCGATCTTCTTCCAAAGTAGGGCTTCGTTAATGACTTTACTTGGGCCGAACTCTATGGGCCGAGCTTTAATATATTGGCCCAATTAGATTGGGTCTTAGATCAGGCCCAAGAAGAGGCCGGTACTATCACATCCCCCCCCAAAAAAGAGAGAAGAAGACATATAGACGCAGACTACGAGGTCGAATTTTCCGAGGTGATTGATCGCGCAAATCACATGTTCGAACTGGATTACCGAGCTTATCGCCCGAGCTGAAGTAGCGAGATTATTAAACTGAACGTCTGCGGCTTGGTTATGTTGTTCAGGTCGTTGGTATAGACGTGGCCCATACCCGAACCTAAAGGGAGGAAAAAGTAGCGGGCCGTTTTGAATTTGGTTGAGGGACGGTCCATATTCCGAGAAATGCGGGCCCACGTTTACACGTGTATAATGGGTAACGGCGGGATTCAAATACATATAATGTGGGATTTGAAACGTCTCCCCTATCCCGCTGTTTCACATCCGCCGCTATATCAAAAAAATTTCGTCCCAGAAAATCATCTTTCTACCTTTCTCTATCCCCCCAAAAGCTTCAATTTCCTGTATCACTGTGCTGCCGGTGTTCACGCCGTTGAGACTTCCATTCGCGACCGCTCCAGAATACTTCCGCTCACTTTCACAAGTAAGTATGGCCTCCCCTTCTCAGTCTAGTAGTAATAGTGACTCTCCTCCTGCAAGGGCCGTCGATGACAGCGTAGAGTTTAGGATTTTTACCATAGAGTCTTCTGAACCCACTACTGAAAGTTTAATAGTGCCCCCGCGTGCGAAGGGGAAGGTGGCCGATTACCCCTCATCTTTAGACGATGCTAGGATTAGGTGGCTTGCCAAAACTTATAATTTCCCTTCTAATGCTGACTTAATAGAACCGCGCCCAGAGGATAGGGCCTGCTCTCCCTCAATGGGGTTTGTTACTATTTATGAGGACAGCCTACACGCTGGTCTTCGTGTACCCCTCCCCGAGCCCTATTCCGAGCTCCAGAAGAAGCTTGGATTAGCATTAGGGCAGATAATGCCGAATTCATTTAGGCAATTTACCGATTTGGGTGTTGCGGCGATTGATAAGGGTTACCAAATTTCTGCCAAGCTCATTCACGAGCTCTCCTTTTCAAAAAGAGTGCGGGCTGGTACTATGCCACTGCCCGAGCTGAGTTCAAGGGGCGAACTCAAAATAAAGTGGACAAGTGGCACACGAAATTTTTCTTTTGTCGCCACCATAGTTTTGTCGACCTGGTTTGGAGGGTAGAAAAGCCTCACGAGTGGGTAATTGGCGAGGTGGATAAAGCTTTAGAGTCTGCTGTGAAAGCAATGAGGGATCCCGGTCCTTTTGAGGGGCGCTACAATGAAGACTCCTTAGCTGAAGCGGGGTTAAGCCCGTACGAGCCCCAAAGTATGGTGGATCCTTCGACGGGTGAGGCCCCGCTAGTACTGTTAGATTGTTGTTTGTTTTTTTTTTCGTCGTCCTTACTCCTTTCTTGCCTTTTTTGCAGTGAAGAACTTCGGGAAGATAAAGGAGGTCGATGCCAAGGCCGCAGCTCGCGGTACCAAGAGAGCGAGGTCGACTGGACAATCTGCTTCCTCCTCCGACCAGAGTCAGCTCGGGGGATTCTCTGACTTAGCTCCGCACTCTGAGGTAGCGGGGCTTGTGGCGAATGTTCGCGCTACTCCCCCTAAGCCACCTCAGAAACGAGCCAAGGGCGGGGACCATGTCGACGTAGAGATTCTCGAGATCTCGGGCGGCGACGCGAGCCCAGTAGCTCCTCCAAACAAGCTGGCTGATCTGCCTTTTCCCGAGGTGAAGACATTGCCTTTATTACATAATTTGCCGTAATTCTTGCCTGTGTAGCTAACTGTACTCCCTTTGACAGGGCATCGATATGGTCGTGGGGTGGCTGAAGAACAGCGTTGGGGAGATGTCCGCGAAACACGAGGACGAGAAGAGCAAGTACTCTGAGAAGTTGATGGTGGTCACCGCCAGGGCGAAGAAGGCTGAGGCCGAGCTAAAGGGGGCCAAGGAGGAGGTGAAGGCTGCGAGATCCGAGCTGGTCGCCCAGCTCGCAAAGGCCGAGGCTGAGGCTGAGAGAGCTCGGACTGAGGCCGAGAGAGCTCGGAAGCTGGAGTCCGAGCTGAACGCGGCGAAGGACCGGGAGGCCCAGCTCGCGGCGAGCCAAGGTGAGGTTCTCCGGGCCTATACAAAGAGGCTACTGCTGTCGGAGAGCTTCTCCAGCCTAGCCAATGACTTAGCTTTACTTATCAATTGGAACTTCGCCGTGGCTGCTTTGGAGAAGGCCGCCGAGGATTTCCCCGATCTGGATGTGGCGAAGTATGGCTTCGAGCGCCTTGGGGATGATACTCTTCCTTCCCGATACGCCAGAGTGGTCCGGGATCACCTCGGTCAGCTTCCTGTCTTGGAGAGCCTCGCCAGCTCGTCTGAGCTGCTATCTGCCGAGCAGATTGCTGACTGCTCTGTAGATCGGGACTCCGACCTGGATGCTGCCTTCGATTCTCTTCGTGATGAAGAAGAAGAAGAAGATAAGGAGGAAGAGGAGCGCGAGGCCTCGGCTGATGGAGAGGATCTCAGTGGTGCTGGCGCTGATGGCTTTTCACAGGACCCCCCCCCCCCTCCGTGCAGCCACCTCCTCAAGACAAGGAGGTCGACGCTCTATAGATTTGTTTTTTATTTTTGTAATTTGTACTCGGACGTTTGTGAATAAACGAATTTTGCATTTCTTTTGTGTGTAGATTTCTGATCTCCCTGATATAGCTTCCCTACACAAGCAAATAAGTCTCCTTTCTCACGATCTATCCGAACAACGATCTCTAGGTCGGTTATGGATGGAGAAATGTCGCCGAGCTGAGGAACTTTTTGATGAAAAGAGTGCTCTTTTGAAGTTGAAAGAATCTGAGCTGGAGGAATGGCAGGGGAAGTTTGAGTCGCTCTGCGTGGAGGCTGAGGTCAAGCAGCTCGCTGGTCAGGAGAGCGCCGATTTACTTCAGGCCAAGCTTCTTCAGGCTGAGGAAGAGTTGGAAGTTGCCCGAGGTAGGGCTGGGCGCGTGCTGGAGGACCATGAGAAGGTCGTCGAGGAGCATGCCGAGTATGAGGATATCATCCGCCGCAACGGCGGAATTACCATCTCCGAGGCGGAACTGAAGACGAAGGAGCTGCTGGTACAGTACCTTGATTTGAAAACAGCATGCGGGCCCGAGTCTTTCGAGCTTCAAGGGGCTTTTGAGATGCTCAAGGAAAGCGCGAACTTGTATAAATGCGTGCTATCCCGTCGTCCAAAGCTTCGTGCATTCCTGTCCAATAGTGCGGATGGATCTGCTCCGTCATCTTCTCGGACTATGCCTGCGCGCGAGGCGAGAGCTGCTTCTCGGGGTCGTCAGGCCGGACCGGGCCGAGGTGGGCGGGCCTCGGGGCGGAGTTCAGCTACGTTGCGAGGTCGGGGTTTTTCTTCTGGAAGGAATCGAGGTCGGGGACGAGGTCGGATTTCCATCGACGACCTTCTGGGATCTACTTCCTTCGAAGAGCGATGGCTCAACTTCAGTAGGCCAGGTCCCCCTCCGTAGAGTAGCTCGGCTTCTTCCTGTAATTTATGTACATACAATGTTGTAATTATTCAAATACGAAGTAATATATATTGTCTATTATGAACTTCATGTTTTTCGGGAAGAATGCTTCCTTGCGTTCGTGCTTTTTTTTTCTGAGGGAGTCTAAATCGGACCTCTTTGTATGACAAGGGAACCTTGGTTCAGACCTCGTGTTATAATTCTCTCGGGAGAACTTGGTTCTGACCCCGTTTGAGAAAATTTTATCCTTCGGATGGAGTTTAACTCGGACCTCGTCGGATCTTCCCTTTTGAGGGAGGCGAGCTCGGACCTCAAAAAGGGTTTCTTTTGCGCATTTCTTAGGATATAATTACCCCATGTCGGATCATTATTGACCTCGGAAGGGAACTTTAGTTCGTCCTTATGAGGGGATTTGTTTTATTTTTTTGTTGGATACTTCGTATAAGCAAATTAAAAGACACGAGAATGTGTAAAACGAAAAGAAACTTTATTAAAGGAAAAGTGAATCAAATAAAATTTTTGACGAGCTCGTAAAAACAAAGCATTATTACTTAAAAAGAAAAAAGAAAAAAAAGATGAAAAAACTTAGACTCTAAATGCAAGACTCTGCTGCTTATACGAAGAACCTCTTTAGGTGGGCGACGTGCCACGTTCTGGGTATCAGCTCGCCTGAAAGGTAGGCGATTTTGTAGGCTCCTTTGCCAAGAACTTCGTGCACTCTGTAGGGCCCTTCCCATGTGGCTTCAAGTTTGCCGAGCTTCTCCGAATGGCTTACTTCGTTGTTTCTAAGCACAAGATCACCGACCTGGAACTGCTGGGGTTTGACCCTTTGATTGTAATATCGGGTCATTTGCTGTTTATACCGAGCTTCTTTTATGCTGGCTAGTTCCCGCTTCTCCTCGAGTAAATCCAGGTCGGTTCGGCGTTGCTCTTCATTGGCTTCCGCTGAGAAGTTGATAGTGCGGGGGCTTGGCGCCCCGATCTTTACGGGTATGACCGCTTCTGTTCCGTATACTAAACGGTGCGGGGTTTCTCCCGTTGGAGTTCTGGGTGTAGTCCTGTATGACCACAGGACGTTTTGGAGGTTATAGATCCATTCCGTTTTGTCCTTCTCTAAGCGGGCCTTGAGTCCATTCACTATTGTTCTGTTGGTGACCTCGGTCTGGCCATTAGTTTGAGGTCGGTTGACCGAGGTGAAATTTTGCTGGATATTGAGTCCTTCACAAAATTCTTGGAATGCTCTGCTCGTGAATTACGTCCCGTTGTCCGAGATGAGGACTCTTGGAACTCCAAACCGGCACACGATGTTCTTCCAAACGAAGTCGACGGCTTTCTCACTTGTGACTTTTGTGGAAGGTTCCGCTTCGACCCACTTGGTAAAGTAGTCGACGGCGACTATTAAAAACCGTTTTTGTTTTGGGGCCGGGTAGAACGGCCCCATGATGTCAATGCCCCACTCCACAAATGGCCACGGGCTCTGTATAGTGGAGAGGTCGGTCTGGGGTACCCTCGTCACCTTGGCATGCAGATGGCAATTCAGGCATCTTTTCACGAATTCTTCCGCGTCTTTTACCATTGTTGGCCAATAGTACCCCCACCGCATGATTTTCTGTGCTAGCATCCAAGCTCCGATGTGGCTTCCGCACGACCCGATGTGCACTTTATTTAGTGCGTAGTCCGCTACCCTTGGTCCCACACACTTTAGGAGAGGCTGTAAGTATGACTTTCGATAAAGGATTCCTCCTTCGAGGACGTACTGCGTGGATTTAGCTAAGATTTTTCTGGCTTCAGCCTTGTCCTCGGGAATTTCCCCGCTCTCCAAATATCTTTTTAGAGGGGTCATCCAATTCGGTTCGTCCTCTTCGATTGCATTGACTTCCGCCTCTTCTATACTTCGATTCCGGACTTCTTCTACCAGAGTTGAACCGATTGAGTTCACCAGCTTACTTAGCTCGTCAGCTCGGGTATTTTGACTTCGGGGAATGCGAACTATTCTGAAGAACTGGAAGGATTGTTCTAGGAGCTTGACTTTCTCCAGGTATTTCTTCAGCTTCTCACTCCTCGCTTCATACTTTCCTAGCACGTGGTTAACCACTACTTGGGAATCACAGTAGGTTTGGATAGCTCGTACCTGGAGGGTTTGGGCAAGACGTAGTCCGGCAATGAGGGCTTCATATTCCACTTCGTTGTTCGTAGTGGGGAACTCGAATCGCAGCGAGTATGTCAACTCCTTTTTCTCCGGGCTGATCAAGAGTATGCCAGCTCCGCTCCCTTTCTTTCCCGAGGCTCCGTCCATGTACATCTCCCAGCAGTCTGGGGGGGTCTTCTCTGGTATTTCTTGGAGTTCGGCTTTGGCCTCGGACTCTTTTGGCTTATTGACGACGTTGTATTGAGCTTCTGCGAGGAAGTCTGCTAAAGCTTGCCCTTTTATAGCTCGGCGGGAAACGAATGATATGGAGTGCTCTCCGAGCTCAACCGCCCATTTTGCGATCCTTCCTGAAGCTTCCGGTTTAGTAAAGACTTGCCGGAGTGGTAGGTCGGTCAAAACTTGTATTGGGTGAGCTTGGAAATAAGGTTTTAGGCGCCGAGCTGCATTTACCAGGGCTAGAGCGACCTTCTCGAGAGGCTGATACCTTGTCTCCGGGTCTTTCAGGACTCTGCTGACGAAGTACACAGGTAGCTGCCGATCTCCTTCATCTCGGACCAACACTGCGCTTATTGCTTCCTCCGACGCTGCGAGGTATAGGGATAGGGATTCTTCCTTTTTGGGGACTGACAAAGTTGGTAAGTCTCCAAGGTGGCGCTTGAGCTCGTCAAAGGCTAGTTCGTGCTCTGGTCCCCATCCGAACTCCGGTGCCTTCTTGAGAATTTTGAAGAACGGAAGTTGTTTCTCAGCAGCTTTGGAGAGGAACCGACTTAGTGCGGTTATGCAGCCTGTCAACTTATGCATGTCGCGAATAGTTCGGGGTACCTTCATTTCCTGCACGGCTTTGATTTTCAACGGGTTGGCTTTGAGTCCTTCCGGCGAGATCCAGCACCCTAGGAATTTCCCAGATCGCACGTTGAAAGTGCACTTCTTGGGGTTCAGCTTGAGGTTCGCCTACCTTAGCACGTCAAGTGTCGTTCGTAGATCGACCACCGCTTAAGCTTTTTCCTTGCTTTTGACGACAATGTCGTCTACATACACTTCGACGATCTCGCCAATGTGATCTCGGAAGAGGAAGTCGACCATTCGTTGGTAAGTCGCTCCAGCGTTCTTCAACCCGAAGGGCATGTATTTGAATGCGAAGACCCCAAAGCTCGTGGCGAAAGCTGTCATGATCGCATCTTCCTCATCCATCAGGACTTGATAGTACCCCTTGTAAAGGTCAAGAAAGCTGAATACCTCGTATCCCACTAAGGATTCAATCTTCTCGTCGATGTTGGGGAGGGGGTAGCAGTCCGTTGGGCAAGCTTTATTGAGGTCGGTATAATCCACACACATCCTCCATTCCCCTCTTTCTTTCTTGACTACCACCGGGTTAGATAGCCAAATTGGGTATTTGACCTCGAATAGTAGTCCTGCTTTCAGCCATTGCTGCACCTCATCGTAGATGACTTGATTCCGCTCGGCAGCAAATGTTCTTCTCTTCTGCTTTACTGGGGTGGAGCTCGGGTCGATGTTGAGCTTATGTGTAATGATGTCTGAGGACACCCCCGTCATGTCCGTTGGCGACCAAGCAAAAACGTCATGATATTCCCTAAGGAGCTGGATTACCTGCAGGCGGGTTTGGGGTCCCCCTGCAAAACCGACCTTGACAAATTTGGCAGGGTCTTCTTCGGATAAGGGGACATGTTCCGCTGAGGTGTCTGAAATCGTCGTCGCCTCTTCCAACTCCTCGGGATACTTTGATTGCTATGCTTTCGGTTGACCTCGAAGGGCAACTTGCATGCACTCTTTGGCCTTTTTCTGGTCGCCTTGGACAGTTAGGATTCTGCCCGAGGTCGGGATCTTCAGTAACAAGTGGTATGGCGAGATGATGGCTCGGACCGCATTCAGCCAATCCCGACCTAATATGATGTTGTACGGGGAGTTCGCTTTGACCACGTAGAAGTGGATTAGCTTGTTGACGCTGGTTGGCGGGCTGCCGATGGTGACGTCAAGCGCGATGATCCCTTCAGGTCGCGTCTCATGCTGTGTGAAACTCTTGAGGGGCAGGGGCGCGGAGTTAACTCGAGCTGGATCGAGTCCCATCCTATCCAAGCAATGATGGAAGATGATACTGACGCTGGTCCCACTATCAACAAATACGCGGTGGACCATCTTATTGGCCACTCCGACCTGTATTACTAGGGCGTCATTATGGGGCGTTGCTGTAGGTACAGGATCATCCTCGGAGAAGGTGACGGTTTCGCTTTTCTTGAACCTCTTTTTTGTATGTTCCTCTTCCGACGGAATTGGTGGTCTGCGAGCTTCTGACCTCAGCTTAGTTTTTGACGTGCTTGGGGTTAGCCCGGAGATGGTTGACACCACCCCGTCGTACTGTGGCACGCCGCTCTGAGGGTCGTCATCCTCCTCATCATGATTGGTTTTAGCTCGTTTATTATCGAGAGCGCAGCGGCCCTATCCGCCCTTGCGCTTCCCCCTTCTGTTTTTCCTTCCCCCGGCCTCGTACTTCTTCAGAGCTCCTTCCTGGGCTAACCTCTCTATCTCTTCTACGAGGTCGCGGCAGTCTTCTGTGTAGTGCCCGTGGTCGTCGTGGAAGGAGCAGTGTTTGTTTTTATCTCGAGGTTTTGACCCCGACATAGGGCGTGGTATGGTGAACCAGTCCTCATGAAGTGCGAAGATCTCCGCATTTGTTTTCACAAAAGGAGGTCGCTGAGGGTGCTCTGATCCCGGCCGAGGTCCGAGCCGGGACTGGATAGGTCCAGGTCCGAGCCGGGATTGGATGGGTCCCCGCTGAAGGCGTTCGTGAGCACTTCTCCGATCACGATCATTCCGGCCCCGATCACCTTCAGGCCTCTTCTTCTCGGTTTCCTCTCGCTTCAACCGGTCCTCATCTTGGCCGTCCGCGAACTGGTATACGATTCTCCACATCTCCTGGGCCGTCTCGGGCTTCTGTTTAGCGAGTTCCTGGTTCAGGGACCCAGGAGTGACCCCGTTTCAAAAAGCCGAGATGAGGAAAACATCGTCGATTTTATCGACTTTCAAGCTTTCTTGCATAAATCGGGAGGCGTACTCCCTTATGGTCTCTCTGTCTTTTTGCTTTACGGACAGGAGATAGGCCGTGTTTCGGCGAGCTTGGACTTTCATAAGGAATCTTTGTTTAAAGATTCCTTCGAGGTAGACCCAGGACCCTATACTGCCAGTCGGCAGGCCGTCGAACCAAGCTCGGGCGTAGTCGACCAGCATCTCAGGGAACAGCTTGCACATGTGTTCTTCTGTGAGGCCCTGGTTGTGCATGCTGTACTTGAACCGCGTCAAGAAATTGAGAGGGTCCTCCAACCCATTGTAGGGTGGTATGTTGGGCAATTTGTATGCTGCGGGAAGCTTGGCATCAAGCAGCTCGTCGGTGAACGGGCTGACGAGTCGGGCTGATCTTCCCTCACGTCGGTGTCGGTTTGCCCGGGGCTATAACTTCTGGAATAGCTCGGACTTCGGTCCCTGCCTGGGCTACGATGTCGCCTTGGGAGATGGTGTTGCTTGGGACCCCGACGTGGGCTGGAGCTCCGGCGGCGGAGTGGGCTTCGCCGGGTGTCGTGCTTTCTCCTCAGCTCGGGCTCCTGTGTTTTGGAGTGGTGTGGAGTTTTGGGTATAGTCCTCCGCGTGGAACTCTCCCTAGCTTCGGATATTGGGGGCATCCGAGTTGTTGTGTGGAAGCGCTTGAAGCTCTCCTTATTCGCTCTAGCGAATTCAGTCGCGACATAGGTAGTGGCGAGGTCGAAGTTGTCGAGAAAATCCTCTCCATTCGATCCTGATTTCTGTAGACCTTTCTGAGGGATGTCTTCCAGCTCGGGCATCCCTTTGAACGGATCCTCTTCTATAGGGTTATTGTTGTGCCCCTCCTTTGGGACCGAACTGCCTTTCTGGCGATTGCCCCTGTTTGTGGGGCGACTTTCTGCTTCGTTGGGATTCCCACGTTGGCTTTGGTCCTCCCGCACGTTTTGTGATCGCGTTACCATCATAGTTCTGCTACCAAAGAATCGTCGATCGGTTTCCCACAGACGGCGCCAATGATAGATCTAGGGTTTGCAAGGGTGACAGAAAATAATAACAACACGATGACACAAAGATTTACGTGGTTCGATCAATGTGATCTACGTCCACGGGAGAGAATATAGAGAGCTTTTATTATACTTGAGAGTACAATGAGTATTTGAACCTATTTACACCTCTAATCTAGCATCCATATATAGGCCTTGAATTTAGCCCTAAACCTTCTAGGATTCGGATTCCTTATACATATCTTGTTTCCTAGTACGTGCATATCCGATTTCCTTCCATAATAGGATTCGATCTTCTTCCAAAGTAGGGCTTCGTTAATGACTTTACTTGGGCCGAACTCTATGGGCCGAGCTTTAATATATAGGCCCAATTAGATTGGATCTTAGATCAGGCCCAAAAAGAGGCCGGTACTATCACCGGTAATCCGGCGATTTTTTGTAGTGATATATATATATATATATATGCGCGCGCACTCCATAAATTTCAAGGAAAAAAATTTGGAGTTAAAGAGCCAGCTTTCGCAAGCAGGTTTAATTTAGGATTACTAATTATCTACCTGAAGACAAAACAATTAATTGTTCAATGCTCGTGACATCTGAAAAATCTGCATTCATGCAAGCAGATACAACAAATATTATCTTTAAACTAGTGCTAATTTACTACAATCAGCGTCGACAAAATAAAGACAAGATTTGTCGTGAAAATGCTTACTAATATATTATATAGATCGATGGAAAAAGGAATTTGCATCCATGCGTGGATCTACTTTGATTTATTTGTATCAAGTGGTACACATAAGACATCTTTTGTTTTCTTTTCTTTTATTCATAGGAACCTGCAGCCGTCATCTTTAGTGCGCACTGGTTAAACCTCGTCCTTATATATTGGAAGCGCATTAATCTAATCTGATCTAATCTTCGTTTGTTGTAATCTTGAGTCTTTGGCTGCACTACTTCATATCTGCACTCCATTCCTTCTTTAGATTTGATAATCTTATTAAATAATAATTTCTCATCGATTTTTTTTTTCTATATGATACGAAAATGTATAGTAAAACATTTACTTATTAATCGGATTTGAAAGATTTACGACTATATATTCAGAATCTTTTCGGGTGGATAAACTCTAGATTCAGTATCATCATCATCTGTTGCGATCAACAACATTCTTATTGACAATCTTCAATAAAGGAAAATGTCTCTTAAGCTGAATTTTTTCGTTTTAATGAGAGAAAGATACAAGAGAAAGAGCGGGTAGTGAGAGAGAAGAGATATAGATAACATATAATACTGTAGGGATTATACGATAACAAATAGTTAATTACTTCTAATTAAATTTGGATAAGAACCGTGGTCGAGGGACAATTCCGACCCTGGAACCGTGGCGGTTGTCGGGCCGATTCCAAACGACGGTTCAACCTTTTTTTTTAATTATGATATATATTTTCACAGTCAAAATAATACTCCCTTCAACGAAATGGTTGTCACTTTTGCCATATAAGCCCGTCCACGAAATGGTTGTCACTTCCATTTATAGTAGTAGGGTCCACATTATACATTATAACATTATATTTCTAACTACTTCACTCACATTTATTGTGGGACCCTTACTCCACTCACAACAATACTCACTATTATCCACTACTACCTATCATTTTCTTAAAACTCATGTCGTCCATAATGTGACAACCATTTTGTGAATGAAGGGAGTACTATCACTATTGTCGAATAGATTTTATAATCTTATTATATAATAATTTCCCGTCGTTTTTTTTCTATATGAGACAAAAATGAGTAGAAAAACACTTACTTATTAATTGATTTGAAAGATTACGACTATATATTCAGAATCTTTTCGGATCAATAAATTCTAGGTTCATTATCATAGTCATTTATTGCAATCAACAACTTAGAACGATTGAATTACAAAAGAAACTAAAAATAAAAACTCATAAATAATTTATATAATAACACCATGCACCAAACATATTGTATCTAATGATTTTATTAAATAATTAATTTCCGTCGATTTTCAACGGGTGGCATGCTAGAGACTCAACCAATACTCAACCTGTAAGATATTAATTGAAGAGTGAAGACATGGTTTAGTCACATGGACCTATAAAAGTACAAAAGTTGTCAAGGAACTTAGTTTGTACAAATAATACCCAATTTTTGTCTTTTTGGACAATTTTGCCCTTACTTTTGACTTTTCTCTCTCTTCAGCAAGTTAAATTCGTAATAAGCGTTACCAACGTACTACTATTTCATGGCGGCAGTTATAAATATGCAAATTCGTACCCATCGTACCACCGTCTGCCTCCGGATTTGACACCGCACCACCACCACCGTCACAGCGGTGGTTATGAATATACAAATTCATACTCGGCACCACCGTCCGCTTTCCATTTCGCCATTGCCCCACCGCCACTGCCGCTGCCACCATCACGACGGCGGTTACGAATATGCAAATTTGTACCCGACGTACCATCATCCACTTTTCATTTCGCCACCGCCTTCCACCGTCATGGCGGTGGTTACGAATATGCAAATTCGTATCCGACGTACCACCGTCCACTTTCCATTTCCCCACCACCGCCTCCACCACCACCGTCACGGCAGCTGTTACGAATTTGCAAATTCGTACCCGGCATACTACCGTCCGCCTCTCACTTTGCCACCGTCACTGCAGCCACCATCGTCACAACGGCGGTTACGAATATGTAAATTCGTACCCGGCCTATCACCATTTGCTTTCCATTTCGCAATCGTCGTCGCCGCCGCCACCACCGCCACAACGGCAGTTACGAATTTACAAATTCGTAACTAGTGTACCACCTTATATATCTAATCCCGCCATCGTCACCACTACCGTCACAACGGTGGAGTACGAAATGATAATTTCGTAACAGGATTACCATGCCGTAGTCTGGTAAAATGTTACGAAATAACAATTTCGTATCAGAATGTATTTTGTGGCAATTGTTTGAAGTGATATTCGCTATGAAATGACTATTTCGTATCAGGGCTACCATGTCGTAGCCTGGTAAGGTGTTACAAAATAACAATTTCGTTTCGTTTTATCATTATAAGAATCAGTACCACATGTAAAGAAATTTACATTTCGTAACAGCACACCACGTTTTATAAATGTATCCGACAAGAAATATGTAATTCGTATCATTCGTAGTATGTAAATACATAGTTTCATGTTGATTTGTGTGTGCACCAAGTATCAAGTTGGGTACCATTTACTTGAATCAATTGTTACTACTTACTTTTGAATTGATTTTGAACATTTACATTTTATCTTGGTAAAAGGTTACGAAATTACCAAACCGTTCGTATCACTGCATCTTGCACACATGTGAATATTTTGTAACTGATTGCAATTTTTTTAAGTGATACACGGTATTAAATTAATAATTTCGTACCGGTGTTACTGATTTTGTAATATTGTAAATGGTTACGAAGTGACTGAATTTGCACTACTACGCCTGGTATGTATTATCTATTTCGTAATATTCATATCAATTATATTCGTAGTTGTAAATGAATCACTAAACAAGCAAAAATGAAATAGTTCACAAAATAACTCAAAAACAAGTTTATAAAAATCAGCAATAGTAGTACATAACTTAAAAACATTATCAACCAAACCTATTTTATTTACAACATAATTCAAATACAAGTTGTACAAATACTCTTATCCTTTTTTAGTCGCACCTCAAGCTTACTGGATAACTCTTCAAATGCTATACCAATCGGCGGTATAGAAATGCGCTCTTTTGCTAAATTTCACACGACCTACCATAAAACAAACAATGAAACAAATTAGTACGCCAATACGAAATGCAAAATGAAACACAAAATGGTAACTCTGGTATGAAATATTTTGTATCAAGAATAGGAGAACACAAAAGGGTAAACTCGTTACGAAATTGTTATTTCTAAATTGGTTCCCGACAAACAAAAGGGGTGACCCAGGTACGAAATTATTATTTCGTAACGGGTTACCAACAAACAAAAGGGGTGACCAAGGTACGAAATTGTTATTTCGTAACGGATTACAACACACAAAAGGGCAAATGTTCGTATCAAAAACCAAACACGAATTACCCTGAATCATACGAGTAACTCATAAATTTCAATAAGTTCAGGAATTCACCCACAAATTATCACAAAACATGCTATATCTGTAGAATTCTACTTAAATGCACAATGGGTGAAATGTTTATTATTACGAATTGGTTTTTTCGTACTGGGTTACCACGTCAGTACATGTAATCTAGTTACGAAATTGTTATTTCGCATGGTAACTCAGTATGAAATAATCATTTCGTACTTGTGTTACTGCATGACAACATACTACTCACGTACCAATGTGAGTTAATCACTAATATTGGTACTAAAAGGTACGAAATGAATAAATTGTAATGACTGTAAATTCTTAACAACATATGAAATGCATGTAGAACACTATTACATCTAAATCGCTTAGAAATCAACCAAAAAAAAATATGATATCCCAGTTACGAAATGTTTATTTCGTATTGAGTTACCACATCTCAACATAGTAACTCAGTTACGAAATGGTTATTCCGTAGTGGGTTACGACATCATAACATGGTAATTCGGTACGAAATAACCATTTCGTACCTGGGTTACCGCATCTCAATATGATACCCGCATAGCAATGTGTATTAATCACCAACGTTGTACGTAATGAATAAGTCGTAATCACTGTAAATTCGTAACCATGTATGCAAATAGGCGACAACTAGATCTAAACACCAATACCTCAAAATCATACGAAAATCACCCCAAATACACCATGAGTCACCATAAATCATATAAAGATTTGTAAAACTTAAAAAACAAATACGAAAATACAATTAATTCCGGCTAGATCTAGAAAATTCTAGAGAGAGAGAGACAGAGATAGAGAGAGACAAACCAAGAAAGAGCTTCGTTGATTTCTTTTGCCATGGATGCGATGGTTGCACGATTCTGTTGATGGAAGAAAGAGCAACTCAGTAATAGAGATAGAGATGGTGATGAAGACGAGAGGTTGAGGTGGAGTACGGTGGTGGAGATGAGAAATCGCGACTGAGGCAGAGGGAGGCGGAGGAATTGATGTTGTTGGAGAGAGAGAGAGAGAGAAGAAAGAGAAAGAAAGAAAAGTAGGTGAGAAAAGTTGCGTGATAGAGTAGAAGAAAGAAAGAGAAAAAGAAGAAAAGAAAGAGAGAGAAAGAAAAGTAGGTGGGTTAATAAGGATAAAAAGGTCCAAAAATACAAAATGTGGATAATATTTGTACATATTAAATCCCTTGGTAAAAAGGAAAAAATCCACTTTTTTTATTATACTAGCAATAATAACGTGCACTCACATGTTGAATAAAATGATTCCAACAAATATTTATTCTTATTGGTGCATTTGATCATAATTTTCTGAAGGTAGAAAAAATTCTAAAATTACTAACGTGACATTGTATCCTGAGACTGAGTATTGGTCTAAATCTACCCAATCGAATAACATTTATGAGACTAAGATCTAACATCTAACTTAACACCCCTAGACATTCAAAGTTCTTGATAATAAAATACTAAAATCTAATATATTAATAGTTCAACTACGAAAAAAAATCTAAACAATAGTTATTAATTTAAATTTAGAAATTATTTATGAAAACTCATGCAAATGAAATTAAGGACGTATATAATTAGCAAAACATTAAAAGTTTTATAATCAAATGAAATTAAGATTGTATATAATCAGTAAAACATTAAGAATTGTATAATCAAATAATTATCTTTAATTAGTCATAATAATATAATTGTTTTGATATTTTATTATAATAATTATATGCATTAGTCGGACATAATCTCTTCTCATTTTTCCTTTTCGTAATAATGCTTGAAAGTAAATAAAAAATGTAATAACATAAAGTTAAATTTGGTATCATTTCAACTTCTCATCATAATACTATATTTTAACTTTAATGAGATAAATATGTAATTTTATTTACTATTAGTATATAACCTGTAGAAATTTGACAGTGATTAAATGTTATTATAATTTATGAGATTATTTTGCGTCATATTTCATTCATCAAATAAACTCATTCTATAACATAGTTGTACCTATTACATATTTCAATAACCTGTTGTTGAATTATCTTGTTTATTCTATTAAAACAATCATATCTTTGCTTCTATTTGAGAAAAATAATGAATTAACTTTAGAATGTGTGAAATAACTTTTTTGGTTTTCATCATCACTTTTATTCCTTTAGAAATATTTTTATTTAGTTATCTTATATATAAACTAAATCAAAATGAAGTAAGAGCCAGAATTCTACAAAGATCTTGACTCGACGCATTGAACATATAAGCCTTAAAAAACGTGGAAAGAGATTAATGCTCATATATAATCATAATATATAAACATATATAGATAAATAATTTATATAAATAAAAATTGATATGTCGGATCATTAAATAATAAGTAGATAAAATAAATATTGATACTAAAACTAAAGAGATATAATATTTCAATCATTCGTTATTTGGATTATCTTGTCCATCTTATCAAGATAATCATATTTTTGCTTTTATTTGAGAAAAATAATGAAATAATTAATTAATAAACTTTCACACTTTAGAATGTGATGATTTTCCCCCCTACATAGATAGTTTTTTTCAAAATTAACGATTCTGAGAGGGAGAAAAAAAAATGATTTAGACTCAATTTGTTTAATAGTTATAGTTAAAATTGATATATATTTAGTTTATAATTAACTTCAAAAAGTTTACTCTACGATTCTCCGATCTTCATTTACGATTTGTTTGTTATTTATAGTTCTATTATAAATCACATATTTCAAGATTAAATTTTTCATAGATGCATATTCAATACACATATATATACGTGCACATAAAGTAGCTAAATAAAATATTCAAAAACCATTTATAGTAGTGTATGGGATATTAAATAAAATTAAAATTTATTATTTGGCTAGTATCAATTAATTAATTAGTCAAACTAAATTGATTGTGGAAATAAATGTGAGATGAAAAAATACATATTAAGTTTGAGTATTTATATAGATATTTAAAGAGTAGAGTTTCATTGAAGGATACAAAATTTCATACTATTAAATACTAATGAAGGATACCAAACTAATAATAATACAATATCCATGTTTTATTTATAAGATCTGTCAAATTAAAAAATATATATATTATAATGATTATTACCTTTGTACCTTAAAGTTGTATTATGTTCATAATGTCGTTTTTATTTATAATAATATAATTGCCATATTGATTTATGATGACACCAAATTAATAAATAGGAGTAGTATGCATATCTTTTTTTAAACTGATAGATTTTCATCTCATGCAAAGTTTGATAGAATATCTTAATACCATAATTAGTTCTTTACATATGATCAAAATCGAGAACTATTATGTATATTAATTAAAATTGCTTAAAATTATGATTTAAAATAAATAAGAATATCAAATTGTGATTGCGTCACGTAGGATCTAAAGTCAAGGGGAGACCTCGAATTCGCAACGGTATTAATATATATATATATATATATATATATATATACATGAAATATATTAAATTAGTTAATATAAATCGATATAATAAAATATGTTAAATTAGGTAATTTAAATCAACATAAAAAAAAATTAACCTAATAAATTATTCTAACTTCTTACATAATTAAATTACATTAATACTCTCAAATTAAAATAAATATATTATAGGGATATTATAAGCAAAGCATATTTTATAAAATAAGACTTTTTTACATTAGTACAGTATAGACAGGAGGTAGAAGCAAAAGTTTGGTCAAATAAATTGGCTTTTTTGGTAATCATCACATGCATTTACACGTACATGATTTATTCCATGCTCATTGCCCTCCGAATTAATATTTATTCGTGTATGGAGAAATATAAAAGAAAATAATATTAATAATAAAAAGTAAAAAATAAAATTACATGACACACCTAAAAAGAAAGAGAAATTGAAAATATAAATAGATGACAAGGACCTGTCATTTACGTCTGTAAAACAGGAAACACCAATATTTTATGTTTTTTAACACAATAACTAAGAAGAGGCCATAAGAAAAATTAGTGCATCCGTTGGTGAATTGCTGATTGGGCCCATATTTAACATTATTTCAAGATTGCATGATGGGTGAGGCCTTCAAAGGCACTGCCTTATGAAGAGAAAGCCCAAACACGTCATCCATGTCCACATGATCTTGTGCTTCCCAACCAAACTTATGTATCATCGATGCAACAATGAGATGCACCATCAAGTGGGCCAGCGGTAGCCCGGGACAGATCCTTCGGCCCGAGCTAAATGGAAGAAGCTCGAAATGTTGACCTTTGTAGTCTATGGTGCTGCCTACAAACCGTTCGGGCTCGAACGACTCGGGATTCGACCATATGCTCGAATCCCTTCCCATCGCCCACACGTTAACGAGTATTCGTGCCCCTTTTGGTATTGTGTAGTCATTAATTTCCACGTCAGCTTCTGCCTTGCGAGGGATCAGAAACGGGCCGGGCGGGTGCAATCTAAAGCTCTCTTTGATCACCGCGTTTAAGTATGGTAAGTTTGGGATGTCAGATTCTCGAACTTGCTCCTTATCTCCGATGACACTTCTTAGCTCATTCTTGGCTTTCGATAGTTTCTCCGGATTGCGTATTAGTTCTGCCATCGCCCATTGCACAGAATCCGTTGTCGTGTCCGTTGCTGCGGTGAATAAGTCCTGCAATTGCAATCAAATATATACTTATATATTAGTTACTATAATATCTAATTGCACTAAAATACACGAATTTTGAACCATTTTTTTAACGACTTTCCGTTCACTAAAAAAAAAAACATCAACTTTAATTTTATTACAATTATAACAGAATTCACATTTTCGACCAATTGAAATCGTGAAGGATTTTTGAAAATGCATGTACATCCTTATGGACATCAGTTGCTCGAACATGTGAATCATGTTAGAATTGGAAGAATTCCAAAATTCATGTAGTATGTGACACGATTTAAAAGTCGTGCACAAAATAAAAAATAGCTTAAAATTTTTATGTCTTTTACAACAGTTATCCATGTATAGAAATATGAATTGTATAGATTTCTCACACTAAGTAGGTGTTTGATGTCATGGCGGCTCAAATAAGCATCGTTTTCTTGGTTGAGATCGAGGAGTACTTGAAGGAGATCCTTCTTCACCAGAGTATTCGAAGCTTTCGCCCTCTCGTGCAACCTTTGACTAACAATCTCATCAAACTTGTCGAGCAACTTCCCAAAGGAAACCTCCGTTTTACGCTTGAGGCCTTGTGGATCCACCAATCTCAAGACCGGGAAAAAATCAGCAATATTAGGAGTGCCCGCAACCTTCATAAGGCCCTGAATGATCTCCTTCATTTCTTGATGAGATGAACCGGAGTCGAATGTGGCAAAATCTACAGAAAACAGAGTTGTCGATATCAGATTGAGCGTGGTCACAAACGCAACCTCCTCAAAATTCACCTCCGTGCCGCTACAGCAGCTCTCTTTCAAATAATGGCACAGCTGCTGCAGCTTCTCTTGGCGGAGGGCTTCACTTGCCTCGAGTTTAGGCGGTGTGAACATGTGTTCTTTGCAAATTTTGCGAAGCTTGCGCCATTGGCTCCCCGCGGGGAGCCATGCCAAGGAGGCCTCATGGTGGCCTAGTGCGTGGGCCACATGAGGCACTGTTCTACTGGAGCACGTCTGATCGTGCTTCTGTAGAATTTCCCTCGCAGTTTCTGGTGAGGATGCTACGATTGTGTGTATGCTCCCGAGCTTGAGATGCATTAAAGGTCCGTAGGTTTGGGAGAGTTTTGCAAGAGTACGGTGGGGGTTATGGCCGAGGTCGAGAATGTTGCCTATAATTGGTAGCGGAGTCGGGCCCGGGGGGAGGTTTGCTCTTTTCCGGGACCAAGATTTTGGTCCTAGGAGATAGAAAAATGTGTAGAGGATGAATGATAGTATAAGCAAAATTGCGAGGAATTCCATTTTTCAAATTAGCTATGTGTGTGTATTACATAAGTTTGGGTTTTATTTAAATTTCTTAGGAGAATGTGAAAAGGACTGAATATGTAAACTAAGTGAAGTGAGAGAATATGAAAAGGACTGAATATGTAAACTAAGTAAAGTGACAAAGAGAAAGAGATTTTGAATTTGTATTTTGGGATTATTCCAGATAATCTGGATTCGATCGGCAGCCACATTAATTATTAGAAAAGTTAATGCTAATATTCAAATGTTAATTTTAGCAGGCGGTAAAATTAATGTATTTATTCGAATATTAAGCAAGAAAAAAAAAAAGGCTTTTTATGTCTCATTTCTCTATGATTGAGGCTCAGTGTTGATCAGAAGAAAAAGAAATTATACATTCTGATACTATAAATTTTGAGAGCACATAAGTGTGCCAAAATAAATCGAAAAAGAAAAGGTTTTTTAGCATTCTTCATTTCACTGAATTAAGTTTATAAACAAGCTTTTAAATTTAATTTTGAGTTTATGTTTTGTTTAAAAGAAATTCAGCCGTAAGTAGTTTTTGTAAAAGTAATCTAGGTTTCTTGATAATTGCTATGCTGAAAGAGTGCTTTATGTGATGTCATTAAACCATGTTAGTAGGGAAATTAATATGTCTGCTTACGAACTTGCTCGTTATGCTCAAAATTGACAACTGCTAATGTGTGTGTCATGATAGTTTGCAATTGTGATTTTTGAATATTGTTTTTCATGATTCATAGTGATTAATGAAATTTTCCTTCTTCTAAAAAATTTTGCATAATATCAACAAATATTAGATCCTTAAATACCCCCAAATTGTTCATTTTTGGCCTTATTGTCAACCCTACACCATTGTTTATGTTTTCGATACCCAGGGAAGATTTTTGGATGCATTGGAATTCAATACAACAAATCTCTTAAATATCTACTAAAATTCAATACATTGGATGCATTGGAATTCATTTGAGTTTAGATATCTTTTGAATTTTTAAATATAAAATAATATATTTTAAATATCTACTAAAATCTAGTGTCTTATATCGATTTTTCAATGGAATTTCAATATTGAAAAGTCTATAAATACCTAGAATCAATGTGTAATTTCTCACCGTTTGCTCTACCAATTTTGTTTGGCCAATTTATTTATTAGACGGCCGAATAAATAACTGTATATATTTATATAATTTACTTTAATTTAATTTGGCCAATTTAATTCGAACTTTTAAAAAAATTATTTTGATTCAACCATCTCTTTGTCTACTTGAATCAGACGCGTCAATTCCTAATTGACGGATATTGATATATGGAGTTTTTCTTAAAAGGAACATACATGACTAATTTTTTAATTGGGTTTCAAACAAGTACGAGTATATAAATTTAAAACAGGTTTGAATAATTCTAAACACGTCGTCTCAAATTATTTAGTAAATCGTCTCTGTTGGAAACATCGAATATGTAGGAAAATTGACAGAATACTTACTAATGATTTGTCAACGAGCCAATTCCGACCAAAAATTGTGCGCGTAGATGATCCAATTCAATATTGGGCGGGACAACTTTTTTTTATATATTATTTTAAACTCATAAAATTAAGGATATTTGGGGGTCAAATTTTATCTTATATCATTTGCTAAGTTATTTTTCAAATCTCAATCACTCCTCATAAAGTTACGTGCATAGTGAAACCAATTCTTGAAGTTCTATTCTCAGTTAAAAAAGTTCTTCTCGCAATTGGTAAAAAAGAAAACGAATGTCCTCATTTATTTTTTTGTGAATATAGTTGAAAGGATTATTTATATAATACTATAATTTATAATATGAATTTTTATTTATTAAATATTGATCAGTGAATATTTTTGGAAGATAACTATTTATGTAATTAAAGATTGATTTCATGTAAACATGCAAAAAACAAATGTCATCATTAATTTTGCATGCATTCTGCATCTCACTGCAATGGCAACTTGACAAGCTCTCAAAACTTGATCCATACTACCTACTTGATCTTGAAACTTCCTTCCATTACGCTCCTGCCATACATGATATAGCACCACAGTATAAATAAGTTGATAGAACTGCTGCGAGAGGGACTTAGAGCTACAACTCTAAGTGAAAAATAATTTCTCATCTTCCCATGCAACCAAGGCTCGATTAATACGGTTCCATGTCTTTGCCGCATTCCACACTCTTGATGAGAATCCACATTGGAAGAATAGATGAGCAATATTCTCATTTTCATCACCACAAAGACAGCAAGTAGGATCCACATCAATACCTATGTTGGCCAAATTATCATATGTAACTAGCTTGCCCAACATGGCCAACCAAGCAATGAAGATGCATTTGGGAGGGGCAGGGTTACAACATAGCAGCTTATGCCACCCTACCTTTTGCATATTACCTCTGAGACAACAATACATCTTCCTAATGGAGAAAAAAGGCTGAATGAGCAGAAATTAGCCTTCTCTATTTGATGCCACAAATTTTCTTGATGTTATAACTTTTTGGACCACCCATGAAGCAGATTGAGGAATTAGCATAGTATTGAGATCTTGATTCTTGATGTAATAGCCATGAATCCATCTCACCCACATCAAGTCCTTTTTTTGATGCAAAGCCCACCACAGTTTGCAAATAGCAGCTTGGTTCCACACTTTGATATTCATGATATTCCAACCCCCTGCTGTTTTTGGCATTTGTATTTGATCCCAAACCACTAAAGCCCTTTTAGAAACTCCTAATTTGCTGGTCCATAAGAATACTCTGCATGCCATTTGAATAAGTTGGATTACCTTTTGAGGAAGTAGGAAGATTTGGCACCAAAACGATTGCATTCCAAACAACACTGATTTGATAAGTTGGATTCTTCCAGCATATGATAGTAGCTTGGAGTGCCAGCCATCTATTCTAGCAAGAACCCTCTGGATAAGGGTTTGGCATTGTTGAACTGTGAGCTTCTTAGGCGAGAGATGAACTCTAAGGTATCTAAAGGGAAACTCTCCTTTTACCATACCAAATTCAGCTAATATTTCCTCTTGGAAAGATTGGGCTACATCTCCAAAGTAGACACAACTTTTGGCTTGGTTTGCTTTCAGACCTGAAGCATTTGAGAATCTTTGGAAAATGTAAATGAGTTGTCTCATTGAGTGAACATCACCATGGCAAAACAGTAACAGGTCATCTGCAAAACTGAGTTGGATCAAGCCATATCTTTTACATCTTAGATGGAATTTGAAAAGCTGATTCTGTTGGAGCTCAAGTAAATGCCTATGGAGATATTCTATGCAAATCACAAAGAGATAAGGAGATATAGGATCTCCTTATCTCAAACATCTTCTTGCTGGGAAAGGAGCAGTCAAATCTCTATTCACATTAATGACATATGAGACAGTAGATAAACAGGCAAGAATCAGTCTAACAAAGCTATCTGGGAAACCCAATTCTGACATCAAAAACTTGAGAAATGGCCATTCCACAGTGTCATATGCTTTTTGAATATCAATTTTTACCACACACCTTGGAGAGATACCTTTTCATCTGTACCTTTTAATCAATTCATGACTAAGTAGCACATTGTCAAAAAGAGATCTTCCCTTGATGAAAGCTGACTGAGATTCATGAATAATGTGTGGAAGCAGTGATTGAAGTCTGTTAGCAAGGACTTTTGAGATAATTTTGTACAGGACAGAGCAACATGCAATGGGTCTGAAATCCTTGACAGAACATGCATTAGGTTTCTTTGGAAGTAAGGAAATTAAGGAGAAGTTGATATTTAGAGTCAATTGCGACCAAGAATTATGCGCGTAGAGCGGCTAATTCAGTAGTGACGAGGCAACCTTTTTTGTTACTCATAAAATTAAGGATATTTAGGGTCAACTTTTATCTTATATGATTGGCTAAGTTATTTTCCGAAGCCCAATCACTCCGTATAAAATTTTGTAAAAGGACAAAACTACCAAATACATATTGAAACCAATTCTTGAAGTTCTATAATCACTTAAAAAAATTCTTCTCAAAGATGGTATAAAAGAAACAAATGTCATCATTTATTTTTCTGTGAATATGTGAAAGATGATTATTTATATAATACTACAATTTATAATATTAATTTTTATTTGTTAAATAATGTGTGAATATTTGGTAGATAGTTATTTATATAATTAATGTTATTTTCAAGTAAAAATGAAAACAAATGTCATCATTAATTAATTTATGAATATATTTGGAAAATAATTATTTATATAATACAAAATCAATATTTTAGTCAATGGACCGGTTCTGGATCAGAACCGTCGGTGTAGACAAGATGATTGCGGTGGTGGTTCAACTTATTTTCTTTTTTTTCCTTAATATCATGTTGAGCTCATAATATAGGGTATTTAAACCTTTATCTTGTAAACAATCTTTAAAATTATTTTTCTTTTCTAAATCAATGTGGGACAAGGAGTATTGCAATGGAAATGATTCATGTGAATTTTCATACAAAATCGACGTGAGGCAATTTCGAGAGCCAAATATATTTTTGTCCACATTGATTTTTGAGAAGAATAGAGCTTTGAAAATTATCGAAAGGAATGAGGATAGATTAAATTAGAATTTTTAACAAACATTACTATATGATTTGAGACATAAACATGTGATAAAATTAACTTTTAATTGAATTTGAGATATGTTTAAGGACATATAAATTCTAAACGAGTTTGCGTAGCCGAATGATTAAACCCTAAAATAATCAACAAATAATATTTTTCTTAATCTATCACATATTACTATCTAATAATTTTATTAATTTTATTAAAATATAATTTTTCATCGATTTTCAATGGGTTATACGCTAGGTTAATCATAAGGGTGTGTTGTGTTCTCTTTGATTGTAAATTTTGTCCTTAAAAAAGACACATAATAGTGGTCCTCACATTTTATATTTCATATTCTATAAGGTAGAAAATAAAAATTTTATTACACTTATTACGTGATTCCCTCATTTTTATCCTTTGCATCAAATGGTAATATATTATCACACCACTTCCCCATAATAATATTATCCAGAATTAGAGTGAAAGTAAACATAGTAGGCTTGATTATTTTCCATCATACATGTGAAAAAAAATTAAATCATACAAAACGTGTAAAAAGAATGAAAAAATGGGTAAAGATATTATATTCACACTTTTCCATCGAAATAGAACATACCCTAAACGAATTTCATTGGAGATCACCTATTAAATAAACAAATAATTAATATTTTATCATAGAGTAAGATTTTCTCAATATGCATATAAAATGCTAGAAGTACGAAATCCTAGTTGTGCAGGATACATGTAGCATGCAGAGTTGTAATTAAAGTTATGATCGAAATTTTGTTTCGGTAGCAACGAAAAACTAAAAATAAAAGTATACAGATACAATAGATGTAAAATTTCCACGATATTATAAATCAATCTCGTGGAGTGCCTTAGGAAAAAAAGTATTTCATTAGGCAATGTGAATTGCAAAATTAAACACTTTTGAGTAAAAAGGCCACGAAAACTATGTGGTACTTTATCACACTCCGTTCGCAATAGGTTACGATTAAAGTTATTACAACTATGCTTGAAAAATCTAAAATGATAAACAAGACTGTAAACTAGATAGCTATCAATCTATATTTTTGTAGCGTATTTATCAAGTTGAATAAATCTCCTCTTAGAGTGTGTTTACTTGATGGAAAATGGTAGAAAATTAATATTTTTACTCTTTTTTCCATCTTTTTCAGAAGTTTACTATCTTGGTTAATTTTCCTCGGGCGGAATGGATAACCTTTCTGGACAACCTCTTTTCCATCCATTTATCACCAATTGTGAAAAATATTAACATGGGGAAGGGTGTGATAATATTTTTCAATAGATAAAAGACATAAAAACGGAGAAGGGGTTGGGGACCATGTGATAATTTTTTTTTCCATCTAAATAAACATGTGATAAAAAAGGATGAATATGTTAATATTTTCTCATCTTTTCTTATCCATCATTTTTCAATAGAAATATTTCCATCAAAGTAAACACACGTAAATCTTGAGTCTTGGATTGCACTCCTTCATATCCACATCACTCCTAGTCTGAACAAATTCTGTTATCTCTCATTTCCACTCTTCCTATATCTTTTCGTACCAGACTCCTTACTTTACTCGACTTCTTCTTCCTCTTCTTTGTTCCTTTATTTTAGTACCTGCATAACAAATCTAGAAGAAAGACAAAACAAACAACAATATACAAACTATGTATTATCCTAATAAATATTGGGAGTCACATTTTGACTCCAACACTAGTCAAGATCGTTTTGTGATGCATATAAAAATAACTTTTCTAAAAATTAAAATATAGAGATATCTAGAATATATGATAATTAAGAAGATAAATACAAAAAAATATTTTGTATGTATATATGAATTAAAAATAATTATGTATATAGGTTCTTAATGTTGTACGTATCTAAAATTCTTGAAATTAATTGTGATAATATTTATGAATTTTTATAGATATCCATCACTTACACATACATATCCTCCTCCTCAGCGATGTCTAAAAAATCATGAATATATAATTAAGCAGAAGCACTGTATCTAATCTAGAAACATAAAATTCATTAATCAGTTTAACTAATTAAGTTGCAGATTCACTAGCAATTAATGTGTAACCCTCTGTATATTTTGGGGATTATTGTGTATGGCGGCCTCATCGTATGTAAAGATCAAAGCGATCGATCCGGAAATCTACGTACAAGATTTGTACGTGGTCCCTGCACCAGCACCCCTCAATAACATTCTCAATGAAACGACGATACTAGTTGTTCCGTTTTCATCGACCTCAAATTCGAGAGGTCAATGGCGGCCTTCACTGGCCCCAGCTACGTAGATTTTCAGTTGACTTTGTTTTACGGTGAGAAGCGGAGGTGGGTGGTGGCGAACCACATGCTTCACGGGTCAGCATGGGCGAGAGGAAGAGGGTCCACGTGAAGGCGGAGGTGGAGGCTCCAGGGCTGCCGTGGGAGGCGGCGGTCTCCGGCGAGGAGTTGGTGGTGCAGTTGGTGATGATTAGTAGGATAGACGAGGATGCGGAGATGGCAGAGGTGGTTGCGGCGGCTCATGTTCCGGTGGATGCCTCCGGTCACAAGGTTTCTAAGGAACCCATCCAACTCCAGCGGTTGTCAAAAAATTGATTTGTTTGTATCTCTTCTTTTATGTGTTGAGTACTCTACATGTGCTAAACATTACTTGTTTCTGCGTATTAGCCACTAGAGCGTTTTCTTTAGGACTGTAACTTTTATTATTTTTCAATAATAGGCTAAATTATTGCGGCTTTTTTGATCTTTAACTTCATCTTCGAGTTTATTTGAAATTGAATGAAGATAAAGAATGTGTATTGTGAATGAAATTGCTTGCAGGATTTTAGTATTTATAGGTAGGAAATTAGTATGAAAAATGGAAAGTTTAATATTCCACAAATTTCCAACATTAAATATTTGATTCTAAATATTAATGAATAATTAGGATACAACATTATTAAAAATTATTTTCAGAAATAAAATAATACAAATAAAAAACTGAAAATTGAAATTAAAAGTTTCTAAAAATAGATCTAGTCTTGCTATTAGAGTTTATAAAGATTTCTATAATTTACGGCTAATTGTTCATAAATTAGATGAATTAACCAAATTAAAACAACACTTCATGCTCATTTGTCCAGCTTTAACCTCACCCTATATGTACTTGTTCGGTTCAAGTAGAGGAATAGAAAGGGAATGAAATCAAATCGAGGGGAGGAGTAGTCACAATAATTGTTACTTTTATTGGATATCTCGTTAACAATAGAAAGAAATCACTTGTAAGAATTCCCTTTCTTGGGGAATAATTTTGTTACTATAATTTTGAGCGTAACATTTTATAGGTTTGGGTTACCCTTAAGTAATGGTAATGGTTAACCTACTAAACAAACCAAACAATAAGTAATGAATTAACTTAATTAAATCTCATTCCAACCCCTCAAAAATCCCAACCAAACATGGGATGTATGGAGTTACTTGTCATTATCCTTAGCTTCTAAACAACTATGAATGCGTTTACTTTGGTTGTAAGGGAGAAAATAAACTTCTCTCCCTTTAAATCTCTCATTTTTCATCCCTTCGTTTCTATAGATTAGAATTTCAACCCTTTTAACATATACTAGTGTGTTGCCCGCCGAACATCGACGGAGTTATTATATTTTCATATTATTTGTAAAAAATTAGCTGTGTAATTACTCGATTTGTTCTAAAACTCGTATAATAATAAACATTCGTTAATTATTAATCGAACTCATTATTTAATAATTATACAAACAAATTGTTCTTATGTGTCTAGTGCACACTAAAAATTTGAATATCGATTATTGTTCACGTCTAAAGTATTCTTCCAAGAATTTGTAATGTGCATTCATTTTCTATTGACAATTGAACTAATTTTAGTAATGTAGCAGAATGGAATTCAAACTTCTTATTAAAAAATACTCATTGTTTAATTATCTTAATGCAAATGTAATGACATGTGATAATCTCCAGAAGATTGGAATTTTGGTGGATTCGAGTTGTTGCCTATGTGAGGAGGAGGCTGAGTCTATTGAACATCTGTTCTTCGACTTTCGACTGCCCTTTCTCCAAGGAAGTATATGAAGGGGTTACTGCATGGAGTAGTCACAGTAGAAGCCCAGGAGAAGAGATATATGATTTCTCAGTGTGGTTCGAAGAGTAATATTCAAAGAATGTATTGTTTGATACTATCTGTGATGATCTATTATATCTGGCATGAGAGAAACAGTCGCAGATTCAGAGGAATTAGTCAAGATGCAAGAGGGGTAATAAGGATGTGCCAACTTATTATTGTTCTTCGCTGCCAGCAATATCAAGGCATGCTTCAGCTGTTGAGAGGTTAGGCTCAATTTTGTAGTTTGATTGTTTGTTTGCTTTGTATTCTGTAATGTCTTCTTGGTGAAATAAATACTTTATTTACCAAAAAAAAATGTAATGATATAAATTTAAAAATAATTTATCAGAAAGAGATATATTTTAATAAATTATTATAATAAGCATTACGTGAAGGATCATCTCGTTGCAAATAAATGTTAGTTGAAGGATAATCTGGTGTAGAATTTATTGAGTGAGAACTTTAAGTTGTAATTTACAAATATAATTACAAAAAAAATACTTTATTTCAAATTAAGTGATATATTTTGACAAATCATTTCCAATTTACATGAAGGATCATCTCGTTGCAAATCATGTTACATGAAGGGCAATTTCGTGTAATATTTATTGACGAAAACACACAATATGTTATAAAAAAAATAATGCATTGCTTTATTTCAAAATTATATAATTAATTTGAGAAATCATTGCAAATAAGTGTTGTATAAAAGATCATCTCGTTGCAAATAAGTGTTACATGAAGGATAATTTTAAAAAATAATTCAATATTTTATTTCAAATTGATATAATTGGACAAATCATCATTGTAAATAAGTTTTATATGAAGGATCATCTTTCTGTAAATTTAGTGTTACATGAAGGATCATCTCGTGTATATTTATTGACGGAAAATTGCTTTACGTTGTAACTTAACATAATTCAAAAAAATTAAATATATCATTTTAAAGTGATACAATTCAGACAAATTATTGCAAATAAGTTTTACATGATGGATTATCATGATAAACCATTGCAAATAAGTGCTACATGAACTATCATCACATTGCACAAAAGTGCTGCATGAAGGACTATCTCGTGTAGAATTTATTGACGAAGAATCACTTTGTGCTGTAAACTTGATTTTGTTAAACATCTTAAATAAGTATTACATGAATGATCATCTTATTGTAAATTTATTGTTACAGGAAGGATTATAACATGTAGTTATTATTGACGGAGAATCACTTTACGTTGTAGTAACTTATAAACATAATTTAAAAAAAATAATATTCAAAAAGTAAAACCCCATAGCATTATAGTTGTATGGTTGTATTCAGTGCAGGCGGTTCACCACCTCATGATCATCAACCTTTCTAGCATTATTTTTTTGTTGGAATGAACTTGGAGCAAGAGCTTGGACCGTGTAATTCTCCAGCAAACTCCTAGGATAGAAACTATACATACAACTCTTTAGTTCTTTGTGAATATGTTAAATATATATAGCAAATAAATTCCTTAAAATAAGGAAATAAATTAATTTATTGCCATTAATTTTGAATTTGTAACGGTTTTTTATTAATTGTATAATTGAGATTTTTAGAAAAATAGAGAGAATGACACATAGGATATGAGATGACTGTGGTGTTTGAGATTCATTTTCCTATTATAAAGAAGATAAGTTAAGTTTACTTTGGTTGCAAGGAAAGGGAGAAAAAAAGAAAATCATCATCTCCCTGTAAATCCCCTCATTTTTTGTCTCTCCAGACTTTGGTCATCTAGAATGCAGCATTTAGAGTGCTTCGCCAAGCAGCATGACACTTGTATTGCTCCTGCGAGGGAAAGATTACCTCATAATATAATATCAGTATATTCAATAGATAAAATTTATTCCGTTAAATTCAAAAAATTTACCCACAGCACACATACCATCCTCATCCTGCTAGTGTATCTAAAATTGGTCATGTCATCGATACTTGGGGCAAAATGTGATTATCCCAGATGTCACTGCAGATTCTCTATTAAAATTTACATATATATTAAATGTCATGACAAAATGTGATTATGCCAAAAATAATACTAGGAGTACTATTTTCATCCAGATATGAAAGGGAAAAAATTCCTTCATTTGGCAAATTGAAATTATAACACATTAAACTATTCCCATTAAAGCTTCAGATATATCAAAATGTTATAGTATAGAATCCGATTGTCTCAAAATCTCTAATTAACTTGATTTCTAATACCAGAAATTAATATCTCTTTCTACTTCTACAAACCTACAAATACCTCATTTACTTGATTTTATTTATTTATCATTATTGCAAAGATTTTCACTCGTTACTACCAATACCTACATAGGTTAATATATAAGCTCAATTATTTAGCTTCTTCGATTGAAAAACTATTGACCTTCAGATATATACAAATTAAATGAGTTGTACGGAAGCCCAGAATGAGAATAAGAGCATCAATCCAAAAGGGATTATAATTTTGGGTGTTTATATTCATTGTGAAGGCTGCGCAAATGAAGTGCTCAAGTATCTTCGAGGATTTCAAGGTTTATATTTATATGCAAATTAATGTACATTAATATTGCATATACTTAATTTAATTTACACTGATGCAGGTGTGGAAGGGGTAGAAATCGATGCTAAGAATCATAAGGTGAGTGTGAAGGGGGAAAAGGCCGACCCCATCAAAGTTAGAGAGAGATTAAGGAAAAAAAGTGGGAAACATGTTGAGTTAATCTCTCCCAAACCTCACAAACAAGACCAGAAAAAAGAGGAAAAACCTCAGGTAATTTACTAATTGGGTTGAGCATGCTAACATTTCACATAAACAGACAATAATTAAGAATTTTCATTCGTAAAATATGGTAGAATTTTTAATATCCTTGACACGTGCGATAGGAGATATCACAAAAACATGCAATAGAGGATCCGACTTGCACGATATTGACTATTTTTTTAAAACATGATTTCATTAGTAAAATATGGTACATTTTTTAATATCCTTGACATGTGCGATAGGAGATATCACAAAAAACATGCAATCATGGGCGGACACAGTAAGAAGTTTCTAGGGGCTTAAGCCCCTGCCAAGGTTTTTCTTCTTCTTTGTTTTCTGAGTGTTAAATTCGTCGGAATTATTGAAATCAAACTTCAGCCCCTACCATTCGCAATGTAAATGAAGGGAAAATCATCGAAACTTGGAGATTAAGGGGGCTGAAACTAGATTGAAAAAAAATTAATGGTCAGAAATGAGGGAGAAGGAAGAAAGATTTACAGTAAGCGTCATTGATGAGGAAAGAAGATGGAGTAAAAGGAAATAAAAAATAAAATTGAAGACACCCAAACCAAATTACGTGTCTATTAGTATCTAGTACTTTTAAAAAGTCAAAGAAGTAGACATTAAGAAAATTAAATAAAAAATCAATTGTTAGCACACATTTTATGGTTCAGTACTTCAATTTTTGTCCCCTTCTGTGCCTCTACTCTCCCTTTAAAGTTGTTTTTTTCTTTTACTTCTTTTAATTCAGTTATCGATATTATATATTGCTCCTCTTAATTAGTTTATTATTTTAAGACTTTTGAGTTAAGTTTTGTTAATTGGAGCTTTAATTAGGCTTTAAAATTTGGATTTAAATTGAGTATGTCATAGATAACGAATAAAATTTTGTTGTTTTAATTTAAAATAGGAATTAAAATATATGTAGATACAAGAGCTTTATTTCCAAAAAAAAAGAAAAAAAAACTTTAAGATGTCTCTATATTATTTGCTAGTGATCTTTTTTTAACCGGTGAAAAATTCACCCAAAGTAGAAAAAAAATTAAATTTAAATAAAATAATTGGTATTTCAGTAAAGCTCCCGCCAATATTTTTTTTTGCGTCTGCCCCTGCATGCAATAGAGGATTCGACTTGCACGATATTGGTAGATAAAATTTCGATCTCATTTATTGTGTATTCTACGTGAAAATCTGGTGAGCTGATTCAATTTTTCAAAGCTAGAATCTCTAACGTCGGCCAAAATTTAATCTCTAACCTCCCAAAAAAATCAGATTAAAAAAAAAGGCAGGTTGGATCACATTTGAATAATGCGCCAAAATTAGGACCATAAACTATACTTGCTCTTAAGAGTTTTTTGGTCCCACTCTATGTTTTTTTGTTCGTGTCTTTTACTATTAAGGTGCATACCTAAAACAGAAAAATAAGTCATCATTATAAAAAAATATATGTATATACAATAAGAGCATTCACTACGGTGTATAGTTAGACCCTGGGTCTATCGTCGAGAAATATAATTTTGGTGGGGTACCAATGATCGGATAGACCCCGGTAGAAAATTCTGAATGAGTTGATATATAGACCTCGGGTCTGTAATCATTGGCAATGATTGAATGAATTTTATTTTGTTATTTTTTTTTGTATTTGTAATAAATAATATTAAAAATACTTAATTAAAGTGGAAATGCGACAATTTTATTGAATTTAAATTTTAAAACATACAGTAATTAAGAAAAAAAAATATACAATAATTAAGAAAAATATTTATTATTATATATTATTTTATTTTTATTATATATATCTAAAGATCGACACCGCTGCTCGACCCCGCGGTGTCGTTCCTTCGACTGTGGCGTCGACCTCGTGGTGTCGAGGGAAGAGAGTCGAGCAGGGAGGATCGATCCCAGCGATCGACCCCCCGTAGTGAATGCTCTGATACTCACCTCACATCAAAGGGGTTATCCCCTCAGTATTATGTTTTTCTTAATTATCGTAGTACTACTTTATGTTCTTTTTTCTAGAAAACGTTAGTTATAAAATGTGTTCAGATTTATATTATCAAACTTTATCATTTCAAATATGAAGTTTGATTTGTTTATAATTTTATCAAACTTATCCCTACTTCCTATGTTAATTCTAAATAATTCTGTTTTGAGTTCTCTTAGTTATTTTTATAGCTCTTTTATTATTAACAAATTTCTAGCTGTAATCCTCTTTAGGAAAACTATTGGGTCCCTTAACCTGAAATTCTGACTTGAGGATTTATTATTTATATTTTTAGAAAATACTTTTTGACTTATAAATTGGAAGGAAATGAATAAGCTTCTGAATTAAATTGTGATAATTTGGTGGTGGTCATTTTGGGCATGCAGGCAGAGGTGTTTGAGGTATTATTGAGGGTTTACATACATTGTGAGGGGTGTGCAAAAGAGGTTAAGCATTGCATCCTCAAGATGGAAGGTATGTATTAATAATATACCATCTTTTCTTTTACCAACTTCATCCCAATGTTTGTAAAAGATAAATTATTATTTTTATTTATAGATAATGCATACATATATATATATATATATATATATATATGTGTGTGTGTGTGTGTGTGTGTGTGTGTGTGTGTGTGTAGGTGTACAAACAGTGGATCCGGATGCAGCCAAAAACATAGTGAGGGTGAAGGGAAGTATGGATCCAAATAAGCTTGTGGAATTTATCGACAAGAGAGGTGGAAGGCATGCAGAGATTATTAAACAAACCAAAATAAACAAAAATAATGAAGAACAAAAAAATGCCAACTGCCATGATTACAATACTCATCGACTTGTATTTGCACCTCAGTTATTTAGCGATGAAAACCCTAATTCTTGTTCTCTCATGTAATTAAGAAATTCAAGAACAAGAAAAGATGGTTCAAAGGTCGGAATTGAAGTAATGGATCATATTTTCGTCATTTATATAAAGTAAGAGATGAATTAATGTTTGAAATTTATAATTAGATGGAATGCAAGATTGAAATATATTTACATGTGATCTTGTTGTTAAGTGACGTTCAACCATACACACGTCAGATTACAACGTGGTTTAATCACCAAGAAAATATACTGCGACAAGATCAAAGACTAATTCAAGCCGCCAAGATTATTTCATAAAACCACTAAAGGAGTAAGGTCGAGATAAATACAAATACTATGATATGATTTCTTCTGAAATGTTGCAAATTTCTTATCAATACAATCGTTTTTTTCCAACAAAATTTATCCTACATGTACCACTTCATCATTTTATTACTCGAAATGCTTAAAAAAGGTTGGTGCTAGGGATGGCAACGGGTCGGATTTTCGTGGGTACTCGCACTTTCCAAACCCTAATGGGACGGATTTGGAAAATATTAAATGGTTTTGGGATGGGTTTAGGTCGAAACAAGCAAATCCGTGACGGGTTTGGGTCGGGTTTGAGCAATTACCTCCGGGTACCCGCTACCCAAACTCATTTATAAATATAAGATAAAAGATATTATTATATGTATAATTTATTATATAATTATAAATATTAGTATAAATATTAGTAAATTTAGGGTTTTATCTGATTTTCTTAACCCACACACACATTCCGTAAGAGTAAATCTTTAATGTTTCTCCGCTACTTTTGTAAATCTACTTCCGAAATATAACGACACAACGACAACATTAATAATTCATACTTCTAGTTATGTTTTAAGATTTTGTAATACTTTGCTTTGAGATTAATTTTAGTGAAAATTTCTCCTGATGTATATGTTTTAATTATATTTATAATAGTTTGTTATTTGATGTTTATTTTTTAGTATTCGGGTTTTAGCGGGTAATAAACGGGTATTACCCACAGGGTTCGGGTCGGGTATGGATTTTAAAATTATTTTTTAATCGAATTTGGAACGGATTTGGGTGTTGAAAATTTTCATGGTGTTTGGATTTGGGAAATGCTTAATGAGTAGGTACTCGACCCATTGCCATCCTTGTTAAAATTATGTGTAAATTACAAATTCATTTAATAATTGTATAATTTAGCTATTACTAGTATATAAATTTCATAAATTGTGCAAACATTCTTACATGTTCAATTCAAGAACAGAACTTCTTATAGCGGACTTGAAAGCAACTTTTATGTAAAATGGCTAGGCTAATGGCTTATCTGCATTATGAGATTCAAAGGATATCCTAAATGATACATATGCCAGATAATTCAAATAGGTATGCATATTAATCCTCAAAATTGAATATCGAAATTCGACAAAGAAATTTTTCAATATAAATATAATTGAAGGCTGAGATACAATATAAATAATCCAGAGAATAGGGATGCAAACTATAATGTTACACGCTGGCAACAAAGAGCCCAAACATCATTCATTTGGAAGCCATAGCTTATCACAAACAAGAAGCTCTACGATGATTTCAATGGCAGCAGCAGCAGCAGCAGCAGCAACAGCAAGCAGGAGAACTCTATTTAAGTCCTCACCACCAGCACAAGGGAATAGAAAAACACGCATGATCAGCGCATTCTATAACATTGAGTTCTCGAGGCCTGGCAGTGCTGCCCATTAATTGAATACTTGACAGTTATATCCACGTCGCGAGGATTCTTCTTATTAGGTGCCACCGTCATGGTTCCCGACAATGTCTCCCCTTTACAAATGCTAATCACATCTTCTAGGTATAATACCGTCTGTTTCCAGTGAGTGGCTCGGGACCTTGGTCCTGTACAATAGAGTTACGGTCATAATCAGGAGCAGGAATTGCTTCATAGCTTTAATTGAGATAGCCACAACAACGGGTGTAGTAAGAATACGGTATCCTAAGATTCATGAAAAACTTTTAAGCATGTAGATCTGTAATAACACGTACCAGTAGAGAAGCCCATCAATTTATGGCACTTAGTAAAAGAAACATCAAAATAAGCAACCAGAGCATGGATGTAGTCATCCCGTTCAGCCACAAGCTTAAAGGGTGCAGTGAATGAGGCGTCTACTGAATCCATCTTTGAAATGTCCATGGTCTAAAATCACAAAATACAAATAATTTAGGATTAGCAGCTCTTTATGTACAGCATAAACTAAAGGCTTAACAGTAGTAATAAATAATCATAACAGGAGCTTGAAAGGAAGTTCCAACCTTGAGCAATTGGCAGTTGGTAACAATCTGATTCTGTTCCACAGTGTCTACAAGAGGTTCCATTATGGCTTGCTTTCTAACACAGCTCATGTCAAACCCGTACACACTATTCCAAACTGCAACAGGTTGAACGTACAGAGCAGAAAGTTGATTACACCACATATAGAAAGAAACCCAAAAAGGCGGGTATTCTCTAATCAGCAAAGACATACAAATGGTTAAAGCTTACATTCAATCTTGTCTTCCTTGTAGTCGGCATCTTCAATTGCAGTCAAATGAAGAGAGGCTTTATCTGGCAATACAAGTCCATCTTTGGCCTGTAATTAGAATGCAACAAAAATGACATTCTATAAACAACTGGTCGGAATACATAATTATAGCATCTTTTGGCACTTATTCCATATGTGAAAAATTTCTGCCAACCATTACAAATCAAAATTGAACTTACCAGCCACTTGTCACGAGCATAAAGAACTGTGTCCAACATGTTCTCATAAACTAGAAAATACCCCATCCACTCAGAAATGATTACATCAACTTGAGCAACTGGAAGCTCAATCTCTTCAATCTTTCCCTTAAGAACAGTTATAACTGAAATAACAAAATAGGTGGGTGTCAAGAACCAATAAGATATCAGAAGGTATAACAAAATAATGGCACATGATTTCACAAAACACATCAAAAGAGCATTACCATCTGAAAATCCATTTAGCTTTACAATCTCACGAGCCGTATTGGCCATGCTGGAGCATTCCACCTGAAATACAAATGCATGTAATCAGATACCAGTTTCAAATATTGAAGTAGAACACACATTTCTTGGACTTATCCTTTTTTTTATAATTCATGATTTTCATTACATAGTCGACATAAATTGGAGATATATAAGCCAATAATGACTGATAAACAAAAAGGTCACAGAACTTGTAATATAGGAGAAATTGAGATGGCTTCATTACCGCATAAACATGTTTCGCGCCAACTTTGGCACAAAAAAGTGACAGTATTCCTGTACCAGCACCTACATCAAGGACAACTTTATCTTTGAAAAGGAAAGAATTCTTATAAATCACATTTTGGTATGTCTTTGTTCTGATTACATCCTTCAACATCTCCTGCACACCACAAGTTACAAAATTAGATTGAAAGGCTGAAAATTTAGGGGAAAAGCAAGAAGCTTAATGAGAATGCCTTCCACTGGTAACAAAACTGTTAGTCCAGCAGCTGTACTTCCAAGTTTTAGACACTTACTTCATGAATGCCTGAAAAAAAAAAACAAAAAAGTAACCAATGATGAGTACTTTTATACTGCAAAAAAAATATTTGGAAGTAGAAGACAACTTTTAGATCACAGCTTTTGTACTTAATTTATCTGTAATTCCGGCCATCTTTAAATGCCCATTGCATGTGAAGAGAAGGATAATTAACAGGAGAAGAGCCAACATAATTCAACAGAACTGACACATCAGGAATTATGACAATGATGCAAAAAAATGAACGTTAACCGTTCATATTGTCTATTGAAAACCATTTTTATTTCAGGGAAGAAAACTCAACTACAACCACACAGAAGAGACACATAATACTAGAAGTTTGAGTGATCTTTATTCACAAGTTTACCTGTTGCACCAATAGGCCCCCCTTAATAAGGGAATATGTTTTGGACAAGTTTAACACAAGGAAGGAAGATTAATGGAAAACTTAATAATCATTGTCAAAAGCAGACACTTATACAGAGCGATGGGCATAAGGTTTGCAAAATCTCAAATAGCAGCATTTGGAGAAAATAGGAAGAAATTTATTCAAACAGATAAAAGAAAACAATCAGAAATTACAGGCTTGCAAACGAATTCCAAGCCTACCAACATGAAATGGATGCACCAAAACTTTAACTAATTAATTTTCTGCAGTTGAAGTAAGCTTAAAAGTAATTAAAAATTAAAACTTCATCTTTTAATGGAAAAATAAAAATAAATGCCATAATTACAAATCCCCTCAAAAACAAAAAAAAAACAAAAAAAAAGCTTTACAATACTCCAGTAGCATAATACTGCGTCACGCTAAAACAACTAAACATACCAATTCGCACAAAGAAAATGCAAAAGATACAATCTTTCAATAGTATAACGAATTCAAAATTGAACAATTACCGAAATGCGAATACGAATCGAAGTAGTAGTCAGCGCTGGTCTTCTCATCCCCAGCAGCTACGGAGTCCTCCCCCTCGCGCATGGTGGAATCCTCCTCTAGATTCGAGCTCTCGGTGGCTACTTCTTCGATGGTTTCTGCTTCGTCTTCATCGTCATATTCGAACCTGATTTTTGTCGGCTTATTGGCTATGTCGGCCAAGCTTCCGCTGGCATTCGCATCAACATTGTTTTCTATATCCATGGTTTAGCTCCGATAATCAGAAGAAAATTAAAACTTCAGTAAGATTTGAAGTGCTAGGGTTTTGGAGTTTGGGGTTTTAGAGCGAGGAGGAGAATTGGGTGGCTGGAAGTAGAATTAGGGTTTATGCTGCTGCTGTCTATTTAATCTTTTTTCCAGAGTCCACACCACTAAATACTACTCACTTTTTTCATTTCCTTTGTGGGTTCGGGTTGGCAAAATAGTATTTTATTTTACAAGATTTTCTTTTTCAATGACAAATAAATAATGTATTGATGAGGAATTGGAATTGGATTTGTATATATGCGTGTTTGTGTGTAAGTGTGACGAGGTGAATTCTTGTTCTTGTATCTTTTTAGAGACGGGTACAATTTATATTTTAAGTCATTACTTGAATCATAGATCTTAAAGGAGAATTTTATGGGTCTCAATTTTACCATTTGAGTTAGGTTTCATCGACCTTGTTCTTGTACTATCTATATATATATTAAAGCAAATTAATCTGCTTTTCATTTTCCCGCCTAAACTTGCTACTACCTTTTGGACTATCTTTTTTTTTCCTTTTCTTTTCTTTCTTTTCGTTTTCTTTTTTCTTTTTTATTCTAACAAAACTAGCAAAATTTCTGCAGGCAACTTCCTCGAGAAACGAAGCACCATCTGCAAGTAATACCTTCTTGATTTCTTCCATGGCACAACTAGGATTTCAAAAGTCATTTTTCATTTCGAGCTCTTGGGTTGGAGATGAATTACAATTTGTTTAAATTTAGGTTTTACAATTTGTTGATTAATTTGACCTTTAAATATGTATCATTCTATATGACATGAATAATTTGAAGCACTATTTGCATATTTGGATTATATATACTGTAATATTCAGCAATATATACAATATACACAAAAGTAATGTGCAGCGCAACGCGCGCGGGTAAATCTAGTCTTTATTTATGGATGAGTGTGAAGATGAAAATAGCAAGTGGAATTTAGATGTTTATTCGATTTATTTGTAGCGAATAAAAGAAACTTCAGTCAATAATAATGAGTTTTAAACCATATAATCCATACCATATCTCAACTTCCGGTGAAATAGTTTCAATTTCAAAACCAATTCTGAAGAAAAAAGTTTCAATTTCAAAACCAAATTCTGAAGAAAATAGTTTCAATTCTAAAACTAAAATATAGTACTGTATTACATGCAAAAAAAAAGAAAAAAAAAAGAAACTTGCGAAACGTCTCTAATTAATAATACATCTTTTTTTTACATGGAGGAAATGGGAGCGGTAGAGTTTGAATCCGAGACCTAACTGTTCACTAACATTTATTACGGCTAATTTGCTAGTTTTAAAACAAAATAAACTTTGACAATTATTTTGTGAGAAGGGTCAATGCATATATTATCATGTATTTACAACTCATACTGTCATACATAAAAAATACATAAAATATCTCAAATTAAATTCGGATTCCGAAATTCAGTTTAAATGAAATTTCTTAGTTGAGAAGAAGAATTTAGGGCCTCATCAAAGGAACTATGGTCTCATACAACAAAAATGACTGAAACTCGTGCTTTTATAAGTGTGGCTAATTGGCTATCAATTCTCCCATTTCTTCTTAAGTGGCTATTACTATGATATATTCTCACTTAAGTGTGCAGAAAAATGTTCAGTATATATAGCTAAGTCCGACTCGTTCCAACAATGATATCGTGTAATGTAGATATAGTTGGAAACTTCTCATCACGAACTTTGCTTAGTATGATCAAATCAACTAATGTGTCTAACAACAAGGTTAGTTAAGTCCGACTTATTCCAACAATGATATCGTGTAATGTAAATATAGTTGGAAACTTCTCATCACGAACTTTGCTTAGTATGATCAAATCAACTAATGTGTCCAACAACAAGGTTTAGTTAAGTCCGACTTATTCCAACAATGATATCGTGTAATGTAAGTATAGTTGGAAACTTCTCATCACGGACTTTTGCTCATTACCATCAAATCAACTATTGCATCCAACAAGAAGGTAAATTTAACGGTCAACTTGACATCGCATGTTGAAAATTGTATTCATGATTTTAAACATTCAAGTTATCCGTTCATGGTGTTAACTTTATCGATCAAATGTGAGTTATCCGATCTTGGTTTTAATTTGTCCGCCCAACGACCGTAAATTGAACCAAAAAACAAGAGGCTATGATATAACAAGAATCTAAATTTCCTCAAATTTTGGTGGTGAAATTCATGCTCAATTCTATTGCCCGTGGTTATCGATCAAACAAACTAGAATCACAATCAAGTAGCCCACGCTCCAGAGTTGCAAATCTTCCTTTATATTTTTAATACCCAACATCTAATATATTGTTAGAGTTTGAAATTTACGCCACATAAAACCTCATTCACTAGTGCAATATCATGACCAAAACCAGTCGAAGTTAGGTAGAAGCTCGTGCATAAATAACAGCTACCATCCAAGTGTACTAAAATCACTCTTGCTTTCTGAAGTCGGATAAAGTCCAGAAATACACACATTTTAGATTTAATGCTGTCACTAAATAATTATAGCATATGAAAACATGACATTAGAGTAACTATCTAAAGAAGAGTGATAACAAGCATGAGAGCAGGTTAACAGATGGAACTTAGAGAAGGAATGGTTGTGTTGGGAATTGGCCAAGGAGCACCAGCCATCACAGCCTCGATATCTTTTATCTCCCGCGGACACTTTGTCATGTTCACACAGCCCTCGCCACTAACGTACTGCAAAAGTAAGCCCACACAAGCTAATTAGACAAACTTAAGGTTAACTATAACAGAATTCGCGAATGTTGGACCATCACTAAATTGCAACATTAAACTTCAAACTTGTACAATGTCATTCACAAACTTTCAATAAACTAGCTGAAGATGACAAGAAGCAAATAGAAACTCTTCATTTTGTTCAGGTGAGTATGAACAATTTTTTTTTTTAGGATGGAAGCACGAACTAACCATATACGTTACCACTTTCGTCTTACGATTTATTATTAACCACAGACAACACAGTTCAGACAATGAGCATCTGTAAAAGAAGAACATGAATGCTATCATTAAATTCATCCAGGTGATATCATGCAAGTGAGTATATTTCAGTAGCAAAAAAGATTAATAGTCTGGTAGAAAGGTAAGCCAATGCAACTTTACCACATCACTTTCGATTCGAACCCCACCAAAGCCTCTAAATCTGCTGATCTGCTCATGATTGAAAAACTTAGATGTTTGTGCATTTTTCATTGCAGGAAGTAACAAGGCATCAATGAAGTAACATCCAGGTTCTACTGTTATCACCTGCATCAATGAAGTAATTCACGTCAGAGAACTTAACAATACTATAAACATACTCTAGAGACTAATCTTCTACAGAAATGAAGGTTTGTGCTGCATGTAGATCTTGAAATTAAAAATTATTTATCAGATTGACCCAATAAGATTGACGGTAAAAGGTTTTAAAGATGTCAAGAGATCATGTCATCATGTCTCAGAAACCAGATTTTATGTGAAGATATCTATCAATATTCTAATACAAGCTATGGGGCCTCTCTTTTTTTTCCCTTCCAGAAAGATGCCCCCACAGGGCCCTGATAAAGAAAGAAAACATCTGCATTGAGTTAAAAACCCGAACTGGGTAATGATCATTTGCAGGTTTCTCAAATACAGAATATTGAATTGACTGGTAAATGCAGTGTCAACAAAGAGAATCAAAATTTCCAGTAAATTACTCATTTAAGTTATCTGCAAAGAAAGTTTCTACTGCGTACCATTCCCTCCAGGAGTTCTCTGCTGGTGCGCAGAGACTTCAACCCAGGTTCTTTTGGTCTTTCTGCTCCCTAAAACAGGTCAAAAGTTGTAGAACAAATCATCATGCAAACAGGTCTTTGTTGCAAAATTACCAACAATTGCAAGCAACAACCAAAAAAAGTAATGCAGTTATCATGATTACCTTTAGATAACCCCCAGGATCATGAGTATCAATTCCCAGAAGGTGTCCCAGGCCGTGAGGTAAAAAGACAGCTCCAATTCTTTCTTGAACCATAGCATCCACATCACTTAACCAGGTAGCCGTGGTGACAATCAGTCTCAAGTTCAACACAATGAGAAAATATGAAGGAAAAGATAAACAACATACATACCCCAACAGGAGGTTTCCTTTCTTCAATGACTCAAGAATAGTTCTTTCAGCCAATCTGGAGATGAGGAAAATGATTGACGCAAATGAGAAAAGAATTATGCAAAAGTATCACCCCATATCTGATAGTAAAGGCTCATTCAGTTGGTGAATGGAACCAAAATACTATAGACTTGGATTTGTAATTAATGCTCTTCTAGGCATACACAAAACCAGGTGATAAAAACAAAAAAGATTTCATTCCACAATTTTCTGTTCCCTTCTAGTCCAGAGTTTAGAAAGCAGCACAAGGCAGTGGGGATCTTGAAAGATATTAGTGGAGACACTGGGGAAGGGGAAGCTAGTGGCTGAAATCAGGAAAGGAAACCAATATGACGTGGTGTCTGCGGCAGGGGCATAGCCAGTGAGGTTGTAGTTAGCTCCAGTATATGTTGATCAATGGGTAAGCAGAGATGCTAACTGAGGCATAATTGGATTCTCACAATATGATCATCACGAATTAAAATTGGCTCTTTAGCGGAAAGTCAGCAATCTGTACCCCTAGGGATGGAGCATTAAAATATAACACCAACACAGGTTTTCATTTACTTTTCAAATTTAATCAGCATATCATACACATTTGCAGAAGGGGCTTTAAATTTTGCTAAAGGGGGACTTACATAAGCAAGACCTGACATATACACCAACAGGTCAAACCATCAAATCGAGCGTATCTGACTAAAACTTGTGGGAGGGGCATTCAAATAGAGAATCTATAAAAGGCAGACAAGCTACATCCAGTCATAAGACTGAATGAACCAGCAACCCATCCTTATGTTGCAAAAACTAACTAATTAGACAGTTTTATTTGGAGGAAGATGGTCACAGTTTTCCATGATTGTCACAACTTTTTAGAAATTAAAATGGATTGTAATATAGGGAAAAGTATAATAAAATGTACGTGAGAAGAACTAATTCGACGTACCAGTTATTTTCTCTGACCTACAACAGTACATAAACTAGTGTTAAGTGATGTCTTATTTCTATGAGACTCCAGTGCTTGGATTCTTCATTTCTGAAACGGTACTTATCAATCTATGGTTATGCATGGATGATTTCCAGACCCTTTACCCGGAAAAGTGGATATAGCTAGTTTTTATTGACTTTCCTGTCTACCCTAGCAAATTCTTGGCCATTAGCAGCTATTAAATAGTGTCAAAGCAGAGGATTTCATTGTCTGATTTAAAAAAACAACTTGAATAATCTACCATAGGTATTTCAAAATTATCATTTTCTTGATATTAACCTGAAGAAAGGCACGACCAAAGAACAGCAATTGCTCTGAGAAGAGAAGAGATGTAAAGCTCATCTCTTTCTAGATAATTTTTAAGTTTCTTTCATTAATTATAGTAAATAATCTGGTAGAATGAAGGGATTGACGAACACAATCTGAAGAATGATAAATTTTAATTGAGAATGAAACAAGTAGAAGAAAACTAACAAAAGAAAACCAACAGGAACAATCCTGTCCCAAGCAATATCAGCGATCTTTTATTATACTTCTTGAAGCCTAAGTGCCCAACCTAGTGAAGAAACACCTTACTTAGACTCTCTGGCCAACCTAGAATCAGTATCATTGATTAGGTTTAGATTCATTTACTATATTAGAGAAGGAAATAAATCAATCAAGAAATTCAACGGAGGAACCAGACAGCTGCATTTTCTCAAGTCACAAGATTCTTCATCCTTGCCTTATATCTCCACATGTAAACACAGTTCATATATATCACTTTTATTAAAAATAAAAATAAAAATAAAAATAAAAATAAAATAAATAAATAAATAAATAAAAACCATTATGCACTACACTAGTCTTTTATATTTTGGTGGCCTTCTTCAGCACATAATTTTGGATGTCTTTGACATTATCTACTTGTCATTCATGGTGCTGTTTTCAATTGTATAAAAGATATGACATCTATAACTCAATACAATTGGTATAAAATTCCAATGGTGATCCTAACTTAAGTTTCTTACTTGTGCATATCAACCCAGCTTACTCCAGGATGCATACTGGATATGACAGCATCATGTGCAAGAAGAACTGCCTGCAAATGAAGAAATAAGCAAAAGATTTTTTATAATTCATCAGCCGATTAATTTTCTAGACTAAAATTGTATGACTATATTCTTCTTCCACAGGACTTCTAGAACAAATCAATCAGTAGAAGTTCGGAACTTAGCAGTCTTGCTCCAGCACACGATTTCATAATTGACAATCGACTTAAATGAATAATTGAGCATACTGCCCAATATTGTTCTTCTCCATTCAGCTATGAGAGCTCTCTTTCCATTATACTATAGGACTGGTGCCAAATACAAAAGCTTGCAGTGTTCGTTGTCATGCCTATACAAACTGTCAAGACTCCAAAAGCCATTTCAATCTTAAAAAAAATTAAAAAAAAATAATAGCCCTCAACAGAACTTTCACGGTGTTGCAGCTCATGAATGTTCGTTCTAGGTAGTACTATAAGGGTAAAAGGATAGAAATTGGAGGAGTCCATAACTTTTTATGAGAGTGTATATTTTCTTACAAGTTGCCACTTATCCTAGGACAATCCAATAAGAAAATGTGGCCACTTATCCAGGAACGGTGTATTTGATGAGTGAGAGCTGGGATGGATTATACATTATGGAGTTGGTTGATGCTGATGTGCAATGACTGATTTTCAATGTACACAAAATAAAGTCAAAGCAATTCATTGCATGAAAATTCATGGAAATATAAACTTTTACACATACATACATCCACACATATGTAAAGTACTTACATTGTATACAAGTGATTGATCATCAGTAAATTTCCCATTGACCTGCATGAGCAATCAGATTTGTCAACATTAGTAAGGGAGAAAATTGACAAGCTTTATAAACAACAAGATGACTAGAGGTTCTCGAAGACGATTTTCAAAAACAAAAGATTTTTCAGCTTTGAAACAGACTGGAGACTACTTATAATTGGAGACCCAAAAACAATAAACAAAAGACAAATGAAAGATGACCCACTTACAGGAAAGGAACAGGTTATATCAGAACCGTAAAAATGGTATTCAGCTCCCATGTCAAGCAATGCCATATCTCCATCTTCAAAAATCTTAACAAGAAAAAAAATAAAAGTATGGAATTAGAAATGAGAATCCGCCCACCATGACTACCTTTATAAAATGTGATTTCTATATTGTTCTTCACATGTCTTTCTAGACTTCTTACAAAACCACAAAACAGCATGCCCCCAAAAAAAAATTCTCTAAGAAACTTTCTTTTGTGATGCCAGTGATGGAAGTAAAAATAGAAATTTCACATGTGGTTAATAAAGACAGAAACAATAAGAAAATATAATTGGAACAAATAGCACTTATGGTCCTAGTAAATTTTTAATCTCAAACATCATTAATCAGACATCTTCATCATAAGTTCCATTTCCTGCTTAGTTTTGATCATTTCAGCTAGCAGTTTTTGACTTTAACATTGATGTGCATCCCAACTTATTCATTGTATTCCCAACAAAAACGTCATGCTCGCCTCCTGTGATTCCTAAACAGATATCCGCTGGCACAATTTTTACTCGTTTTCCTCACAATGTTAAGATGCAAATCAACTTGGTAAAAAAACTAAACAGGAAAAGGAGGAACCAGCTGGCTGGTTCTTGAAAAAGCTCTCATTACTCAGCCATCTAATTATGCTAAGAGCAAAAACCTCAAGAGTTTAACAGCACTCTTCCAAATTGGCTACAATGGGATTCAGTGCCGATTTCTCTTTACCTTCCCAAGACTGAACCTACATCATTTTTTTCACAAAAAGTTCTCCAATTAGTTTTTGTATTTTCACATGTTAACTGGCTCTGTTGCAAAAAGGAACACTGGATTTCTGCAATTTCTCCTGCACCCACGTGATTTAAAATAACTAACTTATTGTTCCCCCTACTTAATTTGAGGTGCTGCATAAAAAACTTTTCATGATACTTCATATCTACTAACATAACATTGATTCATATGGAACATGTGTTTAACAGAGTTCCATAGAACATAAGTTGAGCAACATCAAAATCTGCTCATTTACTTTCTTATAAACCAACTTCCTTAATTATTCCAATGACTTAATAAACCATGCCTTGCCTAGTAAATCTAATATTTCTGCCTGCTAAAAAAAAAATTCTTAAGATAAGTTTTGATTTTCCTCGCAAATCTGTATTTAGATATTCAACAGACTTGCGTGCATAATAGATTATGCTGAACAAGCTAACAAACAAGCGATACTCATAACTTTAAGCACCCCTACTACAACACATCTTGTAGGGATCTTATCATGTATATATAGTTGTTTTGATAGATGTTGAAGGTATATTTATTTCTTGTACAATGGGTAACGTGTGTGTATATATATGGGCTCTTTCCCTAAGTCAGTGTACAGAAATCTGTTTCTACCTAAACTACATGGTATCAGAGCCCTAAGGATTTTAAATTTCTTAGTACAGGTTTTATTTATCTATACCATGTCATCCCCTTAAATTTCGAGTTCCACTACTTCAATCTCTTCTATTCCTCCTTCAACTGATATTACATCTTTAATCAGTTGAGCTGGCTTTTGATGGTAGGGGCCAGGCTGTTTTTACTTACTTTCTTACAGGGGAAGAACCTTCAAGCTTCCAGTTCCACTCTTACCATCTCTTATTACCCTCCTGATATGACATCTTCAATCAGTCGAGTTGGCCACTGGGGGCAGACTGTTTTTCCTCAGTGGAGAAGACCCCCCCCCCCCCCCCCCCCAAATGTTAACAAAATGATGCAGTGAGAATTCTCTCAAGTCTCAACACTGTGTGGCTTTTAAGATTTAAACTTTATGGAAGATAGTATTCAGTCTTTCATGTTCATGGAGGCTCGTGAAATTTGGACATGTGTATGGGAAACCTACTCTGACCTCGGTCAAATTTTCAAACTTAAGAAATGATTGTGGCAGTACAACCAGTATGGTCTTCCTTGCCCTTAATTTCAGCAAGGTTTTTGCATTATGGCAGGAATTCGATCTTTGCACCCACAGGTCAGTCAAAGAATTTATTCCCGCCCCTCACCCCTAAGTCCAAGTTTTTATGTCACTCAGAAACGAAACTTTTAGTCTTATGAAAGATAAGCAACTCTTTGACGCCAATGACATACAAAAAATACAGTTATCTCATGCATAGTGCTTCACATGCAACGAAATCCTGGTTAACATACCCTGTCGTTAGGAGCTGCTGCATGACCATAGTGCAGTACAGAACTGCAATAGGATAAATTAAACTATAAGCTGACAATGCAAGGCAACGATACTCAATTTTAAGTATTGTACACTGCTGAATAAGGCAAAATAAATTCTTCAATGAAACCATAAACCTAGAAAATACACTAATTTTTAAAACAGAGTAGAAATATCAGACATAAAATTACAAAACGCATACCTGTTGCTGCCAGTTGCACATATACAAGTGTACGAACAGTGTCTACATCCACCATACATGTATATGTGATGAAGAAACAAACTTTCTAATTGGTATTCCTTCATACCTGCTTTTGTTGTCCTCATAACCTACTCAAAAGTCAACACGACATAAAAGCAAGTCAAACAACTTCCTTCATCAACAAACCATTCGCACATAAAACATAACAGTAACTATTGTCAAGAATGCATTTTTTTCACCTATCATGACAAGACCGGAAACAGTTCTTTTGTCATCCTTTCGTGATACTTACTGATATATGGAGCAAAACCCCACTTTTGAATCGTGGATAGCATGTATAGCAAATCCATTTTACTCGAACAAAATCAAATTGGATATAGGCATTATTTCTAGTTAATACCAACATTATGTAAATGACTAGATAGTAGATAATAAAATAAAGATCGAAAGAATTAGTTAATTCTCAGGAATTTAAAACAGCAGAATCAGAACTAGACTTCTTTATTTAAGGAATGCCAGAACCATAGTTGTTCAAAACAACCACTATATAAGACATGGTATGCATGACTGGAATATGACCTTTCGTCAAGATAAAACAATAAACAGTTTAAATAACCATTGCAAAAGAAACAAAGTGAAAAATTATATGGATTGATTGGATTATAAAGGTAGATTTATTGTTTTCAATAATCATACAAGACTCTTACTAATTTAATATCAATCAGAGAAAGTAAAATCATGTACGAAATTGAAAATTAATCATGACTCAAAAAAAGTCCAAAATAGCCATTAGGTGGGAAACAGAAACTGCACTAGCAGTAAGATATTATGTAAAGAAGATTGGCAGTGGTTTCTAAAGATGGACGTCAAAAAGTCACACTAGCAGACTAACCCTGATAAAGATGCTTCTTCATTAAAAATGTAAATGGCAAACACAAATTAACAAATCTCATCTTGGTTAAGCTCTTACAAATGATGATTCTAAGACAAAAAAAAACTTCCAACACATAATAACCTGTATTCAAGATATCCTTTTAGGTAGCTGCTGTAAATCTCATTTTAAAAGGAAAAAAAAAATGAAACAACACATAAAACATTTACATACATTCATGAATAGAGGATGCTTTTGGATGTTGTCATCAACATTGGACTATGCACTTCCATCTATGATCTCGGGAAGAAATGCAAATAGGAACCTTAATCATAGTGCATAAGGTTGAAGAATAAATAACAATCTAGTGACCCTTTTGTGATCAATACAAATTAACAAATTACAAAAATAATCGCACACTCACAGCAAGCAAAGACTGAAAACTAAATAACACATTGATTAGATGGGAAAGGTTCAAGAATGTAAACCTCAACATGAGCTTCAGAGCTAATATCATTGGCAAACTGGATGACAGCAAGCTCTAAGGCTGACTTTAAGACACGACATTCAGTCAAAACTGGATGCAAAGCAATTAGGTCTGTCTCGAAATTGTTGATCCCCTAAGAAAAGATAAAGCTTATTGTCAATCATTTTGATGTTGATGGCAGTAATAGTGCAAAATCTGATGAAAGTTTTATTGTCCTCCACAAACTTTGCAGTGCACCAGTTGTTTCTGCTTAATGATTATTCCTAGCAGCATCAAACAATACAAAGACTGAGTTTTCACATTTTTTAGCAAACTAAATTACTCCATACATATCTATGTTTGTTCACATACAACCTTAACATATACTTGAGTCACATAAGCATGCGGTCTCGTACATGTGTCTTAGAATGTGGACAAATTAGCTAGTATATTCATGTTTCTCAATGAGTCAAGAGTGTGTTGAATGTTTGTGCACATTTATAGTATATAAAACAGGCATCCAAGGTATAGAAACAGGTTTCCAATAACATGTAAATAAATCATGAAGCCCCACATGATTGTGATTTACATTCAAATCAAGATTTAAGTTTGTCCCAAAAGAATGCAGACTTGTGCATCTTCAGAAAAATTACTAAGATGAAAATAACTTGAGAACCTTGAAATCTGCTGGTTTGGAAAAGTTGTTACTATCAGTGTTGAGCCCATGCAGGAGATAAAGCAATGGTTTTCCTGGTTCTTGGTATTGCTGATGAAGAACTTGTGCAATCTCATCAGTATAATATACAGAGGTAACCATGTACTTTTCCTGCAAAAGATGGATATAAATGTTAGACCCATTATCCTCATTATGTTAACCCTTTAACTGTTTGAGAGCATAATCAGACTATATTCACCTTGAAGTGGGATGATGGCTTAATTTCTCCCAACCAAACAGCATATTCAGCAGGTAATCTTGGAGCAAAGAGTATCGAATCTCCACTTGCTATATCCTTCATTTTAAAATACATAGCACTAAGCTAACTTTCACAAGACTTTTATTCAAATATCAACAAAATCAGTATTACATAACTGCAGAAAAAAGTTAATTTCACGAGAAAAAAGTTAATTTGAACATCTCAAACTCTCAAAGAAATGAAAGCAACTCATATAGCAGTTAAGCATAGCAAATCAAAGTTACCACAATAACACAATTGACCAAGTTGCTGCTTGCAGATGCAATACAACAAAGCATGCAGCAACTTCAACTTCGAAACTATAATTTAATCATTTGACATTAGTCTTGCAGCTAATCCCCCTGGATAATTGCTAAAGCTTTAGATCCATGAGGAAGACAAATTTACAGCCTCTGAACACTAATAATGAAGACAAAAATATTACAGCACTACAGCAACAAAGTGGATAACTGAATTGTTTGGACCTTTACCAAATGCACTTGTTCTCAATCAGAGGTGTTCTCAATACATATTCCCCTCATTTATGATATTTCACATATAATTGAAAAGATGAGCTGAAAGGAACTTACAATGGCTCCATAGAACCCCGGCTCTTGCACTCCAAACAAGTAAGCAAAATAGCTCTCCTGTCTGGAGATCAATAAGATTACTGATCAGAAGTACTCAACTCATAGTGATTACTGATCAGAAGCAGTGTTATCAATAAGATTACTGATCAAAAGAAAATTAGCTCTTTTCCATCTCTAAAATAGTTTCAATTAAAGAAAAGGATGAAAGGTTGACCTAAAGCACCAATTATGACAATGGGCTTTATTAAACATACATTTACATAGGCATACCACAGCTTGCTAGTGAAAGAAGCCGCAGAACGATAATTTCTTTTTCTGAAATGAAGAGAGCACAATATTGGATAATCTACAAAAAACATATCTGGACTATCAGGGGATAGCATATGCAAACCTCTGTCAGTTAAAAGATTTATGTCGTCCTATTACAGCTACATTTACCATTTCCAATGCAAGACAACTTGGGGCTAATATGCCCAGGGTACTCCGTAAGGCCTTCGAAACTAAAAGCTCGAAAACTGGATTGTTTTTATCACTTCATATATGGTTTAACTGTTTAAGCAGCTAGCTGATTCTCTATTTTCTGTTTGTGAACTAGGGTTAAAAACACTTAGTTGGATACATGATCTTCTGAGACAGGTATAGAGAAATGGGGAATCGACATGGCAGCCAATCATACATTGAAGGTTTAAAGCGCTGATACAGGTAGAGCAGGAGCGTCCATTTCTTGACTGTAATTACTTAAATCCGATTAAAGTAATTTTTACATAATGCAAATACATGCATAACTAACCGGTCCAATAATTGTATTGTATACTATAAGTATAAATAGTACATCCACGTATATTGGGGATCAGAAAACAAACAGAAGAATAAGCATACAGCGAAGTACCTGAACAATTCAGTATGATCAGTGCAGTGGCGAGTCTGCTCTTCGCCGCCCTATCAATTGAAAAAACTTGTACGATTATCAAGTGATAGAAGCAGAATTTTGAATCACAGAGAAGGTATGGTACCTGAAGAACGATAAAGCCATGGAGAGGGCGAGAGGAGAGAGAGAGATGATCGCGTAATGAGTCTAAGAGCTTCTTACGGTTCGCCGCGTGTAACTCCATCGGCACCGCCGGCGGCGAAAGAGACGACGGAGAACCCATCGGAAATTTCCCCTATTTTTTTTTTTTTTTCTTTGTTCTGATTTGACTTTTCTACTGAGCGCGAACTGTGAAGTAAAAAGTTCAATCTCAAAATCAATAATAATCTATTAAGCGTTTTTTTAACTTTTTCTTTTTTTCTTTTTTTCTTTTTTCTTTTTTCTTTTTTTTTGCCTAAACCATCGAATATATCTCAAACTATATTACCTTTTTCTTATTATACCATAAACAATTTAAATTGAATCAATTTATATATCTAAATTCCCACATGTACTATCCAAATGTCGTCAGCTAAATTGTCGAATACCTAAAAACAAAATAGTATCGTCAAAAAAGTAAACTTTCGAATACCTAAAAGTTGAGTAGTCCCGTCAAGAATAAGAGACATACGTAGCTTGAAGGAAAAATTAATGTAGGAAAATGATAAGTAATTTTTTTAATTGAAACTCAAGAGATTACATAAAATTCATTTTTATACATGTAGTTTTACATTACTTTTCTTACCAACCTACACAGCTTCACTTGCCAAAAAATAATCAATGAATATATTTGAGTATTTCTTCATAATTACTTTATACTAATACAATTAAAAATTAATAATAATTTGAAATATATTTAACTATTTTTCTTCGAATGTTATTTTTGTTTTCTTAAGAAATAAATTGATTTCATTAATCACTTTAAATCTTCAATGGCAATACTTGATGGTAAAGAAGGCCAATTATCTGGTCACACTATAGACTATAATAGCGTATCGAACAAGCGCATGAATCGCCCCCCACAAACGTGATTCACATAGAGAACATTAAGCTTCTTCATCATCGAGAAGAAATCAAAACAATCATCATAAAGAATACTAGCACTTGCATCTTCTTCAGCTATCTTACTTTACATGTTTATGGAGAATTGATATATAGATATTACTCAAATGACTACTGTCGTACTTATCTTAATTTTAGTCATTAATTTTTCTTTTTCTTTTTTATTGCGGTCAATATAATGATCATTCATACATTTAAGTTAATAACTTGAAGAAATGTTGCATTTTTGTCACTTTACTTATGACAAGTGGCCACAATGATATTTTGAGTTAAGTTAGAAATTAGGTTTATCTCAAAAAAAGTTGGAAACTACGTTAATTTAATTTTACACTTAGCAGCCAACATCATTAGATGATTTAAATCTAATGACTTTATCATCCAAAAGCTAATTGAACATAAAGTAAATCTTACACGATTGAATTCAACATAAAGTAAAAATCTTGGACGAGTAATTAATAAGAAATTTTAGGATTCAATTTATAAATAATTATTTGAGTCTCTTCACTGCTTTCGTGTTAAGAATTACTTTGATATTGACTCCTAACTTTCGTATTTAAAAAAAATCAAGATTTTGTAAATATTTGCTTAAGAGAAACACATTCAATAAATTTGGACAATACACGAAAATACAACATGAACACATACGGAATTGGTGATAAATGTCAAGCTTATAGTATGTGTTTTTATCATGATGACACGATAATGACTTTTATATTATGTTCGCATACGTATATATATCGTGTTCATGCTTTTTGGTTTTCTTTTTCTTTTTAATTTATAATATATAATTCCTTTTGACACAGTTTTTTATTGGAAAGCCTTCTCCCATCTTGTTGGTCATCTAGATTAAAATACGAACCGTTGATGAGTTCCAAGACCTTATAATTTGCTAGATTTGCTGCATTATTATGAACTGCATGAATTGAAGCTTGTTGAATATCAGCTGGATTATTGCATTTTTATGTGAACCTACACTAGTTGACTAATTGACTTGAATAAATAAATCGAGTTTGAAATTAAATATTAAAACCGTGTACGTGTGCGTTGCTGTGATGTGTGAAAAGCGTAGTGCACATTAAATGATAGAGAGTACAAAAGCTGAAGCATAGATGATTATTTATTTTTTTAATATATTTATAAAATAGCAAGTGGGTTTGTAGCATAATTATAAAATACTATTTCATATGTTCACGGTATCATTGACATTTTTATTATTTAAGTCCGTTCATAATATTATGGTCACTTTTATTTATAGTAATAAGGTCCACATAATATATTATATTTATTATTATATTTTTCACTACTTCACTCATATATAGTGAAATTTTTACTCCACTCACAACAATACTCTTTACTATCTACTATTGTCCATCACTTTCTTAAAACTTGAGTCGTTCATAATGTGCAATCGATATCGTCGACGTAGGGACTATCAATGTCATCAACAAGTATCAATTACCAATGGCCCAATGAAGAGGTTAAGTGCATGGTTATTAATTAGTTAGATACAAGTTTAAATTTGATACAAATATATATATTCGATTAGTTAGTTCGTGATCACACTCATGAATTAGCTTACATATATAAGGATATTAGTACTTTTTATAGATTTATTTATATCTGTATATACTTTAAAGAGAAATGTTAGTATTATTTCATTAAGTTTGTATTGTTATATTACAAATGATAGATTTTAGTATATATTAATAATCTATTATAAATACTAGTAATACTTTATGTATTTATAAAATGAAAATTTAAAATTTTACTCAAGTTTTCATACTCAACCCGATTTTATTCTTTTATTCCGCGAATCATTTATATGAATAGTTTTTAATCGGTGTCAGCATGTAGTAATAATATTAAGGAGGATCATTGAGGCTTGAGCTTTTACTTAAATGACTACAATTAAATATTCAACTCTTACGTGATATTTCTTCTTTCACGAATATACTATCATATTAATTATTGTTTGGTACGAAGATTAAGAATAAAGGTAAAAAGGTTGATTGTAGATTATATATCATCACTTTTTGAATGGTTAATTGTTTTCATAAATGATATATGAGAATTTAAATGTGGCACCCAAACAAAAAAATGATTACTATAAGTTGGACTAAGGAAATATTAATAAGAGATCGTTCAACAAAGATTTACTATAAGATAATAGTAATATCTTTATTCAAATATATTAATTTTATTGATATATTATATGCGGTTTAACTATTTCTAATTTTATCGAAATTGGATCCTACTCCTCATAATCATTAGTGACACGATCAAACTAAGTGTCGACAAAAAAGGCATTTGTTGGCTTTTGCGTAAATATAATCATCGCTTTTTGGGCCATATAAGTTAAGCATGCAACAATTATTTCATGTGGAGAAAAGTTAATCATAGGAGGTGTCAGTCAAGTGCAAAAGAAAAGAAGGAAATAATAATTAAAAATATTATCCAGTAATACTATAATTTAATTGATAAGATCCTCGATCGAAAGAGTGGTCAAAGCTACTGTGGAGGAACTAGCATCGCATGTTTATTGATTTGTTTCCTTCTTATTATTTTTTGTATCCTTTTTTGAGATACTTTAGAATTATTAAAGTTATTGAGAATATATATGTAGTTATGATATTATACAGGGCATTAAAATATAGTAATTGCATGCACTGTAAACCAACATATCTTCACATCTCCCCTAGTATTTAATGGGAAGCTTCTTCCATATGAAAATACTTAAATTTCGAGTTTAATATTATTAAATATGTTTGGCTTATACAAGAAAATTAGTATTCGGTTATTTAATTTATTGATTTATCAACTGAAAAGGATAAAGGAAACTTCGCTATCTCTTACTAATGCGGTGTTTAGAGGAGAATATCAATAAAATAATTTAATATAATCACCTAACTTTATATTTATTACACACGTAAGTGTACTTTAAAAAAGAAAAGGTAAAATTATATGGAAAACCCTGACATTTTTCCAAATTCTGGTTTAAAATCAAATTTTTTAAAATTCGCAAATAAAACTACGAGCTTACAATTTGTTGCAATTGACATCTCCGATGCACTTCCGGCGAAAATTAACAGCGTACGTGTCAATTAGTTGCATATGTGTCAATTACGTGTATAATTTTTGCTTACGTAGTATTAATTTGCTTACATGTTACATGGGGAAAATTGCACCAAAAACCCTGACCTTTTTCCAATTTCCGATTTTAAACCAAACCTTTTAAAATTCGCAAATTAATGTACAACCTTCCAATTTGATGCAATTACCTCCCGTGCCCGATTTTCCCCCAATTTGTTGCTGACATGGAAGCCGAAATCTTCTTCAACAGACATCATCTCCATAATTCTTCTCCATCGCCTTCCTCATCTCCATGGGTTCTTCATCGGCACAATCTGGATCTTGAAATAATCCCGAAGCTCAGCAGCGGCTACCTGCCCCCCATTTTTTCTACTTCATCACTATCGGGACCACATCTCTACCAGTTGAGCAATAATAAAGCGCACCAAGACAAAAGATGAACAATAACCTATTCTCTATCAGTAAATTCAAGCAATAATTTAAGCCAAATCATTGAACAAAAACAGAGCAAAGTAGATTCGATTCTGTCTGTAATAGAGTATTAGGAAATTAGGACTATTGATTCAGAGTGTTGTATCATTTTGGGTTTGCTTTTTCACCTCATATATGATTAAAGGAACGACGTCGTTTAGGACAGGAGTAAAACGACGTCGTTTTGTGCCCATTCACCAATTAATATCAGATATGCATAATTATTTAACACATAAGCAAATTAATACCACGTAAGGAAATAATTTACCACATAGGCACTCGATTTCTGCCGGAGACATGCTATGGAAGCTAATTGTATCAAATTGGAAGGTCGTACATTAATTTGTGAATTTTAAAAAGGTTTGGTTTAAAACCGGAAATTGGAAAAAGGTCAGGATTTTTGGTGCATTTTTCCCTCATTTTATATTTGCCTAGTACGACGTCGTTTGTTTGGCCGGAGAGTTTTGCCACGTAGAAAATTCCGGCTTCCATGTCAGCAACAAATTTGGGGAAAGTCGGGCACGGGAGTCAATTGCAACAAATTGGAAGCTCGTAGTTTTATTTGCGAATTTTAAAAAAATTGGTTTTAAACCAGAATTTGGAAAAGGGTCATGATTTTTCATGCAATTTTGCCAAAAGAAAAAAAGAAAGTTATTTCATTCTTTATATACCTTTAATTTTATTTGTCACCTATAATTATTAATTAAGACGCGCAAGGACAAGCTAGGTTAAGCTAGCGTGTGTTGATTGAATTATTAAGTTCGTTAAGATATTGAAACTTATTAGTAGTATACTACTTCTCATTCATTATATGAAACCACGACACATAGATTAGGCAATAACTCAAATGCAACCTGCCGCATCCCATGCAACCATGCGTAGGGTGCACTTATTATTATTATTATTATTATTATTATTATTATTATTATTATTATTATTATTATTTGTTTCTGAATTTCTTTTTTAATTTTCAGATTTTCTTTTTGTTAAATTTCCAAATTTTTTATCCCCTTTTTTTTTGCTTATTTGTTTTTTTATTTGTCGTTTTGCCACTTATTCTTTGGTTAAGATTCAAGCGAGAGGAGCCGAAGGCCTCGGAGCGAGCCGAATAAATCCAAATTGTTGTCTAATGATTATCCTTATATAAGTAATCGGAGCGAATATGGAGCCGTAAAATCGGAGCCGAAGGCGGAGCTGAAAAAAATCGAAAAAAAATTAATCGTTGACCGGGTCAACCAGATCCGGATCCGATCGCAGGATCTATGCGACCTGCTGCACAAGAGATCATCTCCATAGATTATATGATTTTCTTAGGAACTTTTTTTTTTTATTTTTGAAAATATGATTTTCTTAGGATTTGTAGTGAAACAGATATTGTTCATGAGATCAATTTCAAGTTCAAATTTTATACTATATGTTTTATATAGGGATGGCAATGGACCAAATCTGAATCGGGTTTTGTTTAGTCCAAATCTAGATCTGATTTTTGGATGTTTGCTCCGGATTCATTGGGTTTAAAAAATTAATTCCATATCCAGATTCATAAGATCCACGGATGTCGGGTCTAGATCCAGATCGATAGTATTTTTACTTTTAATTTTTTTTAATGCAAAAAATCATGAATGACACAATATATATAAACTTATACAATAAATTTAAAGTTCAAAATTAAGTCATTAAATCATATATATCATTACAATAATCTAAAATAAGACTATAAGTCTTCATTCTTCAAAACTAATCTTAGAATGAGAATATAAATTAAATAAGACTTACAAATAGAACTAAAATATGTATTATATATTATATATAAATGAAAAAATATATTTATACATATATTATAGACAGGGTCCTAAAACGGATCTGGACCAGATCTGGATCTAAAAATTTAAATCCAATTGCAGATCCATTTGAGATAGATGAATAAAAATGTATTTCAGGTTATAAATTCGCTCGTTCAAGTATAGAGTGGAGCTAGCCAAAGGCGTTTGTAGTGATGAGGTCCGCTATAGAAATAAGAGTAGTTTTTATGTACAATTTCACTTTTACATTCGTGTCAGATGCTATAGGCGCAAACAAAAAGAATAGATTTGAGTTTGGTGTCATTATTTTTAGTCGTAAATCTTTTCTTCATTCATTAATATTTGTTAAAGTTTAGCATGTTTGTAAAAAAGATTTACGACTAAAAATAATGACACCAAATTCAAATCTATTCTTTTTGTTTGCGCCTATAGCATCTGACACGAATGTAAAAGTGAAATTGTACATAAAAACTACTCTTATTTCTATAGCGGACCTCATTACTACAAACGTCTTTGGCTAGCTCCACTCCATACTTGAACGAGCGAATTTATAACCTGAAATACATTTCTATTCATCTGTCTCAAATATTTAACCTAAATTGATGCAAAAGAAAAAGCTATCTAGAATATACGGTTCCACTTCCTTACCCACAATGGGCACCATTAACGTGCCCACGCATTGATGTGGCATGCCACATGGATTGCAAGTCAAAACCTATATAAATAAGGTCATTTTCGAATGCATATTAAATAACTCCACCATTTATGGAAACAATATATATCTCCTACAATTTATTATATGTGAGATGTAGAATGATCTATATAGTAATTTGATTAATTTGATGTGTTAACTTTATTTAGTGCACTAGTAATTGAATATGTGAGATGCATAAGGATCTATATAGTAAAATTAAATAGTAAAAGATTAAATAAAACATCACACTTATTTAAGTATATTAAAACAAAATAAGCATGATGATGTGAGCACGGTCGAGCATCCTACGCACTTCAAGTCAGATTTCAAGATTAAAAAATATGGGCTGAATTACAAGTCAAATACTAAGATAAAACGGGCCGAATTGTGAATGTGCTTCAATTTGATGAGTTGAATGAATGAGATTCGTTTCTGTTTCAAACTGAAGGCGCAACCGCAAGCGGTTCGAAGCAGAGATAATTCCAACGAGAATTCGAAGTCCATGAGTCATATTTGTTATTCAAGAGTTTATTTATGAGTCTTAAATAGTTTATTAATGTTAGTCACTCAATAGTATTTTCTAAAGTTTATAAATAGTCTTGTAAGTTCATTTGTAAAATCAATCTTTGAAGTATAATCTAAATTGGCTTTGCCTTTATAAGTTGAATTTCTCTTTTGTAGAGTTTTTCACTTGTTGCGAACTTATCAAGACTATTGAGTAAAGTCTTGCGGCGTTCAACCATACCGAAGTTATTGGCTGATTATATAGTCAACGGGTCTAGGTTTTCTTCGCTCTAGGAGGCGATCAAACCGGATTCTCGATTTGGGGAGACCACTTCCTATCTATTATACGAAGGGTTCTTGAATCTTTATCCAACGGGTCCTCCCGTCTGTATCATTTGGTATCAGAGCAATCTAGTATTGATCTGAACCTCTATCTTTATATTTATTGTCTAAAACAAAACAAAAAACAACCAGAAAAAATATCTACAAAAAAAAAGTTTTTATGGAAGGAATAGATGATCTTTTGAAAAGATTTGAGCATCGGATTTATGGAAATCATCATTATAAAATGGAGCATCGACGGCGTGCAAATCTTCGTCACATGGAAACTAAGCTCATGTTAAAGGAGTTTATTGCAGCCAACAAGGAGTTGGGTAAGCTCTTGGAATCAACAAAGAGGAAGACCTTTTGTGACGAGCCGATCCAAAGTTCAGATTCCGCGCTGCTATTGGATGTCGAACCTATTGGAGAGAAAGAAATTGAGGACAAGGCGATTGTTCCCCAGATTTCCGACAAGGTTGCTTCCATTATTGTCGAAAAAATAAAGGATCTTAATCCATTTGTTCATGTTGCTCCAGTTCATGACAACAACCAACAAGAAAGCATAGTGTTCTCATGTGACCAGAAAGTATCGAGGGGTGAATTCATTGTTGAAAGTTATGCAGATGTGGTATGTGTTCCCTTGGTGCCACAGTTGGGCGTTCCTCTGTTGAATCACGAATCATCTTTTCAAATCGTGGTTGAATGATCATGTCAAGACCGATATGTGCTCTACAACGAGGAATGTTTTTCAAATTGGAGTCATTCGTCAAGATGAGAGGAATTATAACATCGATGGTACGTGGTTTGTGTTTATTTTGCAGGTTGTTGTTTTTGAAGTGGAACCAAGTGCAAACATCAAAATCATGGATGAAAATCACGTCTTTAAGACGAGAGGAGTAGAGCCATTTATACTCACTGACCTTCTTTTAGAATAAGATTCGAGACGAATCTTCTTGAAGAAAAAGGGAATGATGTGAGCACGATCGAGCATCCTACGCACTTCAAGTCAGATTTCAAGAATAAACAACATGGGCTGAATTACAAGTCAAATACTAAGATAAAACGGGTCGAATTGTGAATGTGCTTCAATTTGATGGGTTGAATGAATGAGATTCGCTTTCATTTCAAACTTAAGGCGCAACCGCAAGCGGTTCGGAGCAGAGATAATTCCAGCGAGAATTCGAAGTCCATAAGTCATATTTGTTATTCTAGAGTTTATTTATGAGTGTTAGAGCTTATTTATGAGTCTTAAATAGTTTATTAATGTTAGTCACTCAAGAGTCTTTTCTAAAGTATATAACTAGTCTTGTAAGTTCATTTGTAAAATCAATCTTTGAAGTATAATCTAAATTGACTTTGCCTTTGTAAGTTGAATTTCTCTTTTGTAGAGTTTTTCACTTGTTCCGGACTTATCAAGACTATTGAGTAAAGTCTTGTGGCGTTCAACCATACTGAGGTTCTTGGCTGATTATATAGCCAACGGGTCGAGATTTTCTTTGCTCTAGGAGGTGATCAAACTGGATTTTCAATCTGGGGAGACCGCTACCTATCTCTTATACGAAAGGTTCTTAGATATTTATCCAACGGGTCCTCCGTCCGTATATAATCAATAACTAAAAATAGAATTATAAACTCATGAAAACACACATATAAAATAGGAGTAACGACAAAATAATCACCAACTTATGAGGTTTTTGCAATTTTAATATGACTTTAAATGCTTTGTGAATTAAAACATGAATTTTTAATTAACATATTCACAATTTTTCTAGTGGTCGAAAGCATGACATCGACGGCCGGGAAAATGACTTTTCGTCAACCTGGACTAGAGAGAAAATGTGTAGTAAAATGTATTTCCAAAACACATCAGGTCATAGTCCCTTCGGGAATATATATTGTAAATTTGTAACGATTTAAGGTTCTGAATTGACGGTTGACTCACAAACCATCACAAGTCGTTTGTAGTGTGTTTTGTTCATCACTCAACATACTTTTTGAAAAATTTCTCAGGAGGTCACTCGTCATAACATTTTTCCCAGAACAAACACGTTTATCTTAGAGTTCTTCTTTAAAAGTCACTAAAAAAGAAGATACATAATGATGGTATGAGTATCTCATATCAATTCTCTAAAGCTCTCCTCAAATATGTCGTCTCGTTCTTAACATATTATTGGAATCTCTCTCATTCGGATGTGTTTAGAAAACATTCATGCTCATTGGCAGAGCCAGGGGGCAGTGGGGTCACTGGGCCCCCTCGACATTTTGAAAAATAGTAGGTAATATATGTATTTTACTAAGTTTTGAACTAGTATAGGATGTCCACCAACTATTCGATAAAACTCCTAAATGAGTCATATTTTTTTGGAACTCTTTGATTTCGAAGTATGTTAATTCCGTCCAATTTCTTTGAGTAATGCATTTGTTTTATCAAGTAGATGACTCCAATCTTTTACAAATTGTATTTGTTTAGTGCCACTCTACGTGCTTGTGTTCAACGAAGAGTGCAGATTGAGAATTCTTTGCATTGCAACATTATGAAATTTTGAGTCTCATGGTTTTTTCTTTTTCTTCCAAATTTAGTTACTTTCAAATGTCCAAAATCCTTCAAGTATGGACATAATTTCTCCCACGGATTTCCTTTTGTTGACATCATGAATCTTGGAATAATTCATTTAGTTAGCTTGTTCATTGTCGACTATTTTCAAAACGATTGCTTGAAATTTCCTTTGGAAAATGTGTCTCCCAATCTATATTTTTCGTATACGTTATTGACACACTTATGGACAAGTTGAGGGTGCAAACAACATTATAATTGTGTTAAATATTAATATTATTTATTTTTGTTTTCGATTTTTATTCTTATTATCATTTTTATTAAAAAAAAGGAAAATTGGACCCCCCGAACCGAGATCCTGGCTCTGCCCCTGTTCATGCTCTTTCCATTTTGAAGTCTTATAAATGTCGTTCCTTATATGTGCCTTTACACCAATAATGACTCCGTACTTTTGTCTCGGACGTCACAAATTTATACGGTGAAGACGATCTCATATGTATATAAACAAGGAAGGTTGATCTAAGGTTCGAAACGCATCATTATCTTTCTCTAACTAAAAAACATCATGTCACTTCAATTCCAACTAAAGTGTCTTTCACTAATTTTTTAAGAAAAAAAACTATAACATGTCTCACATTCTAGTTTTATAAATAATACTCACTCTGTTCCGTTCAATATGACATGTTTTTAATTTGCAAATGGAATAAGAATAAGTACATTAGATATAATAAAGTACTAATAAAATGCCTTTTTAATCAATAAATTTTAACCTAAAGTAAGCCTTAACTTTTTTCAGTAAAGGAAACATGTCATATTCAATGAGACAGCCTAGAAAGAAAAAACAAATTATATTAAACAGGACTTAGAATGTGCATCTTATTTAGTACAAATTAAAACAATTCCAAATGTTGCTTTACATTCTTCATAAAGTGATAGTAGTTTAGCAAATTTTTGCTTTTGAACATTAAGATGTAATTGTTTGAGAATCGGATTTTTATTTTGGCTTCTATATATTGTTGACGCTGATTTAGCTTAGTAATAAAAATTTTCTTTTACTTTAAGAAAAAAAAAAAAAAAAAAACTCTATAAATCCTCCCCCAAAAAATACGCAACAAGACAATAATAAACCATGAGAGCTCAAAAAAATGCATAAATTACATCCTACACGATACATCTGCATGTGTATAAGGGAGAGATTAAAAGGCAAAAATCTCGTATGTGGGAACAAAATCTACCAAATATTCATATATCTTTGAATGATCTTATCATCCAAATATTCGAATTAATTTTTTCTCCGACGTGGCAAACGGTCTTTGGCTTTGCATCTTCCTAGAAGATCCGTGCCTTCCAATTTAGATACAAGATAAGTTCTCCACATTTTGTTAATTAATTTACCGAAAACCAAAAAAAAAAAAAAGTTCATACTTGTAAGCATATTAATATCTTATTATATCAATAATATTCTTTGGCCTTTTGAGCTCTTTTGCACGTTTAATTTAATTGGTTCATACAAAACATATTCGCCAGTAATAATGTCAAAGATTGTTCATTATGTCAGCTGATCTCTGAACAATCATAAAATGATATTTACAAGATGTTTATTTAATTATATTGTTATTGCTCGATATCTTCATAGATTCTGATAACAACAACATGCTTAATAAATTAAAATTTTACAAGATTAGGGGTGATTCTTCGTACGATATGTGTTCAAACCATGTAATAGCAATTGTCATTAGTAGTAGTATGTCACCTAATCACACTCGAGCTAATTAGCACAGTGATTAGGTACCACAAGGTCCACAAGTCAATAGCAAGTACTGTATAATCATTATTCTCATAAAAGCCACAAAATCTCGTATGGGCAACGTTATCTCAAATTCACCACGAAAAAGATGTATGTTTTTCCATTTGTTCTGTTCACGAAAAAGATATATTTTTCCATTTTGTTCTGTTCACGAAAAAGATTTATGTTCTATGATCCATATAATTCAAGTAATATTAACCCTCCATTCAATCAACTATTTACGCATTTTGCCATTATTGGGTTCACCACAAACAAAGTTATTCCACTCACAACACACTCAACCCATTAATGAATTTATAAGTAATTTAAAACTATATAACTAGTGAGATCTTTTGTTAGGGTAAACTAGTGGGATCCTTGTGCACCCCTCGTTAGGATTGTATATGAACCGAATAATTTTGGCTCGGTTCGGTATTCGATTCGGATTTGTGATATTCAAATTCAAAAATTTATGATTCGAATACACATACGAATACTTTTTTTGATTCCGGTTAGTTAATGAATATGAAATCAAAATCATAATATTCGATTTGATATTCGAAAATATTCAGAATATAATATATATTTATGTATTAATATATATATTTATATACATTTAAAAATTAAACTAAAAGCAAAGTAAAATAAAAATAATAGCCTATTTCTGTAACAGTGAAACCCTATTTTTTTTTTCTTTTTTCTTTTACAAGTATTTATGTTTTTAGAATTTATTATTAATTGTTTATTATGCAAATGTATTGGGTATAATATTTATTATTTAATTTAGTGTTTAATTGTTTCTTCGGTGAAATATTATTTAAGAAAATTTCCTTTAAAATTGCGAATCAAATAGTGTATCATTCCGCATTGAATATTCGAATACTATGTTTATAATAAACTAAAAAAAATGAACCGAATATTCGATTCGAATCGATATTCGTGAATATCATTCCGAATCGAATACGAATAAAAAAAATATTCGAAGCCGATTCGAATACTAATTTGAATATACAAATAATGTCATGAATCCGAATCAAATATACCACTATTCGCTTCGATTAGATTCGTTTACAACCCTATGCGTGATTTGATAAATTAATTTTCATTTAACTAAAAAAATTAGTGGGATAAGTTCCTCTTACAGTACACTCAATCATCTATTAAAACCCGTGCTCAATCCAAACGTGCATCTTTTTAGTGGATAGAGTGAACTTTTTTTTTTTTTTGGTTATTTGAAGAAGTGTTTTAATACAGCCATGACATGTAGACGGTGTGATATATAACTATTGTATCTTGTCACGAACCAGGTCAAAATAGTACTATACGAACAATGTTTAGAAGCCAACATGTAAAATCCGCGAGACTTCCAAACTATATACTGTATTATACCACTTTGCTAGCATATTGACCTATATTACGAGCCAACTTATTTGACAACCGTACCAAATTAATTTCTTTGGTTTTAGATAGTACTCTATACCCTAGAGATGAGATAATTAAAAAAGGGAATCTGTGATCTAGGGCTAGTGCCACATTAATTAATGGTGCGAAGAATAATCAGATTGCAGTCCAAATCCACAACAAACAATTTATTTTCCTGTCTTTTACCGATAACACAGAGACATCATGAGCTGTAAACTAGTGAATCTGTCTCATTTGTTTGCCTCTAAAAGTTCAATTCAATAAAATAAAATAATTGCATTTATATGCGTTCGTAGTAACAAAATTAAATTATAATATGTGATTATAATATCTAAGTTAAACATATTAGATTCGAAATTATCGTGATGCGATTTTTAAATATTGATGTAAGTTAATTAGGAATTAAAATTATGATCTAATTTAAATCAAATTTTAATACATCAAATACCCTGATTGAATTAATGCTACATCCTATTTGCCACGGTTTATTATATTAATTGCGGTATATAGTAATGTTTTAGCCTTTAATTTCAGTATATATAATTAGTTAATTGTAGTACTTGACCAGCTAGGCTTATTAACTCCATAATTAGAGCATATATATTCTTTTCAAATTTCATATTTTATAATAAATTTATACAAAAAAAAATATAGGATACTAGATTCGAACGGTTCTTTTTTTTAATCAATTATCGTATATACCTTATAAAAGGACGATATAATATAAAGTGCAACTTAATTACGGAGTCCAATTTTCGGCCTTGCCAAACCAAGTTACTTTGATTTCCCCATAATTAAATAAATAATATGTTTTGGAATATTAATATAAAAATCAGCAAACTTTAATCTGCATCAATTTATATCAGTAGAGTCCGAATATTTTAATGGCAAAAAAATCTCACGACAAGTGTTGCACATGGGATCTTGTTGGTTCCATTATATATATCGTCCTCTATTTATTGAAAAATCAATTGATGGATCAAATGTGTGCTAATTAGTTTACATAGGATTGACTAAAGTAGTGATTACCAATAATTAGAGAATGCATATATGGGTGTTAATAATTAATTATTTGAATATTTAGGGAAATTTTAAGGAAGTTAGAATTAATTCTGTTGCAACAGATCGAGATTATTAGTGAAGGTTTGTGGTGGCACATTGATATCTTCTCGTAGTTTCATTTGTCTTGTTTTTTTAATTTGGAAGATCAATGTCAGAATCTCAATGAATCTTCCAAACGAATCTCTGTCAGTTTGTAAGAAAAACTTAACCACTATTAGATCTTCTCGAATATGATTAATTTGCTTGTGGTTTCAATTGTCTTTCAATTATTCTTGAATTGTTAGCTCGAATTCTTGGTTTCCTTCTATTAAATTGATGGGTACATGTAATTGAAGAAATCCATCTTGGTAGTAGTTGGAAGGGCTAAGATTTAAGTATATCGTTGAAAATAATTAATAAATGATTTAGATATGAAAATACACACATTGCACATACAATTCAAAACTTTTTGGCTCAAGTCTTCATAAATGATTATATGCTCTAGCTACTAATGAAATTGAAAGGCCAAATCGCAAAATAAGTCCAGTCCTCTTTTTAAATCTTGTGTTCAGTTTTTCTTAAATGTTACAGCTAATTAATTACATACTAACTAGCGTATAATCCGTCGAAAATCGACGGAAAATTATAAAAATTAATAAAATTATTAAATAGTATTAATAAGTGATAGATTAAAAAAAATTATTTGTTAATTATTTTAGCGTAAAATAATTCGATTATTCAATCTACTAAACTCGCTTAGAATTTATATCCCTTGAACACATCTTAAATTCAATTAAAAAATAATTTTACCAATGTTTACGTCTGAAACTCATATAATTATGTTTGTTAAAAATTATAACTAATATATTCTCATTACTTTCGATAATTGTTAAAACTCTATTTTTCTACAAAATCGATGTGGGCAAAAATATATTTCTCTCTCAAAGGAAAGCAACTTTTAAGCTGAATCTTTTAGCTTTTTATAAAGAAAAAAAAGGTAAGAGAAGGGAGCGGGTAGTGAGAGAGAGAGAGAGAGAGAGAGAGAGAGAGAGAGAGATAAGAGATATATAGATGGCGAATAATACTATAGATGTTAAGATTGTCTATAAGATGAAAGTGATACTAAATACCCCACATTATGAATTCAACACAAGATTAAGAAAAAAAAAAGTTAAACCACCGCTTCACAATCATCTCGTCTACTCCGATGGTTCCGACCTGGAACCGGCCTATTGACTACAATACTGATTTTAAATTATATAAATAATCATCTTCCAAATATATTCACAAAAAAAATTAATGATGACATTTATTTTCTTTTTACCTGAAATTAATATTTAATTATATACATAACTATTTTCCAAAAATATTCAAACAATATTTAATAAATAAAAATTTAATTATAAATTGTAGTATTATATAAGTAATTATCTTCCAAATATATTCATAGAGAAATAAATTATAACATTTGTTTTTTTTTACCAGCTTCGAGAATAACTTTTTTAACTGATAATAGGACTTCACGAATTGTTTCACTATGTATTTGGTAGTTTTTTCTTTTTACAAAATTTTATGTGGAATGATTGTGATTCATAAAATTATTTAGTCAATGATATAAGATAAAAGTTGACAATAAATATTCTTAATTTTATGAGTTCAAAATTATATAATATATTAAAAAAAATTGTCCCGCAAGTACTGAATTGGCCCATCTACGCGCACAATTATTGATCGGAAATGGCTCGTTGATAAATCGTTAGTAATTTTTCTGCCAATTTTCCTACATATTCTACGTTTTCCAATGGAGACGATTAATCAAATAATTTGAGATGATGTGTTTAGGATTATTCAAAGTTGTTTGAAATTTATATACTCGCACTTGTTTAAAATTCGATTAAAAAATAAGTCATTTATGTTCCTTTTTGAAAAAAAAATCCGTATATTATTCTACCGCCACAGTTCTGCGTCAGAACTGGCCCGTTGATCACGACTCTATAAGTTCAAAATTATAGAATAAATTAAAAAAGTTGTCCCGCCAGTAATGAATTGACCCCTCTACGCGCCCAACCTACCGCCACAGTTCCGCGTCGGAACCGGCCCGTTGATCACGACTCTGATTTATAAGTGCGTAATGTAAAAATTCATTTAGAATTTATATAGATCAAAAAATTTAAGAAATATAATTAATTGTACTATTCGTTATCGTCCTTAACCGTATAGTAATATTCGTTAATTAAAATTATAGATTATGCAAAGTTGGAAACCCAACTACAAATAACGTAAAATTTACGCAAGTACTAAATTGGCTCATCTACGCGCACGATTTTTGGTCGGAATTGGCTCGTTGATAAATTGTTAGTAAATTTTCTGTCAATTTTCCAACATATTCTACATTTTCCAACGAAGACGATTAATCAAACAATTTGAGATGATGTGTATAGGATTATTCAAACTTGTTTGAAATTTATATACTCGTACTTGTTTAAAATCCGATTAAAAAATTAGTCATTTGTGTTCCTTTCTGAAAAAAATCCGTATATTAGTGTACCGCCACAATTCTGAGTCGGAACTGGCCCGTTGACCACGACTCTGATTTATAAGTGCGTAATTTACAAAATTTGTTTATAATTTATATAGATCCAAAAATTTAATAAAAATAATGATTGTACTATTCGCTATCATCCTTAATCGTATAGTAATATTCGTTAATTAAAATTACAGATTATGCAAAGTTGAAAACTCAACTACAAATAACGTAAAAATTATTTCATAGATGATGATTATAGATTTTAGAAAATATATGGGAAAAAAAGCATAATATGAAAAATTTCTCGAGTTGAGGTAACCGTCGGTTGGGAATTAACTCGTCTACCGCCATGGTTCCGGGTCAGAATTGGCCCGTTAACCACGATTTTGATTTATAAATGCATAATTTATGATGATTATAGATTTTAGAAAATACATGAAAAAATTAATAAATTGAAAATTTTAAAATTAATAAGAAAAAAGAATGAAACTGTGTCACGTGGGATCTCTCGTTGAGGTACCCGTCTGTTGGAAATTGGCCCGTCTACCTAATTAATTGACAAATTAAAAATTACTTATTTTTTATCAAATTAAATAAAAAAATATTAGACTATTTCCAAATTTAATTCTGTCAACCAATAAATTATCCAAACTATTTTGGAACCATTTATTCTGTCAACTAATAAATTGGTTCCCTAATAAAAATAATTATCTATTCGGTCAATTAATAAATTGACCAAATTAAATTAAACTATAAAAATATAGCAGTTATTTATTCAGCCGATTAATAAATAAATTGGCCAAATAAAACTCCTACAAAAAATAATTATCTATTCGGCCAATTAATAAATTGACCAAATTAAATTAAATTAAACTATAAAATACACTTATTTATTCAGCCGATTAATAAATAAATTGGCCAAATAAAACTGATTGAGCAAAAGATGAGAAAATACATATTGATTCTAGGTATTTATAGGCTTTTCAATATGTGAAGTTTCATTGAGAAACCGATGTGGGACACAAGATTTTAGTATAAATATTTAAAATCTATTATTTTACATTTAAAACTTCAAAAATTTGAGAATTTAGATAAATATGAATAGAGCAATATAAAGAATGCCACGTAAGGATTTTTCAAAATAAGAATCGTTTTCCTATTACTAATATAATGATGATAATGATGATTGAATATAATATGAGCCCAAATTAACAAGTACGGAACTAAACTAAAAAAAGACAAAAAATTTAAATTGTAAAAGGTTCAAAAGAATTGAAAGTGTCTGTGAAATGGAACACCAAAAAGTAGAAAATCGACTGAATCCAAAAGTGATGTCTAAAGTATGTAACATATATTCTCTCTGTCCATGAATATTATAGTCAGATTTTCGTTTTGGTTCATCAACGAAAGTTATAATTTTTCTATTTAAGAATTTGATTTTACACACTCTTATTTTTCTATTTTTATTATTTTTTAATATTTACCTACTTATTACTCACCAGTGGCCTCAATATATCTACCTATTTTTTTTTTTTTTTTTTTTTTTACAAAAGGTGAAGGTATAATAGTCCACCCTACATATCTATCTATTTTTTTTTTAAATCCGTACCACAATCTAAAAATTATAATTATCATGGACAGATAGAATAATTCTTTCACGTAGCAAAACTAAAACACAAGATATTAAATCATAGAAAAGTCCAAAAGAATCGAAAGTGTGGATCAATTGAACACGAAAAGGTAAAAGACTGAATTCAACAATACTTAATTATAGTATAATTCTATGAACCCAATCCTCTAATCACTCGATTCATTATTGGTCACACAGTCAAAATCCCGATTGTTATATAGCCAAAAAGTTACACTCATTAATTAAACATATAAATGGAGTTAAAAAAATGATATACTACTATTCAAGAGCAGCTAGCCACCTCATTTCAACCACCATATTCGATGTGGATCTCGTGGATATTCAGAATTGAATTGGAAAAGATGACGTTAGCCAACAGTTGTCGCCAGTCGTTCACTCAGTTTAATTATAATTTTATTAATTAATTTAGTAAATTTCGATCTCTCCTACTTTGCGCATTCAATCATTGGCTATCATCTACATTCATTACATTTTCTACTTTACTTTATTTTATTCCACGTAAGCCGAGGGCAACATTTCCAGTATAAAATGGCATCACATTCACAACAATTATCTTCATTAGTTCAACAAAATCCCAGCAGTTAAACAGCATTAGTTTCGATATCCTATATTTGCCGTTAAAAGCAGCAAATAATGGCTATTAAATCGTTAGAACAACCCGCCGCCGTTAGTTTATCGAAGATTGCCGTTTCGGACACTCACGGCGAAGACTCGCCCTACTTCGCCGGCTGGAAAGCTTACGATGAAAATCCTTACCACGAAATTTCTAATCCTTCCGGCGTCATACAAATGGGGCTTGCAGAAAATCAAGTAAGTTCATTTCTAGAGTTTGTGATGATCATTAACATTTCTAGAACATTCTAGAATGATATACTGATTGTTTTGATGATTTTTTCTAGGTTTCATTTGATCTCCTCGAGAAATACCTTGAGAATAATAATTCCTCAGATGCTACCAGCAGTGGTAGGCCTTCTAGCTTTAGAGAGAATGCGTTGTTTCAAGATTATCACGGACTCCTTTCTTTCAGAAAGGTAGACACACTTTCTCTCTCTCTCCTCCCTCTCTCTCTTCTTATTTTTGAGTTTCAACATACACATGCAAATGAGTTTTAAGAAGCCTTTTATCAAAGAGCTGCGTTTCGTTGTCATCTAATTAACGTACAATTAATTTTCAGGCAATGGCAAGCTTCATGGGACAAATAAGAGGCGGAAGAGCGAAATTCGACCCGGAAAGAATCGTTATAACGGCAGGCGCAACGGCAGCTAACGAACTTTTAACCTTCATTTTGGCTGATCCTGGCGATGCCTTGCTCGTCCCAACTCCATACTATCCAGGGTAAGCAATAATCATATACTCAAAAAAAAAAAAAAAAAAAAGGCTAAAAAAAAGTTCCAAAATAAATATGTAACGTCAAAATTAACTAACTGAATGATTGATTGAATTCCGCAGGTTCGACAGAGACCTTAGGTGGAGAACAGGCGTAAACATAGTACCGATCCACTGCGACAGCTCGAACAAGTTCGAGATCACTCTGAGCGCGCTCGATTCCGCCTACGAGGAGGCGGAGTCGAGGAACCTCAGAGTGAGGGGAGTGCTCATAACCAACCCGTCCAACCCGCTAGGGGCCACCATCGAGCGTTCCGTGCTCGAGCGCATCCTCGACTTTGCGGCGCGGAAGAACATCCACCTCGTCTCCGATGAGATCTACTCCGGCTCCGCCTTCTCCGGCGACGAGTTCGTGAGCGTGGCCGAGGTGCTCGAGGCCAGGGACTACCGAGACTGCGAGAGGGTCCACATTGTGTACAGCCTGTCCAAGGATCTAGGGCTCCCGGGATTTAGGGTTGGGACGATCTACTCCTACAACGACGCCGTGGTGACGACGGCGCGGCGGATGTCGAGCTTCACGCTGATCTCGTCGCAGACGCAGCAGCTGCTAGCGTCGATGCTCTCCGACGAGGAGTTCACGGCGAGCTATATCAGGACCAACCGGGAGAGGCTGCAGAGGCGGTACCGGATGATCGTGGACGGGCTAGGTCGGGCCGGGATCGAGTGCTTGAGGGGGAATGCGGGCTTGTTTTGCTGGATGAATTTGGGCCCGTTTCTGAAGGATTCGACGGTTGAGGAAGAGTTGGATATGTGGAGGTGCATTTTGCATGAAGGGAAGCTTAACATATCTCCGGGAGTGTCATGCCATTGCACAGAGGCGGGGTGGTTTAGAGTCTGCTTCGCGAATATGAGCGAGCAGACGCTAGAGGTGGCTTTGACAAGAATACGTGATTTTGTGGAGACAAGGAGAGGAAGAGTTCAACAATAATATGGTTATCATGCAATTCATGAATTTATTTTTATTAGTGATCACTATTAATTGGAATTTGGATCGATGTTTTATCTTTTTTTATTTACTAGGTCTAGGTTTTATTGTTGTATGTGGTACCCGTTCGAAGAATGGGTTAATTTTGTGTGGAGAGACACTTGATGGGATTCATTATTATAATTGAGATTAATTTACATTTTTCGATCTCTATTTTCTGTTTAGACTGTTTATGTTTCGATCCGGTGACGATGGAGGTGTGGTGTTTCATGGAAATGCAAAGTATGGATATAGTTGACAAATTCCAATTTTTCTCTTCTGGACTTCGATTAAAAATTCCACCATCCGTTTGACTGTATTACATAAAAATAAAAATAAAATAATGATAATAATAATAAATAAATAAAATTAATATGTATTGTACCTACCTTTAAGTCATATAATATATACATATGAAATATAAAAATGTATATATATATGTAGAAAGAGGATCAGATAAAATATGTTCTTCATATAAGAAATAGGTAGTAATCTTAAATCAATTTATATGATTTACAGTGGCCGGTCATAATCAAATTCAATAGTTATAATTTATGTCAATGTATAAAATGCAATATTACATAATCATGTATGAAAATTAATAATCTTAGTCATTCATTTTAGTGAATGTATGTGGATCAGATTGGTTCGTATATCCTAGGACCTACGCTAAGAAATGACTGATTCGTAGAAAAGCGTATCACAATGTAGGAAACATGTATAGAAACATGCTTAATTTCTATATTACAATTATATATAACAATGATGTTTTTTTTTTTTCATGACATTCATAAATTATACAAAAATCAATATTCATATTGGTTGGTAGCTAGTTTTTACACTGTGGTCTACTATTGTATGAATCTTTTGTTTATATGTAGTAGCTCATCTTACTTCTTCTTTTTTGATAAGGTATATACATTAATTAATTATTATTTACTTCTTAGCTTGCACGACAGTGATTGATAATGGAGAACTGAATAAATTTGTAAATAAATTACTTTTGTTGGTAATGTTTGTAAACCACCTTTAAAAGCGTGTGTAACTAGTTCAAAATGAGGCATGAAGTTTCATTTGGGAATTGTACCAATTTCAATTCCTCTTTCAATTTGACCTGCTCGATCGATGTACTTTGCAGTCAATCGAGTTGGCAAAATGGCAAGTGGCTCTACTACTTGTTTCACTGGGTTCAAGTTATACATGTCCACATTATTTTATTTCCAAAGTTCCTATTTTATTTCATATATATATATATATATATATATATATATATATATATATTTACATTTTTTAATATTGACTTATATTTGTTGGGCCTTAATTTGATTAATTAGAGCGTGGAATGCCGTACATAATATTATGGTATACATGTCGATACCGTGTTTTGTTCCACCAAACATCAATTGTGTGGACTTTGTTTTAATTTCCCTTTTTTATTCTATAACTTTTATGGGATCAATTCTCAGCTTGTATCTATGAAAAAAAAAAAAAACACTATATATATATATGTGTGTGTGTCATGCATGGCTGATCTCGGTCATGTTTTGCTTTTTTTACTTCTCTTTACGTGTTTCTTAAATTAAGTTATTTTTATACTCTCTCCGTCCAAGAAATGGTTGTCACTTTTGCTATTTAAGTTTGTCCACGAAATAGTTGTCACTTTTGCTACTTCACTCACATTTATTGTGGGACCTTTACTCCACTCACAACAAGACTCACTATAATTCACTACTACCTACCATTTTCTTAAAACATGTGTCGTCCACAATGTGGCAACCATTTCGTGGACGGAGGGAATATAACTTATTGATAATTTTAGTCTAATTAAATTGCAAATAATACGATATTCATATATCACAAATTAACTTTTTAGGATGCGTTTAATTTGATGGAAAAAGGTGGAAAACAAATATTTTCTCTTATTTTCCATCATTTCCACATGTTTACTTTGATAGAAAATTTTCTCTCAGCATGGTGGATAACCTTCCTGGGCGGCCCCTTTTCCATCATTTTCTCTCCAATGTCAAATAATATTATTTTTGGGTAGTGGTGTGAAAATATTTTTCAAAGAACAAAAGACATAAAAATAGGGAGGATTGGGGAATCCATGTGATAATTTTCTTTTCCAACCTAGTAAATATGAGATTAAAAAAAGATGGAAAGATTAATATTTTCTTACCTTTTTTTATCCATCATTTTTCAATGAAAACTTTACTAACAAAGTAAACACACTGTGGCCAGCCACACGCGTCAAAAAAGGAAAGTTGACTATAAAAATAGAAATAATCACATTTCCCTTTTAGGGTTTATGGTTCTCAATTAGAGTATATTTCCATTTTAAAAATATATATTATCATTTTTAGCTCGTGTGGCTGGCCACAGTGTGGCTGGCCACAGTGTGGCTGAATATCATTACCCATAAATTTAAGGATGTAGAAAATTGAATTAAATGTTGCACGTCAAATGATAAAACGAGGAGTAGGACGTTATTATGACGTGTACTAACTGATCATGAATTTTTACACATCATTAAATTTAGGCCTCGTCATGCATGAGAGCAATGTGCATGCATTTATTTAACTACATGTGTTTGTGACTTGTGAGAGTGACAATATACATGTCAAACCTGAATTATTTGATTGCCTTCGTTCAAGTCATCATGAAATTAGTCCGTAACATTTATAACTAGTTACTAGTAACTTATAATAACAGTCTCCATCTTGACGTGATGATCAATAAAGTAATTAGCAATAAACTATAGGGGTTCGAGGGTCGCGTTTTCCGTTATTGATATTAGTATTACGTACTTAATTAGGAGGTCAAATATTATTTAATCAAGACAATACCTAACCATTATTTAAGAAACTAAAATGAACGCTATGCCCCATGAAGCTCTTTGAAAACCTGCAGAGATTAATGTCATAATTTATAATTTACTAATTTATCAATATTATCCATTGTAGTATGTCAGTTAGCAACTTTCTCAAAATAAATAGTTCCACCTGTACCTGTGAAATGTGATGCTGATGACGTATTCACATAATTCAGGAACGATAGTATTTGTGATCTACATATGTATGTAATTATGTGAACTAGAACAAATACTACTAAATTCAATTATTTACAATCTTTTTGGGTCCAAATTGATGATGGGTAGAAAAATTAGTCCATGTTTCAGCCACGTTAGTCGATTTTGAGTTGTAGTGTAAATTGAAGATTAAAAAAATTGAACATATCAAATTATGACCAAATCGAGAAGTTTGAGATAATTGATATCATTGGTTTGCGTTTTTACCGTAAAATTTTCACCAAAGCTATTATCAAAGCAGCGTATACTTGCTACAATTTTTTTTTTTTTAAGTACAGAGCAAAAGTCAAAGCCAAACTTATATGAATCATTCGATTCCCGTCAAAGAGTACAATTTTTCTAGGTATTGATGTCATTAATAAGTTGACAAAAATTCATGTGCAAGCCTCTACCGTGCAACACCCGGCCCAAACCCGCCCGACCCGACTGACTCGGCGCGTGAGACACACGCACGCGCCTCCATGCGTGGCGCGTGTACCTCACGTGCTACAGTAATTTTTTTTTTAATTTTTCAGATTTTTTTTTTCAGAAAATTTTCCCCCCTCTTTTTTGTCGTTTGCCTCTTCAATTTTTGTTTGCCGCTTCTTATTTGGTCAAAATTCGAGGGAGGAGAGCCGAATGCCTCAGAGCGAGCCAAAAAAATCCAAATTGTTGCCCGTCGATTATCCTTATATTAGTAATCGGAGCGAAGGCAGAACCATAAAATCGGAGCCTTCGGCTCTGTCGGAAAAAAATTGAAATAAAAAAAAAATGTGGTCAAAGAGAATTGACCCGGGTTGGGTCGGGTCGGGCAACTGGGTTTTGCACGGTGCAGAATCAGCACCCAAGTGCAACTCTAATAAGTTTACTTTTTGGTGTTTGAATATTATACTAATATATTTTGACTTTCTCAAGCACACTCTCTTAATTTCCTTCATGACATAAAATTTCCATCCAATGGCTTCTTAACAAAAAAAATTATAATTATAGTTGCTTCTGCAGAAGGGGCAAAATTTTATCTATCTCAATCAATTATAGTTGCTTCTGCAGAAGGGGGAAGTTGGAACCCCTTGGCTTTGTCCACGGCAACAATTATTTTAGTAAGTTCGAAAGTTTGGAAAATTTCACAATAGTTCCCCTTTTCTCAGTTCTATTTCACCTTATCATGTATTGCCACATCAATTGAAGAACTGTCCAATTATCGATTTTCATTTTTATTTGTTTTTACGTCGTGGGAACCCGCATCCGCTACTTTCGGTGCGCACTGGATAAACCATCGTCCCTTGTGCAGTAGCCTATAAACCACACATGACAGGCAAACCACACATTCCAATTACATGTGTTGCAGACTCGACCTATAGAATCGCTACATGAAGTTCGAACCTAATACCTCTCAGTCTCAAGCGCTCACTTTTATCAATAAGCCATCACCAAGAGGACAAGTGTCCAATTATCATTCCATTATATAAATGTTGACATATGTTAATATCCGACTAAAATCTTGATAGCATACATATTAATGTTGCCACTTGAAGGGTCAATATTGACCTTAAAACTTAACCAATCCGGCCAACCCGACCACTTTTTGTCGTCTTCTATAAGATGGTACTTATACCTCAATCGAAACATTACATTTTCCTTTTTTAACATGAGAAAGGAGAATCGATGGAATTTGAACCCTATATATCAGTGTTTACAGACTGAAGTCACGTTGTTAATTTAGGTGTTTCATTGAGGACCGATTCGAAGTACTACTAGTGTATATAGTAATTTAGTTGTTAATAGTTGGACTTGTGCATTAATCCTTTGCCCAAAATAATCATTAATTGACTTGGTCTCATGTAAACTAACTGCAGGCGTGTAATCTGCTCTACCAGGTTTGCAAAAAGCCCAAGTCTGAGTTGAAAAGGCCCAAACCAGGTTTCTTTTCCCACAAGCCTAAATTTTTAAGTAGTAATTGGTAAAAGTAAAAATATAGAAGTAAATCGGTTACAGTTACTCCGCCAGTTAAAAATATAAGCTGAAAACTTTAAAGTAGGCATTTCTCCCGTTTTCCAACCTCAGTGCCTCTCTCTCTATCTGTCTTTCTCTCTCTCTCTAGAAGAGGTTATCGGCGAGTTAGTGAAACCGGAGCTCGCCATCCCAGTGTCCGATCGAAAGGTGAATAGTCTGATAATTATGATACATTTCTCTCTCTTGATTGTGTGAATCGAGTCGTCAATCGTCTTCATTTTCGACTCCCTAGGGTTTTGGGCGTAATTCTCAGATCTGTGTTTCCGATTGTCTGGTTTTGGGGTTTAACTTTGTGTGGATGTGCAATGATGATATTTTGCTGTGATCCATGTGCTTTGTTTGTATTTATTTTTTTGGAGTGGACTTGTCTGTGGAAGGAATTTTGTGAAATGTATGTAAATATGAACAATAATTCCTTTTGCTAATCGTCAGCTGGAACTACACCGTCTGAGAACTATGAAGATCCTCCTATTTTCGACCAAAAAAAAATTCAGATATTTTTCCTGTAAAGTAGTGTATGCTTAAGATATGCTTGGTGTACAGAATTTTTAGTTTGTTTATCCTTTTACTTAATTTTCATTCAGTGAAGTGAATATAATTTTTGGTTTCATTAGTGGTTTTATTCTGAATTACTTCTCCCAGTAGTATTGGCATCCATTTGTAGTATTGACACAAACTGTTATGCTAAAAGCTGTACCTATTTTGTGTATAGGAAAATAATTTACTGAAAGCTGCTCTGTTTTTTCTTTGATGTTGGATGATCATCAACCTTATATCAACCAAATAAGGATGAGAATTATTGGATGTGTAATGAGAACTTTAGATCTTAATTAGGAGAAAAACAGAAAAGATTTTAGTACTACTTAGTATGCTGTTGGTAAGTTTGCTTTGTCATTTTATATATTTCGTACATAATTCATTAGTATTATGAAAATTTTGTGGTTCTTGACCTCACCGTAAAACACACGAGAATTAGCATCATAGGAACCACGTACAGAAGAATGAAAATGCTGATAGTTTATTGTAAAAAGGGTCCTATTGGCTAGCTGTGAATGTCCAGTTTAGAAGTTCCACTGGTCATTTATTTCATTTAATCGCTGTCTGTTTGTTTGCTGTACAGAATTTACGTTGGGTTTAATGGCAGCGAGACTACAGCAATTGCAAAGCAAGGCTTGCCAAGCCATGCAATACGTCAACAAGCATGGAACTACCTACTATAAGCAGTTATTGGAGCAGAACAAACAATATGTGAAAGAGCCAGCAACTGTGGAAAAATGTGATGAATTATCCAAGCAGCTATTCTATACTCGTCTTGCCAGGTTACCTTTTGTCTTCCGTGCTGTATTTACTTTGTTTCTTGTAAGTTCCTATCCAGCATTTTGTAGAGATTGATTTTAAATCTGATTGGCATCTGAAGTTCAGCTGCTCGATTTAGTGGTCAATGCAATTCATGAGTATAAAAATTGTGCAGACCCTACTACCTATGTCAAGCTAAGCACTTGAGATAGATCATAAATCTATATGATGACAGTTGATGCACACTTTGTGACAGTTTCATTTGTTTAACACTCTTTATCTCTTGTGATAGTGGTACTTATTTGTTTAATTCTTTATTCTTCTTTGTTTCTATGTGACCATGTTTATTGGATGTTCTGATGAGTCTAGATATGATGTTATAGGAATTCAAATGCATTTTTGTTCTCCTTGGCGTACCCTTGAAGTGTTATATGTTTATGTGCTGTTACAGCCTGCCTTATAATTGTCACTCCCTGAGTTTGAGCTATTGCTTACCATGTTGAATGACGTCAAGGTGCATCATTTTTATCCTGAAAGGTCCTTGTCTTAACTAACTTTGTTATACCAATTGCAGCATTCCCAATCGCACTGAGACCTTTTGGAAGGAAATCGACTATGTCAAGAATATGTGGAGGAACAGGCAGGATCTGACGGTTAATGATGCTGGAATTGTTGCTCTGTTTGGGCTTGAATGCTTTGCATGGTTCTGTGCTGGTGAAATTGTTGGAAGGGGATGGACATTTACTGGCTACTATCCCTGAATACCAACTTGGTAATAATCGTGGGATTGATTTCAAGTACTCATGGTCGGGGAGATTGTCGTCGTACAAGTTTTTGATTTCAAAGAGAGTTTCAGAAGCTGAGAAATCAGTATTAAAATTGAAGGCCTCAATAATCAGTACATCAATATTTGAATTCCCTCTCAGTGGAGTAGTTTTGAACTTCACATCATTTCTATTTTTCTTTAGATGATACTGTTACTATTATGAATGTAGCTCTGTTAAAAGTTTTGGTAAAGCCTTCATAAATTACCTGTGATTTTACTCGTTGCCTCCATAATTATTCCATCTTTAGGGTAGCTAACTTGCTGCTTGTGTTAACAAGTGAGATTAATCATATAATTTGGCATTATTATCAGATAACCCACCTACATTCTTTTGTTTTTGCATGTGGTGATTTACATGTGAAAGTTCGGTAGTTTGAGAATGTGGATTACACAAGTAATTTCATGTTTAAAGTCTCAATGATGAATGCGACGTTGCTTGTTCTCGTGAGAGACTAAATAGTATTAGCGGTGTATTTGAGCCGAGCTAAATAAATTTACTCCTATGCTCAAGTTTGGCTCATTTTGTTGAGTAGTATTAGCAATGTAATTGAGCCGAGCTGAATCAAGTACTATGACTATCTATTGCTCAAGTTTGGCTCATTTTTGTTGAAAAAAATTTCACGTCTAGCGCGTGGGACAATGTTATCATTATTCCGTTTCTTTTTTCTTCCCTCCTTTCTAATCTGGCTAAGCTACTTAGAACCTACTCTTCAAATGCGAAATAAGTATCTTCAACTATTAAAATTATTTCTATCGTAAAAACTAATAAATTTTTGTCCTCGAATAAGTTTCATTAAAATTCTTGTTCCCAAGTAAGTGTTATATCAGCCCTCGAATAAGTACTCTTATCATATGATATGCAAAAATTGTGTCAAATAGTATATTTATCCATTTGGCAAAAAATTTACTTTTTCAGTTTTCCGTGCAATAATTATTGGTAATGAAAGTCATTTTGCCATTATTTAATTCTTGATATTACACCTACTTTGGTTACGATATCACGTTAAATCTATACCTCATAATAATAGTAACAGTGAAAATTGACATTTTTTTACTTGAACAGTAAAACATTAATATAAAATATGAATATGAGAAAAGATGACATACCAATAGAATTGATAATTACCGTGTGACATTGTTCGTGAATAAACTGTGAGTACAAAATAAAATAAAATAGTGATAGTACTATTTTAGAGTTGGTTCGAATCGGGCTGACCTTGTTGGATTGCTCGAGTATTAACTCTCTCACAAAAAAAAAGAGTAGGGGTTCTACCCAATTTGCCCCGCGTAGCCGTGAAAAATGACGATGCGGTAAAGCCGGCTGACCAATGGCACAGCAGAGGCCACGCAGAATTCCAATTTCCAAACCATTAGGAAGGCTATCCTGGTAATTCAATTCGCTTCTTCCCTACAACAACTGATTTTTTTTTTCTTAACTGAAACGCCAACGAAGTGTGCTTGCTATACATTCCAAGGGAAGAAACCCACAGCTCTGCTGGAGACCATTTCTGCGAGAGAATGCTGCCGCGACCCGCCGCAGTTCTACATCGGACCGCCGTCGCCGCCGCATTCCTGATCTTCTCCCTTCTCATTGCTGAATCCACCAATGATTCTCAGGCATTCCTTTCGTTATTCTTTTACTATTTCGCTCGCGTCAAATTCTCGATTTCTCCTTATTTGTTCGTTAATTTGTTGAATTTGGACCGCAGGTGAGGTGCAGCAAAAGATGTGCGGAGGAGAACTGTGATAGTACGTGTTTCCTCGTTGAGTGCTTAACGTTTATCGATCCTTGTGCTTTAGTTTATTTCTTTCGTCTGAAATGTGTGCTTTAGCGATTGGGATTAGGTACGGAAAGTTCTGCGGGGTAGGATGGACTGGATGTGCGGGGGAGAAACCTTGTGATGATCTGGACGCTTGTTGCCAAATTCACGATGATTGTGTCGATATAAATGGTAATTGCTTGACCGCTAATCTTACTGTGTGGATTATGAATCTGAATCTCAAACTATATGACAAGGAGAGCAATTAGCTGATTCGATGCATTCATTCTATGTTTTTTGTATTTGAGTAGAATTTAGACTTTGAACTCTTTTATCTGTCTATGTTTTAGGATTATTCGTAATTATTAGTAGTTTATAGTTGTGACCTGATTATGTGTTGGCCTAGGTTCTATGCACTAGAACAAATGCAGCAATTTATGGCATTTTCATTTATAGCAATAACTGTGCTTAAGCATTTTCTGGGCTTTATTGAAGGGAATTGATGTGAAACTTTACTCAGAAACATTTTGCTTGATTGGGGAACAGATCTCTGATGGGTGCTACGGCCATGCAGAAACATATCTGTGAAAGTGATGCTAGAAATGGTTACTGATTAATTTGAGAAGAATCTTAACTCTGTGTCTGTGATAATCACATGAGACCTTGAGAGTGGAAGAACATTTTTTTTTTGGGTTTAGATAGTGGAAGAACATTGAATATTCTTATAAGGGGGATAATGCTTCCTCCTTCTATTGGTGTTTGCTTGACAAAAAATATTGGAATTTGGAGTATCGAGATGTCTTAAGGTACAATAATTCTTGTCACTTAGGCATTGCTCCACATCAGATCAACTAAACTCACTGAGTGATTCATATTCAAATCCTATGACATTGTCTTTGTCCTTCTTTGCCTTGTCTATATCAAGGTTTTCATGAAGTCATACCATTAACATTCAAATATTTCTTTATTACCAACTATATGGTAGTTTTAGGTCTATATCTTCCTCCGAATATGCCTATAACACTACTCTGATGGTTGTCGTTCCTTGTGGAACATTTTCTGACTTTAATCAATGCCCATCCATCTAAATTAATTATCCCAAATTTATTTTGATATATACCATCTTAGCCAACTTTTATGTTCTTCATGCATTTTATATTAAGTGCTTCTATATATTGCTCTTGGTGTACTGGTTTACCTTACTAATCAGTGAAAAGACTTTTTTAATAGCCTAACTAACTGACTTTCCTACAGGAATACTCTTTTTATCCACAAGCCTTAAATTCAAAATCACACAAGAACCTTATTGAATATCTGTGATAAAATAGAATGTTAGATGATGTGCTGTTTAGATTTTCCATTTTATGTGCCAACACATTACCATGGCACCTCAGGGCAATTATAAATGCCTAAAGGCTAAGTTTGGCTACGTTACATCTACAACTAAGACATGTGACTGGAATTCTTAGAATATGCTTATAATTTAAAATTAGTTTTCCTACTTTGATGAAGTCATATAACTCAATGAGATTAACCAAATTCTCAAATGCCCAAATTTTATTAACAGACCACCTTTACAGCTAGAATTCTCTTTAAAAATGTTGTATTTCTTACATTAGTTCCAACCTTTTCCCAATATGATACACCCTGTTTCAAGAATTACATTTCATTTTTTGCCTACTTAATCGATTATCTCTTTAATTAAATCAAAACTACTTGATTCTTGATGGGAAAAGTTGAACCTGATCGACTATGGTGAGGTGAGGATAGGCTTCTTAGATTGATAGCATTTAAAAACAGGAATGCAGTCCTAAAAACATTAGAAATTGTGAGCTAACTTTAAGACACCGCAAATGACAACAGCTATGTAGAGTTAGCAAAATGAATCGTATTAAGGATGGTAGCTGTAAGAAAATGTCAAAAGGCACAGTATCTTCACACTCTTGGCATCCACACAAATCTGTTCTTCAGTGACCATTTTTCTTTTTAGATAAATTCTATCTTGCTCAAACATTTTTGTTGAGTTCTTGTAAACATGTGGAATAGGTTAATCTTCTATGATTTGTGTATTTGATGTGTCAAATCTTGTTGGTTCACCTCTGATTGTTTGGGTAACTTGTGGTTTGTGAATTCATTTTGCTCATTTTACAACTTCTTTTATAGTCTGAAGTTGATTCTTCCAATCGTGATTGCATAACTTGATTCTGTTCACTTTGGTGCTATATGATTCTTTCAAGTTGCTTAAATTTTTTTCAACTCCGCTGATACATTTATTTGTTCTTTTATGCAAATGATACTAAGTTCTTGTTTCTCTGTGGCGGATTTGTTATATATTTCATTTTCGTTTAATCACCTTATTAGTTGAAATAATTTGTTTTATCTTTGACACTCGTTCTTCATTGACATTAATATGATGAGTACATCGTTGTATTCGAACTCCAACACCTTATGCTTTACACTAATCTGCTGAGTCTTACTTAATTTAGTTCAGTTGGGTTGTTGCTTGATTGACCCCAACTTGACTGGATTGTCTATATATACTTCGGCTGCTAAACTTTGTTGCTTCCTTGAGTTGTCTTGCTTGTCGGAGATAGTTGAGATTTTGTACCTGATAAAAGTTTCGATCAAATAAAATCCAGGGATTATAACCTATTTAGTCTTATTTAGATCATCCTTGCACATGGTATGAAAATCTTTGGTTTTTTAGGTTTGGTAAAAGCCATGATCAGGATCAGGAAAAAAAATCTTTGGCTCAATAAAATCTCCAACATAATTTTTGATGTACAGGTAATTCTTGTCACGAATTGCTTCATGCGTTCGAAGCATTACATTAACTGACCTGCAATTTGATTTATATTTTTTGCACTTGCTGATTTGGCCTAGCTTACCATAGTTACTACTTAACTGTAGCGCCCCTTTGTGATGTAGAGCAGTATTCTCATCATGCATTTCCACATAATATTTATCACAAAGATGACTTGTTTGTTTGTTTGTTAATGTTTATGTCTTCTTCGCTTGGACATTGACATTCATGTAACATAATGATCAGGTCTGACCAACATTCAGTGCCATGAGGATTTCAAAAGGTGCATAAAGAAATTACATAAACCAGGGAAGGAAGGATTTTCTAAGATGTGCCCATATGATACGGCCATACCTACAATGGTACAGGGGATGGACATAGCAATTTTATTAAGTCAATTTGGCACTCCAAGGGATGAACTTTAGTAGAGTACATTAAGGTGTGTGTGTGTGTGTGTGTGTGAGAGAGAGAGAGAGAGAGAGAGAGAGAGAGAGAGTTGATAAATAGTTGAGGAATTTGTTATCTCCACGATAACTCGTGAGGAACAAAATTCATTTATATGGATCTCGATAACAGCTACTTTTTCAGCATTCTTTTTTCTGGTAACAGCCACTGCTATCTGTAGTGTGGATATTCCGGAAGATTTTGTTTTACTGTGACATTTAAATGTGTGGATAATGAGAGTTATAATTCATGGATTCTTTTTTATACTAGCTGTCCAACTTTTCAGCATCTCTATTTTTTCTTCATAATGTGAGCATATTATTCTTGATGGCTTCTGCTGATATCTGGCAATGAAGTATGAATATAAGATTGTTGACATTTCATTCAACTTATGATTTTGGCTGTGTTAGTTATATGAGCGTCTGGTTTTCAGTTGAAATAGTTATAAACTCATATTGTTGCACCCTTGCACTATTATGGAATTGGATAAATTCTATCCTACATGTACATGTGAGAGGTGAGTGCACTACATATACACCTTTAACAAAATTTCACAATTGGATCTTCATGCATGAGGTTACTTGGCTTATGATTACCTTTAATATAATTTCTCCTATTATTTCAATAGAAGAAAGGAGATTGAAGAGGCGAACTCAACTAATGAATTTTTTTGAATTTCTGTAATTTTTTACTTTTGTAATTTTCAGAATTTTCAGCTTTGTTTGAAGGCTGTTACACATCATGTTTTGAATTCCAGAAATTTCAGTATTTCCTCTTCATGTTTATGAGAAGCCATTGAAGAAATTTCCGTGAACGAGTCTTGAATTATTTCATATTTATTTATGTCAATTTGCAATATATTTACAGTTTTTATGCCATTTGCAATGCAACCAGTTGATTAATGAAATACCGTTTCGTTGACTATGAGCAATTAATATAGTCATCACTCACATATTGCTATCTTCTCTAAGATTGATTTAGGCATTCTACTTAGATATATATCATGAAAAGTTTGCTAATTCTAGAAGAGAGAGAATGCCAACATTCCATTATATTTTCTTCCTCTTCTGTCTTCTCTCAGCTCAACCATCTCTGCAACAGAACATCACTAAACCAGGTTGTGAAAGAAAATGCGGAAACCTGACAGTTCCATATCCTTTCGGCATTGGAATAGGCTCAAACTGTTCCATGAATCCATGGTTCAACGTCTACTGCGACACCTCTGTCAATCCTCCGTCCATGCTACTCTCCACCCGTGACGACTACCGTCTGATCAACATCTCCGACTCTCAGATACAAATCAAGATCCATTACTTCGCCAGCTGATGCAGTGGCACCACAAGCAGCGTTAACTTGACTCTCGACTTCTCAGCAACTCCCTACATGCTGTCGGATGCCAACACGTTGACACAAGTCGGATGCTCTGACCTAGCCGTGTTCGAAGGCTTTTCTAAGCAGTATGCTGCTCCCAATCTGACTCAGAACAACTTTGCCACCGGCTGCGTTTCCTTCTGCTCCAATGGCGATCTTTCCCTGAGTGGTTCTTGCCCCGGGAACGGCTGTCTTTGTCAACTCTTCCATCATCGGCTTGGAAGACCGGTGGAGGAATCAACTAGTTAAGCCTTGCAGCTATTCTTTCATTTGGGAGAAAGATATCTTCTCGTTCCAGGCGGTTTCTGATCTGTTCAAGCCGCCGATGACTATAGTGGATTGGGTGCAAGACGTCACGGTGGCACTGGATTGGAGGATTGGGACGGAGAATTGTAGCCGGGCAAGGAATTTGCCTGATTTTGCTTGCCAACTGAATAGTAATTGCATTGATGCCAATGGTGGATATCGGTGTATCTGCTACGATGGATATCATGGCAATCCATATCTCCCTCCTGGTTGCCTAGGTTTGCTTTAATTTACTATGATCTCGTTGTTCTTTGATCATTCTTTTACTTGTAATGAAACTTAGCCTTTTGCTTATCTACATGTGATAGATGTTGATGAGTGCAAAAATAATCCATGCCATGAGACGGAGATTTGCATCAATACTCCGGGAGATTACAATTGTAGATGCCCGACAGGCTATAATGGTGATGGCTGGAGAACTGGTTGTTTTCTAGTGACCATGCCAGCCTCCAAGCTCAGCAAATTATCAATAGGTACTTTTCCAAGGTTAATTTTATGTTTTTTTAAATGTGATTGCATAATTGTTGAATTTTTAAAAGCTGCAAAGTATTTCTTGATAAGTTATCAAACTTGCACCATATAATCATCCTCTTTTATGTCTGATATTTTATTGGTTTATAACTTAGTCTATTACATCATGGAGTAGACATAGGGAAATTTGTTTGACTTGTAGCAAAAGCATGTGAATGTGAAGACCGTCTCTCGTTGTTTTTTTTTTTGTCTTATTCTTTTCCATGTTCCTGTGGTTTTATTGCAGGTTTGATATCTGGGATGGGAGTTGTGATATTGTTATTGAATTCCATTCTGTTGACCAAGTTTGTGAGGAAGAGAGAGAATAACAAGCGGAAGCAGAGATTCTTCAAGCAAAATGGTGGCCTCTTAATGCAACAACAAACTTCAGCAAATGAAGGTGGTGTTGGAAAATCACGAATTTTCACTGCTAAAGAGCTGGAGAATGCTACGGATAGGTTCAATGAGAGTCGAATACTTGGTCGAGGAGGGCAGGGGACAGTTTACAAGGGCATGCTGTCCGACGGTCAAATAGTGGCAATCAAGAAATCCGAGTTGGTGGTGGATGAAAACAAAACCAAGTACATAGTGGAACAGTTCATAAACGAGGTTGACAGGTTGTGATACTGTCACAAATCAATCATAGGAATGTGGTCAAGCTATTAGGTTGCTGTTTGGAGACCGAAGTTCCTCTTCTTGTCTACGAATTTGTAGCTAATGGTACGCTCTTCCATCACATCCATGATGACAAGAATGACGAGTTTCCATCTTCATTGAACATGCGGTTGAAAATAGCAACGGATGTAGTGGGCGCACTTGCCTATCTACACTCTGCAACTTCACTTCCTATCTTCCACAGAGACATCAAGTCGAGCAATATACTTTTGGACGAAAAATATGTTGCAAAAGTGTCGGATTTGGGATTTCATAGTCGGTTCAAGTGGATCAAACTCATTTAACTACTAATGTGAATGGAACTTTTGGATACATTGATCCAGAATACTTCCGGTCGGGCCAGTTCACAGAGAAGAGCGACGTTTATAGCTCTGGAGTAGTTTTTATCGAGCTGTTGACTGGGTTGAAGTCCATATTACCTTCCACTGAGGCAGAGGAAGACAGCAGAAGCTTAATATCACATTTTTTGTCATCATTGGAGAAAAACAATCTCGGCCCGATTCTGGACAATCAAGTGTCATCTCAAGGGGAAATGGAAGGGGTGCTTGCAGTTGCAAGGCTGGCGCAGAGATGCCTGGATATGAATGGTAAAATCGTCCGTACATGAAAGAAGTGGCCATGGAATTGGAGAGTGCAAGAATCACTCAAATGGGATCAGCTGCTCACGCAAAACTTCCAGAAGTTTCTTCATTTCATAAAGCAGGGTCTAGGATTCTTTCAACAGATGATAACGACTACAGTTGGACAAATACCTCTGATATTCCGACAAACTCGTGTCAGATGCATATCTTATCATGTTTTACACAACATGATGAGGAACTTCTACAAAAATCTTGGAGCTGACAAGAAATTTTAATTTGAGCTAAGACCACCGATTTTTTTTGTTTTGTATTTTTTTTTACGGTGGATCATATACATCACAATGTGTACTTATATACACTATACTGTATAATGAGATGCTCCACTAAGTGTATTGAAATTCACTAGTTTCTAATTCCGGTTTTTTAATAAAGTGTGGTGCATCTGCATACACAGTGTAGTGCATCTCATTACACAGTGTGGTGCATCTCAGTACACATGAAGGTGCATCTACATATATTATGTGGTGCATCTCATACACTTTTAAAAAAATTAAATTATAATTTATTGAAAATTGAATCTAAAATAAACCATAATTGGGGATAAAATACTAATTGAGAATTAATAAAACTTAATTGGAATTCATTTTAAAAATTCAAAAAAAAAAATCACAGTGTGGTTCATCTCATTATACATAGTGGTGCATCCGCATATACTACGTGGAGTATCTCATAAAAATAGTAAAAAAGAATTTCAATAAAAATTAAAATTAGTGCATCTCAATACATTGGGCTCGTTTGATAGGGGTGATAAGGGTGTATAATACCATAATATTTTGTTTGGTACAAAGTATACTGCCCTTTATAATATGTATTATATTGTTTTTTTTTCTAACCCATACTTAAAACCAAAGATAATTATAACATTTATTAATTCATTATTGGATATATTCAAACCTAATCTCACTTATCAAAATCTAATTATCGAACCTTCTCTCATCTATTATCTATCTATCTATATATGTATATATTATTTAAACCGATGTGGATTCGAGCATTCTCCTTGGGTTTAAGTCCTACGTGGCGCATTCTTTATTGAGTATTCATATTTATCTTAAATCTTCATTTTAATCAATTTTTATTATTATTCATATATTCTATAATATTTAATATTTTCAAAACATTCCTTATTCAATAATATTCTATGAGATACAATCTATTATTATATAAACGAAACGACTCTTCTTTTAAAAAATCCTACGTGGCACTCCTCTTAATCCTCCATTCCTATTTATCTAAATTCTCGAATTTTCTGAATTAAAAATCACTATTTATCATATTTATATTCTATAATATATATTATATATGACATGGAAATAAAATCTTAACAAGATCAAATCTTCAAAATTAATACTATTATATTTCAATATCTTATACCAATCAAATTTACCAAAAGTAATATGATTACACACAAGTTTAATTGAAATATTGAAATATTGAAAAATTGTTTTAACTATCTTATATAAAATTGAAAACAAATAAATGCGTGCATGATACAAAAATATATCTTCATAAAACATCATTTAATTGGAGTTGAAAATCAAGAACTTTTCCAGAAATTGGAGATCAACGTAAGGATTAATATAAAAATAATCACGATAATCAAAACTACTAATCAATTAAATACAGAAGTTTTAAAAATTTCACTTACTTGTTCGTTCTTGATAGCTAACTGGAAGGATAGCACCATTTGTATCTAACCAAGAAAACGTTATTTCATGGAAAATGTCTCGAAACATAAATTGGCTAATGTGAAGCCTTCACCAACTTCAAACATGATTAATTGGCTTTCGAGCATTCTTGATTCTTCACTAAACACACGAACATCAAATAATACCGAATGTTTGTGTAATTAACAAGCTATCACTTCTAATGGATAACAAGTCAAACCAAATTACACGATTATATTATAAAAATGTATGCAACAACAATGCAATCTAAAAGAATATATGCTATTGGCAACAAAAATACAATTTAAAAGAATATATGCAACTACAATTGATGAACTTGTATGAAATTACAACAACTAAACCATTATTTGTAGAAAAAAGGGACAACTGATATACCGGACAACTTATGTATAATGATGGATTAATTCAGGATCACTTTAGAATTTTTATATACTATATTTTTATGCTTAGCTATCACTTCTAATGGATAACAAGTCAAACCAAATTATACGATTATATTATAAAAATGCATGCAACAACAATGCAATCTAAAAGAATATATGCTATTGACAACAATAATGCAGTTTAAAAGAATATATTCAACTACAATTGATGAACTTGTATGAAATTACAACAACTAAACCATTATTTGTAGAAAAAAAGGAACAACTGATATACCGGACAACTTATGTATAATGATGGATTAATCCAGGATCACTTTAGAATTTTTATATATTTTTTTATGCTTAGTTATCACTTCTAATGGATAACAAGTCAAACCAAATTACACGATTATATTATAAAAATGCATGCAACAACAATGCAATCTAAAAGAATATATGCTATTGGCAACAAGAATGCGTTTAAAAGAATATATGCAACTACAATTGATGAACCTGTATGAAATTACAACAACTAAATCATTGTTTGTAGAAAAAAAGGAACAACTGATATACCGGACAACTTATGTATAATGATGGATTAATCGAGGATCACTTTAGAATTTTTATAAATATTTTTATGCTTATTGTCGGCATCGTATACGAGTTTTTGTGATAGTTTATTTATTTACCATAATTAATTATCTATGATAATTCTCCGAAGCCCGTCTTCTATAGCACGGTTCATATTCGGGCCGTAGTCGTTAAGTTTCCCTTGCAATTCTTGAAAAATATTGTTGAGCTCTGCCACTTCCTCCCCCACGTCGGCCCCGTCAACCATTTTCAACAATGATTTGGCCTCGCACTGCAACCTTCTTCCCAAAACATGAATGTCACTCATATAATTGATGTTGCTGCCGCCACCTCTAATCACGACGTCAATGACCTCCTTCCGCTTCACCACGTCGGTCTCACGCTTCTTAATAAGCGAATGGATCCAATTCCTAACAGGACGGCGGGTGCTGACGCCGCCGCCGCCGTATTGGAGTTGGCATTGGCTGCCGCGACGGCCGCGCTGATCGCAGCGGCGGCCGTGAAGAAGACGACGCATGCCTTCTTCCAAGCATCCACGCACTCGATCCTCTCATCCGAGCCGTCGTCGAATCATTGAAGTCGCTCCTGCATGAGCAGCTCTTTGGCATAAGCATGATCGAGTTTCTGGAGAAGCTCGGTGGCGATCAATGGATACTCCATTAAAACGGCAGCTTTGGAATTCGCTTGGAGCGATTGAAAGATGTCGATAGCCTCGAGATCTTGTGCGAGTGCGGTTAACAAGCCGATGTTGTCACAAGAGTTGGTAACGATCTCAGATAATTCATGATCGTACCAACTGGCATCCTTGTGCAGATCCAACAACGGGCCTTAGCAAAGGTGCTAGGGTATGCTGAAGCACTTCGAAGCTCGGGTTTTAGAGAATTTTCTTGGTGTATACAAAAAAAATTGGAGGAAGAAAAGATGTATGCTAAGAATTTGTTGTAGGTTATAATGCACGGGAAAAAAGGGCTTAATGAGTAAACAAGTAGGAGAGAGTAGTACCAATTTATTGTTGGTAGGGTTTATGATATATTCAGAGAGAGAGAGAGAGTTGTGAATAAACAAAGAAACATTACAAACTCTTTATATAGAGATAGGAATTTTATAGTTTAAACTTTTCTATTTTCTTGTTTGCCCACTTAATATTGATTTTTTATTCCAATTAAATAAAAGACCTTATATTGAATTCGATAAAATGATCATTGAAGACACCAAATATTTGGAGACAGGGTCTTCAACATATCTCCTTCACCCATATTCTTCGAGAGTTTAATAACGCAACTCACTTCATGGCGAGAGGTAAAGATGGCGTTTTCTGTAATAGTACTCCTGAGCATATAAGACTTTTTGGGTAATTTCATCTTTTGATATCAATGGCTGTCTTTTTTTTTAATCTAAAAAAAATAAAGGTAAAACAAATTATATATAATCTATTATTATATAAAAGAAAATGACTCTTTTTTTAAAAAAATTCTACGTGGTACTCCTCTTAATCCTCCATTCCTATTTATCTAAATTCTCAAATTTTCTGAATTAAAAATCAATATTTATCATATTTATATTCTATAATATATATTATATATGACATGAAAATAAAATCTTAACAAAATCAAATCTTCACAATTAATATCTATTATATTTTAATATCTTATACCAATCAAATCTACCGAAAGTAATATGATTACACACAAGTTTAATTCCCTCCCCCCCTCTATTAAAGGATTTTTATTCCCCTTAAAAATTACACTTATAAATAGAGGAGTAGCCATGCACCACTTTTTTGGGAAGAATTAGAAGAGGAAAATACTTTTACTGTTAGGAAAATTTTCAGACGGTCTTATAAATTTTTTGGATAACTTTACATAAAATAATAAATTTTATTAAATATTTATTACTAAAATCTTGTGTCCACATCGATTATTCAATGAAATATTGCCTATTGAAATATCTATAAATACCTAGAATCAATGTGTATTTTCTCATCTTTTGCACCAAAAGTTTTGTTTGGCCCATTTATTTATTAGTCGGCTGAATAATTAACTATATTTTTACAGTTTAATTTAAGAGAATATCATGTGATATAGCCAATATGAGTATTGAAATATAAATTATGGCCCACCCTCTTCATAAATATAAATTATAGCTATTTTTTTGAACTTATGACTTAAATACCCCTTTTCCTTTTCTATTTGTGATCCATCACTCTTTGATCCATTTTATTGACACTTAATTTCCTTTTCAATTTTTCTTTTCCTTTTTTTACTGTTTTTTTTATTTTCCAGTTTTTTTCTTTTCTTTTTCTATTTTTTTTCTTATTTTCCAGATTTCTTTTTCTTTTTTTCTGTTTTTTTTTATTTTCCAGTTTTTTTTCCTTTTTTTCTGTTTTTTTTTTCAAATATTTTTTAATTTCCAAATTTTTGTTTGCCTCTTCGTTTTTTTGTTTGCCGCTTATTCTTTGGTCAAGATTCGAGCGAGGGGAGCCGAAGGCCTCGGAGCGAGCCGAAAAAATCTAAACTGTTGCCCGACGATTATCCTTATATTAGTAATCGGAGCGAAGGCGGAGTCGTATAATCGGAGCCGAAGGCGGAGCCGCAAATCAGAGCAGTATAACTTGAAATAATTGGAATGTTCGTCCCAAGAGTACCATATCATAACTTGGAACATCTGGAACTAATTTGACAATTCGTCCCAATTGTACAAAATCTGGAACAATTGGCACTAATAAGGCTAAATTCGTACGAGATGTACTAGAACAATTGGTACTAATAAGACTAAATTTGTACCAAAAGTACCAAATGCCTCATACCCGCCCGACCCGATCCGCGCCCGCCCGCTTCAAACCCGACCCGCTCCGCATTTCATTAAGGGTGTTTTCATCCCAAATTGAAAAAAATGGCCAAAATTTATATTTTTGAAGAAGGTGGGCCAAAATTTATATTTTAATGATCATTATGGCTATTTCAAAATATGTCTCTTAATTTAATTTAATTTAATTTAACCAATTTATTAGTTAGCCGAATAAATGGTTCCAAATTCGGATTTATGACATTATTCACATATTCGAATTAGTAATCGAAACTAAAATGGCTCTTCATTAAAAAATCCTATGTGGCATCCCTCCAATTTCTCCATTCCTATTTATTTCAATTCTCAAGTTTTCTAAATTTAAAATTAATATTTATCATATTTTATTATATTAAAATTTATATATGGTATAGATTAATAAGATAAAATCTTCAATTTTATTCCTAAATCTATTATTAAAAGGAAAACGATTATAGCTTTGAAAAATTCCTATTCCATGTATTTCTAAAATTTAGAATCGTCGTCAATTAATTAATTTTTACGTTATTTGTTGTTGAGTTTATAACTTTGCATAATCATAAATTACGCACTTCTAAATCAAAATTATGGTCAACGGGCCGATTATAAAAAAATTAATATAATTATTAGATAGTAGTAATATGTGATAAATTTAAAAAAATATTACTTATTAATTATTTTTACGTTATCATGTGATTATGCAATCTACTAAATTCGTTTAGAATTTATATGTACTTAAACATATCTCAAATTCAATTAAAAAATAATTTGATCACATGTTTACGTCTCAAACTCATATAGTAATGTCAGTTAAAAATTCTAATCTAATCTACCTTCATTTCTTTGATAATTTTCAAAACTCTATTCTTCTCCAAAATCGATGTGGGCAAAAACATATTTGACTCTTAAAAGGTTGGTTTCGACCCTTAACTGTGGCAGTAGACGGGCCAATTCTCAATCGACAGGTATTGCTATACTGATCTTTTAGAAAGGAACACAGGTGACAAAATTTTAATCGGGTTTGAATCAAATACGAGTATATAAATTTCAAATATGTTTTAATAATCCTAAACACTGTCTCGAATTGTTTGTAGCGTCTCCATTGAAAAACGTTGAATGTGAAGAAAATTGGCAGAATAATAATTTGTCAATGGGCCAGTTCCAACCCAAAATTGTGCCCGTAGACAATTTGGCTAATTTATTGGTTGACCGAATTAAAATTTGAAATAGATTGATAATTGATTATTTAATTTGATAAAAAAATAATTAATTTTAATTTGCCAATTAATCAGATAGACGAGCTACAACTCGTGATTCCACGTGGCACATCTCTATTCTTTATTCTTATTTATTTTAAAATTTTCATTTTATGCATTTTTCATGTATTTTCTAAAATCTAGAATCGTCATCCATGAATTAATTTTTACTTATTTGAAGTTGGATTTCAAACTTTGCATAATTTATGATTGTAATTAGCAAATATTATTATATAGTTAAAGACAAGAACGGATAGTACAATCATTTTTTTATTAAGTTAAACGAAAATGACTCTACGCAAAAAAAAAATATCCTTTGTGGCACCCCTCAAATCTCTTCATTCCTATTTGTCTAACTTCTCCAATTTTTGATTTATTCTCAATTGTGTAATTTTAAAACATATTTATTTTATGGTTAAATATAGAATGAGAATGTTGAGATACCATATAACTCACGATATACACATTATATTATGATATATTCATTGTATAATATAAATATATTACATACACATCTCATATATAACACTTAACAACATACATCAATACATCAACATGATTCATCACAATTCTAATATAAAATTGACATTTAACAATTTATTTGAGAGCCAAATTCATTTTTGTCCCACATCGATTTTGAGAAGTAAGAAAACTTAAAAATTATTTATAAAAATGGGGCCCAATTAATCGGTTGATCAAATAAATAGTTCTATTTTTTATTAAAAAATAATATGACCACTTATTAAGTCCTATTATATAAGCTATTTATTTTCGGGCACTTTTGATTCATTTATTTTATTGTCCACAAAAATTAAGATCATGGTCAACGGGCTGATTCTGATCGGAACTGTGAGGTAGACGAACCGATTCAGTTACAATAGTTCAACAAAACGGGAGAATTCTGACATGGAGTCGTGAGGGTAGACGGGTCGATTCCAAACCGACGGTTCAACTTTTTCATAATCGTGGTCGACACGAGAATTCTGACCTTGAACCACGGGGGTAGACAGGTCGTTTCAATTAAGATAATTCAACTTAACGGGAGGATTCTGACTCAGAACTGTGATGGTAGACGGGTCTTTCCAAATCGATGGTTCAACTTTTTTAGAATTGTAGTCGACGGGGGGATTCCGACCTTCAACCATGGGGGTAGACGAGCCGATTTCAAACTTCCCCATAAAACTCACACAAAGTGTAAAACTTAAAATAATTAATGAACAATATTTTATAGCTATAATTTTACTAAACAATAATTTTCCGTCGATTTTCGACGGGTAGCACGCTAGTATTCCTTATTGGATTCAAATTTTAATTCTTATTATTTTATAATAATTTTATTTTCGTATTTTAAGGGCATGGCAAGAAATCTCATCTTTAGAGCTTTATTCATTTTATATTCTATTAGTTAATAATGGATTAAATATATTATATAGTTTATTTGTGCTTACGGTAGGAAATTTCTAAAGTATATTATTATTTTATTTTAGAATAAAGATATCCGGCCACACTGTGGCCAACCACACACGTAAAAAAAGAAAAGTTGACTATAAAGATGGAAATAATCACATTTCCCCTTTAGGGTTTATGCTTCCCAATTAGGGTATATTTCCATTTTAAAAACAAATATACCATTTTTAGCTCATGTGGCTGGCCACAGTGTAGCCGAATATCATTACCCTTTATTTTAATAGTATAAAAATTTTCATGTAGTCTATTAATATAACTATTTTCTATCTCACATTGCTTTTTAATAAGACTTCACTATTAGGAAATCTATATAAATACTCAAAATCACTATATTTTTATAACATGCAATATTTTTTGCACAACCAATTTTGATTTTGGCCGTTTGATTAATTGGTAAAAAAATAGTATAATTTTATTAAAATTTAATTTTGTCAATTATTATATTGTAAATATTAGATTTGTACATTATTCTTATTAAATTGAACGAGATTATTCAAATTTAAATTTAGATTTTTACTTATGACTATTCATATGTATCATACACTAATAGTCATTGTACATTATTCTTATTAAATTGAATGAGATTATTCAAATTTAAATTTAAATTTAATTGTATCAATTATTATGTTGTCAATATTAAATTCTTACATGTGACTATTTGAGTGTATCATAAACTAATAGTTATCCTACATTATGTTTAATAGTTGAACGGGATGATTCAAATTTAAGCAATAATCTTTTTGTTCATTTAGTCATATTTTCTTCTTTAATATTTTCTTTCATTGAGCTTTAATTCCAACCTAAATGGAAATATTTTTATGCTTTATGAAAGTATTATTAGACATGAAATGTATTTTTCTATTAAAATTGTCTATTATATATTTACTTTTACCAAATAATAATTTGTTTTAACCACATAAATATAAAAAAATTATAGATTGTTACAAAAGCGCGTTCTTCATTCATTATTCATATTTATTTTAAATCTATATCTGATGCATATGGTAAGAAATCTCATATTTGGAGCTTTATTCATTTTATATTCTATTAGTTAATAATGGATTAAATATATTATATAGTTTATTTGTGCTTACGGTAGGAAATTTCTAAAGTATATTATTATTTTATTCTAATAGTATAAAAATTTTCATGTAGTCTATGAATATAATTATTTTCTATCTCACATTGCTTTTTAATAAGACTTCACTCTTAGAAAATCTATATAAATACTCAAAATCACTGTGTTTTTTTTAACATGCAATATTTTTTGCACAACCAATTTTGATTTTGGCCTTTTAATTAATTGGTCAAAAAATAATATAATTTTATTAAAATTTAATTTTGTCAATTATTATATTGTCAATATTAGATTTTTACTTGTGACTATTCAAGTGTATCATACACTAATAGTCATTGTACATTATTCTCATTAAATTGAACGAGATTATTCAAATTTAAATTTAGATTTTTACTTGTGACTATTCAAGTGTATCATACACTAATAGTCATTGTACATTATTCTTATTAAATTGAATGAGATTATTCAAATTTAATTGTATCAATTATTATGTTGTCAATATTAAATTCTTACATGTGACTATTTGAGTGTATCATAGACTAATAGTTATCCTACATTATGTTTAATAGTTGGACGGGATGATTCAAATTTAAACAATAATCTTTTTGTTCAATTCGTCATTTTTCTTCTTTAATATTTTCTTTCATTGAGCTTTAATTCCAACCTAAATGGAAGTATTTTTATGCTTTATGAAAGTATTATTAGACATGAAATGTATTTTTCTCAATTAAAATTGTCTCTTATATATTTACTTTTACCAAATAATAATTTGTTTTGACCACATAAATATAACAAAATTATAGATTGTTACAAAAGCGCGTTCTTCATTCATTATTCATATTTATTTTAAATCTATATCTTATGCATTTTTCATTCATATTTGTATAAATTAATATAAAAATTTATAGCCACATCACTTTTCAATAAAACTCCTCTATTAGAGAACCTTCTTTTTTTCTTTTTTTTGGTAAAGTAGCAATTTTATTACCAAAGTATGCAAGAAAGAGCAGAAACTTACAAAACTCAAAAACCTATCAGCTAAGCTAACTCTTTAAATATTTTGCAACTCGAGCTACTCGATTAGCTCTAATAGCTATATGTATCTGGCATTCTCTTGTCACTCCTTCGATACTCCTATACTTCCCTTGAAACCTTCGCATGTTTCTTTCTTGCCACAAAAAATACATTGCCGTAGCAAGCACCAACCTATATACAAGTTGTTTTCCGAATTTTGAACCACAATGCTGGAGCATCCTTCTTTTTTCTTGATCCCATGCAAGACTACTCTCATTTAACCCACTCCACCAAGCCAAGCCTTTCCAAATGTGAGCAGAGAAGCTGCAATGAAAGAACAAATGGTTGAGACTCTCATTGCTCCTCTTACACAAGCAACATTGCTGATCACAATCTACACCAAAATAGGCTATCCTATCACAAGTAGCCAATCTCTCCACGATCGCAAGCCAAGTAATGAACACACATTTAGGAGCAGCTAGATTTCGGCTGATCATGTTGTGCCATTTTACTGTTGGAGTAACTCCCCTCATCTCAATGTACTGGTTTCTGATAGAGAAATGATCTAGAGATAAAGCCTGCCTTCTCCCTATGGTTTCAGTGAATTATCTCCTAGCTTCAAGAATCTTCTTTATGATCCAAGCAGCTTGAGAAGGAATGGCCATGGTGAGCATGTCCTTGTCTTTAACATAATATCCATTCACCCACTTTACCTACAGTCGATCCTTCTTTTTTGCCACGCACCATAACAATTTACATATTGCCGCTTTGTTCCAAATTTGGCAAGCAGATTTGTTCTCATGCTACCAGGTTCTTCTTGGAGTCTCCGGTTTTTCCTAACCATAAAAAAGCTCGGCATGCAGCTTGAATATGTTTCACCACTTTCTGTGGCAGGAGAAAAATTTAGCTCCAATATGTTTGGAGGCCAAATACAACAGATTTTATTAACTGGATCCTCCCAGCATACGACAACAATTTTGATGACCAGCAGGAGATTCTAGCCAAAACTTTATCAATAAGAGGCTGACATTGAGCTATGGACAGCTTCTTTGATGACAGTGGTACCCCTAAATATTTGAAAGGGAGTTCACCTTTGCTCATCCCCAATTCATGTAAGATAGCAGTCTGATTTCTTTCACTAACTCATGCAGCTTTTGGCTTGATTTGCATGGAGTCCAGAGACAGTTGAGAACTTCTTGAAAGATGCCATCATCTTTTTAATGGATCCCACTTCTCCTTTACTAAACAAGAGCAAGTCATCTGTAAAATATAAGTGAGTTATTCCAAACCTCTTGCATCTTGGGTGGAACAGATACCCCTTCTCCTATTTTAGCTCAAGCAAACATCTATTAAGATATTCCATGCACACCATGTAATATCCCAGATATTTCTTTCCGTCGCGAAAATAAAAATTTTCGTTTTAATTAAGGCTTTGCACTTCTAAGTTAAAGAAATTCAGTTATAAGAATAACGGCGAAGTCCGTTTCTGAAAATAAGTTGCAGAAGTCGTTCAACCGACTACCGTATTAGGGTTTTGGCGCCCGATAAAATTTTCGTTAGAGACCTCAGATCGAAAAAGCGTCTGATTTTACATTCACTTATTTTGTGATACGAGTCTAATGGTAAAAGTCAGTTTTATTTATTTTTTCGGGCAAATTTTGGACTGTCACGTCTCGACTTTTTGAAGTTTTTCGGGAAACGAATCGTCCTTTCCTACTAAGTAAAATATTCCGGAACTAATGGTCGTATTCATTTTTGTCAAAAATGTGACCGTCTAAAAAAGTAGATGTTCGTTTTTAATTTACAGTATTATATCCAGAAAAGTGGATATTTGGTAAAGAAATTAGTGTACAATTTGATTTTCTCTTCTACTATATAAATATCAAGTGTCTTTCATTTTTTCTTCTTTTCTTTCTCTCCAAACCCCCCCCCTCCCCGCCCCCTAGTTTCTCTCTTCTCTCTCTTGTTCTTAGTGTTCTTCACCATCTTCAAGTTGTTCTTCATTTCTTCAAGTCTTTGAAGCTCATAACTTGTTCGATTCTTGATTAAAGTCAATTCCGATTGCATATTTGATAAGGTGAGAGCTTTAGCTTTATTTCTATCCAAACAAGAATCATCTTCTTTGAAGTTTGATAGATGTCGAAAAATATGAGGTGTAGGATATGATGTTCTAAGTTTTATTTCATGTTATTTTGATGTTAGAAGTAAGAATCTATGGTTAAAATTGATGAAATCCAACTCCTTCTTGTTCATTCATAAAAGTCGAACCCTAGACAAAAAAAATAAGAGTTTGTGATTTTCTTGTTTGATCTTGAATTTGTTTGTTTATTTGTGATCTTATGATGATTCTAAGTATGTTTATGGAAGAAGAAAAATTGTTTGAACAACTTTGTATGATTATGATGATGAACTCGATGAAGATATGCATGAAACTCTAGTTTGATCTATGTTGATCATGTGAAATTTGTTAGATTATGTTATAACTTTGTATATGATGATTTGATGATTAGTTATGAAGTGTAACATCAAGAATTAATGAAATAAATCAAGTATGCATTTAAGTTGAAATTTTTGATGGTGATATATGAACCTAAGTGATTGATTTTGTGATTTTGATGATATGAATGTGTTTATGTTCATATTAGAGTGTTAGATGTTTAGTAAAACAAAATTTAAGAGATGAAAACAATGGAAATTTAGGCATCAAATGCATGAAAATCGATGGAAATGAGTTTTGAAGATTTAGTGTGTGTTCTTGGTGTTCTTGGTGAAGAACATGAAGATTTGAAGATGAATAAAATTAATTATAAAATAAATTAATTAAATATTAAATTAATTAATTAATTTCGAAAAATAAAAAAAATAGAAAATAAAAAGAAAATTTATAATTTATTCATAGAAATATAGAATTAGTTTTGATTATGATATAAGCTTTTGGATTGCATATTAGTTGATCTAAGTGTTTAAAGATCTTAAATTAAAAGTTTGGAAGATTTCTAAGAACATTTATCCTTTTGTAAGAGACAAGGAATCGAGCATAAGTCTTGACGGTTAAATGAAATGAGAAAACTAATTGGATATTAGTGATTGTTGATATGTTAGGTTCGTTATTGAATTAATTGAGAATTAATTAACAATTTTGAAAAATCGAGTTCTTGAAACCGATAGAAACGACGTGAATTGATTAAGTGTTAATTATAATGATGTTAGTGTGTTAATATGATCTTTGTTAAGTATAAAGATGATAGACACTAATTTGATTTGAATTGGATTAGTAGAACTTCAAAAATTAAAGAAAGTAAGTAAGTGTAGAAACAAAGAAACGAGAAAACGAGGATTTGTATGTTTCCGATTGATGATATGGTTGATGTATTGATGATAAACATGATTATATGTACTTAGTGTGATTTTCTTAGATTTTATAAAAAAAATGTTTGGAGAAATCGACAACGATGTTCGTTGCTCGATAAAAGTGACGTGTATGTTAGAAATGAATGAGTGTTGATTGATTGGAGTATGATGTTAGTTAAGGAACATTTGTTTAGTTGATGATCAAAGCATGAGATGATTGAATTAAAAGTTAAGGAAATTTTTGTGATTTGAAATTGAAAAGAAATTGCTAAGTATGATGTTAGTTGAAAAGACGAGATTGCTGGTTGTGTATTGATCAAGAAACCTAAAGGTTTTCATGTTGATGATTGTGTGGCTTGATTGTTTAAGTTTGTTGAATTTTTGTGCTCATAAAGGCTGGATAGCATTGATCGAACCTAGGGAAATGTGCGTCGAGTTTTTAAACATCTTGGGTTTCTCGGCCAGTTTTGCCACCCTTCACGGAAACAGCCATAACTCTCTGCTCGTTTAACAAAATCGAGATCCGTAAATTGGACAGTAAAGTAGACATCCGTATCTTTCTTTTGGTACCAAGCACCTCCCCTGTTTCTCAGCAATCTATTCTGCGTGAGCTTTTGAATCTTCAGCAGTTGTGCAGATTCTTCTGCAGCTCTATTTCTTAAGTGAAATCTTTTCTTAAACTTGAATTCTTTGGAACACCTAAGTCATTTAGAGTTATTGACTTCCGTTATGATGTTCTAAGTGTCGAGTAAAGAACCAAGTTAGTTTTTAGCGAGATGTGTTCGAGTCTCGTTTCGTTTAGTAAAAGACTAGTTAAAGTGCAAAGGCCTAAAACTTGTTTAATCGTTATCGAGTCCGTTTCTCTTAAACTGCCTCGACCGATTTACTAAAGCTTGATTGTTTGCGATAAAAGGAGGAAGTTGCGACTAGAAGAAAGGATGGAAGACAGAAGGTTAAAGTAGTTCTGTAATTCGTATAAGGTGGGCTTTCTATATACAAAAATAAAATGAGTTTTGTTTTGTTTTTGAACTGCTATAAAAGTATTTGTTTTCAAGTGATTATCATGGCATAAAATACTTTATTTTTGTGAGTTCTCTTGTGCCATTCTGAGTTAGTGACACCGTTAGGTGCTAACTAATCAATCATACTCTGAGTTAGTGACACTGTTAGGTGCTTTCCAGGGTTAAATCGATCGGACTCTGAGTTAGTGACACCGTCTTTCCAGGGTTAGTGTACACGGTAGCCGATGAGTGTGGAATCCCTGTTAAGGGGACGAGCCAACCTCGGTGAGGAGCATGCGCGGGAGAAGTTAACTCTCCCCCAGCGTTGAAACAGAAGTTGGACAAGTTGAACGTAACAACAGAAAAATGCTTGATCAAGCTATTTATGAAAATAAAATGTTTAGTAAGCACGGACTTTTGATGAAAAACCCCGATGTGTTACTTCAAAGATGCCTGATTAATCTATAAAACCTATGATATGATTTCGGCAAAGTGCCCACTAAGTGCTTTTTGTACTTAGTCCTGTATGTATTTATAAATATGCAGGTTGAGTGACGGAGACGGCGGAAGTTGAGTAGAGGTCGTACTTAAGGAAAGAAGTTTAGTTGAGCCTTGATTTCACATCTGAAAATGTGTTATCAGTCTACGTTTTATTCCGCTGCAAAATACTTCTTTTTGATGTATAATCTTTCGGTTTAAGTTTTCATACTTGAAACCTAGTCAACTCAAAAACAACCTTGTCGATCGATCGTTCGAGAGTCGACTCTCTTTTGTTTAATAGAATCAGTTCATAGTAATTATCTTATTTTTTTTAATGTCAGTTTATTCATTTATTCAGTAAATCCCCCTTTCTTCCCCGCCTCTTTAATTCAATCCCTAGTCGCACCCCGGCTTTGCCGTCCCTCGGGATTTGGGGCTGTGACACACCATGAAGAGATAAGGTGAAATGGGATCACCTTGTCTCAGCCCACGCTTTGCTTGAAAAGGATTTGTCAACTCACCATTCACATTCACAATATAAGAAACAGAAGTCAAACATGACATTATACAAGTCACAAACTTGAAAGGAAATCCCCACTCCAAAAGTAGATATTTGACAAAGGGCCACTCCACCTAGTCATATGCCTTTTGTATATCGATTTTAACCATGCATCTAGGAGAGGTTCCTTCTCTTGTGTATCCTTTCACCAACTCATGACTGAGGATGATGTTATCAACTATCATTCTGCCTTTTTATAAACGCAGATTGATGCTCACTAACAATAGAGTTCAACACAACTTGCATTCGATTTGTCAAACTTTAGAAACAATCATGTAGATGATGCTACAACAGGCTATTGGTCTGTATTCTTTTACACACCTAGGATTTGACACCTTTGGAATGAGAGTGAGAAGGGTAGAGTTCACAGTTCGTGGCATGAAACTGGTGCGAGAGAATTCCTGAATTGTAGTGATCACCTCCATTCCAATTATATTCCAGTTTCTTTGGAAGAAATAGGCATTGAAGCCATCCATTCCTGGAGCTTTTTGAGGGTTCATACTGAAGACAACTTGCTTAATTTCCTCTGGTGTGAATTCTTTACATAGACATGTTTGTTGTTTTAGAGTAAGAACAGGCCCTCTAGTAATGATATTCTTGTCAATCATTGGAAGTGTAGTAGTTGCACTTCCCATGAGATTAAGGTAAAACTCTCTCACTTCTTCCTTAATTTGTTGCTGATTTTCACACTTTGTACCATCAGCTCTTGTGAGGAGCTTGATGGTATTGACATTCTGTCTTGCTTTGGTTGCAGCATGAATGAATTTAGTATTCTAGTCACCAAGCCTTATCTAATCGATTCTAGATTTCTGATGCCACACTCTCTCTTCTATATGATTCCATTTTTTCAGCTTTTCCATTATTTTTTTCTCCTGTTTGATAAGCTCATCATCATTTACATAGCTCAACATAGCTCATTGTACCTCTCTAAGCTCTGCCCTTGCCTCCTCAACTTTTTGACTGATATTTTTAAAATGCTGCACATTTAGCTTCTTCAAAGAGCCTTTAAGCTTTTTCAATTTATACCAAATGTTCAATATCTTATTTCCATGAAACTGTGATTGCCATACTTCGTGAAGTATTGTAGAGAATTCCGGGTGATCATTGAGCACATTTATAAACCTAAAAGGGGTGACGATTAAGATTTATCTCTTCAAAAGATAAGAGCTGGGGGCTATGATCAGACACCCCCTTTTCTAATAATTCCCTCACCACATTTGGAAATTCTTGAAACCAGAGACTATTGGCAATAGCCCAGTCAATAAGAGAGCAGATTCTTGCATTGCCACGTTGGTTATTACACCAAGAGTAAGCACTTCCGATGCTTCTTAATGGAGCTAGATCATTACTATTAAAGAAGTCTTGGAAGTCCTTGGTTTCTCTCTCAGTTACTGTATTGCCTTAAAAACGTTGCTCACTGCTCAATAGGGTATTAAAATCACCAATAAGCAATAGAGGATTACTTGCCCTTTGACTGATCTTGTCCAAAAAACTCCAAAGCCCCCTCCTCTCATCTACAGTGTTAAAAGCATATCCAGCTACACAATGAATTTTTTTTCCAGAATTTAAGTCAGTTAACAAACAGTAGATGCCCTGTTCATGACATTCAATCATCTTAGCATTAACCTTCATTGGATTCCACAAAAACTAGATTCTACCATTCATTGCACAAGAATAGTTATTCACCACCTCCCAACCTCTACATATTTTCTCAGAAATTTCTTTAAACTTCCCACTCTTGACTCTTGTCTCATGCAAAGCCACACAGTCAATTTTATTTCTTTGCAAAAGAATTTTGATCTCCTTTTGTTTGAGGGGTTTATTACAACCCCTCACATTCCAGCTTAGGAGTCTCATGAAGTCCCCAAGGGGATAAGGTCCCCACCCTCTAGATATTGAACTCTATTCTTCTCATTTTAAGGGTTGATAAGAATTTCCAGTCATGATAGATGGGGAATTTACACTAGCTCCACTTCTACTACTTGTATTCCTTGGTTTCACCCACTCTTCCTCTTCTCCAGGCTTAGGGATTTTGAAGCCCAACAATTCCTTTTCAGTTTGCTGGAGTTGAGAGAAAGCAAGTCCTGGCTCCTGCTCATTCTCTTGTGGCTTCTTCAGCACCTTCTCATTTGTAGTAGTTTGTTGTGTGTTCTTAGGTTGCCATCAGTTTTGCTGCAAAACTTGTTGATAACTCCTAGGCTTTTCAGCACATCTATGTCCTGCTACTTAACAAATTTTGCAAAAGAGGTGCAGCCATTCATAGAAAACCTTTTGCTCAATCTTGCAACCATTTGCTCCTTCAATCAAGACATGGTGTTTGATTGGTTGAGTCACATCTATTTCGATCAACACTCTAGCATAAGATATCTTATCTTGATTAGTGATGCAGTCATCGGCATGAAGCGGATTCCCCAAATACTGCTAATCCGACTAAGAGAATTCAAGCCCCAACAGTTCAATGGGAGATTAGGAAATTGCACCCACAATGGGATTATCTTCATAATTTCCTTCTCAAAATTAAATCCTGCCTCCCACGGTTTCACAATTACAGGTCGATTCCCAATCGTATGAGGTCCGGAATAATGAACAGAATCCCTTTCCTCAAGCGATTGAAGACGAACCACAAAAAAACCCTCAGCATGATAGAAAATTTCTGGTTTGTTCTCAATAAAGCACTGTTTCATTAGAAATGTGTTCAAAAAGGAGATGGTAGGAGCATCTCCAATAACATATAGGATCAGAGCGTTTCTCCATTTTTCCGCCTCAATTTCAATATCATTAAGTTCCAAACAAGCAGTAGGCACCCCATCTTTCAATGTAGGAGCAACAAATTTAAGCTTCATGCCTTTCATTCCAGCTCGCGTAGGCTTGCCAACATTTTGGGGAATGTCATGTTGTGATTCCGTTTCTGATTCACTTTCAGCATCTTCGAATATCTCTTCCACGAACTGTTGTTCTCTTATCTTATTCTCCTCTTCCACATCTGGTTGTGGAGCTTTCCTCGCTGCATCTGCCTTTGATGTCTCTCCAATTTCAAGTGATGATGTCGGTAGTGTTACATTGCTATTCGGAGCTTGCACCTTCAGATCTGCCTTATTTCGTGGCATTTTTCCCCTGGCTTGACTCATAGTACCTCTAGAAATCCCTGGGGAGAATTGCGGTGAGTTATCGTACAACAAAATCTTCCGAAGTCTCCCTCGTTTTCCCATAGAGAAGATGACCGACGCACGTTAACACCCAGTAACTAACATGCACCTCTATTGGAGAACCTTCATAAATTCTCAAGATCAATATTTATTTTTCCATCACCAGTCGGAGAACTTATATAAAAAGAGTAATATTTTCTTATAAAAAATTAATTTTGACCTAATTAGTAATTTTTGTAATAAGTATTACAACTATTAATATGGGACGAGATGATTTATAAGTATTGCAACAATTAATGTGGGACGAGATGATCAAAGCTAAGTATGACTAATAATACATTGCAATCTCATTAGTACAATAACGAAAGAGATCTCAAAATATCAATTTGTGACGAGATGATTAGATGTATACAACAATTAATATCGTATACAATGAAATTTTTGACAAATTGTGAGCTATGTTTAGTTTGTACAACAAAAAAATAGTTTGATTTCTTGTGGCTAAAAAAAGTGTAATAAAATCAAAAGTAAAACTTCTTTTATATCAATTATCGAAATATTATTACTCCAAAATAATATTATAAATTTTAATGTTCATGCTTATAGATTGCAATAAAATATAATAAAATTAAAATATTTGTAAAAGGAAGTGCAATAAAATTGAGTTTACTATGAGTGTAGGAAAAATACTAAAAACTAACATGCCACAATAAAAATAATATTACTCTCATATAAATAATATTGTAGTATTTTTATGATTACATACTTAAAAATTATAACATAATGTAATTTCCCGTCACCGATGCGGATTCGAAGCCTCTCCTTGAATTTAGGTCCTACGTGACGCAATCTCGGTTGAGTATTTCTATTTATCTTAAATCTTCATTTTATATATTTATTCATGTGTTCTATTATTTAATATTTAATACTCTTAAAACTTCCATAATCAAATATAGAATAAGAATCTACCTAAATCATGAAAATCTCCTTCAACAAGTAAATATATTTAAAGCTTAATTATATGTTATATAACCTCTAAAAAATCGTGTACATAAGATTGTCCAACAAATTAATGTGTATAGCAAATTTAAACTTTCAAAAATATGTATAGATAAAAATCTTCCAAATATAATATTCAAATATAAATTGCATAGTAGATTGTATTTAAAACGTGTATTAGTGTGTGTAGCTATTTGTATAATATATAATATATTATGCCACATATATTTTGTATTTCCTAAATTCTTTAATTTGTGTCTTCTTTGTATTTTATATAAAGTTTTCTATTTCACGTCGCTTTTAAATAACACACCACTCTTTGAAAACCTTTATAAATACTTAAAATCAATGTATATTTTCCCATCTTGCAATTTGTTTTGCTGAGCCGATTTAGTTTGGCCAATTGACTTATTAGCCTAATAAAAAGTTTTAATTTTATTAAATTTTTTAATTTAACCAATTATTAAGTTGTCAATATTAATTTATCAATTTAATTGGTTAAATAAATAATTTGATTTTATTAATATAATAATTTGATCAATATATTAAGTTGTATATTATTTGATTGGAAATCATTCCAAAACTTGAAGATTTGGCACGTAATATAAGTTTTCTAATATATATGATATATCTTATAAGAAGTTTTCATATCATATGTTTGTAAAAATATTTGTATACATAATTTCGGCTTGAATAATGAAAAATCTTTGTCCAATAAATTCTCTGGTTTTCATTATATTCATCAATAACCTACCGATAACATGAGAAGCAAGGGTGAATCCAAAAAAATTTCATTGAGGGAGCACAAAATAACGATAAAATATAGAGTTGGTCTCTCGTGAGACGCGTCTCACAAGGTGAGACGCACGCGTGGTGCGTGCACTGCACGCGCCCGCGCTTCACGCACGGCGCGTGTTGTGCACGCGCCCTATTTTTTTTTATGCACAGCATCATATATTCATATGCACACCATTTAATGTTCATATGCACACCGAAGAATATCTATATGCACCAACTTTTTCTAGTTTTTTTTTTATTTTTTTATTTACATTTTTTTTAATTCCGATGGAGCCTTCGGCTTCGATTTTACGGCTCCGCCTTCGCTCCGATTACTAATATAAGGATAATCTTCGGGCAACAATTTGGACTTTTACGGCTTGCTCGAATCTTGACCAACGAAGAAGAGGCAAACAAAACAACGAAGAGGCAAATAAAAAAAAGAGTGCAAAATAAATTTGGAAATTTAAAAAACAAAAATCGAAAATTGGTTGTGCTTATGGAAATAGAATATGGTGCATATCGGTTAACATGCTTGTGCATGTGGATAAACTTTAAAGTGTATATGACATGATTCAAACAAACAAGTGGAAAGAGGTTGTGCATATGAACATAAAGTGCAGTGCATCTGAATATATGGTGATGTGCATATGGACTTGTTGCAAAAAAAAATTCGAAAAAAAAGTCAACGGTTGACCGAGTCAACCCGAATCCGGACCGGGTCAACCCGGTCTCACAATGTGAGACCCGTCTCACTAGAGAAATTGCCTAAAATATAATACGCTAAAAAAATTACTGCATAATAATCAAGTCAATTAAAATAGAAACATGAATATTACTACATTGTTTCATTTGAAATATTTGGATTATAATTCAAAACTTGAATTCTTAACTTCGAATCAATTTGAAGGTCTTTTGCATCAAATTTTCCCAACTTAATTTGGCACTATCATCGGTTTTTTTCAAATAACAAATGGTGGTTCTAATGCTCTTATATAAAATCTTTCCATGATTACAAAATAAATTAAAAAATCATATGAATTCCTATATTTATTTAAGTTTATAGCTACGTACAAAAATAATAATACACATAAAAATCGTTTGAAAAAGTAACCTAAAAATATAATATACACAATTCAATATCTTATTCCCTAAAATCAAAATCATGTAACTTAATAAATTAAAATTGAAATGGAATTTCTACTAACTAAAGTGTTTAAGTTATGAGAGAATGAAAGCCCTGAAAGAATGCAAATAGTTAATTAATATCACCATATATAAATTATAATAATCAAATTTGAAAATTGAAATAAAATAGCATCAAAATTATATTAATTCTTATTCAAGCTGAGTAATGTGTAATGTATTGGGGATTTGGTTTAATATTTACTTATTTTATTACATAATTAATTAAAATATACATACAAATATATAAGAGACAAATTTTGAAATAGCCATAATAGTCATTAAAATATAAATTTTGGCCCACCCTCTTCAAAATTATAAATTTTGGCAATTTGTTTCAATTTGAAACAAAAAAAAACCTTAATGAAATGCGGAGTGGGTCAGGTAAGATTCGGGCGGGCGCGGATCGGTTCGGACGGGTATCAGGCATCTGGTACTATTGACACATTTGGTACTATTGGTATATTTGTTTTGGTACTATTTTAGACATATTAGTTCCAATTGTTCCAAAGTGTTGGTACTATTGGAACAAACGGAATCCATTTGTACCAATAGTACCAAGTCGCGAACAGCAAACCCAAAACACACATCGAAAATAACTCCGGCGAACGAGAGTGAGGCTTCACCACCACCACTAACAGAGTCGCAATATCAAGGCGACCTCTGTAGTGTCAGAAATAAAATGAAAAAACCGACGACGGTGCAGGAAAACGTGAGTAACATTCCGGCGACAGAAAAAGCCCTAGAAATCGAATTGTGGTCTGATTTCCTCCAAAATCTGAGCGATTTGAACAAAATTTGGGATGAAATTAATCGGAATTGAATTCCTAAGGTGATGAACGGATCATAATAACGATTAAATCAGTGAAAACGGAACATCAATTGAGAAAGATAGCGGTAGAAAATCTTTTGCTGTAAGTTGGTATAAAAACTCATATTTGTACCAGATGTACCAAACCGAACCGAACCCGGCCACGTCTAGACCCGTGACCCGCACCTTCCTTATTAAGGGTAGATCCGTTTCAATGTCAAAAGAATGACCAAATTTTATATTTATGAAGAGGGTGAGCCAAAATTTATACATTAATGTTCATTATAGTTATATCACATGATATTCTCTAAAATATATGTATCATTTGCAAAACAAATTTAGAAAAATGTGGGCGCACATGCCCCCCCGGTAAGGTACATCCGTCTCTGATGAGAAGATATTTCAAAATTTTAATTTGTGACGAGATGATCAGACGTACACAATAATTAGCATCGTATGCAATAAATTTTTGACAAATATGAGGTAGTTACTAAAAAACTATGAATCTTTTAAAGTATGTTTAGTTTGTAAAAAAAAAAAATTGTTTGATTTCTATATTGATTTCGTGCCGCTAAAAGAAATTGAAATAAAATCAAAGAAAATACTCTTTTCATCAATTGTCAAAATATTTTAACTCTGAATTAATATTAAATTATTTTCATGCTTATAAATTGTAAAATAATATGATAAAAATAAAAATAAGTTAAAAGGAGGTAGAATAAAAAAGAAGAAGGAGATAGAATAAAAAGAAGAAATAACTTTACAGTTCATCACTTTTGTAAGACTTCTTTAATGAATTGTTGAAATAACGTTCATCTATGTAAATAATATTATGTTACTTTTGCAGTTATATACTTAAAATTATAGCATAATGTGATTTCCCGTCGATTTTCGACGGGTTGTACACTAATTATTATTATATAAACGAAACGACTCTATCCTATGTGGCACATCTCAAATCCCTCCGTTCTCATTTATCTAAATTCTCAATTTTTTGAATTAAAATTTAATATAATATCTTTTATATATATATATATATATATATATATATATATATATATATATTCTAAAATATCTAATTCTCATATCTTAGAACCCATATATATTTAACGTAAGATTTTTCCAAATTAGCATCATATTTGGTTTATGCAACAAGTTTAATTCATAAAATATTAAACAAATCATATCTTTTAAATGGGCACGCCACACAAGAGTATGGTAACTTCTAAAATCAATAAGGAGTACGTTTCGTGGTTGGATACTAGGATATAATATAATGTTTGTTAATTTCGGTATAGATAGAAATAATATAATATTTGTTAATTTGTTATCATTGTTATTATTATTATATATCTATTTATATAAACGAATATGACTCTACCTAAAAAAAATTATATGACACACTCCTCATATTCCTCCATTACTATTTATCTAAATTCTCAAATTTTTTATTTATTAAATACTAATCATAATCATCATATTACTAAAAGGAAAATGATTATTGCTTTGAAAAAATCCTACGTAGCACCTCTATTAATCTATCATTCCTATTTATCTAAATTCTCAAATTTTTGAATTTGTAAATATAAAACGATAGATTTTAAAAATCTACTAAAATTGTGTCCCACATCGTTTTTGACTTTTTTCAATGAAACTTCACCTATTGAAAAACCTATAAATACCTAGAATCACTCATCTTTTGCACCACGAGTTTTATTTAGCCAATTTATTTATTAGTGACCTAATAAATAACTATATTTTTATAGTTCAATTAATTTAATTTAATTTGACCAATTTTTTAGTTGACCGAGTAAATAATTATTTTTTTTAGGGAACCAATTTATTAGATGACCGAATAAATGGTTCTAAAATAATTTGGCTAATTTATTGGTTGGCTGAATTAAAATGAGCTCCCGTATCAATCACTTCCATTCCTCAAATAGTCTAATATTTTTTATTTAATTTGATAAAAATATTTAATTTAAATTTGATCAATTTAATTAGTTAGACGGATCAATTCCCAACCGACGGGTACCTTAACTCCGGATACCACGTGGCATATTTACATTGTGAATTTGAGAAAAAAAATAATTAAGTTTAATTTGGTCAATTAATTAGGTAGATGAGTCAATTTCTAAACGACCGGTACCTCAACTCGGAATACCATGTGGCATGTCTTCATTCTTTATTCGTATTTTTTAAAATTTTCATTTTATGCATTTTTTCGTTTTCATAAATTACGCACTTATAAATCAAAACCGTGGTCAGCGGGCCGATTTCGACCCGTAAAATGTGGCTGTAGACGGGCCAATTTCCAACCGACTGGTACCTCAACTCGATTTTTTTTTTCATTTATGCATCTTTTCATGTAATTTTTAAAATCTAGAATCATCGGAATTTCAATTTTACATAATCGATAATTGTAATTAACAAATATTATTGTACGGTTAAGGACAAGAACGAATAATACAATCAACTTTTTTTATTAAATTTTGTATCTATATAAATTCTAAATAAGTTCATCAATTACACACTTATAAAGCAAAGACCGTAACTGTGGTGGTAGACGGACCAATTCCCAGTTGACGGGTCTTGCTATGCGAATTTTGTTATAAAGAAACACAAATGACTGATTTTTTAATCGGGTTTGAAATAAGTACGGGTATATAAATTTCAAACAAGTTTGAATAATCCTAAATATACCGTCTCAAATTGTTTGATTAATTGTCTACGTCGGAAAACGTTGAATGTATAGAAAAATTAGCAGTAAATTTACTAACAATTTGTTCGGGCCAATTCCGACTCAGAATTGTGCGCCATTGAGGGACAGATTCAATCCTAACAGAGCAACTTTTTTTTTCTTTTTTTTAAAGACAAATAAATATTTGTTGTATAAAAAAAAGAACAACTTCAATTCTCATACAAAATCAACACAAGACAATTTCTTTGAGAAGTAAATAATTTTTGTCTCACAACAATTTTGACAAGAAAGAGGGATATGAAAATTATCTATAAAAATAATAGGTGTGAATTAGGTTTGAATTTTTAAAGGGTATTACTAAAATAAATAAAAAATAATTAACAAACAATATCTTTCTTATATTATCACATAGTAGTATTAAATTTTATTAATTTTAATAAATAATAATTAAAAAATTTAAGTATGATCATTAAAAAATTAAAAAATATATATATATAAAGACAAAATACTTAATTATGAATGACATGCACTCTAGTTTGTTTTTCTTGTCTAGCTATATGTCAAAATTTGATAAATATTTACACTTGTATTCAATTAATTTTTTCACGTGTCATTGTACATTAAATAAAATACATGGATGAAATTTTTCTGAAGTCCTAAATAATTAAAATTGGATGCAATTCAATATGAACTTTTCTATAAAAGTAACTATATTTTGAACATAATAAAGTGTAATGATCCAATGGAAAACATATTTATTTGTTATATAGAAGGTAAATAATCTAATGATTTGTAATAATATATACTCCTTATATGCTTAAAATTTAAATTAAATTTATATCTATGAATATATTGGTATATTAGAGTGCACATGTTACTACAATATATACTGATAGAAGGTACTTTGTGTATCTTAAATAATATGTACTCCTTATATGGTTATAATTTTAATTAAATTTACATCTATGAATATGTTCGTAATATTAGAATGCATATGTACTACTATATATTGATAGATATACTCTCTCCATCTTGATAGCAATGCCTTACTTTATGAGAGCATAAAGTAAATAATAGTAATTGATTTTTTTAATATAATAATAATTCGATATTGATATCTAATTTTCTCTTTTAATATGTGAACTACTTTTTGTAAGCTTTAATATGTGAAATATAGCTTGTATGTATTTACATGTAAAAATAATGATTGAACAAAAGAAATGATTGAACAATATAATTACTTGAAAACGACGTGAACCTAATGCACTGTATATTATTATACTTTATTATGAATCCTACAATTAGCATATCTTCATTATTCAATCGAAGCTATAGTGGTTTATGAAGTGGAAAAGGTATAAACAAGCTTGATGGTCCCGAAACGAGTTCTGGTGTATGGGGGGGGGGGGGGGAAATACACCAGATAAAGCTTTAAAAATCAACCCCCTAAAAATATCACAACCGAGTAAGAAGACTCGGCTGGAATCACAACTGAATAGAAAGACTCAGCTGGACTCACAACTGAGGAAGAAACACTCAGTTCGAAGTGAAGTACTGTGCGGAATGTGGTGGAAAATAACTCGTTTAAAACTAACTCACGCTTTTATGCACGGTTGGTCAATAACCAAAACAGTTGAAAATGTTAAGATGCAGTTTGTATGCTGGTTAGTTGGTCAGTTGAAAATGCAAGAAATAACTGAATAAAGAAAAACACAAGCACACAGAGATTTAACGTGGTTCGGAGATAACACTCCTACGTCCACGGGGAGTTGTGAGTCCACACAACTCAGTCCAAGTTCTTCTGGACAAACCACACAGTTTACGCGGGCTGTGCAACCGTTAAGGATAAGTTTGCGGGTACTTATCAACCTTACAGATTAGTTTACGGGTACTAATCAACCTGTCTACTCAGGGTCCTAAAACCTTTTCAGGTATGAAAGATAAGGTTCCAACTAACAGCTCGAACAAGAAGTGAGTTGGGATCTAACACTCTACGAACTCTCACAAAGTGATGTTCTCAAGGTTCGATCTAAAGACACTCAGACACAATCTAATGCTCTAGAACTCTCAACAAGTGATGTTCTTAGAGACTAAATCTAATTCAGCTCGAGTAAGGAATATAGTTCTTTCTTTCGCTCTGTCTCGTCTCGTGTGTCTTCTCTTGTATGTCTTCTATCTTCTTCGAATGAATGAAGGCCTCTATTTATAGGCGGAGAGTATCAACTAGTCGTTGGAGGAGCTGTTGATTTCTGTTCTTTGAAAGCGATGGCTTGTCTCTGATCTCTGCAGACTTTCCCGATATGGCATCTGTGCTCTTCTGCTTTCCATCTGAGATAGCCTTGTGTTGGGCCAAATGGGGTAATGACTGAACGGTCAAACCCTCACGTGACTTCCTTTTTGAAATTCAAATCTTAACAACAGACTTCTAACAAGGAGAGGTCGGTTAAGACTTTCGATCTTCAACTAGCTTGTTCTTCAACCGATGTTCTATCTGCCAACTAACAGTTGAACTCTCAGCTGACTTCATCTTCAAGCTGTTGATCTTCTTGGTTGAGTTCTACAACTGATGTTCTGAAACTGAACACTCAGTTGTCTTCCTTGTATCTGATCAGTTGGGTTCGAACGCTCAGATGGCTTTCTTTCATCTGATGTTCTCTTTCCCTTTATTGCTTCTCATCTGATGAACGCTCAGTTGTTTTCCTTACAACTGATGTTCTATCTCTTGAATGTGACTTCCCCCTTTTTCCTTTGGATACTTGACCATTGATCTGAACCTTGAACGTAGCTTCCTCCTTCTTGATTCTCATCTTATGAATGCTCAGGTGATGTTCTCATGTCTTCCCCCTTTTTGCATTCTGATGAAATGAACGCTCAGTTGTCTTTCTTCACAACTGATGTTCTGTCTCTGAGTGAAGCCTTGTTGCCATCTTCAGCTGGAGACCTGTAAAGATAAAATCTTAACAATGCTCAAACAGCAAGCCTAAATGCTAACATTAGGTTCTGGCAACATCTACTCGGTTGGGGTCAGTCGGTTTTGGAATTCATCAAAACTCTTACTAATAAATTTCCCAACAAAGCTAGTAAAATTCAATTTTATCTCTATGTCTATAACATAACTATAATTTAAAAAAAAATATGTTGGTGTATAATAACAGTGTATTTAATAAAACAAAAGAAATGAAAATACATAATAGAATGACTTGTTCTAGAATATGCTCTGCATTAATGAATTTTATTGCATTGAGTCCTTAGTTTACTTGAGAATTGAGAGCTAATTAATAGATATATTCGAACTAATAAAACAACATCTTTTTTTTCTTTTTTTTACTTGGAAAAATAGAAGTGATGGAATTTAAACATTAAACTGCATCTATAACCACAACACTTACTTCAAAATTGAAAAAAGAAATGGTTCAAATTATAGCAAAACAACACAAGTTACCCATTGTGAAGAAGTGTGAAATATGGCGTACCTATATTCTGTAAGAGCTGCTAGTGCTAGGAGTCCATTTTGATAATTTCATCTTTTCGAGGCCTCCCTGAACCTGAATAAGTAAGGCCCCGTTAGCTCCCCTTTTTCTTACATTCTGATGGCTTCGATATGTCTTTTTCGAAAAAAATGAAACACTTTCATTATTATTCATTCTTACCCCATGCAATGCACGTTAGGCTATCCAACCTGTCACTGGCGTTGTAGCGAGCGAGTCTGAGCCAGGCGTTCCCGTCTTTCTTTCCTCAGAGTTCGAGTTCTGGACCTCCCCTGGTGGATGGGTAATACCCGGAGTAGCCATTTATGATACTATGCAATTTGTACGACCAGAAGTCCATACAATATGCATGGGATTGGCCGCGTCAATGGGATCTTTTATTCTGGTTGGAGGAGCCCGATGAAGTGCGCCTTCGGAGAAAGATCAGAAAAATTGATTGGTTATTTGTTGAATCGACTGGTCACTCATGCTTTTCTGTTAAAAAGAAAGAAGAAGTTGGTGCCTCGGGTCCTTGTCACTTTTTGGCAATGGCATTAATATCTTTACTCAAAGCAAGGCAATAACTCCTTTTTAGCTCATATGGCATATAAGGGGTCACCCCACCAATTATAGCCGTCAAATAGCTACCCAACTCTCTCAGCTAATTATATGAGAAACTCTCAAACTCGTCAATCGTTTCAATTAGCATAGGCATGTTTAATTATTAAATAAAGAGAAAGAATATAGGAGTTCAAATAAATTAGGTAAGATAAATTGTTAAAAAGGTAAGTTCCATTCCATATATATGATTTAATAATTTGTTATAACAAAATACATTATATTATATATTACTTATAAATATAATATATTGTATTACGATATTGCTCTTAATTTAAATATATAATAATGATATTTTAGACAAAACACATTTTGTAAAATAAGACTCTTTTTATATTAATATTAATTAATATAGATATCATAACTGTAATTCTTTTATTCCTCTGTTTTCTTCTTCTGTTTAATAGAGAAGGAACCAAGGGAAAAACAATTTATACCAATCAGGGTGTGTTTACTTTGATGTAAAAGAAATATTAAAACAATTGGTCTGTATTTGGTTATCAAACAACGGAGTCGAAGCTAGAGTCAATTGTAATTAGTTGATCAATTCGATCGGATAGATTGTGTTTCACAAAATGCACTTCCAAGTTGAAAAGTTACCCTTCTTCTTTTTTACGTGTAGTTTTCCAGAATTTTGTTGTTCATAAGAAATTGTTCGAAAATTTTCCAACCCAGTTGAATTAAAAATGAATTTTTGAAAAAATTTAATGAAATTTTAAATATTGGAATTTTATATACATCCTGCAACCAAACAATGGATTAAAGATTATGCATTATAATACACCCAAGCAAACAAGATATTAAAATCATATATAATAAAAGACATATCAGTTAACGTATCATGTCTTATCCCATACTACCTAGCAAACGAGCGCATATAAGTATACGATTCAAACTGGATCGACGCTGTCTCACACTGTGATACCTATCTCACATGATAATTTGCCTTTTAATTTAACCCACCCACTAGCCTCTTTTATTCTATTCTTCATTTTTTACTTAGCTTTGAATTAGGCATTTTGGATCCCTTTGTCATTGTGGCCGTGGTTTTGATTACGTTGGACCGCCTGCACGATTTAGTTAGGAGATGTCTGCCTTTTTCTTTCCTTCCATGTTTGTTATACATGGTTGAAAGTTTCCATCTATTCTATGAAATGAATTGGATTATCAGTCTATCAACAATATACTTCCTCCGTTCCGTTCATCTTGATGCATATGGGGTGTTGTCTGGAGATGGAAGTCCCTCTTCTCGTCTACGAGTATGTGCATAACGGTATTCTTTATCATCACATACATGAGGATAATAATACTGGTCAATTATTTCTGATAATGAAGGAATCATGATTCCTTTGACAAATGATAACAACTATAATTGGACAAGTGCGTTTGATTTTCCGATAAAATTCATTTTCTGATTCTTTTCCTATCATGCTTGAGAAGGAATTTCGGCAATTAAGTGGCTGCTCATCAGGGCTTATTGCTTAATCTTTTCATATTTCTAGATTATAAGGTTCAAATCAAAACATGTTTGCTTAGCCTAATTTTTGAGACATAAATATTCTGCTAACTAACTTTGATGGGGTTATGTAATTGGGAATTGAAGATGGTAATGAGATGAATTTTACCAACTAGTTCAATTAAAAGAATAGCTCTTTTGAAATTATGCATTTGGTTTAACATTGTGTTAGACTGTCTGTAGTGGTAGTGTCTCTAAAGGGTGTCTCTAAGGATTTTTTGGAGATAGAGACAGTGAGCTGCAGTGGGGCTGTCTCTAAGAGGTGTCTCTAAGGAATTTTTGAATTTGTATTTTGCATTCATTTTAATAAAAAAATTTGAAAATTTGAAAATTTCATTAATTTAAATAAAAATACATTACTAGAAATAAAAAAAATACATTACTAGAAAAAAAAAATTACATTGCTAGATATAAAAAAAAATTAGATACTAGAATATTTAAAAAAAAAACATAGCCGTTGTAGGGGAAAAAATAACTAAGCCCATCCGCGACGTCGTTTGATGTCCATGACCATCATCATATGGAGCTTCAACTGCTCCGGCGTGTAGTTTGACGTATCAGTGTTGATGATCCTTGCATCGGTGGCGTCTTGTTTCGCCAGAGCACACTCCCTCATTGCCTCGGCGAGGTTGTTCTTCGCCGCGATGATGTTGCTTAGCCTTTCAATTGTAGAGTCGACCATCGACCCGAACTCCGCCTCCTCGCTCACCTTCTTGTTTCCCTTTCCTCTGGCCGCCCTCGCCTCCGCCTTTGCCGCATCTCGTCCCTGTGAACAAGGGGGAGCCGTGCTTTCCTCTTCTGTTGCCTCGCTCGATCCGTGCAGCGTTCCAGATGAGGTGTAGGCGTCTTCGGCCGTATTCTTCGTCCGCTTCATGGACGGAACGTCGGGAAATTCCTGGTGGATGAATTTGGGGTAGTCCTGCAAAATTTCTCATGCACCAAAATGTTTGAAGCGGCTCCCTTCATGGGCCTAGAATATCTGCTGGGCTTGCTCGATGACCATGTCGTCGGAGGCGCCGCTGGGCCTTTTCTTCGTCGCCTTGTCGTAGGCGATCATCCACTCCTTCACCCAGTGGGAGATCCGCCCAAAGAAGCTCTTCACTGTCTTTGTGTTGAGGTCGTCGTCGAACATGGTATTGTACCTCTCCGACACACGTCCCCAGTATTTGTCGCCACTTTGATCTCTGCCGAGGATGGAGTTGCACGTCTCCTCTTTCCAGATTTGGGCGACGGCGGTCCCTTGTTCCATCGTGTAACTACACCTCTTTGGTTTGGCGTCGCCGGCCGGATGAGGAGGTGGAGGGACATTTGAGACGGTGAGATCGGCCCGTTCCTTCCCCTTGCTTTTGGCCCGTACCTTCCCCTTGCCTTTGACTGGTGCCGGCTCGGACGACGGACTGTCTTCGTCGCCCAACACAGTGTGGAAGGACTCGCCGACGGACGAGTTGAGATTGATAGAATCAAGCCCCGCCCCAGTATATCCTCCGTATTGCGCGTCGTCCGCCATTTTAGGGGGTCACCACGACGACGACCATGGATTGTTAGGATCCATTTGCGAGAAGATAATGTGAAATTGATGCGAAAAGATTTGAGTGTGAATATGGTGTGAATGTGGTGTGATGAAATGTGGTATTTATAGTTAAAAATGTGGGGTAAAAAAATAAAAATCGGCACAAACATAGCCGTTTTGTACCATTTAAAAACATAGTTGTTGCCTGATTTTTTCTTTTTTTTTTATGTATGGCGCGTGCATTGCACGCGCCGATTTAAAAAAAAAAATCCAGCGCGTGTAATACTTGCGCCTACTTGAGACGGTCCCATCGGCTCGGGACGGGCTCGAGACGCCGTGAGCTATAGTGGCGTGTCTCGTCGCCGTGGGTGTCTCGAGACACCCGACGAAACACCCACTGCGGATAGTCTTAGTACTTGTGACGAGATTATAAAAAGTAGCAACATAAAAGGCTGCTCCTATTAAGCATAAATGAGGGAAATTATAATGGTAAGGGTATGTGTAATAATACATGTTGCATAGAATTTCTTGCATAATAGTTTAACCAAAACATCACAGTATCACTTTTTCAGGCTTTGCATCAAAATGGTTGAACTAAATAATGTAAATATGATTGCTCTAAAAAATGGAAATATTAATGCACACTTAAAAAAATCATTAACATATTTTTCAATACTTTTTACATAACATATTTTCCAATTGATTATCATAAAATTGTACGCGTCGTGAGGTAAATTAATTGGAAATTTGGTGGAAGGTTTCAACTGCAAATAAATACTTAACCCACAAGTCACTAATCACCTCACGCGGAGTAAGGGCTTCGTTTCTTTGTATTTTTTATTTTATATATTTATTTCTTGGGGATTCAAATACTACTACTGGTTATTCATATTACCGCGTTGCACGTTTATAGTATCCCACAACTTATCTGACTTGACCTACACGACCCACAACCAATTGACTTTAATACGTTATCCCTCACCCACAATTTATTACTATGTCCTTGATCCATACGAAAATTAAGATAAAAAGACGTAATAAGATAGAAATAAATGAAAATGGATAGGTTTTATATTGGATATGAGATATCTTAAATGATATATCTATTTAAAATAAGTGAGACAAATCTATATATCTATATAAATATATTGAAATAGAAAAGCTTTGAGAAAAATTTCCCACCAAAAATTTTCTCATTAGTTCTATGTATGGATTAGTTAATATATTCAATAATTAATATTAATTTGTTTAATATTTATGTAATAAAGTTTGTATTTATGCATTCATTTATTTATGTATTGACTAATTAATATTCTTTCATTAAATATATATGCATTCATCAAAATATTCCATTATTATAGTGTTATGATCAGACTCTTTATTTTAGTTGGGGCTTCAAATTTGCCGGTACCCATTATACTCTCATGTAATTTTATTATATTGCTAATAAATTTATACCATTCTACTTTTAAGTTTTCGTATCAAACGAAAATGCTTAAACTAACATAAACTCAATTTGTAATATAGATTATACAAATTAGATATATTTATACTTAACGTTGTGTAATATTTTGCTAATTTGGATAAATTTTAAGGAACACTATTTAGCAATCATCTATTACTTATTTTAAATAAAAATTCTCACACCGTAGAACTAAATTTAAGATATACCATTGAAATAAATTCGATAAAGGTCAATATATCTACACAAGACAAAATTATAATTTGATTTATAACGTAGTACCACAAAAATTTATTAATTTTGAATTTCTCATCATTTTAAATTCTTTACCTTTATATATACTCTTTCCGTCCTCACTTAGTATTGTGTGGGGAGCGTGCACATGTTTTAAAAAAAAAGTAGATAAATATTTGGTATGGATCTTTTAAGTGAAGGATGAGACTCATTTAGAATGTGTTGTTAATTTCTTAATGGATGTAGAAATTTTATAAGAGTAAATATATTGAACTTTTAATGGTAAAAAGGTAAAAAACATGTTCTAAAAAGAAAATATTATACTAATCTGTAACGTTTAAAAAAGGAAAATAACATACTAATTTGGGACGGAATGAGTATTTTATTTCTCGTGCATTGCACTAGGTGCCGTTCTAATTGAGTGGAAAGGGAGTAATTTTATTGATAGTAATAATAGCTACAATTAATAATACTAAGAATAATAGTAATTAAGAAGTTGGGAATTGTAGGGAAACACAAAGCAAAGCGTATGGTTAAAAACCAACTGAATTGTTCAAAATATTAATCAAGTAATTTTTATTTTATTTTTTGTAAAACTAAGCCATTGAGCGATAATCTTTGTTTGCTTTCGTTAATTTAGACTGAAAAGGTCTAAAAATAAATAAATAAGAGAGAGAAACTTCCTCCGCTGCAGACAATAAACAACCTGGAAAATTGAATTTATAATATTATAATTATGATTCATAATTTTATTCGCTATCAACGACCGAAACCGATTGAGATCATCCGTCTCCCTCGTATAACTTCTCTTCTGAGTTCTGATCCAAAATATTCAGCGCTATATCTAAATCTTTTGAAGAAACCCGAAATTATAATGCTTTATTGCTCTAACAGTTGCGAAGATTAGCATCACTGTTTGATCGCACTTATTGAAGATGAAGAAATCAAAGTTTTTGCAGAATTCCAAGGACATACTTTCCAGGAGCTTTAACCCTACAAAATGGTAGATCCTGCTCAATTCTCCACGAATTCAGATGTAGATAATGTGTTTTTGTGTGTGTTTGTAGTCCTTTTATCTCTAGTTTTGTAGTTTGAATTCATTGTTTGGTAGTCCGCTGTTCGAATTTGTTGTGAATTTGTGATTAATGGCCTGATTCTGTCTACCACAATTCTGGTTTTTATGTTATTTTAATGCGAATTGGTGTTGAATTTGTTGTTTTAGAGGTATAATAACTAGTAGTTGTTGAAATTGGTGCAGCAAAACGTCGTTGAGATTGGCAACTTCGAGGTTAAAGCTCTTGAAGAACAAGAAAGAGGTGCAAGTGAATCAGATGAAGAGGGAAATAGCTCAGTTACTCGAAACTGGGCAGGATCAGACGGCTAAAATTCGAGTAATTTTTCTTACAAAATTTACCTGGATGTGTTATAGTAGATGACTTTGAAGTTTCAAAGTATGTCAGTTGGTCTTGATTTCTGATTCCTAGTAAATTATAAGATGGATAAAGCTTAGGAACTAATGCATTACCCATAGATTATGCTGCTAATGGTCCTGCTTGATGTCATTGCTATTATCAATTCCCATAAGTTCTAGAGGAAAAGGGGTTTGGAGAAGCTTAGCTTAGAATGACTCTTTTAGTATATTACTTATGATCCTTCCACACAAGTATTTCTTCTTGTTCATATTAACATATATAAACAGCATGTGGCATGTTCTTACAATTTTATTATCATTGATTCTGGGACGAGAATTAGTCAAAGTACTGCATAGGAGTGCCAGAAATTTTCTAGTGTCCGGTTGTTGGTTGTGTACAATGTATGATATTTATTATTCAATAGATGTTCTCAATGACCTTATCTGTCGAACTGTTAATCCAGTTTAGGTTAGTGGTAATTTGATAGTCCTGCCAAATCAACCAGCATTGAACCTGGTTTTTGTGCAGTAGGCAGTTGGATTTCCTAGCACTTCAATTAATATAAATAAGACTTATTTTAATTTTCACATTACTTTTAGCTGTGTGAAAGTCCTTCTGAAAATACTTGAACATGGTAGTTGCAAAGTGTTCAATTTGTATATTACTAATAATTTGTAACATATTTTTAGTCATCGGTAGTTTACCTGGGGCGTGCTGGCTGCATGTACTTTAGCTCAGGCCAAATATTGTATGGCTGCAGTTGTTTCTATAATAGAAATATCAATGAATTTGTTCTAATTTACTGTCTAACTTCAAGAAAATCTAACATCTAAGTGTTCAGAAACTCAATCGTGTAGCCAACCAGAAACCATAAATCTTGCTTTGTATTCTGCTTTCTCCTTATATTCCAACAAAATGCTTACAAGAGATAACTTTCGTGATAATCTATCATTTTCAGGTTGAACATGTGATTAGGGAAGAGAAGTTGATGGGTGCATATGATCTTCTTGAGATTTATTGCGAACTAATTGTTGCACGTCTGCCCATAATTGAGACACAGAAGTACGTATTTCGTGCGCCCTAGAATACTCGTATTATTATTTTTTATATGGTTGATAGCTAGATTTTTAATCGTTATTTTTATATTTTAATATTTTTGCATCCACAATATTCAAATTACATAGGTTATAAGGTGGATGGGTTTCTTCATCTTCTACATTTTGTTTGCATTTATTGTCAATATGGATACAATATCCTGTGCTGCTCCTGAAAACATTATTTTTATTCTGCTTTGTTATTATTCATATAGGAATTGCCCTATTGATATGAAGGAAGCAATAACAAGTATAGTTTTTGCATCTCCAAGATGTGGGGATGTACCTGAACTTTTAGATGTAAGGAAGCAATTTTCATCAAAATATGGAAAAGATTTCATTACTGCTGCCATAGAGCTTCGTCCTCAGTGTGGTGTTAGCCGCCTGGTACTTATTATAATTAATTTTTTTATTTAGCCCATCAAATTACTTGCTTGGTGAGCTTTTAATTTAATTCTCTCTCTTCTGCAATTGCAGTTGGTGGAAAAGTTATCTGCTACGGCACCTGATGGACAGGCCAAAATTAAAATTCTAAGTACTATAGCTGAGCAGCACAATGTTACATGGGATCCTAAGTCATTTGAAGAAAAACTTTCGGTATGTGCCACTGATCTGCTGAATTGGTTTAGTTGATTTGGAGATTCTACATAATTCTACATATAGTTTTCTTGAGCATTGTGGTATTCTAGAGGTGGAATAATATTCCAAAAGATTCATGTATAATGCATTAACTCCTATTTTACCAGGGTGAGTCAAGTTCCATCAAGAAGGAGAATGAACTGTATTCTGATCCTCCTCATCTCGAAGCTGCAGAAGTGCACTCTCGCCCAAGCACCAACGTGAATAATTCTACTCTTAACTCTGTTCAGCAGGATGCTAAAATCTCAAAAGGAGCAGAAAACCTACCTCCTGCCCGAACTTCTGTTGTCAGCACAACATCTGAACCTAAAGCTGGGCCTGCAGGTACATATACTTACGTCAATTGAGTAAGAACTATTGACTTTATTGCAGTTGGTCTTCCTTCTTAAGTGCATTATTCTTAATTCCTGTAATAGGTGAGGAGATGCCACAATCATTTAAAACAAATACCCATAGTAGCCACCTGAATGGGCAAAGGTGGAATATGGAGTTCAAGGATGCTGCATCTGCCGCACAGGCAGCTGCCGAGTCAGCAGAACGAGCAAGTTATGCTGCTAGAGCTGCTGCTGAACTTTCAGGTCATGGTAGGATTTCGGGGCAGTATTATACTGAATCACATAAGCCAAATGCTTATAATTCAAAAGATGATAGACTTGAAACTCCCCCCAATTTGAATTCATTCGAAAGAGTTTCTGAAGCATCTGTGAACAAATCCTCTTCAGAATATACTAAGTTAGGGAATGAGCATGTAGACAGAATTAAAACTGGCAATCCTGTGACATCCACGAGATCTGATGTCGGTGATCGTGGTGGTTCAGAGGAATATAGTCAAGCAGTTCCTTCAAAGTCTAAAGCTTCAGCTGATGATGACTCTTTGCATCAAGGTGCCTCATCGGTACATGAGTATACTCGGGAAAAGTCCTCTAAGGAAGTATCTGAACCGGAAATGGTTACGAGGAAGCAGTCTTTCAGTTACGAGACTGAAAATGAAAACATCTGGCCAGAGAAAGTTGATAATCTCGGAGAAGGAATGATCGAAAAAGAGAAAAGTTTTAGCTCTTCTTATTCTCAGTATGGTGATTCTGATTATGTCAACATCTTTGCGAATTCTGAGGAACCGAAATTTGAAAATGATATTGGTGAGGATCCGTCTGTGCGTACAAGTGAGCTCAGCATTCAAGATGAAGCTCCCCAGATAAGCTCTCACGACTTTGTTGCTGCTTCTTTTGACCAATCTGATACTGATAATGATGATCCCGTGTTTGATAGAGGCCCTTCATATGATGAGCAGAACTTAGAGTTTCATTTGTACTCATTAGGCCGAAAATCACCTGAGCGAACATCAATAAACACAGATTCTTGGAATCCTAGATCTAGCTCGAATTATACAGCAGAGTCTGCTTCTCCACCATCATATTTTACGCGAGAAGAATCATTCCCTGATATTTCTGAAAACACTACCCTAAGAGAGAATTCTGAGCTGGATAGCTTTCCAGCAGTGAGATTTGATAATTCTAATGGTCCATCCTCAGAAAGTGATGATGAGGACAGAAATGCTAGTAGTATGATAGAAGATTCTAGAGACCTGTCACATGAACAAAATGAAAGAGAGCGATTAGTTAATTTACAGTTTGATGAAGAAATCATACAGCCAGTTGCATCGCCCTCTAAGAACAAAGGATCGTTAGCATTTGGCAGTAAACAGCTTTCAAATTCTTCAGATGATGAATTGAGTTCCTCTGACGAAACGCATTTGAAAAGAAGCCAAGTTAACATGTTTGATGCAGATTTGAAGCCATCTGCTAAACAGCCAGCATTGGGATCTAAGAACTCTCAGATAGAGTCGAACAACATTGGTGATGAATCTGATCCCGAGAGTGGAGTGGGGCTGAATTTCGGAAAATTGACTGGTGGATTTCGCCATAAGGGTCACAACCATCTGCCTTTCTTTAAGAATCGACTGGATGCATCACCATCTGTCGAGAAGGAGGCAGAGACTACTGCCATAAGTACAAGCTCCATTGCCCCTTCTCTTGTTGAGCATCCTGATGCCAGCACAATGCCAGAACATAAGACAACCTCAACAACTCAAGGTCTGCACTCCGGATCAGATAGTGACAGCTCTGAAGAAGAAGAAATTCTACAAAAGAGTTCTGGTCGTAAACAGCCTCGTAGTGATAAAACAGCCAAAACAAAGTTGACACTGGGATATTCAAATTCAGTTTTTTGTTCTGATGACAGTGACTTGGATGAGCATTCTCCAAGGGAGCCTGTTACGAGCAAAAGTTATCTGCGAGGTGGGATCTCTCGAAGAACAAAAGCTTCTTCGTCTGGTTCCATGAAAAATCCTAATTCAAAGGTGCATCTGAGATCTGAAGCACTGGATTCTGATGGCATAGATAGAAACCCCACGACATCTTACGAAACTGAAACTCCAAAAAGACACGAGTCCTACGGGAGGAACTCAGGTACACAGGAAAAATACGAGCAATCTATCTCCGGAGTTCCTTCTGTGCTTGCTAATTCAAATACTCGGGGATATACAGAGCAGCCCGACTCCTCAAAAAGTTCTGTAATGAAGCAGGAATCTAAACAACAGTTCAAGACTGAATCCCATTATTATGATGACAGTCTGGGAAAGCACTCTTCAAGTTTCTATGCTCCTGATTATCAAGAAGAGTTTCTTCCCTCGAGTGGGAAGTCTAGTCGGTTGGGAAAATCCGAGCAGCAAATACCAGCAGAAGTGGCTGCTAATTCAAGTTCATGGGGAACTCCAGACAAACCAATCTCAGGAAAAGCAACTTCCAATATAGTGCAAAAGCCTAAGATCTCCCAGAAACCATCTTCTGTAGAAGTGGCAAACCCCCAGCGAAAGGCAGACGCAGACGTAGATGCATCTGTTGGCAGTGGAAATCCAAAGACATCAACTTCGTCTTTAAATAAAGATGGCGATAATACCAAAAAAGCGAGTCATGTCCATCCTAAGCTTCCGGATTATGATGCACTTGTACAGTCCCTTAGAACCAATCGTTCCTGAAAGATGTTCAAAGTCGGCAGTTACTGATATTCGTTATGTTTATAGATATTTATAACGATGGCAGAATGTTTTGCCAGGCCAAAGATACGAATTATTTGGACAGGTTTTGTGTATTGAGTTTAACATAAAGTTTATTCGACCTGTATAGTGTCATGCCATTTATTAGTTTCCAGCAACGGATGTGACTTGACTGGAAACATTGAATGAGAGATTTGTTTCGAGTCGAACAATTTTCGTGAACAGAAAATGAAAACTGGATTGTGATAAGCAGCAGCGTGTGTTGAATTCTCTAACTAAACAGAATTTCATGTTCACGTCCAACTCTCAATTATCTAACAGGTAAGTTTGCAAAATCGAGATATGATGAGTAATAAACTTTAATAGTTTAATGGCTACTACTCACTTTTCTTTTTAGATTGTCTTGCTATATTAATGACTCATATACCTAAGTTCCCAAATCCAACCCTTCAAAAAGTATGAACGCTACTATTTTCTACTATCATTTATACCTTTTTGTTAATTAGCGTGCCATCAGTAATGACTAACAAGGACGTAAAACATTGCATTGGGAATTTGAGCTGGATATCAATAAAAAATATTTATAATTGAACTGGATGATTTCGTAGATATTACTCCCTCCGTCCCATTTTCCTTTTTTGGGTGTCCCGCTATTGATGATTTAAAACCTAATTAAATTTGTTAATCATCCAACATCATTACCTAAACACTACACTATTCACTATCTCTCTCCTCCTACATCTTACCTAAAACCACTTTATTGAACCTATAAAATACTTTATGGATCTACAAAGTACTTTATGAACTTATAAAACACTTTTTTAACAAGAATTAAATATTCTATAAAATTACACTAAACATGTGGAACATCACTTTTTCATACATGATTATCTTCTCCTTAGTCTCTGTGCCGACATGAAACGTGTCATTAATCTCGGGACGGAGGTAGTATTTTATTTAGTTTACATTCAGCAACAAAAGAACTACTATTGTTTTGCTGTCATCCCATTTTTAAATCATTTTGTTGAAATTGACCTCAACTTCTTGCGTGCCACATGCATTTACTCTTCTAAAGTCAATACATAGCACAAACACGAAAAAAAATAATCCATATTTCAGTTTTATAATTGTGAAAAAGGTCGATAATTTAGGTATCAAAGTGTAGTTTTTCCTTAATAATGTAAGTAATGTGACAGTTCCAACTGGTAACAATGTCATTCAATAAACACAAATTTCAAAATTTCCAGCTAAATTACAAGGAGGAAAAAAAGAAAATACAACAAGATAATATATGGCCATATAAATATGTGCAGCTCCTGATGCTAGTTAGCTGATTACATTGCTCTTAAAGCTGGTAATAGATGATCGAATTTACTGGTACTTAAAGATTTGTACTATATATTTTTACAGCCCTTGGAATCCCTGGTGATCAAGAATGAGACCTTATGCTAAGTAGATGACTTAAGAATAAAATTTTCTCAACAAAAGAATGTTTAAAAGTAAAATATAAATTTAAGTCAAAATACTGTCTTCGTCTACGTAGCTGAATTAAGGGGCAGGCCACCAAAATTATATAATCATGAGCTTGTTTCAGCATATATCTTTATCTGTTTAGCAAATGTTTCAGCAACGAGAAAAGGGAAAGCAATGGTGGCATCACAATGCACCTGCTTTGATAAAGGACAAGAAAAGCCGAGGATTAAAGAATCTACACAAGTTAAATCAAAGAGATGATGAAGAAGAACGGTAGAGAGTTCATCGAAAAATCAAACCTTGACAGTCTTGGCAGAACCTCGAATTTTGCCCCAGGACACAGCTTCATCAGGACGTGCACCTGAATCACTTCCATCATATTCTTGGGCGGTGTTAATAAACACTGCATAATCAGCACCATTTCGCATCATATTCGCATTACATATATGATGCTTGGGGAGCCCCCCTCCAAGTATTATCATCCCAGTTTTCCTTAGCCCAACATGAACAGCCTCACCATTCATCGCTCTAATATCTGTAAGGAAAATACGAGCATTCAGCAACCGAAGGAGGTAAACTGGAATTCGCAAGTGTTCTACCTTGGACAATGTCAACCACTAAACCAGGATTCTTGAAAGAGTGGAAGTACAACATGTCACCCAGTGAGCCGTCTGTTAAGCCAGGGCAGAAAACAGGGATATTGTTCTGCAGGGATGCATGAGGACAACCAATTCAGACATTAAGTAGATATCAAATTTAAAAAGCTGTCATTTAGTTTCGCAACAAATATCTACAAATAAAGTTAGAACCACATTATAGACAGACATACAAAAAAAACTAATTAGCCAAATTCTCTACTCATCATAAGTACCAAAATGTGATCGTGTTTGTCAAGCACCAGTTCGTGTGGCCAATACAATCTTCAAGAATCAAACCATTCTTAGGAAATAACATACAAATAGTAACCTGCTTTTTTAGGTGTTTGTCTTAGCATCTAATAATATTTGTGGGAAAAATATTATTTTGAATTCCTGATTTATCCACAACAAGAGTAGATCCATATGAGCAGCTAGCACAGCTCTCTTTAGGTGAGAATTTATTAAGCATAAATATTTTTTGGGCTGGTTATGATTTTATCTGTATTATCATTTACCACCGTTCCAAAAACATTGTCACAGAGATGATGAAAAAGAAAAGTACTGAAAAATAATCTAACAAAGTAATTTGGTTGGCGCAGAGGTGCACAAAAAGCATATTGACTTTGATTCGGTATTTGGAAGACTGACCTTGAAGAAAAAATAAAATGGGAAAGGAATATCCTTTAACGACAAGAATCACGCAATACAAAATTCAAGGACTGACTAACATATTATGTTAATCCAAACAGTTAATTAAATAGCCTACTTTGGCTCCTGCGAGGCTACACTTGGAAACTATATGAAGAACCTTAATCAAGAACACTTGTTAGAACATGTACCTTATATGCCCAGTAGAGGTACGAAGTCTCGTCATTGATTTCTTTCCCCAGGCGTGCAATTACTTTAGAGGGCGTCCACAGTACATTCTGCAGAAATTATTTAGGAAATTATGGAAGTGGAATCGCATGAAATGCAATGGCTACCCCTATAGATGTTTACATAAATGGAAGCTTGAGTATCATGCAGAATTGACTTAGAATATAAAAGGCTTTGAAGACTAAGATGATATACCATGGTGGAGAAATCCATCAATATTTACACATGCAAACAGGCTTAACACTTTTCAAAATGTAACCATCATTTTAGCAATTTTCTTTTCTATGCAAAAACTTTACAAATTTGGGTTCAGTATATAACTTGAATGTGACTATGTTAGCACATCCAGAGAAAAACATCAAATATCACTAATGCAAATGACGCAAAGATACAAATTTGCCCGGCATTATACTGCTTTGTCCTCTGTATCTTTTTTCTGAACGAGGTGAAACATTTTGTACTAACTAATAACAAGTTTCAGTGCTTGACCATCTTATAAGGAAGGGGGAAGTCTTTGGTTCTTAACACAGTCCAAACATACAGGCAACTAAAGGATCCAATGAGTAAAGAAACGAGCTATGATGCACAATTGACAAAATAATACCTGAGACTTTTGCTCTTCTAACATCTGATCAAAAATGGGGATGATCCAATCCTCAAACTTACAGTAATTGTCATTAGGAACCAACAAATTACCAATGCGGTTCAGACCCTTTGAGCGTAGAACAGCTCCAGGCAGAGAAAAGTCGCCTCTATAAGTCGGCGCAAGACACTTAACAAGGTCCTCCTCCACACCACCTGCTGTGGTTACCACAACCTCAACCTGCAGATACATAATTAACTGAACCCCAACTCTTTGCTTGGAAAATCACAATTAAATACAGTAGAAACAATGCTCAAAATTCAGGTAATAAACCATAATATAAAATCATAAGGTTGAAACAGTTTAGTGTTCAAAGAGTGTAACCAAATGAAGAACAGCCAAACCTCAAATCAACCATTTCACCTATAATTTAGAAAGCTACCGAATTGAAACTATCTCTTTAACACTACTCACCATGCGGTGCTGGCAGAGATAGCGGATTATATCTCGAATGCCCGAAGAGATCAGATTGGAAGTAAAACCGAGAAACACTTTGCACCTAGCAGAGCCGCTATAATTAGGATCTTTCTCCTCTTGGCTGCAATCTGCTGCCGGAGTCTCATCCGAAAGCCTCCAATTTAGCTTCAACCACAATTAAACTCATAGTCAGCGACGAGAATCGTATACGATCTCAACGACCGAAAATATTCATCCCACGAACAAATGTACAACCCTCAGCGTAGTAAAAGGATTACAAAAAAAAAAAAAAAAAAAAAAAAAAAAAAAAAAAAAAAACACCATCTATCAAAGGTAGTTTTGTGATTAAGAAATGCTCCTCGTCGTAATTCCGCAAACACTACTTGTGAAGCAGCCAATTTTTCCCATGAGATTAAAAATTTATATACATCAAACAAGTGGCGACACGCACATAGTTGAAGACAAACCATTTCGTTAACTAGGTGGATGGCGTCGCCGAGATTGGAGGCCTGGAATCCGGTGACGGCCATGGACTTGAACAGCTCGGGGTAGTCGACGCCCTTGTTGAAATCGTAGCCCTCGATTTTGGCGGAAGCGCCTTCCAAAGACTCGGACGCCTTGAACACTGATGATCGTACGGTCTCAGGCAGAGTGTACCTCGTAGCATCTCCCATGGCGGCGGCGAACGGTGATGAGAACGTTTAGTTCAGCGTTAGCAGAAAGCAACTAATTCTGCGTTTCTACCTTTAAAGGTCCTTTGAAGCTATAATAGTAGTAGTACTGACTGAGCATTTTTCTATTTTAGTCTGCTAGCGAAAGAAATCCTTACTTTTAAGTTCTCCAATCAATCAGTGGCCATCTTTTCAATCCTAATATGTCGATTTTGCCAATAAATATCCAAATTATTAGTACTATGTAAATTTTGCGTAGGGAATTTGATGTACATTGACATGGAAATACGGTGTACAACTATATTTAATCTCATATTTTTTATTGTTATTTTAGCCTCAACTTTGTATTGAGTTTTTGTGACATTATAATAAATTAATTTTTACATGTCAGATTCTAAATGATTCTGAAGGTACCATATACACATAGTATGGTGATCAAAATTGTGACTGAAGTCTTGACAATTTCGATTAGAAGTCAGCGAAAATAAAATAAATACAATGGATAAAATTTTCACAAGATTATCAATTACTAATAATCTTGTGAAGTGTCTTAGGATAATTCACTATATGTATGTGAACAACGAAAATACTTCGAGTAAACTGTAGATGCATATAATTAATAAAAGAATATTAATTTTATATTTTATTTATATTTTAGGAATTTTATTTAAAGATAAATCTTAAATTAAATAAATATAAATTGATATTTAAAAGATGGAGATTTTCGACCAATTAGAAGTGTCATTTCTTGGTCGTTAGTCAAAAATTTGATGGAGATAACTACCAAAATTGAGGAGTCAATAGAATTATGCCACATCAGCCCTAAAGCCCGTCTTGGAGTCCAAAAGCTCATCAAGTCCAATACATTTTCACCTATAAATAGGGGTGATTGGAGAGGTCAAAGGACACCACAAATCATATTGAAGAGCTCAAGAGTTGTAGGAAAATTCTCTACAACATTCAAGGCGTTCTCGGCGGCATTCAAGGCGTTCTTCGTGGAGTTCAAGGAGTTCTTCACCAAAAGCGTCCCAAATCAGCGTTTGATCCAGGAATAAGGTGTCGGCCCTTCGGATTAACGTTATCAAATCAAGCATCAACACCGATCATAATCAAGGAGGCCAAATATCCGAAAATTCCGGAAGCTGCTTGAGGATCGTTCAAGAACAAGTTGAAGAGGCGAATCAGAGGAGAAACATAGAGATCGCAGCCCACATTTTACTTCAAATCCGCAAATACTTATTTGTACACGATTTATTGTGTTTGTTATAAATACATAAAATTTGTGTTTACAAATTTTGGCACGCCCAGTTAGGCCTGGATTGGTAAGGTATACTGAAAATTTTCGGTCATACCGTATACCGTACCGAAATTTTCGATATGGAAAAATCCATACCGTTATCATACCGTTCCTTTCGGTATACCGTTTTTCGGTATACCGAAAATTTCGGTATGAAAAAAATCATATCGTTACCATACCGTTTGTCGGTATACTGTATCCTAGTTCGGTATACCGAAATTACCGATATACCGAAAATCACTTGTATACCGAAAATACCGAAAATCACCTATATACCAAAAATACCGAAAATCACCTATATACCGAAAATTAAATAATTAACATAAATAAAACATTCATCAATCATCAAAGTCCAAAAAAACCAACATCTCAAAATACATCCAATAAAACTACAACAAAGTCCATAAAACAGTTGATTCCAAGTCTCCAACAAAGTAGAAACTCCTACATTTCAACATCTCATGAAACAAATTAAATCACTTCAAGTAAGTAAAAACTCCAAGTCTCCAACATCTTAGCCAACTTCAAGCATCTCCAACATCTCAAGAAAATAAACCACTTACAAAATTTGTAATTATTTAGTTACAGCCAATATATATTGAAATTAATATATGTAAACAACAATAATCTTACTATTGAAGTCACATCACATAGGCGATAAAGTGGATGATGGAGAGTCTTTTTGGGAACAATCTTGATTGATACTTGCATCTGTAAAGAAAAACACAAAAATGTTAATGCATTCCATTTGAATTAATATAAATAAAATGAAGAAACTTAATAAAATAAAGAAGCTCTTACTCAATTCAATTGCTTCAATTTCCTTGTACAAAGCAAGATCATCATCAGTAGGATCTTTATAAACGCAAAATTCCTCTGCTTTGAGCCAATCAGAGGTGCAAACCAATGCTTCTGCCATCTTTGGACTCAAGCTAGTTCTAAAAGGATTCACAACCCATTTGCCCAAACTAAATGCAGACTCACTAGCAACAGTTGAGCTTGGAACAGCAAATATATCCCTTGCAATGGCTGAAAGGATTGGATACTTAGAAGAACTATTTTTCCACCACTTCAAAAGATCAAAAGTGGTATTAGTTCGCTTCTCGATCTCATCAGCTAGGTACTTATCTACTTCATTGCATATTTGTTGAAGTTGTTCTTCTTCATTTTGTGCATCAACATCCTGGTACAACTCATCTAAAAAGTTATTGTCACCTGTACCAACACAATCTCCATCACCACCCACCGAGATCACGTTTTGACCACCATTAATCAAAGCATCATCAGTCACTCCTTTATACTCTACCCACAAAGTTATCAAGTTATTTTTTGTTTGAGAAATGGTAGCATTGTACAAATTTGTAGTACCTCCTAATTTCTTGATGCTCACTTTGATCATCTGAAGCTTATTTCTTGGGTCCAAGATATTAGAGATAAAAATCAGCGGATTCAAAGTACTCCAATTCCCCCAATACTTGTCAAACTTCTCTTTCATTGAAACATCAACCTTCTGAAGAGTGGGATCTGAATGATCTCTAGCCTTTTTCTCAATCTCAGCTTGCAGTAGTTACATATCCCAATATGTTGAATGCTCTCATCACTTGCAGTCCTTGTTCATTTTTCGCAATGCTCCCAATATGGACTTCTCGTTTTAGGAACTTTTGGAGGCTTTTGATTTGCATCATCTCTGGATCTTTTTCTACTAGAGCCATCATCTTTTGTAGAAGTATCTGTCGTGATTGGTGTGTTGGATTGATGTGGAGCTGTATGAGAAGATTCAGATTCCAATCTGAAAATAATAAGTAAATTTCACAATTAGTCACGTAGAAATTCCACAAGTTGCATCATTAACAAATAACAATAAAATAAAAGGAGGTTATGCTGTCACATGAGATTTTGTTACTGAGAGAGAAGCTAGTAATATAGTTAAAAATATAAGTTGGTCCAGTCTGAGTCTATTCTTTCAAGTTGTAGATATTAGTTATCTTTCACTAGTCTAATGTTGCTGGTTTCATGGTTTCTGCTGGCTATTTTAATTGGCTAATGATGATTGATAACACATATATATGATGCATTCCTCACTCCTATTTTCTACTCATTGCCGTGGAGAGAGACTAGCAAAGTATAATCAGGTTTAACTTCTTATCCTTTATTTTCCCTTCCCTCACCTTCCCAGTTACAAATAAAGTATGATGAAAGGGTAGACGTAAAAGCAATGATGTCTAATAGCTTAACATTACATATCTGCAGCTAATTCGAATCAAGGAAGAGTTGGGTGATCAAGCATAACTCATGTGACAACATAACCTCCTCTTATTCTATTTCCAAACAGTGAATATGTACTTTCATACATTAACAGATTAACTCATATTCTGTGAGTGGGCGCAGGAGGAGAAATGGAAAATAGATTTACCTCATCTCCTCGATAGATTTAGATGGATCGTCCGACTGTGACATCCTTTAACCTCAGTAGAAATCCCCTTAGATGACCAAAGTAGGACAGTAGAAGTAGGAGCAGCAGAGATTGGGGGCGGCGGGGCAGCGTGAGAGAGAGATATTGACGCAGTGGCTGATCGGCGGCGGCGGCACCGTGGCTGGTCGGGGTCGAGGACGACTGTCGAGGCTAGGAGAGAGAGAGAGAGAGAGAGAGGGAGAGAGAGAGAGGAGTAGAGAGAATTAGGGCACGCTGCAGTGCCGCACGCACAGTAAGAATTAAGAAATAAGAATGTTATGTATTAGGTATTAATTTAGTAATTAATTTTATTTATAAATTATAAATTATAATATTTACGGTATTTCGGTATATATCGTAAATTTACGGTATATACCGGTATTTCAATATATACCGAACTTTCGGTATGGTACAGTATACCGCCGATATATGAAAATTTGTGTTGTTATTGTACCAAAGACGTTTGGTACGGTATCATATCGTACCGAAAATTTCGGTATATTGAAAATTTCGGTATTTTCGGTATGGTACGATACAATAACTTCGGTATACAGTAGATTCGGTATTTCTGTCCACCCCTACGCCCAGTGGGACCTTTGTCTTAACTGCAAAGATCAGTTGTCCGAATCGTGTGCCATTGAAATGTGTATTCAAGGGATGCATTGGGGCCTGCAATATATTCTGTGTGGAATTCAACCTAAAACGTTCGAGGAGTTAGCCACAAGAGCACATGATATGGAATTGAGCATGGCATCAAATGGAGTTGAAGGACCGCCTGTTTAAGAACCTCGTCGGTTTAAGGAAAAGCAAGAGTTCAAGAAAGGAAACAACTTTTTTGATAAAGCCCCGAGAAAAAAATCAATGGCGGTGAAAGCAACTTCTATTAAGTTCTCAAGGAAAGAAGTCAATAAGGAGGATAAGACGAATGCCTTTCAAGACATGGGGCAAATGAGGGCGACTCTGAAAGAGCAACAACAAAAGAAGTATCCTTTCTTGGATTCGGATGTCTCTGGCATATTTGATGACTTAATCAAGGAAGGACTTATTGAACTGCCTGAAATGAAGCGACCGAATGAAGCGGGGCAAACTAATGATCTAAAATATTGCAAGTACCATCGGCTAGTGGGTCATCCCATACATGATTGCTTCATCTTCAAGGACAAGGTTATGCAACTGGCTAGACAAGGAAAGATAACGCTCGAAGAAGACAATGTCGGGGCAAACCTCATCACTGCCGAAAGCATAGAAGAAGATAACGAAGCTTTTTGCAGAGTAGTAAATCAAGAGAATGAAGATGTGTTGATGGTGGCATTTTCCAATGAAGATTTGCAGCTTGGATCCGAGCCTCATAATCAACCTCTGTTCGTGAGTTGTTATACTAATGAGCAAAGGGTAAATAGAGTACTCATAGATGGAGGATCTGCAGTAAACATATTGTCGTTGAGAACTTTGAAGGAGTTAGGAATCCAAGTTGAAGAGCTCGCAAGTAGTCGGTTGTTGATTCATGGTTTCAATTACGAAGGACAAAGAAATCTTGGGACAATAAGGTTGGACTTACTAATTGATGATATGAGATCAACCGCGTTATTCCAAGTAATTGATGCTAAGACCTCGTACAATATGCTTCTTAGTCGACCATGGTTGCATGAATATGGTGTCATCCCCTCAACATGGCATCAATGCTTCAAATATTACCAAGATGGTGCGGTAAAGACAGTGATTGGTGATCATAAGCCCTTTGCGGAAATCGAATCATACTTCGCCGAAGCAAAGTACTACATGGTAAAGCCAAAGTCTCCAAAAAAGCACAAGTTGAATGCCGAGAGGGACTTGACAGAAGCGAGAATGAGGTGTCACTCGCTAAGGAGAAGTCTTTGGACGGGCTCACCGTGCCTTTGACAAAGATTGACACTACAAAACCCACTCAACAATCATTTGGAGGATTTGTTCGATCAAAACAAGGTAGTGCTATGGAGCATGGCGAACTTACAAGCCCTGAAGTTGCTAAGTGTTTTGGGCCAAAAGCATACGAGCTTCTTGTGAAAGCCGGATACGATCCCAAGGAGAATTCTAAGTCTAGCTCGAAGGTTACGAGTCAACATGATTCTGAACATAAGGCAGGCTTGAAGGTATCAAAGAAAGATGGTCCTATGGTCCAAGGAACAAAGGCGGGCTTGGGATTTGTCTCACGAGGTCTCGTTCGTATTGCGATCAAATGAGCAACTGCCAACCACATCTTTGAAAGAGAGGTGTCATCTACATCAAGTCTCCCCAAAAAGAAGACGGTTGAAAGGGTATCAGTCTTCAAGAGGTTAGGAGAAGGATGGGCGAAACGATTATCTGTTTTCAAGAGACTTGGCAAAACAAGAAAACTAAGCAAGGGGCAACCCAAAGGTTGAGAAGTATCATCCCGTCTCGCATGAAAAGAAGTACTATACTGACTGTGTCATGTGAAGATGTGTTGAAGGCCAAGATGAAGACAGTCATTCATACACAAGTCCCCGAAAAGGATGATGAAGAAGATAGAGAAAGTGTGGCATCGTCTTACTACACTATCAAGAGTACTCAAAGTCAATCTACTCAAAATCAAGCTGCTCAAATCAATTTACATTAAGAGATCGCTCATCTACTTAGAAGCGGCGCTGTTAGAGTAAGCGATATAAAAGAGGTCGTTATAATGAGGCAAAGAGATGGAACATTGAGGCTGCGCATAGATTTTCAAAGCCCTATCCCAAGGAATGAAGAGATCATTGAAGAGGTCGCCTCATCACATCACATTACTCTTTGTGAAGAAGGAAGCGTTGAAGAAGAAGACGCGGACATAGCGCCCCCACAATTTGAAGACGGTGTGAAGTCCACCATCTGTGAGTTGAAAGAAGTTAACTTGGGTACTATTGATGATCCACGACCTACCTACATAAGCGCTTCATTGATGCCCGATGAGAAGCATGCATATGTTGAGCTCTTGAAAGAATTCAAAGATATATTTGCATGGACATATAAGGAGATGCCAGGGTTGAATCCAAAGATAGTTGTTCACCACTTAGCTATTAAGAAAGAGACGCGACCTGTCAAGCAATCCCAATGTCGATTTCGACCCGAGTTAATCCCGTTGCTTGAAGTTGAAGTAAAGAAACTCATTGAGGTTGGATTCATTAGGGAGTGAAGTACCCAACATGGATCTCCAGCATCGTGCCAGTAAGAAAGAGGAATGGGCAGATCCGTGTTTGTGTTGACTTTAGAGATCTTAACGAAGCATGCCCTAAAGATGACTTTCAACTACCCATTAACAATCTGATGATTGATGCGACAACCGGACATGAAGCATTATCTTTTATGGATGGGTCTTCCGGTTACAATCAAATTCGCATGTCACCGGCTGACGAAGAAATGACAGCGTTTCGCACTCCAAAAGGAATATTTTGCTACACTGTTATGCCGTTTGGATTAAAGAATGCTGGCGCTACCTATCAAAGAGCCATGCAAAAGATATTTGATGACATGCTCTACAAAAACATTGAGTGTTACGTGGACGATGTGGTCATAAAGTCAAAGGCAATAAATGATCATCTCCAAGACTTAAGATAGTCTTCAAAAGACTAAGGAAATATGAGCTAAGGATGAATCCGTTAAAGTGTGCATTTGGAGTGAAGTCGGGGAATTTTTTGGTTTTATCGTCCGCGATCGAGGCATTGAGATAGAGCAAGCCAAGATTGATGCTATTATGAAGATACCTGAACCTCGGAATATCCATGAGTTAAAAAGTTTGCAAGGGAAATTGGCGTACCTAAGAAGGTTCATCTCGAACCTAGCCGGAAGGTGTCAACCTTTTAGCCGGATTATAAAGAAGGGCATACCATTTGAATGAGATGAGTCGTGCCAAAATGCCTTTAAAAGTATAAAAACTAATTTAATGAAACCCTCTGTTCTGGCTGCACTTGTTGCGGGTCGTCCGTTGATCTTATACCTCACCGCTCAAGAACGTTATATGGGGGCATTGCTTGCGCAAACAAATAAAGAAGGAAAGGAGAATTTCCTATACTACTTGAGTAGGATGATTACACCCAACGAGCTGAATTATTCTCCGGTCGAGAAGTTATGTCTGGCTTTGATATTCTCGATCCAAAAGTTGAAGCATTATTTTCAAGCACATACAGTGCGTCTTATCTCCAAGGAAAATCCATTGAAGTACGTGATGTCTAAGCCTGTCTTATCTGACAGACTTGCACAGTGGTACTTACAGTTGCAACAATTCGAGATTGTGTATGTTCCCCAAAAAGCAGTGAAAGGACAAGTGTTGGCAGACTTCTTGGCTGATCATCCAATCCCTGCCTAATGGGAGTTGACCGACGATCTCCCCGATGAAGATGCACTTTTGATTGATGTTTGCCCTCCTTGGGTGATGTACTTTGATGGGGCATCTCATAGAGAAGGAGCTGGTGCCGGAGTGGTGTTTGTCACACCCGAAAGAGAAGTATTGCCATACTCTTTCACTTTGATTGAAAAGTGCTCCAATAATGTTGCGGAATATCAAGCGCTCATCCTTGATTTGGAGATGGCGGTGGATGCAAAGAGACTACACATGAAAGTGTATGGTGATTCTAAGTTGGTGATAAACCAAATACTGGGATTGTATGAAGTGAAGAAGCCAGAGTTGCTTCCGTATGTTAAGTACGCCCAGACAATCCTCGCATGGCTTGGAGACGTGGAGATTGGACATGTACCAAGAAGTGAAAATAAGCAAGCAGATGCATTAGCCAAACTTGCTTCTACAATTGCTATGTTTGAGGATAAGATTTCTGTGCCAGTTTGCCAAAGTTGGGTTGTTCCGCCTATCTTTGAAGAAGAAGATTGGGAAGAAGATGAAAACCATGTTGTCGAAGTATTCGAGATAGAAGAAGAAGATTGGCACCAAGTGTTTGTTGATTACTTGAAGTATGATAAGTTGCCAAGTAATCCACGTAGAAAAGTTGATGTTCGTCGTCGTGCGGCTCGCTTTATATACTTTAAAGGCACACTTTATAGGGGCTTATTTGATGGAATCTTCTTAAGATGTTTGAGAACGAAAGAAGCTGTAAAAGTCATGGAGGAAGCGCATTCTGGAATTTGCGGTGCTCATCAATCCGATCCAAAATTGCACTTTTAAATCAAAAGGATGGGTTACTATTGGCCAACCATGGTGAATGACTGTATGGAGTATGCTCGAAGATGTCAACCTTGTCAGTTTCACGCAAATCTCATTCATCAAATGCCCGAGCCACTACACCCCACGGTTGCGTCTTGGCCTTTTGATGTTTGGGGCTTGGATGTCGTTGGACCTTTTACAAAATCATCAAGGGGGCATCTATATATCTTGGCTGCAACAGATTACTTCTCCAAGTGGGCTGAAGCGATCCCTTTGAAAGAAGTGAAGAAGGAGAATGTTGTTGATTTCATCAAAGGTCATATCATCTATTGCCATGGGATTCTTCGTTACATCATCAGGATTCTTCGTTACATCATCACTGATAATGGACGAAATTTCAGCAATTCCTTCATTGATAAGCTCTGTGAGAAGTTTGAATTTAAGCAAAGGAAGTCATCCATGTACAACGCGCCAGCTAATGGATTAGCCGAAGCTTTCAATAAGACTTTGTGCAATTTGTTGAAGAAAGTTGTTGCGAAGACGAAGCGCGATTGGCATAAGAAGATTGGAGAAGCATTGTGGGCGTATAGAACGACATATAGAACTCCAACACAAGCGACCCCTTATTCCTTGGTGTATGGTGTGGAAGTTGTTAATCCCCTAAAGCAACAAATTCATTCTTTGCGGATTGCTATCCAAGAGGGTTTGACCGAAGAAGAGAATGCTCGTTTATGCCTTGAAGAGTTAGAAGCGTTGGATGAGAAACGATTGGAGGCGCAACAAAGGTTGTAATGTTATCAAGCTCGCCTTTCAAAGTCTTTCAATAAGAATGTGCGATTGCGCTCTTTCCAAGTTGGAGATTTGGTGCTAGCTGTGAGGAGGCCAATTATCACCATTCATCGTGTTGGAAACAAGTTTGTGTCAAGCTGGGATGGTCCTTATGTTGTTAAAGAAGTCTACACCAACGGCGCCTACAAGTTGATTGATGAAGACAATGTTAACGTTGGTCCGATCAATGGGAAGTTCTTGAAGCGCTACTATCCTTGAAGGGTGGAAGCGTATCTGTACAAAGAAAAAAACAAAAAAGCAAAAAAAAAAAGAAAAAAAAGAAAGAGAGAAAAGCAGAAAACCAAAAGAAAGAGAAAGAAGTCTGCTCCATGACGCACGAGCTGAAACTGCATGTTACTCCTGGCCCGCATGAGTATAAACTGTGTAAAGACAGCCACCAATGAAAGTGTACGTGGTTAAACTGCTAACTTCTTTACCAAGAGTTAAGTTAACGTGGCTAAACTTAATTATCCCACCAAAAGGTAAAGTTATGTGGTTAAACTGTTATTTACTCCACTTTGTCTATATAGTGGTTAACTAAATAGTCACTCGTGGCCCGCATGAGTATAAACTGTGTATGGCTCCCCCCCCTTAAAACTCAAGTTAGTTTTACTTCTTGAACTACGTTTTGACTTGATCCTTTTTATATAAAGAGGTACGTAGGCAGCTTGGATAGATTCTAAGTTCAGTCATGCTTTTAAGTCAATCATGTTTTATGTCTTCCTTTAAATTGGATGATTGCAAGTAATTGAAATTCAAAATTGAAGCAAGTATTCAAGATAAAAAGACGACATCCATGAATGACGAGAAGCAAGAAAAAAAAGAAACAAGTACTTCATTGCATAAAAGTGTTCATCAAAAGTGCAACAAAAAGAGAAAAGAAGTAAAACAAAGTACGTAACAAAAAGGAAAACTATGTCTAAGCAAAGGGCTTTTGGTCCTTCAATGATTGTTGAGCGGCCTCCAAAAGTTCCTTCGACTCCTTCAAGTTCTTCAACACTTCATCATTCACTAAAGGTGCATCCATAAGTTTGTCAAGTTCTTCTTTGAATCCAAGCACTTTGTTTTGGGTAATTTGGAGTGTGCCTTGGAGTTGCTTCATCTTTGATGATAGCTTAACAATCTCTTCCTTCATGGAGTCGACTTGAGCAGCTTGTTCCTTTGCCTCTTCACTTGCATCATGGAACTTCTTTTGGACTTCTTTCAAGCATTGTGCAGCAGATCCTTCAAAGTTATGAGAGGTCGATCGGGCTTTGTCATAGTCACCAGCCTTATCAAAAAGTGTGTTCAAGCTCTCTTCAAGATGAGATATATCAAAGCCATAAGAATACTTCTGCATGCATGACATTCCCTTGCGAATTTCATCCTCTATGAATGACAAGTCATCAACCGAAGTTCTTACTATCTTGGCTTGAAGATCGCCCCAAAACTCTTGCAAAAGTCTCTTACATCGATCGGCAAAGAGAGTGGTACTATTGAACTCAGACTTAGTTCCGACTGGTGGAATTTGCCTGTTGGAATGGTGCGTCCCAAGTGACTGACTTGACCCACGAGATTGATGGCAGCTTTGAGAGTCTTCAAGATTATCAATGCCAATGACTTTCTCTAACTACAAAACAGATAAAACAAAAGTTTGTTAGAAATAACTACTTACATAAAAAAGAGGAAAGTAAAAATGGAGAAGTGAAACCTCAAGAGTAGCTTTGCGTTTACGATCGACACTATCTTCACAAGAAGCTTCCTTAGGCAGACTGACATGACTTTGCCGACGAGGATTTACATTGTTGCTAAGAGAGCCATCCAAGTGATTTGAAGATGATCTTCGCTTTCCATTAGATGATTCATCCAAGGATGTTTTTCTTTTTCTTAAATCTTTCAACGGAGCCGAAGTCGCTTCCTCATTAACACCATGGGATTTGACTTGTATGTTCTTTTCACAGTCTTTGGGGGCATCATGCCCTTGAGGCTGTTTTAAGATTGTAAAATGCTTTCCTATGGACTCTTCATAAACTTTTTGCCACCAATTCTTGTACGCAAGCTAGTGGAGCTTTCTGGAGCTTTGAAGCGAGCTTGAAATTATGGCCTTGCTATAAGATTTTTGGAGCAAACAGGCACGCTAGTATTGAATGTCTTCGTCTAGGCTAGCTCGACAGACATCTTTATTAAGAACGCCTGGAGGAGTTTGGTAGAACCCGAATTGACGACTGAAGTGATGTGGACTATAGGGCTCGACGACAAACTCATCACCAAGCCTCCAAGTTAAGTAGTTGGAGCGGATGGCCATGAAGAAAGCACGATCAACTTCATTCGCATTCCCATCATCCCTGTATAAAGTACTCTCATTCTTGGTGATCATGGTAGCATTCCAACAAATTTGATCCCACTTGTAGATTCGTTTGCGAGCATCTTCAGCGTTGTAATATCATGCTCCTCCTTCGCCCGAGTATTGAATCATTTGGGGTATGCGCAGCATGTGATCAAGAGGGAAGTGAGTCTTGAAGTAATATGCTAGCCAACCATAAACGAAGTGAATAGGGAATACTGCATGAACTCGAGTGTGATCGCGAAGTTTGGAGATCTTATTTAGACCTCTATAAATGCTTGTCAAAACAGGCACAGTAAGAGCAACCTTCTTTTGGCTCGCCATGGTGCTAGCCATCTTGAATGTGCTTGGTCGAATTACGCCTACTTCATCTTCGGGAAGAACAAAAGTGCTCAACCAACAAGTAAGGAATGTAGCCAAATACGTTTCATGCCAATATCTTTCTCTAACACTTGTCTCCATAAATGGAACTTTTTGGGAAGAAGTCCATGACACGTGACTCGCAAGCTTTCCATTGGGGTTGTAAGTTGGCTTTGGACGCACTGACTTCTTCGCTTCTCTGCGTGCAAGAGGTCTTTGATACTTCAAATTACCCTTGTACCAAAATCGGATCCACTCTTCGACTGAGACTGAAGTGTTGGAAGTATTAGAAGTATGGGAAATATTGTAAGCTTTCGTCTTACTCCGAAGTATATGATATTCATGAAGTAAGTGCCTGCAACTTACTGGGATACGAGATCTTCCTCTTCCATTGGCACCAAGCAACTCTTCCGCGGATGGAACCACCTCATCATAAAGTATGTCATTCATGGGAAGTCCGGACAAAGTATGTAAGTCCCAAAGTGAGATTGAAAGCTCGCCGGAAGAAGTAAGTAAAGTATTGGTGGAAGGACACCAAGACTCGCAAAAAGCCTTGATGACTTCCGTGTTTCGATCGTAAGTAAAAAGTGAAGAATATACAGTATCGTAGAGCCCGGTTGTGCGAAGGTCATCTCTGCAACGGCTAAGTACATCCTCGGTCCACTCCCAATAGCCTTTAAAGTAATGAGCTTCTCCAACGAACTCCGTGCTTCTTCTCCACGAAAGCTTTTCGTCAATCATACGTCTCTCCAAAGTAGGCAATGGGTCTGAATCGGCCGGCCCGTGATGATGAGTGGATTGAAGAATTCAAGTCATAGCTCCTTTTAACTCATTGTCTTGGCACCATCCGTTAGTATGGAGTGGATTGACAAACTTGGCCCAATCATCGCTAAGTACTGACTTGTAAGTCCTCAAGCGTGTCCCTTTCTCCGTATGATGCCGCTCGTTGCCAAAGTAAGTAAGTAAGTCTTCTTGCTTTCGGTGATATCCTTGAAGTAAATCATGATGATCTGCACAAAACAACAACAAAAGAAGGGAGAAGGTAAATAATCAAACAACTGGTATGCATGAATTAATGCAAGGAAAAGAGAAAAAAAATCTTCATTTAGGAATTTTATCAAACATGTGGCATGCAAATATATATACAAAGAAGAGTGGGGGGATTAAAGGCAAACGAGATAGAGGAATTTACTTTATGATCTTCAAGCTTTTTCTTGCTGCTGCTTCCCTACAAAATTTACAAAAGGGGTCAGTTCAAAGTTTCAGAAAAAAAGAGAGAAAAATCTGTTCTTTTCGTTCAGGAATTTTGTCGAACACGTGGTGTGCATCGTGTGGGAGGACATAATTTGATGAGCTTAAAGGATGAAACTTACCCAAAAGATTTAAATCAACACAACAGGAGGTTAAACGCGAGTTTTCTGCTTCTGATATATCTCTACAAGAATTGGAAAAGAAGTAGAATGAATTGGTTTAGATAAAAGAAGAACGAATAAAAAAATTCTGCAGTTTTCATTCAAGCAAATCATTAAACAGTTGGTGTGCATGGTGTGGAGAGACTGAATCTGGCCATATTTGGAGTGCGAAACTTACTGGTGGTTTCAACTTAGAAGAAAAGGGAAGATGATGGTGGAAGAACAAGCTCCGATTGTCACGATTTTTGTGTGAGAAATTAATTAAGAGAAGAGGACTATTTATAGGCACCAATCGATGTTCAAGTCGGCAAAGAAGGAAATCAATTTCTTCTAGGAGTATAATTCTTGCAGCACAAGGTTTTACAAATTAAGGAAACATTATTTTCGTGTGAATTCTTGTGTGGTGAAGATTCTAGAGAGAAAATCTGTTACTTGCGGTAGAATTTTTGTCCATTATCATAGAAAGGCGGAAAGGATTTTGTAAGTTCAGGATTTGTCCATTCTCAATTGTTTAACAAATTAACATTGAGGGATAATGGGACATTTTTCTCTCCTAGACCCTTATCTCGTTTTCCATCGTAAGGCTTCATCTGTGCAAATTTCCGTCATCAAACCTTTTTTTTGATCTGATATTTCTCTTCCTGAGGAGATTTCGATCAATTTGGCCTTTTGTTTCATTTAATTTCATTCAATTTTGAGATAGTTCTACGATTTTGGGTTTTTCACGTCGCTGTTTGGTTGATCGCAAAATTTGAACATTCCGGCGTTAAATTGATGAACGATGACCACATATTCTTGTTCCTAGTAGCCTTTCGATTTGATTGATTTGGTGAAAGATTAAGGACATTGGTTTTCTAGGGTTTTCAGGCAGCGTCGATTGGGCTTGACTTTTCGGCTGTTTGGCCGGGAATTACACATCAGCGTTCAGATATTTTGAGCTATGATTTCGGCGCCGGTGCTGAAATTTGCAGACTGCTTTCAGATATTTTGAGCTCTGATTTTGTGGTTTAATGGAGGCTCCATCGTCTTCTGTTATGGGCCTGGCGGTGCAAGTCGCGGCTGCTGCTTCTCCGGCAGTCGGGCCTCCGACTGACGCGATTTCGGCAGCTTTTGTCCCTGCTGTTGTTTCTCCTCCATCTGCTGTTGATGCTACTCTAGCAGCCATTCAGTCTGATGTTGCTGGTATTCCGGCCAACAATGCTGCTGAGTCTTCCATTATTCAACCTCCTACAGTCGCCGGCAAGGTGGTTCAGCCGTCGGTGGAGGATTTTTCTCCTCTTTCAGTCGCGGTTAAAGGAGCTGGAAAGTGTGTTGTGCATGGCTACATGCAGCAACCCTTTTCTGGGGACGTTACACGTACGGGGTTTGGCATTCTGGCTTCTTCTCCGGCTGACTTTCAGCCGAATTCAAAGGCGTCTTTTGCTGCAACTTTGACGCAACATGTGAATAATATCCCGACTCACGGTTTTAACTCTTTTCAGCCCATTATAAAATTGTGTTGGAATTTGGCAAATAATTTGGAGGGCTCGAATTTTGAAAGTCAGTCTATTTTTGAGATAATATTTGAATAACTCTTAAATACGAGTATAAACTATTTATAAATTCAATACTTAAATTCAAGAACTCTATGAAACAAGTCTAAATTTTCGCACTTCAAAATTCATGAACTCCTTGATACGAGTTTAAACTATCTAATAAACTTCAAAGTCTTGAGACTTATTCGTTTCCCAGACAAGTTGTCCACAAACAAGTCTCGAGGGGGCATTTGTAGATGCATAAAATTAATAAAAGAATATTAATTTTATATTTTATTTATATTTTAGGAATTTTATTTAAAGATAAATCCTAAATTAAATAAATATAAATTGATATTTAAAAGATGGAGATTTTCGACCAATTAGAAATTGACAAGTGTCATTTCTTGGTCGTTAAGTCAAAGATTTGATGGAGATAACTATCAAAATTGAGGAGCCAACAGAATTGTGCCACCTCAGCCCTAAAGCCCGTCTTGGAGTCCAAAAGCCCACCAAGTCCACTACATTTTCACCTATAAATAGGAGTGACTGGAGAGGTCAAAGGACACCACAAATCATATTGAAGAGCTCAAGAGTTGTAGGAAAATTCTCTACAACATTCAAGGCATTCTTCGCGGCATTCAAGGCATTCTTCTTGAAGTTCAAGGAGTTCTTCACCAAAAACGTCCTAAATCAGAGTTTGATTCAGGAATAAGGCGTCGGCCCTCCGAATTAACGTTATCAAATCAAGCATCAACACCGATCAAGATCAAGGAGGCCAAATCTCCGAAAATCCCGGAAGCTGCTTGAAGATCGTTCAAGAACAAGTTGAAGAGGCGAATCAGAGGAGAAACATAGTGATCGCAACCCACATTTTACTTCAAATCCGCAAATACTTATTTGTACACGATTTATTGTGTTTGTTATAAATACATAAAATTTGTGTTTACATAAACAATGGTCACTAAAAGAAAGATAATTCAACACTCCCTTCACAGAAGGTTATGACTGAAGTTGCCTCAACTATCACTCGAATAAAACAAAGAACAAATATGAAAACTATTCTACGAGAATTTATCTCTGCAAATCTGTATCTAACAACTAAGATTTGTTATATTTTTATAGTAGATTTCAAACTTGGGCTTCACTCCATGATATGTGCATAATACACGTTCAAGCCCATGATCTCCAACAGCAGTCCTCATGACTTCGGGAACCACTTCCCTGATTTATCTCAACAAACTCCAACTTCCTTCATGCATGTTCTTGGCTGCTACTCCACACTTCTTGCAACCAACTTTGCTGACTTATCTTCCCTGGACTTGGTCTCCACACGTTTATGCTTTCAATTACTCTCTTTCACATTTAATTATCTGCAACTAATACCAACAAAAAAAAAACAATATAATAATATAATAATTAAGTTAATTAATTATTGTATTCATCACCATACCAACAAATTCTACTCATTCTATAAAAATCGAATAAAATTGCATAGAGATTGATATATAGTTTCCCGTAATTTGAATTATAACTATTTGAAGTCGATAGCTCATAGTAACTATTTAGCTAAAATGATAGTATGAAAAATATTTTTTTTCTCTCTACAATGACATAATTTTGATCGGCTCTAGTCTAAGAACATCCACTATGATGATGATATTAACTCTAGGGTGATCAATATTTTATTGACAAAAATTTGGGTGGAAATCGTTCCACCGTGTAACACCCGCTCCACCCGACCCGACTCGACCCGATCCGATCAAATCCGGATCAACGCCCTTTGATCATTTTTCATTTTCATTTTTTTTACCTTTCTTTTTTTGTTTGTCACTTCTATTTTGGTAAAGATTCGAGCAAGGGAATCGAAGGTCTTGGAGCGAGCCGGAAAAATCCAAATTGTTGTCGGCCGATTATCCTTAATTTAATAATCGGTGCGAAGGCGAAGCCGTAAAATCCAAGCCGGAGTCTCCGCCGGAAAAAAAAATGAAAATTAAAATAAAAAAGAATCTGAAAAAGAAAAATACTGTAGCGCGTGAGAACTACGCGCGGGTTGGGCAGGCGCGTGGGGCGGGTCGGGCAGCTGTTCCACGGTGCATTAGTCTGCACCAGAGTCCGACTCTATTTTATTAGACTACCTGCAGTGGTAGTGTCTGGGTGTCTCTAAGAGTTTTTTGGAGATAGAGACAGTGAGCTGCAGTAGGACTGTCTCTATGGGGTGTTTCTATCTAATTTATGAATTTGTATTTTGCATTAATTTTAAAAAAGTTTAAAAATTTCATTAATTTAAATAAATAACTATACATTAATTGAAATAAAACAAATAAAAACATTACATTAATTGAAATTTAAAAAATAAAAAATATCCTACTCCTCAACCGGCCCAAATCGGCTCCAAACATGCTCGATCAAATCATTGGTGAGTTGATGGTGCTTCCTTGTATCTCTCAACGCGGCGTCCCGTTTGAGATAATTCTTCCAGGACAACGGAGTGGGGACTTAGACTACATCACTAGCCGTCGTTGTTCTGTGTCCTCCATTCAGTTCTCAACATCCTCCCTCTCGCCTTCAATGATCATGTTGTGCAAAATAATGCATGTAAACATGATGTTGTGGAGGTGCTTTGTGTACTAGTTCCGCGTTGGGTTCCGGATAATTCCCCATCGGGCTTGAAGAACACCAAATGCCCGTTCGACATCCTTCCTCGTCGCTTCCTGCATCTTCTTAAACCGCGCAACCTTCTCGTCCGTTGCAAGTAGAGGAGCCTTGATCAGAGTCGCCCAATCCGGGTAGATCATATCGGTTAAATAGTAACTGCCGTCGTAGGGCTTTCCGTTCACCACGAATTTGCACGACGGAGCCCGTTCTTCAAGGGCGTCCTCAAATAAGGGCGACTGATTGAGGACGTTGATATCGTTGTTGGAGCCGGCTACTCCAAAAAAGGCGTGCCAAATCCATAAATCTTGAGACGTTATGGCCTCAAGAATAAAGAAAGACACGCCAATATCTCCTCGTGTGTAGGCAGTCGCCCATGCCTTCAGACAATTCTTCCACGCCCAGTGCATGCAGTCCAAGCTACTGAGCATCCCCGGGAAGTCGTGCCTCTCGTCGTGCATTTGCAGTAGCCGAGCGGTGTCTTGGACATTTGGCCTCCTCAGTACACGCCACCGAAGAGCTTGAAGCTTGATGACAGCTTTATAGAACTTCCAGAGGCAAAGATGGCCGGTGCTTTCTTCGATCTTCAAGTATTCATCGAATGTATCCGGCGCTCCACCGGTGGCTAGTTGGCGAATGGCCATTGTGCATTTGTGCACCGACGTGAGGCCCCATTTGCCGGTTGCATCTTGTTTAAGCTGAAATACCGCACATTCTGCTCCAACATCTCGCAAATCTTCAAGAACAGATGCTTGTGCATCCGAAAACGCCGGTGGAAAAATGTTGGGTCGTACGTCGGGTTGTCGTTGAAGTAGTCGGCCATCAACTGCTGAAGGGCCGCCTCCCGATCGCGGTATATCACCGTCCTCTTCCTTTTTTTTTTCTTGGTGGCGAAGGGTCGACCGACAGCAGCTTGGAGGTTCATCACTATCGATATAATCTCGTCGTCGGTGCCATGAGAATAGTAGCCGGTTGAGGAGTCCGACGAGGAAGACATTTTTTTGCGAAAAATGGAGAGAAAAATAGAGAGAAAACTAGAGGAAGAAGATGAATTTGGTGTGAAAAAAATTGTGTGATGAAGTGGGTATTTATAGGCGTGAATTAAAAAAAATAGGCTAAAATAGTCATTTTATACTCGTTGCCATAATATATTTGTTGCCTATTTTTTAATTTTTTTTTCCGGTTTGGCGTGTGCAATGCACGCGCCGTATTGAAAAAAAAAATTCCAGCGCATGCGCCGGATCGAGACTGTCTCGTGGTGGCGAGACGGGCTCGAGCCGCTGCCTCTTACAGCGGGCCATCTCGTCGCCGGCACATCTCGAGACGGCGGATCGAGACTCTCGCTGCGAGGAGTCTTACTCCCTCCGTCCCATTCTACTTGTCTCAATTTTTATTTTGAGAGTCCCACTCTATTTGTCTCACTTTCCATTTAAGAAAATAATTAAGAAATCACTTTATTCACTTTATATCACTTTAAAACCACTTTATATCACTTTATGTTATTTCAAAAACACTTCATGTCACTTTATCAATTAAAAAATACTTTATATTACTTTATTCACTACATTAAACACATCCTTTATTTCTAATCCCTTTCTTCTTAATCTCCATGTCCGTCTCAAATGAGACAAGTAAAAAGGGACGGAGGGAGTACTAGTTAATCTTAGGGTAAAAATGGCTACAATGATGGAATTTTAGTCTTAGAGTGATCAATTATTTAATATTGTACGTACTTGTTTTTTGTTTTATATATAAGTTTGTTGAAATAAAAATATATAATCAAACTACTTGTTTAATTACTATTGTATGATAATCTAAATATATAACAAGCATGAAAAAAATTAAGCTACAACATTTTAATTTTTCTTATTCTAATAACAATAGATTACTTTTTGTTAGAAATTAAAATAACACAAAAAAGCTCATAAATAGTTGTCATATTCTTTTTCAATTTTGTCCTATTTTTCGAGTAAAACATGTTAAACGTGATGCTAACGCTATGCCCATAGACTTGCTAGAATGTCTAAAGATTTTTATTATACGTTTGTTTGAAATGAACCTCCTGTGATCTTTGTAGAGTGTCTTCTCTATGCTCCATATTTATGTTAATTGCATAATAAAATATTGATTTTCAAAAAGAAAAAAAAAACACAAAAAAAAACCCATAAAAAGAATAATCACTTGAGCCCATAACGAAAAGGTCTATATTAAAATAAACAAGATCTTCTCCACCCCTTTATCTTATTCTCGCTTTGCATCGTCACCTTCTTCCCTTCTCCAATATTTTTTAAAATTTCTGTAACTAAAAATAATAAATAAAACAAAAGATGTGTGGCAACATCAGCGAACTCGAGCAAGGGCAAAAAAGAGGGTAAAATTTTACTCGCGCGATCGCCCGGGCTAGGCCGCCAACAACGGGCTTCGCCCTACCACATCTGCCTCGCTGCAGATCACCCTCGTCATCGCCCTCCTTCTCGCCTACCGTAGTGGATGCTCTAAACTAACATTGAAAGTCTTATATGCTAGAAGTGTATTCAAAATCTGCGTCGAACTCTTCAACTCAATATTTAAAATTCAGTTTGTGTCGGAACAAACTTTATTTTGTTTATATTATCATGTTGCAAGCTTATGTGTAATGAGAATTTAGACAATTTGAAACTATAATTTTTTTTGTTGAGGTAATTACAGCAAGGTATATATGTTTATAATCAAAGAAATCGATAAACTATATATAGATGAGATTTTTTACACCACACAAAGGTGAAACAATTACTCCGTATATGTCTATAATCAAAGAAATCGATACACTATGTATAGATGAGACTTTACACCATAGAAAGGTGAAACAACTACTTTGCAGGCAGGCAGGGCCACACAAACCAAATAAGATGAGAATATACAACACTACACTGATGGAATTGAACTTAAACCCTCTCACTAATAAGAGATTTGTGGTACATAAGCCAACCACTTGAGCTAGGTCTCATCTGTTTTGAAACTACAAATTAAAGGGAGTATACGTTGGTAAACATTATAGGTGCATTTGCTTTTCATCCACTCTTTTTGTTCACTCACAAGGAAGAAAATATTATAAAAAGCAAACACAGTCCATGTATAAAAGTCTCGCAGTGCTCAGTTTTTCGGTTCTCTCTTACTTAGAAGCAATCAATTGCATGACATATATGAAGGACTTTCAAATTCGTGGTTATTTAAATTACCTTCTTTTTACTAATTATTTACTACTACTTTAGACCTAAAATAAGATAAAGGTTTTAGGGAAAATGTTATTGTGAAGGGAAGAATATTTTATGGCTGTGATAAAAATAAGTAGAAAGTTATTCCTAAAATGAAACATAAAAAGTTATTTGGAGACCCAAGTTAATACTCGTATCTATGATATGCCGATTATTAAAAATAAAAAATACGTACCTATACGGTAAAATGAATATTGAGGGAGAATGAGGTTATAAATACATAACCCAAACTGCCGTGGCATCATATTTCCCGCCTCTAACAACAAACATTTCCCGCTCCCTGCTCAAAACCCTAATCTCCCAAAATGGGAACCAAGCACCACTCCTCCTCTGATCTTGTCTCCGACAACAAGAAACGACGCCGTGCTGCCTTCTCCAAAATCGGTGCCTCACTCAACCTCCGATTTCGCTTTGCTATCTCATTTTACAAACCCTTTTCCGTTCTTGGAAATGTAGCTCAAGTTTTGATTAATTTACTCATTTTCGTATAATTTATGTGCAGATGCTGGAATTGAAGCCAATGAGTGTATCAAAATTTACTTGGGTACCTTTTTCTTGCGTTTTATTGAATTTCTCAGTCTAGTTTGTTTCATTTAGCTGCATTTTCAGTATTTTGCCCTTACTGTTGTTCATTTTGAGTGGACGACTGTTGTTTAGTTTCTATATCATGTGGCGCTTGGAATAATATAATTATCGACTTTTAGTGGTTAGTGAGATAAGGATTTAGTATTAATTAACATTCTTCGTTGGTGGTTGGCGGCTTACTGGTTTGCGCTAAGATTTTTGTTGTTTATATTCTGATCGAACAATTGCTGCGAGTGGAGAAGCGAACTTTATTAATATAAACAAATTAGTTTAGATATTCAGATGAACCAACTTCTTGTTTTTATTGTGCATAGATATGCATTTTTTTAAAAATGAAAAAAAGACTTAATCAATAGTAATGTTGAAAGTAATTTTTGTAATTCAAATCATATTATTTTGAGTCATTTGTTTCAAGTATGTTAAGTTTATCTTCTCTTTCTCAATCATCCGAGTGTATGTACAGTGTCTAGCAAGGATGAAGTGGATTCTCAGAACAGTTTCCAAATTGAACCTGTTGACCTAAACCAATTTTGTGAAGATGAAGGGAAGATATACGGCTATCAAGGCCTGAAGGTGAAGCTCTAAATTAAATTAGATTACTTTCTTAGATTTGTTTACTTTTATGCTGTAAAAGCATCAAATAGCTTTAGTTTTTGTTTTTGTTTTTTAAGGTAGAGAATACAAGGGATGCTCTGGTTATTTTATTCTCTTGTCATTTACTGGGTTAAAGTATTTGTTATCAGGTTTTTTAAATGAAAATATTTTGGGACCTATCTGGCATGCAGCAAAAAAAACATAAAAGCTCATTTGTGTTTCAAGTTAGTTACTGGGCCTTTTACAGTCTATGTAGATAATTGAGACACTCTCTTTAAAACAATAGTAAAAGATACTTTTAACCCAAAGAGTGGGAGAAAGTATAGAGAAATGATCTGGATTGAGATCCGTGGAGGAGTTGTGATATCACTCTGTGATATGAGTTAAGGTGATATGTATCTCTAACACTGGCTTATGCAGTTTGAAGAATATAATCATAAGTTCTTAATGAGGTGCTCATATATTTTTAGAAAGGATAAGACATTGGAATAGAGAGGCAGAAGCCTCAAAGCTATTAATATGTCTAAAACTTTCAGCTGTTAAACTAATATAACATCCCTAGACTTCCTTTGTGTACAATAGTTTCAGAAACTGGAGTTTACATAACCTCAGTAATCATGGGATAAGTTTTTCACAAATTGGATTTTACATACATAAGCTCTCTCTTTCCAGATGGATTATGCTAGATTTATAGGTTTATTATATGATAGAATAGATTGAGAGATCTTTATTTAGCATTGTGTTGCAGATAACTAGCTATTGATGTTTGGTATTTGACTTGATGCATACTCTATCAAGTTTTTGGTAATGACACACCTCTGTCAGTTATAAATGTAGGAGTGTTAATGCATATCTCTATCAAGTTTTTGTATCATGACTTAGGGACACCTCTTGGTTTCTTTGGTAATGACGTGATCTATTTTCTTTAGTTATCTGTCTCAGTATATCTTGGTCTTGTATTGTGCAGATTACGGTTTGGCTTAGCAGTGTATCCTTTCATGCGTTTGCTGATGTTTCTTTCGAGAGCACATCGGATGTAAGTCTTCTTGGTCTTTTGCTTTGTATAAAATTTAAGTCACAGGGTGCTTTAAATGATGAAATTGTGAAGCAAAGTGATGAAATTTCACCATAGTTTGGAGTGTTTGGTCTCTTGACTCTCTAATAATTTGATACTTTAGGTACCATCAGTTTCTCCAGATTCAGGATACATTCTGTGTTGTAGCTCTGCCTTTTCCAAATTCAAATAAAAATAACGTCTGTTGGAGTATATCCGTTGTCTGTTTTCTTTTCTGCTTTAGAGCGGTTGTCTCCATAAAATAGTGTGAGGAGTCGGTACAAATAGTGAAGGATGTAAAATCTTTGCGGTTTTGTTATCAAAAATCTATTACTGCAATTTGTTTCCTGTTCTTCCTTTTTGAACCAAATACAGCATGAAACAAATCCTACTCCATTGAGTTATGACAGAAAAGTTTGTCATAGACCGTGTGGGTTTGATTGCATGTATACAAAAAGCATTTGAGAATGCAAACTATCCGCATCTGTATCTTGCAAATTTCATTTTTCTAATTACCTGGATTAAAATAGTGTTAGTTGCCAACTTGTTATGGAGATTGGCAACTGATTTAGCCTTTAAGAAATAATAATAATTCATATGGTTCCCAGACAAATAGCTGCCAGTGTTTTGATTTGTCATGCAAGGTTTAGTAAAGCTTCAATTCAAGTATGTAATAATCCTTTATTTTAGGTGACATGATCTTGGTTATAGGATCCATGATCAAGCTTTATTAACTGTTCTTAGTAAAATTATAGGGAGGCAAGGGAATAACAGATCTGAAGACTTTACTTCAGGTAATTCTCTGACAATTCGCTTGATTCTTACTGCAAACTCATGTATGAAATGAAATGTAATTGGTATCATAATTCTTACAGAATATTTTGGGTGAGAATCTTGTTGATGGGAAAGAGGACTTCCTTCAAACATTTTCAACCGAACAACACTTTGTAAAGTATGTTGAATCATTAATTTGCACATTCTTTTTTGCTGTATACTGTCTATTATCCTTTCCTAGCAAGAGCTTTCCTAACTGTGTGCGTTCAGATCCCTCGTTTCCAACTCAGAAAGTTTGCGAAAAAACACGAATAATGGTTGTAGTGGCAACTCTGATTCTCAACTGGAAGATGCTGATACTGAGGTAGTTTTTGTCCCTCTTCACTCCTCAGCCCTTACAGATGAGAACAATGCATGTTATGATAAAACTTTGTACCCTTTCACATCGGGCTGCCTGACAACAGAACTTCTCTCTACCTCGTCAGCCTCCATATTAGTTTCACTATGGTTTATGTTTCTACAATGATATTAATTTGGAACGTCAAAATAGTCTGCTTATGTGTGCAGTGTGCATGTAATTTATTTTAATTGCTGATGTCATCATTCATCATATAGATGTTTCTGAGCATTGAGTTACTAGTAATTAATTAATAGGGTTAACTATACCTTCGAAAAATACAAAAAAAGGAAGAAAAACAAATAATCTAACTCTTCACCAAATCTCCAAAATTGGCACGAGAGCGAATTTCTGCTACCGGAATTCTAAGTGTTTAAATTCGCAATACCAAATGGCTAAACATGGTCTGAACCTTAGAACTGAATCCATAGTTTTTTTTTTTAAGTTATGAAGCCCTTGATGAGGCAAACAAAACGGTATAAGGAACTGCAGTAAAACAAACAAAAATTTGGTTCTCCGGTGTGCCAATGCAGCATTTCGGTGTCAGAAATTAGCTCTTGTGCCATTTCTGGATATTCCTTTTTTTATTTCATTTGTTGAAGGTCATACCATTTATTGGTTTAACCTTGGTGAATCCATAGTATTTGTAGAGATCAAGCATGTAATTTATTGTCTTAGAACCTTATCCTGAACACGTGTGTTTATCAGTCATTTACCTGCTTCTGAGTTTTATTTTGATTTTTCCTGTTACCTTTTCATTGCACTTCAGGTTTTTCGGGTTACTGGTACTGGGGTGGGGCATCTTTACAGTCGATTAGTGCCGCTTGTTCTTCTTCTAGTTGATGGTATGTCTCTGTCTGCCTCACGGTTACTAGAAAGTAACTTTAAAGATTTACAGCATTTTTCTGCTGGTACAGGTAGCAATCCTATTGATGTTATCGATCCTCGATGGGAAATGTATATTCTAGTGCAGAAAGGACAAGAAGATGATTGCATGAAGTTACTTGGTTTTGCAGCTGTTTATCGTTTTCAAAGATACCCTGATAGTATGCGGCTTCGACTTGGTCAGGTATGCACGTTTCTGTTTCTCTTGAACTTTAGATTTACAGAATTAAGAAAGATTATCGAAACATATCAAATTTATATCCTTTATTATATTGAAATGAATTTCTATTGATGGCAGATACTAATTACACCTCCATACCAGCGAAAGGGTTACGGTGGTAGACTTCTTAGAGTGCTAAATGACATTGCAATTTCCGAAAATGCTTATGACCTCACGATCGAAGAACCAGTGGACTCCCTTCAGCACGTGAGGACCTGCATAGACGTGCAACGCCTGCTTGCTTTCGAGCCAATCCATGAAGCGCTTAGCTCGGCCATCTCACAATTAAAACACGAAAACCTCTCAAAGAAAAGCCAGCCATTTCAATGCGGACCTCCTTCCAGTATCGTTGAAGATGTCCGGAAGAGCCTGAAAATTAACAAGAGACAGTTTCTGCAGTGCTGGGAGATACTAATCTATCTTAGTCTTGACCCCATCGACAAATACATGGATAATTACGAGACCTTAGTCTCTAACCGTGTGAAGGCTGATGTCATAGGGAAAGAAGCTGAAGGGGATGGAAAGCGGTTAGTCGACATCCCATCTGAGTTCAATCGAGATTTGTCTTTTGCCATGTTTAAATCTGCAGGCGGTGAATCGAGTGCCATAGAAAAGGAAGATGATCAGGGGAATGTAGAGGAGCAGTTGAGGCAGTTAGTCGAGGAAAGGATGAAACAGATTAAGTCCGTCGCGGAGAAGGTATCTGCGCAACGAGCTTGAAGAGCAGAGACGAGCTTGAAGAGCAGAGTTCAATGGAATTGTCTGCTAACGAATGTTGTGAGGACATATATACTTTATCATCTCAAATTGCTAATATTTTTCTTTTTTGAGGGGATTTATTTTCACTTCAGCGTCGGCATTTACTTGGTTCCTAAAATTGTGTCGAGTTAGTTAGTAGTTGAGAACTAATGGAAAAGATTATTGCATGTTTAATGTCATCAGCATTCAGAAATTGTCTTTAAGGATAAAGAGTAAATTTATCATTTGCGTGTAAGGTTTGATGGGAGCGAACATTTTTCTAGGACGGGGGAGTATATACTAAACGCAAGAGATTATTTAAACAATATACTAGTATTATTTTACATGATGGAACATTAAGAAAAACCCGAAAATACGACACCAAATTAAAGAAAAATGAAATTAGTTAACAAATTATGATAAGGGATTGGATAGTACTAATAACCAATTAAAGCGAATATAATGAATTGAGCAAAAAAAAAAAAAAAAAAACCGTATATATTTCTGTTATTAAAATTTTTATAATAAATAAAGTTAAATAGAAATTTTATCTTATTATTACTAATTGTAATATTTATTTGAATTATAAGTTTGCATCCAATTAAAATTTTTATATTTTCAACAAAATCATTTAACAAACTTTTTTTTTTCTTTTTCCAAGGGAAATCTTTTAACGAATTTACTTCTGAGTTAACAAGCTCAAATTGTAAATTTCAAGATCGACTCATAACTAACAAATTTCACTAACCAAAATTCGAACAAACTATTCTCCGGTCAGGCTACTAATAATTTAGGAATAGTGAATTCATTTATTAGAGAAGGACTACTGTGCAACGTATGTGAGACGCACGTGTGACGCGTGCACCTTTTTTTTTTTTTTTGCAATAAGTCCATATGCACACCAGTTAATGTTCATATGCACACCGAAAAGTATCGATATGCACCAACTTTTTCTAGTTTTTTTTTCATTTTTTTTTAGTTACAATTTTTTTTTCTTTTTCTTTTATTCCGATGGAGTCTTCGTCTCCGCCTTCGCTCCGATTACTAATATAAGGATAATCGTCGGACAATAATTTGGATTTTTTCGGCTCGCTCCGAGGCCTTCGACTCCCCTTGCTCGAATATTAACCAAAGAAGAAGCGGCGAACAAAACAACGAAGAGGCAAACAAAAAAAAGAGTGCAAAATAAATTTGAAAATTTAAAAAACAAAAATCGAAAATTGGTTGTGCATATGCAAATACAATGTGGTGCATATCGGTTAACATGCTTGTGCATATAGATACACTTTGAAGTGCATATGACATGATTAAAAAAAAAGTGGAAAAAAGTTGTGCATATCAACATAAAGTGCAGTGTATATGAATTTATAATGATATGCATATGGACTTATTGCGAAGAAAAAAGTCTAAAAAAAAATCAACGATTGACCGGATCAACCCTGTAAGATCGTCTCATGGGAGAATTCGCCCATTTATTACTCATATTTACAAAAAATTCCAAAATAAATTAACGAAAATAGTGAATCACATCAAAATTGTAAAAAGACATTGGTTGTGATAACTTATGCCACTTTTTCGAAGCCTGGATTCTCTCTAACCAGCCGCAACATATTTTTACCAAAAATAAACGAAATCATAATATAATACTATATCGTCGCATATTATCGTAGATACCATACTTTTCGACCATTTCCCCAATAAGTATATATTTCTATTTTTTTTATCCAACTATAAATTTAGTTGCTTTGAACATAAATCTCAAAATCAGAGCGGAAATAGCATAGTTAAAAATTCGGTAAATTGAGCATGGATTTGTTGCCGGCGGAGTCGCCGGAGATCCTGGGGAAGAACAAACGGCGTTTTCGCTCGCTCAAGCTCGTTAGCGTCAATGGTGACGACGTTTTGCCGGAGACGCCGTACGGCGTGGATTACGGCCGCCTCAGTAATGGTCTCACATACTATGTGCGATGCAATTCGAAGCCGCGAATGAGAGCTGCTCTCGCTCTCGCTGTTAAGGTTGGGTACGTGTATTTTTGTTTCTTCACCTTTCTCTTTCCCCCGCTCCTTTTTAACAGATTTCCCCTGTTTCTGTGGTGTGCATTGTGTTAATTTTACTCGAAATTGTGATACATTAGTGGTGATTAGGAGTTCCGGTGGTTTTTGACGATGCTGTGAATCTGTTGTTCGCGTTTGTGCTCGGTTAGAAAATAACCGTAATGATTAAATACCTCGTACAATCTATGCGAGTATTTACCAGTGCTCCTATAATTTATAAATTTCAGCTCTAATTCCTGACCTCTTGCTAACATGATTCCGCCCAATGTTGAGGAGCTAGTAGCCAGTAGTACTGAGAAGCTTGCTAGCATCATACAATGCAATGTTAACTTCCCAATAACAATGTAGCTTGCTTATAAAAGATGTTTGGTTTGCTTATAGGATTGACGAGTATGAGCTGAAGTCATTATGAACATTTGCGAGCGCATAGTTAGTCCTAGAGAAATGAATAACCGAATGTTTACGGAAATAGTCGAGCTAGAGCCTAATCTGGTGCATGTGAAGTAACAACATATTTTGTTGTCATTAGAATGTCACTACTCTCCTATAAGCTATGATACTTTTTTGCACATTTTACACAAGAGGGGCTAGATACATGTTCAGTGCAATTATTTTTCATTTTTTGATCTCTTATGTTGGACTGAGGATGTGGACTGTGTAAGTGTCACTTAGGGTTTTTAAGTTGAAGATAGCCAGAGTAATGCATTGCGAGCTGAGTCATGGCCACATAAATTTATATTCTAAAATAGTGCAACATTTACTAATCTGAAAAGTGTGTGGTGCCACATATAATACATATATTACGTCCATTGAACATTGTTCACTCTCACATGTCAGATGTGAATGTCGCATGTTGGATGTAATTGATGGTTAACAAAATATAACCACATTTCTAACAGCAAGTCAGCAACACATACACTTTATTATGATGCTTACTTTTTGAACCCTTGTATGTTTTATTTTATCGATCGGGTCTGCAACACTTTCAATTACATTTTTTCTCTATGTAACAAACCTACAAATCGTTCTCCTAAGATAAAATATATCTTCTTGACAGCTCATTTTGCTTAAATATCAAATGCATTTCCTGAGCTTAGCCTTTGACTTGGCAGTTCAGTTTTAGAAGAGGAGGAAGAGCGTGGAGTTGCTCACATAGTTGAGCATCTAGCTTTCAGTGCCACCAAGAAATATACAAACCATGATATTGTCAAATTTCTTGAAAGTATCGGGGCTGAATTTGGTGCCTGTCAAAATGCCGTTACGTCTTCTGATGAAACGATTTATGAGTTATTTGTTCCTGTAGACAAGCCTGAACTATTATCACAGTCGATCTCTGTTTTGGCAGAGTTCAGTTCAGAGGTAAATGTTTTATTTAGTTATATTGACACCGAATATTCTTTCCTCAAACAATCTCCTATTTTGTGTAGGACAGGTTCGTGTATCAGCAGATGACTTGGAAAAAGAAAGGGGTGCTGTACTGGAAGAGTATAGAGGAAGCAGAAATGCTAATGGGAGGATGCAGGATGCTCACTGGGCTCTCATGATGGAAGGTTCAAAAGTAAGGTCTTTATCATGCTAAAAAATGCATCCCACTTTTTCCCTATCCTTCAATACTGCTGCAGTAGAAATTAAAAAGTTTATGAATTAGACGCTACAGTTACTTGTATCATAACTTTGAGCATTAAAAAATACATAATCTCCATCCTTGGTTGCAGTACGCTGATCGTTTACCCATTGGACTCGAAAAGGTGATCCGTACAGTTAGCCCTGATATTGTGAAGCGATTCTACAATAAGTGGTACCATATGCAGAATATGGCTTTGATTGCTGTTGGAGATTTTCCCGATACTCAGGTTTATTTTTATATCGACATTTTTTTAACATAAAACTTTGCGATAAGATTATACTCAGGTTTATTTTTATATCGACATTTTTTTAACATAAAACTTTGCGATAAGATTAATCAGTTGTATTCTCAACTTCCTCATTTCTATCTATTATAGGGTGTTGTTGAGTTGATAAAGACTCACTTTGATAATAAGATTCCAGCAGTTGATCCCCCAGAGATACCGCAGTTCATAGTCCCTTCACATGAGGAACCACATTTTTCAAGCTTTGTGGAATCTGAAGCAGCTGGGGTTAATTCTGGATTCCTCATTTTTCTCTTTAGTTTACATTTTCCTGTTGCTGCTACCTTCTTTTCTTAGTGTGATATTTATATACTGATACTATTTTCATAACTGAATTTTGGCAGTCGGCAGTAATGATCAGTTGTAAAGTTCCAGTTGATGAGCTGAAAACTGTGAAGGATTACAGGAATATACTTGCTGAATCAATGTTTTTCCATGCATTGAACCAAAGGTTCTTTAAGTTGTCTCGTAATAGGGATCCCCCCTACTTTTCGTGCTCAGCAGCTGCTGATGTTCTTGTTCGTCCAACTAAGGCCTATATAATGACTTCATCCTGTAAGCAAAATGGGACTACCGAGGCACTGGAATCGATGTTGATTGAGGTGTGAGTTTAATATCAATTGACCAACTTGTCATTTCGTCATTTACTTCTGTTTATCTTTCCAGTTTGCTAGTGTTCATGTACCTGGCTTTTCTGACACAGTATCTGTTGCCTGTGCTGTTTTATTACCAATGGACCAACTAGTTATTTCTTCACTTCCATTTATTCTTGACTTTTCAGGTTGCCAGGGTTCGTTTTCATGGGTTCTCTGATCGTGAAGTAAACGTAGCTCGTGCTCTTTTAATGTCAGAGATTGAATCAGCCTATCTGGAGAGAGATCAGATGCAATCTACCAACTTGCGAGATGAATATATACAAGTGATTCTCTCTCTCTCTCTCTCTCTCTCTCTCTCTCTCTCTCTCTCACACACACACACACACACACACACACACTCGGGCACTGATATGCACATTGTTTAAGTATTTCAAACATGTCATTATCATGTCTTACATTCATCTTAATGTACAGCATTTTCTCCGAAATGAACCTGTTGTTGGGATCGAATTTGAGGCACAGCTACATAAAACTCTTTTACCCCGTGAGTTCTATTAAGTCTTTCTTTAATGGTCTTCTACTGGAAATAAACTCTTACATTATATTGTTCTGTTTTGTCAATGGTAGAAATATCGGCATCTGAGGTATCAAGATATTCAGAGAATTTTGAGACATCACGTAGCTGTGTCATAAAAACAATTGAGCCTCGAGCAGCTGCAACAGTGGACGAATTAAGAAGGGTTGTTTCAAAGGTCAATTCTTTTGAAAAAGAAGGACGTATTTCTCCGTGGGATGATGAGACGATCCCAGAAGAAATTGTTAGTGTGGAGCCAAATCCAGGGTAAGCTGACATCCAGATTCTTTTGGTTTTCTCCGTACCCCATATTAATCCCATTCTTCCAATTTATGCTTTGTGAATATTCTTAATCTGATTTAATTAAGCCCAATAAAGTTTCAAGAAGACTATTAATGCAACACTATTATCCAATCCAGTACTACCATCTTCTCTTCAACCTAGACTTGAACATCACACCATCCGGTCCTTTGTGTTTCTATACCTTGTTAATATTAATTTATTGAGAGCTTTTAATACTTGTCAACTTTTTTCAGAGTTGGCAAGTTTTTGCATTTGGCATGTCTAATGTCCTCTAGACTTGAACATCACCCTCCAGTTCTTCATTTTTCTTGTACCATGTTATTATTAACTACTAGAGCACTTGAAATACTTGACTTATTTCAACATTTGACGAGTTGTGCCATTTAGCATAAACCATGTCCCGTGAAACAACTAGTTAGCATAACTGGTTTAGTATCTATGATTCAGCTGCAAAGTGTTTATTATTTTTTTGTTTTCTAGTCATGTGGTGCAGCAGTTTGAGCATTCCAGTATTGGTGCGACAGAGTTGATTCTTTCAAATGGCATGCGAGTTTGCTATAAGTGCACTGACTTTTTTAATGACCAGGTACAGTAATTCTGTAAAACAGTATTTTCAGATATATATACACACACACACAGAGTATTGGTTTGATATTTGAATGGATGCAATGGGTGCAGATTTCAATCACTCTGATCAAGAGTACATAAAATATATAATAGGAACCATGTGTGTGTACACATATATATGGCTTTGGCCATTTTCTATCATTTTTTAACTGAAGAAATGCGGTAACTGAAGTTTTGCAGTTATAGGCCCAACAAATATTCCATAGGTTTTCTCTTTTTTTCATGTCATGAGTCAGAAAAATTCCATAGGTTTTCTCTTTTTCTGTTTCTTTTCATTGAAGGATGGAATCGTTTATTGCAATTAGATGAATTATGTGAAGGGCATAATTGGTTGTTACTCACAAGATTGGTTTATGTTTTATGTTTCCTGTTCAAAATTAGTTAATGGCATTTTTGGGTATTATTGGTTGTGATTTCTGAGGCTCCATTTACTAGTTTGCATTAACTGCCTTTTAGTTTTAGGTACAGTTCTATATGCAACCGTACAATCAAAGATACATGATCTACAAGTACCAAAGAGACTTCACTGATGTTAATTGTTTCTTATCAGCCATCTAATTTCAGCATTATTGTTCTTCTATTGATATTATAATGTTGTGTGCACACGACGTTATGTTGGAAAGCTAAATATTTGATATCAGTTTTTTCACAAGTCTAGCTAAATATTAACACGTTATTTAAAATAGGTTCTTTTCACTGGTTTCTCATATGGAGGTTTATCTGAACTCGAAGAATGTGAATATTTTTCGTGTTCTATGGGTCCCACTATTGCTGGTGAGATTGGTGTATTTGGTCATAGACCTTCAGTTCTAGCAGACATGCTTGCTGGTAAAAGAGCTGAAGTAGGAACAAGCCTTGGAGCATATATGCGAAGCTTTTCTGGTGATTGCTCGCCTTCAGACTTGGAAACTGCCTTGCAGGTTTGTTTGAATGATATCTAATTTTGTCAACTTGTCTCAATCTTATTGAAATGTTTATTTTTGCGAATGTGAAGTCTACTTCCCAATATGGGATTTTGTAGCAGTAAGAATTACATCAGGTATCAACTATATCTGTGCTCTACTTAACCTGGTCCTAAAGAATTGCGGTATCAAGTGCCAATATTCTTCTCTTAAGTAAATTCATTTCAGTTATTTCAATTCAACTAGTATTGTAAATTAGATTTTACATGGCTGAGTCAGGCCAAAACTAGTTCTGTCAATGCTTAGAATTGTCAAGTTGGGATAGTCATGTACTGTGTTATATTTATGAGCGATAACTTGGCTAAAATAATATGCAGAATCTGTTTTAACTAAATCCTGTATACCTTGAATATTTGTAGTACTCAGGAACCTTTATTATCCTCTACTAGAAGTCTAGATCACAGAATACTAGGTTTAACCAAATGATGCTAGTAAGATTTAGTTCGGCACTTTCTAAGATTCTCATGTAGATTGCTACCCAACAAAATTATCTACTAATGCTTTTGTTTACTTCGTAATATCCAGCTAATGCGCTTGCTTTCTCTATTTGGTCTTATTCTTTGAAGTTGGTCTATCAACTTTTTGTGACAAACCTACAACCTGGGGAAGGGGATGTAAAAATAGTGATGGAAATGTCCGAAGAATCTGTTCGTGCTCAAGAGAGAGATCCTTATACTGCATTTTCTAATCGTGTGAGGGAGATCAATTATGGAAATTCCTATTTTTTTAGGGTAAGCTATTTTCCCTGCTCAGAGTCTTTCTTTTTCTATTGTATAACATGAAACTTACGTGAGTAATCTTGTCCTCAGCCAATTAAAATTGGTGACCTGAGGAAAGTTGACCCACTAAGAGCTTGCGAATACTTCAACAATTGCTTTAAGGACCCATCAACTTTCACTGTTGTCATTGTCGGGAATATTGATCCTTCCATTGCTAGCCCTCTTATTCTGCAGTATTTGGTAAGTGGTGTATCTTTATCTAGAACCCTTCATTATGTATATATCTCACTGATTGTAAGTTCTTGAATTATTTATTCAGGGAGGGATCCCAAGACCTCCTGAGCCGATTATGAATTTCAAACGCGATGAGCTCAAAGGCTTACCATTTACCTTTCCTTCCACTGTAATTAGGTAGGTCTACTCTCAATTTCCTAGTATTTGCAAGCTGTGGAAGTGATGCATCATTAATGATTTTCTCTTCCCTATTAAAAAAATTAATTATCAGAAGCTGCAAGGGGCAATTGTTTTTCTTGTCCCTAGTGTGAGTTGGAATGCTAGTTTAACGTATACGATCCTAGTCAAGGCTTCGTTGAAATTGAGAATTTCTTCTCTTTTCTTTTTTCATTTGAATTTTTCTTCGACGGGGGGAAGAATCAATTGATAATCTGACTATAATCTTCTGCACATTGCCTTTAATTTGTCTTGCAGAGAAGTTGTTAGGAGTCCCATGGTGGAAGCTCAGTGCTCAGTTCAGCTGTGTTTTCCGGTTGAGCTTAAGTATGAAAATATGGTACAATTAAGCCTTTGCTCAAGTAGTTTATGTTACTATATATCAGGCCTTTTCTTAATCAGTTTGTGTTCCTATTAGGTCATTTATGCTTAGTAAGAAATAGGGACTAACATGCTTTACCTCCGCCAGAAGATTCAAAGTGTGTGTGTAACCTCATACAGGAGATCCTCTTCCACTGATTCTATATTTTTTTGTAGATGGAGGATGTTCACTTGACTGGACTGGTGAGCAAGCTTCTGGAAACAAAGATATTACAAATCCTTCGTTTTAAACATGGACAGGTATGGTTGTGAAATATATTTTCTCTATTAAACATTATGCACTATTTTGATGAGCTAATGTTACTAGAGAATAATGTAATAATTTCCAGATATACTCAGCTGGAGTTTCTGTTTTCCTTGGTGGTAACAAACCTTCAAGAGATGGCAACATTCGTGGAGATATAAGTGTTAATTTTTCTTGTGATCCTGATATCTCATCAACACTGGTGAGCCTTCTATGTTTCACTCATTTGTTTTTATCAAACTTGTATCTTACCTGGCAACTCACTTTACAGGTCAGTCATGCCTTGGACGAAATTCAACGTCTTCAAGATGAGGGGCCCTCAGATGATGATGCTACAGCCATCCTTGAAATTGAGCAAAGGGCCCATGAAAATGGACTTCAGGTGACTCTTTGATATGGATTTCATGATGAAGTATTTTCAAATTTCTTCTTATTCTTTTCTGAAGAAGAGAAGTATATAATTCACATTGAAAAATGAATGAGTCTCCTCTAAGTTAGAAACTGATACAAACTTCCTAAATTTTCTTAGCTTGGCAAAAGGAAACTATATCCATGATGGCATGGATCATAAATCACGATCCTTTTATTGGGAAACCATTTATGACTTTTCTCTTTTCCTAATGATCCCTCAAGATGTGCTGTAAGTGTTAGTTGAGCCTAGCTTGATTTGAACTTTTCAAACTTTTTTCTAAGTAATCAATGTAGACATACAGTTAGTGCAGTGTACCAAAGGTACAATGAATTATTTGCAATACTTAAAGTAGATTGATTGTCACAGTGCAGTTTCAGAGAAATGAAATTAGTAATAAGAATTCTTAGATCATGAAGCAGCATTAGCCATGCGAGTCTTTCACGAATACCATCTGATTTGTGGGTGAAATTTTTTATAACAATAAGTGCACTCAAATAGTTACCTTTATGTCTTCTAAAAGATTCCCAATAGCCAAGTTCGTAATTGTTTTTATCTTTATCTTTTTGTATGGTCGTGCATAACTTTGTAGCATGGACATTTCTGAGGTTTCCAGGAAAGGGCTTTGGTGACATGAAGATTAGTCAAATTTTCTATATAACACATACAGAATAATAAAGAACAAATCTCTTCCTCAAAGTAAGAAACTGAACAAAATGTTGTATAACATCTTAGCTTGGAAAAGAAAATTAAACCCCTGATAATGTGGGCACAAATCAGAAGCCATACATGGATTGGACAAAATGAAAAGAAGCTCTGAGATGCCATGTTGTATCATCATAAAATAACTAGGAGATACAATATATGCATTGTAAGAAAAAACTACTATCCGTTACTTTCTCAGAGCTGTGGACAAAACTAAATTTCATCATTCTAGTAGCGACACATTGGATATGCATTGTGGACAAAATTACTAGTTTGTGGTCAATTTTTCTCTTTGCGCTAATTCTCTTCACTTCAGGAAAACTACTATTGGTTGGACAAAATTCTGCGGAGCTACCAGTCAAGGATTTATTCTGGTGATGTTGGTGCTTCATTCAAGGTATAATGTGGTGTTTTACTTTATTTTCACCATTCATCAATTGCAGAACCGTTTCAGGCTTAAATATTTTTCAAGTTTAATTTTTAATGGACATTATATGTTTTTCTCAGGTTCAGTTTTGTTTCCTTTCTCACTATAATTATTACAACCTATGGTGGAATTCACACGAAGATGCCTGAACTTCCGGAAAATGTTGATATTGCACTTCATTTTATTTTCTAGGAATGTTACATCTCTAGACCATATTTTAGAATAAATATGCATGTTACAATCAACTTTAAGTCTATAATAGTAGAATCTATGCTTGCCCTTCCATAATTCTGCCAGTGTATGTGTGTTGACATGAGTATGATCTGATTCTTATTTTTCTTGGATAAATGAGAAGCGGTAAAATCCCAGCTAATAGTTGGTAAAAAGTGTGAAGACTCCCATAATTCTATTTATACTATTTAATGTCTCTGCTGATTGTTCAGCTTCTTTTCCCCCTCATCTTGTGTTTGATCCAACGTGTCACTACTAGAATGAGAAGTTTTGGATACATATCCATTACTGAAAAAACTAGTAACTCTTTGCTGTGAGTATTATGTTGGTACATATTACAAACCCTGGTAGTCCTGCTCATCAACGTAGATAAGGCATTTATGATCATGGTGACTGTATGATTTGCTCTGTGTTTACATAAATGTGTGCCAAGTAGAAGGTAATAGATTAACAAAAAGAAGTTATGGATTTGCTTTCCTTCTGGTAAAAGCATGAAAGTTCCGATATCAGCTTTTGCCTACGATTCGAAGCCTTCCAGTTGGTAATATGTCAGTGATATACATGCAGATTCAAGATGAGGGGCGCACAAGAGTGAGAAGTAGCCTAACACCATTAACAGTGCAGTCAGCATTACAAAGAATTATACCTTTTCCTTGCAAAAAGCAGTATACTGTAGTAATCCTCATGCCTCAGTTACCCCGCTTCAAGAAGTTGAAATCACTCCTCAGCTCCGGAGATGCTAAGGTAAACACTCGATGTTTTTTGTTATCTCCTTTCAGGAATTATATGTCACACTTGCTCTGGGTAAAGCTTGAGAATGAGGTGTTCTCATTTTCAAGCTTGAGCTGTGATAGTAATATACATATATTTCATCATTTCTATCCCACATGTTAAAGAATATTAAGATCTTTCAATTCTCTGTGCTGCAGATTTTGGCTGGCATTGCCAGTATAGCAGTTTTGGCTGTATGTGTATGGAGATACTCTCGAAGAGCAACGAAATCATATGAATGAATGGCACATATATGACCTGGATTAACCTGATTAGAATGGAAGATTATGATTTGGAGTTGTACTGCTTTATTATTTTCTTCTGAAGAGACACTGAGCCCAATCTTTATCTGAGACTGCGAATGCGATGAACACATCTCGATTCAAATTGCTTGCTTGTTGGTTATAGGCATTCGAGTCGAACATCATCACACTGGTGGAGTCTGTGCTCGGCAGTACATCATGCCAGCCTACAGGATATATATGTGCAACCTGTTCAGCATAGCTCTGAACCTTGAAATGTATCATGTACATGATTGATTTTTGTTGTAGAAAGATTTGTGAAGGTTGAAGACGTTTTAGAGCTAATTTTTCGCTCAAATTAAAGAATAATAGCCCTAAGCGCCTTTCCTTTCGTGGTCGCAAATTTGCAGAGTGCAATTAATGTTAGCATCTATTTTTCTGAAAAGAAATATTGCATCTTTTAATTTCATTGCACATTGCATAGTTTACTTTCAATTACGTCAATAAGACCTCTTTTTTATGCAACATAGAAAATTATTAATGCAATTCAAATTATAATACAGATTTGATAACTTGTAACTTAGCAGAAAACTAACTTGAGCCATGAACTTAAAATAAATTCAGAAAGTAAGAAGATTTCAAATTTTGCAACTATGGAACACGTAGGAAGTCTTAATCGACTTGAAACAAAATGGGGAATAATGAAGAAAACAAAATGGATATTTCACACTGCTAGAACTCTATCATGCTATCATGACTCGAAACAAAGTCGTGTATAGTGCAGTAAAGCCTAATATTTTCCTATAAAACCACAACAGTTCAAAGATCTGCTCTCCCTGGGTATCTGGGGAAAGGAATCACATCTCTAATGTTGTCGACACCCGTAGCAAAGAGAATCATTCGCTCAAACCCGAGCCCAAACCCGCTGTGCTCCACTGTCCCGTACCTTCGAAGGTCAAGATACCACTGATATGGTTCCAGTGGAAGACCCATGTCCAATATCCTGAGAACAGAACAATGTCAACAGCCACAATAAGATTAAAGGCAATAGCAGATGTATGTCTACAGTGAAGATAACTAGATAGGTGTGCCATACCTTTGCACCAGCACCTCGTAATTCTCTTCTCTTTGGCTACCACCAATAAGTTCACCCACCTAACAAGAAAATGGGAAACCAACTTATACAAGTTCAACTAACATAAACATAAACATAAACATAAGACAACACTAGGTCTCCACACACACACACACAGAGTACCTTGGGTACAAGGACATCCATTGCAGCAACGGTCTTATTGTCTTCATTGACCTTCATATAGAATGCTTTGATTGCTTTTGGGTAGTTATAAACAATAACAGGTGCTTTGAATTTCTCCTCGGTCAAGTACCTATATATTTTGGACAAGTACAGTTATGCATAAACTGCAAGCTGGACTAGAGGAGATGATTCAGTAAATACAAGGTGAACATATACAAGAAACATTACCTTTCATGCTCAGAAGCTAAATCGATACCCCATTCTACTTTGTTCTCAAATTTCTTCACTTTAGAAGCTTCCTCAAGAATGGCGACAGCCTCAGTGTAAGTTATTCTGTGAAACTTGGATTTTGCAACCATTTCAAGCCGTTGAAGAGCAGTTTCGTCAACATTTTTGGTCATGAATTCCATATCATCATAGCAATTATCGAGTAACCACTGACAAAGGAATCTCACGTATGCCTCTGCACAGTTCATATCATCCTGCAAAGTATATTAGCTCTGTTATCAACTATGCTATAAAACGCCAATAGTACCTAAAAAAGTTCACTGCATAAGTAAACAATACAGTGATCTCTTTAATTCAACAAATCAGAAATTTACTTAAGTGTTTCATTCAGAAATATGAACTAAGCTGTAGTTCATCTTCATCTGCAATTATCCTTCCATTCCAAAGAGATGAGTAGGACATTATGCATATGTAAATATACACACAAGACATCAATACTGGCAGATAAGTGAATTTACATACATGAAAAAGTATACAACTAGCACACCTGTATATCGGCAAATGCTATTTCAGGTTCCACCATCCAAAATTCAGCAAGATGTCTTGATGTATGGGAATTTTCTGCACGAAATGTAGGCCCAAAAGTATACACGCTACTGAGAGCACAAGCATATGTTTCAACCTGCAGTTGCCCTGATACAGTCAAAAATGCTTGTCTTGCAAAGAAGTCTTCTGTGTAATCAACTTTTCCATCTTTTTTTGGAATGCCACCATGAAGCTTAAGTCTTTCAAGCTTTGAGTAGATTTCTTTAGCCTTCGTCAGCTCAGAAACAGCAGCAACAATTTCCTGCTTACTTGCCTTGGCAGATTTTAGTTGAGCCACAGCGTCACCTTTCTCCTTTACAGCAAGCTCAGCCTCCTTTACGTCTGAAGGAAGACGTTGCTCATTAAGCTCCTTCTCTAATTTCTCGGCATCATTAAATAATGTTGTGACTTGAAACATTTCCCCTGCACCCTCACAATCACTGGTCGTGATGATAGGTGTATGGATATAAAGGAAACCATGATTCTGGAAGAACGTATGTGTGGCAAAAGCCAAGGCATTGCGTATTCTGGCAATTGCAGATATCTAGATAACAAAAATAAAGGACTTATTATAGGGAGAAACATTAGCAGAGCATGCAAGTATAAAAGGCACTAGATTAGTTTCTGTCAAATACGCAGAAAATAAATCATAAGATAATGGTAATTATAATTCTGCTCCGACATACCAGATTACATTTATATGACACACTATTTATAACATTAACCATCAGTATAAGCTTCAAAATCAGCACTGCCTCTATAAGAGAAGTCTCACATTCACATACTCCTGAATAACCACTCAACTATTCAGAGGCAAATACTTCCAAATTAGAGGAGTCGGCACCAGTCAAACAGCACTAACATTGGCATTCTGATTCTACTTAATTCAAGTGGAATGACATCTGAAGAGGATTAACCAAACATATCCATATAAAAGCGCTGATTAAGACAAATAATTAGAGAACTTCTATACATTTCATATTAACAAATTTGAAGGATGAGAAGATTCATACGCAGATATCATTTTTTTAATCACATCATTCAACTAAACAGCCACACACATTATCTCCCAATGATCCACTGCAAAACGGTTAAAACAAGATTTGTTGGGGCATAGAATAGGAACCAATCAGAGATCCCGAATAAGTTTCAGCCTTAAGCACACACAATAAGAGGATAACAGAAAAAGGAGTTCCATACAATGTTGGTCCTGGAGCGAAGATGCACAACATCCCTGAGCGACTCGAGAGGAAGCTTCTTTCTCGCCTTCGGCAACGGATACTTAGCCGCATCCACAGTCCCCACACTAAAAACATTGGTCACCTGCAGCTCAATTTTCTGCTGCGTCGCCGTCTCCGGCGGACTCTGCAGCAGCCCCTCCACGTGGACGCAAGTCCCCGTGGCGACCACGTCGCCCACCTTGTAGACATCGGCTTTCACGAGCACCTGCAGATTCTCCGGCGACGAGCCATCGTTCACCTGCAAAAAGGCGAGCGCGCCCCTCTCCGCCTCCCTGCCCGTCTTCACCCATCCGCCGATCCGGACTTTCCGTCCAACCAGCCCGGCGCCCTTATCGGGGCGGCCGAGGATGGACTTGATAAGGACGCGCTTGGAAAACTCCGCCTCCGGTACGGCGTCGCTGAGGGAGAGACCATCCATCGCCGGCGGCGGAGTTGAATCTGATGACATTTTTAGTGAGTGGGAAAATTTTCAGAAATGTAACGAATGTGTTAAAACCCTAGATAGTTTAGAAGGGGGCTATTTTTTAATTTATATGGCTGCGAAATTCCAGCGAATCGGGTCTTTTGAAATAAATGATTCTCCGATTTCGGACAGAATCTTGACCCGAGCCGAGAATTTACCCGATTATATAGAGCAGCCAATGGGCGATCGACACGGGGGAATAATGTGTAATTTAAGGTTGGTCTACCGTTGCCGATTCCAGACTTGTGTGGACTACTTTACTTTCATTTACTAAAAAGTTGCCAAAATACTTGGGTGTATCGATTGTTAAAGCACCCTCAACGCCGGGGACAACATGATGTCTCGAGTTAGTTTAAGATTATACGTCGAGCCAGGTGCTTGAGCTGCGGCCGGTGACTCGAGACTTATCGACTTCATACATTCAATTGGAATGTTCACATTATTGGGGCTAATTTGAACTCAATTTTTTGAAAGAGATAATTTACGGTAGAGAAGATAAAGACCTCTTCTTCTTATCTTGAGATTTGCATCTTTATCATGGGAAATTAATTGACAGCCGACGTTGGAGGACTCTAATCTATAACTCAAAGTATTTCGGCAACGACTAGGATGATTATGTCTTGCTCTATGTTGTACGGTAATGACTCGGCCACACAATTTATCGACCCTAATCGAAATGTCGCTATTGTTAGAGTGAATCAACATCAATATATCTATATATTAAGGTTTAGTTTCATGATCGCTAGAGAACCATCATCATTGGGGTAAAACAATCCATCGAAATCTGGTAGGGTGAGGTTATATTTCTTCACAAATCCAACAAAATCAATGGATTTGTAAAGTCCACAGACTTTTCAATACACCTAGATTGCTGTAGACTTTTTAAAATCCATGTTCAATATACCTGGATTTTAATGGACTTCTGAAATCGTGATTGAAATTCATGTTGAATACCTTTAAATTTTAATGGACTTTTAACAGTCTATATTGAATACAGACTTTTAAAGTACATTAAAATCCAGCAGAATCCATATTGAATACACTCCCTAATTCTACGTGCATTGTCATACACTAAGTATCAACAAAGTCTAATTAAACACACAACATATATCCAACGAACATGGTTTTTATCTTATAAAAGAAGTAAATTGTATACTAATTGATTTTTGCATGACTAGTAGTATTATTTATTATGTATTGTATCATATAAAAAGATCAATATTCTCTAAATTATTTTATTTTATTTTATTCCTTTGTATATATGACTAACTAACTGAAATTAATTAATTCTAATTGCAACTAGTTTACTATAATTATTTTTTAATTACTCTCTAATTATCATAAATTAATACTTTCATTACGGTTGGATATTATCACTATCAATGTTGATATTTTTATACATACATTCTACTACCAATTATCTAATTTCAATAATGGATTATTTAAAAAAAACTCCAATAATTGATTTTCCGACTGGGCCGGACACAAAAACTTAAAATTGTTGGAGAATCGTACGCGAAAAGGCCCAATTATACTTGACCTATCTATAAATATATTACCCAGAAACCCTAATCCATCATCGCAGTCTGAACTAAGAGCCATCGACGCCCCCTGCAAGCAGCCGGAAATCGTTCCCTCCCAGTCTCACAGAAAATCCAACCATGGGTAATTCATCTGGCTTATCGTTTCTTTATGACGTGATTCTCATAGTTTTTGGTATTGATGTGCTGCTTCCAATCGGATTTCGCAGGTAAGGTTCACGGATCGCTCGCTCGTGCCGGAAAGGTGAGAGGCCAGACTCCGAAGGTGGCCAAGCAGGACAAGAAGAAGAAGCCCCGCGGCCGCGCTCACAAGCGGATGCAGTACAACCGCCGCTTCGTCACCGCCGGTAAATCCATTTTCTCCCTTGAGTTAATTTATATTGTTTTCATTCGCTTTCTTATGTATCTGAATGCTATATTTTGCGGTTGCAGCTCTCTGTTGATAATTTTGTGTCAACTATTAGGTGTTTTGATTTTGTCTTCTTATGATATAGGGTTTTGGGATTGTAGATTCATTGAACATTTATTAGCTTTAGCATACCAATCTAGTTTTCGTGAAACATTAAATTCCAATTGTTTTGATGTCATTTTTATCAAATTTTGACGCATTATTTTTATCATTTCCGAGGCTATTCGTTACTGTCCATTTTCAATTTAGCTACTGGAATGTATGAACTGAGTCGCTTTTTCTGTATTTGAGTTTATTTCTGTTGACTCTGTTCCCACACACTAATTAATCTATTAGATAGTTGTATAAACTCTTGATAATCACAACAATCGCATCCTAGTTAATCTCCCCTTTAAGCAATTCTGTCGAACTAATTACCCCTTTAATCTCTTCGAACTTTTTCTTTATTACTTCTGAATTTGTTGAAGATTTTGTGTTTTCGCTTGCAACTACTATTAGATGTTTTGATTTTGTATTCTTATTAATTTAGGGTTTTGGATTGTAGATTCGTCAGATATTTATTAGTTTGAGCATGACGATCTAATTTCTGAAATTTGTGGAAATCTGTTTCACCTTTGAAGCCTCAGTTTTATCATTTCAGTGGCTGTTCATAATCTTATACGTTCAAATTTAGCTACTTAATTCTATGAACTGAGACGTAACATTGCTGCTTCTGTATTTTGGTTTATGTCACTCCCCACACAATAATTTATTTATTTGGTAGTTGTATGTATTAGGTGAACACTTTCTTACTGACCCCCAATTTGCACAATAACATATAACATATTTCGTTTAGTGTTATAACGGTGATCTGTGAAAGATAAATTGATGTGATGATAATTGAAATGATTGCTTGTATTTTACTATGATGTGTATTTGTTACTAAGAAATATTATTGTTGTATCTGTTGCAGTTGTTGGCTTTGGAAAGAAGAGGGGGCCAAACTCATCAGAGAAGTAGAGTGGGGCAAAGTCAAGTTTTCGTAGTTTTGGTTATGTTTAGTTTTTACTATTTCTGGATTATATCTATATGTAATACTGAATTTCTGTGGTTTGAATTGGCTTAATTTTTTGTATGTCTTGAATTGGCTGCAAGCTTTATTTGAGTGGTTGGTAGAAGTCATGATTTCACTGTTCTTCAAATTAAATATGTTAATTATTTTGTGCCGCATCATTATTTGCTTTAGTTGGTCGTAACCTCAACATTTTTTATATAGTAGCAATCCATGCTTCAATACCTCCTTTCCAATTAACATAATCTAATAATTTGTTCCTGTAATTAGTGGTACCACCTCCACCCAAAATCTGCTTCATTTAATCCCATACTGTTGTAACTACTAAACCTAAACACCTAAACACTTCCTTCCCTATTCACTCTACCAATCTCCATGACATTCTCCTTCGCAACTCAAACCCTTGTTGCCTGACAGATTCTCTATATTTTTGTCATCGATTTCCTTGAATGCAGCTCTGATCGTCCCGATGAGCTGAATACACCTTGTTTCAGCTCCACTTTCAGCCTTGGTCATCTGAAAAAGACCTCCAAACAAGTTATCTGACAGTGCTGGATTTTTCCTTTGGAGGTTCACAGAGATTCTTCACCCCTTTTGCTGCCATGCAGTGGTGCCATATTAAAGCTGTTACAACCTCGATACGGGTGGGTGAGGATGTGAGTGATTGCTGCTGCTGCATGTAGTTTGAGTGCTTGGATTGCTGAGGAAGGGAAGTCCCTGTACGGATGGAGTGTTGGAGTTTGATGTGAAGTTTGGTGTGTTGCGGGGAGGGAAGAGAGTGGCGGAGTTGAAGAGGGGTGCGGTGGCGGTCAGATCATGGCGGGCTGTTGTGGTGGCGGCCCTGCATTTGATTAATGAGCTTAGCGTGCTGCCGTCGATTCTGTGTGAAATGCATATGCCTATTGCGATTTCTACGCAGTTGAATGAGGTGATCTGCAGTGCCAAGATTGAATTTGCTTTTATATATCAAGCAAATGAATTTGAAGGAGTAAGTTCAAGTGCAAGGAAGGAAATACAGAGGCAACGATTTAATTTTTTTCTTTTCTTTCAAGAAAACAGTTTAGGATATGAAGTGACATTTATCTCTTTTTCTTTCAAGAAAAAGTATCAGTTGCAGATATTGGGCTAATTGGATGTTGAAACGAGAAAATTTACTAGAATGAGGTGATCTGCAACGCCAAGATTTGCATAAAAGGTCAAGAGATTGAATCCCAAGTAAGACAAAGAGGAGTACTTTTTATTGATAACATAAAAACACAGGCAAACGAAGAGGAACGAAAGAGCCATAATAAACCTGCGTTAGGTCGTCTTTTACTTTCTCACAACAGATGGTGATTCAACCCAAAGCAAAATTTCGAAATTCCAAATCTTGATGGAGCCTTCCCATATCTTCATCGCTCATAACAATCCATGCTTCAATCCCATCTTTCCACTCAACAGAATCTATAAATAACATAAAATTCTTCTTCCTGTAATTACTATTGCTCACCCAAATGGGCCTCCCCCACCCAAAATCAGCCAACTCATTCACTCCTAATTTGCAGTGACTATTAAACCTAAACACCTCAACACTCCCCTCCCTCAACCCTCTAGCAATCCCCATGAAATTCTCCTTGGCCAACTCGAACCCCTTTTCGCCCAACAATTTCTCTATATACTCGTCATCGATTTCCTCGAACGCAGCTCTGATCTTCCCCACGAGCTGAGTCCACTTCGCCTCACCTCCACTCTCTGCCCGTGTCATCTGAAAGAGGTTTCCGAACGAGTTCTCCGACAGGGCCGGAATCCTTCCCCGGAGGTTGACAGAGTGGAACGCGACGGACTTGTTGACCCCTTTCGCCGCCATGCAGCGGTGCCATATGAAGGCTGTTACGACCTCGACGCGAGTGGGTTTGAGGACGGGAGGGATTGCTGCTGCTGCCTCAAGTTTGAGTGCTTCTATGGCGGAGGAAGGGAAGACGAACCTTCTGGTGACGAGATTCGGAGAAAGAGGCTGTACGGATGGACTGCTGGAGTTTGGTGCGTAGTCGGGCGTGTTGCGGGGAGGGAACACGGCGGCGGAGTTGAAGACGGGGGAGTAGGAGTTGGTGGCACTCGGATCATGGCTGGCGCTGGCGCTGGCGGCCCACCATTTGATGAATGAGCTGAGCGTCCTGACGTCAGCGATTCTGTGTGAAATGCAGATGCCGATTGCCATTCCGCCGCACTTGAATGAGCTGATCTGCACTGCCAACATTGAATTTGCATAAATATATATATAAAGATCGGAAATCATCTTTAGTTAGGAACTAAGAATTAATTTGGACCTATGATTATTGTTTGATCTACGGCTACATTAATTGATGCATCAAGTTAGTGCAGTCTGTGCATTAAATAATTTGTCATTTCGTGCATTAACTAAGTGATATTTCTGATGGTTTTTCATATAAGTTCTTACTGGATCCAAAAATGACTTAATTTCACGTGAATATGCAGAGCCAAGATTTGATTTTTCTTTTCTTCAAGAAATGATCAAGATAATTGTTTAGGATATAAAGTGATATTTATCCTAGTTCTTCAAGAAAAATATCAATAGGTAGGATATATTGGGCTAATTGGATGTTTAGTAGAATGAGGTGATCTGCAGCGCCCAAGATTTGCATATATCAAGAATATGGTGAAGAAATTTTTGATGTGCAAATAAGGAAATTAATCGATGCAGTTGAATCAAATGAGGTGATCTGCAGCGCCAAGATTTGTTTGTATATTTTTCAGTAAAATTATAAAAAAAAATGAACATTGAACTAATTCTATATGGAAGCAAGAAAAATTGAGCAAGGGAAAATAAATATTGGAGAAATTCAATGTCTAATAAATAATACTACTATATTAACCTGAACTGCTAGCAGTTCTTGAGCGTTAGAAGCGAAGCCATTGGTGGTGATGGGAATGAGCTTGTCTAGAATCTGAGAATCCGGGGATCTAACAATGTCTAACACATTTCCATCAGCACTAGCTTCCACGTACAATACCCCGTCGTCGTTGCAGTCAACTGATATCTGCCCTTTCATCCTTCCAGCAAGGGGGTAGAACTGTGCCAGAGCTTCCGACAGCGAGCTCTTGAGGCGATGACACATTTCGGAGTGGTTAATGTTGCTGTCTTCATTCAAAGTGTAGTAAAGAATGAGAGGGACGTAGTTATGAGGGATCCTCTCATCAAGGAAGGAGAGTTTGAAATCTCTGAGTTCTGGTGGAGTGAGAGAAGAAGGCTTGATTAATTGAGTAGAAAATATTTCAATCTTCATTTTTGGTGATTGGAGAAGAAAAGATACTGATGAATTGGTCTATATGATGGACCTATTCAAGGATAAATATAAATGGGAGCAGATAGAAACTAAAGTAATTAAACTATTGTCGTGACAATGCATGCAATTAATTAAAAACATAACAAATTGTTTATATGACAGTATATTTAAGGGAATCTAATCTTTTTTTTTGTTTGTTTGGAATTGAAGGGAATCTAATCTTATTGTTTTATGTATAGCTAGATGTAAGATCTAAAGTATATATATCGTTGGGCTAAGAAATGAATTGAGTCAATGAGTGCTTATATATTAATGGACAAAATATTTAGTAGGTATTATTAGTGCCCTTTGCTTACTTTTGAATGTCAATGTGCAGAGAGTTGTGATGGATTGTTAGATTTGGGAACAAATGCTTATAAATAATATGTTTGACAATATGATCTTATTCTAAACATTTTAAAATAGAGGATTTCGTGAGTCGTCTCCGTCTTGGTACCATTGGAGTTACAATCAAAGACGGGACGGTTTACTTTAGTAGTGATAACAAGTTTCTTCCAACGATTTCGTTGACTATGGTGTTCTGCTTCTTAATCAATGATTTTAATGGTCGTGATTTTTTTAATATAAGTTTGATTAATATCCCTGTAAATATTCCCTCAAAAAGAAAATATCCCTGTAAATATTACTATTCTACTACCAAATGGTCATATATTTTTGGAATTAATCAAAGAGAAAAGAAAATAAAATAAAATTGGTTCCTTGTTATATACTAATGCTTTACATAAAAACTATTAATAAAATTAGGGAGCTATAAAATCACAGTGAAACTGTGAATAAATTTTCCAAAATCAAATATAGTGGTCCACAACCAAAAAACATATAAACCCATTCTCATATAAACCAACAAATAAAACCATGGACCACACTTCCAAACCTAATACTTCGCTTAAGATAAAAATACAACAATCAGAGAATTGGATGTGGATACAATTTATATGATACAATGTTCAATACTACATTGAATGTGATAGGTCACTTTGGATGGGATAATTGGAATAATTAGTAAACAAATAAAACCATGGACCACACTTCCAAACCTAATACATCGGTTAAGATAAATATACAATGATCAGAGAATTGGATGTGGATACAATTGATATGATATATACAATTTTCAATACTACATTGAATGTGACGGGTCACTTAATATCAATTGAATGGACAAAGGTTGGGATAATTGGAATAAATTAGTAAAAATTATTGCAGTGGAACACAAAAAAATTGAAGAGTCGGCATATGTTAGACGGATTAAATGCATAATTGAAGTACATAGATACAATAATTAAACAACATTAGTACAATTGGGACGAACGGTCCAATTATTCCAATCATTTCAAAAAATATTGGCACAATTGGAACAAATGAAATCCATTTGTCCGTTCGTACCATATCGAACAAACTCAGATTTTAAGTATTTTGTTACGTATGTTATTTCTGCATAAATGGAAACCCACCAAATATACGCACAATAACTCAACCTAAGAAAATCAAATTGTTACATATATGTGTTACCAAGTTGAAAAGAAGATATCGTTACCGAGTTATCTCTCATGTATCCGGCACGGACCGCTAGTGGCGGGGGGAGAGAGAGAGAGAGAGTTTTATGAATTAGGATTTCATTAAGGATAGACTGTAAACGGGTGGATTAGTTTAAATGGATCCGGGTCATAACAATAAAGGGTACATGAGTTTCTTAATGTTAATGCTCACCATAATTTATACTTTTAAGTTGCTTGAGATATATAGATACCAGAGAGCCGATATATGCTACTCACCTCCCGTAAGCACCATTCGTGGGCACCACCATCAATTTGCATATATTAACATTATTTTATTTTATTTTTGATATTACATTTTAATTTAATACCTTAAAAATGTTATTGAAATCAATAAATCAAAAAATTACATAAAAATCAATGCTCGATTTGTTTATTATTCATTTCTTTAAAGTTAAAGGGGGAAAACAACAAATCGAGCATTGATTTTTATGTAAGTTTTTGATTTAATGATTTTAATAACATTTTTTAAGGTATTAAACTAAAATGCAATATCAAAAATAAAATAAAATAATATTAATATAGGCAAATCGAGAATGGTGCCCACGAATGGTGCTCATGAGAAGTGAGTAGCATATCGGCTCTCATAGATACCAATTGATTAAATATAAACCCTAATTGTATAGAAAGCTTGAGATAAACGGTTTAAACTTGTTGTGATGAAGTTGTAATTATAATTAGGGTTAATTGTCTGTAATTTCAAACATTTTTGCAAATTCTGGTATTGCACCAGTTTTTAAGATTTTAGTATTAAAAATCAAAACGTTTTGATTTGTCTTAATTTCACCAAGCCGATCGATTTCCCCTAAATTAGAATCTACGTGGCACTCACCGTTGCCACGCTGGACACACCACTGGAGAAACGGAAACGACGTCGTTTTTTTCCATTCCTCAAATTTTCCCCTCTTTTGCAGATTTCTTAGGGCATATCGACCAAGTGAAATTCTGCAAATTGAGAGAGCAAGCAAACCCAAATCGAGAAAGAGAGAGTGGAGGCATCATTTGCACAAGACAAGCCACCGCCTCTCGGTGGTTCCTCCCCGGCTTCTTCGACAGCGTCGACGACACGCTGTTCATCACGAGAAACCTAAAAACTTCCGATATTCCTCCGCCTCCGCCGCTTGTAGTCTACGATCCCACGCCTTTCCGGTGGTTCCACGACGACATAGATTCTTCTCGGCGAAAACCTCCGGCAGCGGCGATGATAAAAATAAGAATAAAAGGAGAATTATTTGCTGATGTTGGGGAAATGGCCGATCGCGAATTCAAGATACCAGAATTCATAACCTTGAACTTGACTTGTAATACCCCGGATAAGTATTCCGTCTTTTAAAATAAAATTTAATTAATAATTAAGGCTTTGCACGCCTAAGTTAAGGATTTTCGATTCTAAGATTCATGGTGAAATCCGTTTCTGAAAATAAATTCCAGAAGTCGGCCGAACGACTACTGTATTAGGGTTTTTGCGTCCGATAGAATTTTCGTCCGAAAACTCAGATTGAAAAACCGTCAGAATTTACATTCACTTTTTCTTCGATACGAGTTCACCGGAGAAAGTCAGTTTTTATGATTTTTCCGGGCAAATTTTAGACTGTCTAATCCCGACTTTTTATCGGATTTTGAAAAATGAATTAGGTTTTCTGAGTATGTGATTTATTTCTAATCTAACGGACGAATTAGATTTCGTCGAATACGTAACTATCTAAGAAATTATTTCTCGACTTTTATAACGTCGTTCTAGACTCGGAAACGAGATATTTCCGACATTTTTTGACACGCCCAAACGCCCCTTAACGAGTCATTCCCTTTGTTGGAGATATTTTATAACTTTATGGAATAGTATAAGCATGAGTCATCTCTCTCCCTCTCTCCCTCATTACCGATTTCTCTCTCTCTCTCTCTCCCATTCTCTCTCATTTTTTTTTTCTCCATTGAAGAGTTCATCCAAGCTTGTCTCAAGATCATAAGTCTCTCGTCTACGGATCGATTTAATATCCGACTTCATATTCGGCAAGGTTGGAGTTTCTTCTACGTTATGAACCGAACACAAATCATTTTCCATCTTTTTTATTTTTTTCGAAACATAGGAGATGAAATAGGATGATGTCCTATGGTTAATTCATGTTATAGTATGCTTAGAATTAGGTTTTATGGATCGAATCATGAAGAAAATCATTCCCCTTTGCATATTGAAATTACCGAAATTTTTATAGATTTTAGGGATTTTTCCTAGTTCGATTTTTTTGTTGTTTGATTGATGAATTAGTGTTCTACATGTTGTTAATTGACTTCATGAATTAAATTAGAATTTTCTAAAAATAAAAATCAAAATGTAAGAGAAGAACAAGTGAGGATTTGATGAAGAAGATGATATGATATGCATGATTTGTTAATGGAAATGAGATGTAGTATGTATGTAGATGAATATATATTTATTTGGAATTTTTCTAAAAATAAATTGAAAAACATAAAAGACGGAAATCCATCGATAAGTTGAAGCTCGTTAATGATATGAGAATATGGTTTGCATATTAGTAATGCTTGATAGATGATGATCGTTGTTGTAAAATTTGAACGAAAACGGAGAACGTCGGAATTTTGTTAAGAGACGAGCAATCGACGATAAGTCGAGAATAGATAATGTTTTAGGTTTGTGATTTGAACCTATGATAATCTTATTAGTTAATGATCGTAACCGTAAAGTTTGAACGAATTCTAAGAAGATTTGATTTTTGATAAGAGACGGAGAATCGAGATTAAAAGCCGATAGAAAAGTCGAATAAGGAAAACCTTTTTGATAATAATGATTGTTATGGATTGACGAACAATATTGTAGTTAACGACTTTTCCATCCGAGATACGAGATGTTATGAGTTATAGTTAAGAAACGAGAAGTTGATAAACGAAAATGAAAGAGGAATTGAATTTGAAATTGTTTTGGTATAGTAATTGGTTAGTTGGAAATGTTAGAACCGGTGTACTAGCTCGTGAAAATTACAATGAAGAAACAATGCAAACTGAACTAACAAGTAAGAATATCAATAATACAAGAAAATAAATGAAACAACAAACTAGAAACAAAACCAGATTATTGTAGAAGTCGCCCGAAGATGTCTTCTGCCCGCAAGACAGTGCTCTCGGATTGGCGGCTCGTCCCCAAAGGTAAACGACTTCACGTCTCAACAGTAGCAGCAACGCAAACTGAAGAGCTCCGACGAACTGGACGAGGAGGAGAACTGAGCTTTACTATGAACTAGAATGCTAATTAAGATAAGAACAATGCAAAAATGATTTTCGTATATTTTTTCCGTCTCAAGCCAACATGCAAAGATGATGCTATTTATAGCTATCTCACACCAAGAGGGATTAAAGCACCCTTAATGGGGATTTACTGCCAAGAGTGGCTGTTCCAAAACGTTTAAGCCATAGCCATGAATATATGGCTGTTATGAAGAATTTACATCCATTCATATTAAACGTTTTAAATTTCGGCGGTTTTCGTGAATAAAATTCACTACCGAATCAATTAAACTATTGTAGTTTAATTGACATCAATGTATTGAAAATATATTGGCTGTAATCTTACACAACAATTATACATTTATAATATTTAATTATTTGTAAGATTGATAAATGGGTCAAGCCCAAACCTTAAGAATTTGATTATTGGACTAGCAATTATCAAGTCCAAAAGATCAATTCAAAGCCCACGATTCAAGCCCAAGCTTTCGTGCCCAAGCTCTCGTTTATTCAACATTCAAATTCGTCTACAACAAATTCACTCCAATACACCACTCAAATATACCATTTCTCACTCACCAAATAATGGTTTTGAGAACATGAATATATTTCAATTATTTACTCAACAAGTAAAACAATCCTCAATTATTTAATTCTCAATAATTAAATAATTAACCGCTATAAATAATGATTTCCAAACCATTATTTCCAACAATTCCCCACATGAGTGACAAAGCCATATGCAAATGTATGCAGACACTTAGCTCAGTTCTCAAGAGACGCTATTGCATTTGGTTAGGTGGCTTGTGGCCTTGAACCTTTCCATAGTCAACATCATCGAATATACCGGTGGCCTAGTGGACTTATTACACCTTGAACTAGTCCTCCTTCGTGTGTACTGAGTCAACAACATTGACACAATATTGTCTCAATCCTCATCCGTTCTCACGTTTGTGTCCATTACGGCCCTGGAACACCCTTTGGATTCATAAGTGCTTCGTTGAAGCGGCCACACTTCACACTTACATAGGTGATTCTTTTACCCAAGTATCCTGCTATACTTGACCTCCTCGAGGTATCCAAGAATCATTAAAAGTCAAAGACTTAACCTCACCACGTGCAGGTTAAACACTCAACGCTTTCCAGGGAATAGGTGAAGATAAAATCTTCCGAGTATTTTACACGGATTCTTATAGCTTAGTTGTCCCATTGAACCAAGTTCTTGGGATCCTCCAGTCATCATGGTTTGGTTACCATTATAATTATCCTTAAGATGTGGATTTTAATCCCATTCCCCCTAGCAAGTTCAAAACAAAATCTTTCCTAGTCAATTTAATGCCAGAAATTAGATTCTTTTGGACTGTTGGGACATGCAACACATCCTTCAAGGTAATCTCCACGCCCGAGGTTAGTTGAAGAACCACAGTGCCCATTCCAACAACTTGAGAAGTTCGACCACTAGCCTCGGCGATTGATTTGTCATCAACCTCTTTATAAGTGTAGAACAAGTCTCGGTTGACATAGATGTGCACAGTAGCACCAGTGTCCACGAACCAAGCTTTCGGAGTAGCCACGTGATTCACTTCGGTGATCACAACCACGAAATCTTCCTTGTCCCACTTGTCGAAATCCTTCTCGACGTTGTTGACATTGCTCTTAGCCCTCTTTCTCTTCGGCTTCTTACAATCCTTAGCCATGTGGCCAGGTTTGTCACAGTTGTAGCAATTGCCATTGAACTTCGATGGTTAAGCAACTTGCTTTCCCTTGCCCTTGTAATTAGCATTTGGGCGAGGGCGCTTGTGAGACTGACCACCACCTTGTTCAGTCAAATTGGCCTTCCCCTCCATAGGAGCTTTAGTCAATTGATCACGACTTCTCACAAGAGCCTCCACTTGAAGCTTTGAAACCAAGGTCTCCACGGACATTTCCGAGCGCTTGTGCTTCAAGTGACTTTGAAAGTCCTTCCAACTTGGAGGCAACTTCTCAATCATAACTGCCACGGATAGGGCATCGGCCAAGGGCATCCCTTCGGCTTGAACATCGTGTGAAAGAGTTTGAAACTCTTCCACTTGTTCCATCACAGGTCGAGAATCGACCATCTTGTAGTCCAACCATTTAGCTACGACGAACTTTTTAGTGCTCGCCTCATCAACTTGATACTTCTTTCCGAGAGCCTCCCACAACTCTTTAGAAGTCATGTGAATTCGAAACACCTTGTAGAGACCACCATCCAAGTACGTTAGGACAGTGTTACGACAAAGATAATCTCCTTGGCACCAATTATCAAAGCCGGAACGAACTTCAAAGTTCGTCTCCTCTTCGCTTGGTGTCACCGGCTTATCTTGAGTCAAGAAGCCAACAAACCCCACCGTGGTGAGGTAGAACAACATCTTCTCTTGCCAATACTTGAAGCCTTTGCCCAAGAAGATAGGAGGTTTCTCGGCAAGCCCCAATGTCCTCAACATTTGCAGCGGGGCCATGGTGGAGGACTGACCACCCGTTTGCCCAAACAGATGGGCAGATGAGGACCCAATCGTGGAAGAGGTAGTTGAGCTAATGGTTGTTGATGCAGTGGAGCCGATGGTGGCGGAGGCGGTGGAGCCAGTGGTGTTGGAGCCGGTGGAAGGATCGGTCGACATCTCCAAGCAAAGGAATTAAGTTTCGATATGCTTAATTTCAAATTATAAGTATAGATTTCTTCTTCACGAACACACGAGCAAGTAACGTGGGGCGTTTCTCGTCTTGCGATTGTTAGAACCGGTGTACTAGCTCGTGAAAATTACAATGAAGAAGCAATGCAAACTGAACTAACAAGTAAAAATATCAATAATACAAGGAAATAAATGAAACAACAAACTAGAAACAAAACCAGATTATTGTAGAAGTCGCCCGAAGATGCCTTCTGCCCGCAAGATGAGAAATGCCCCGGTAGTGCTCTCGGATTGGCGGCTCGTCCCCAAAGATAAACGACTTCACGTCTCAACAGTAGCAGCACCACAAACTGAAGAGCTCCGACGAACTGGACGAGGAGGAGAACTGAGCTTTACTATGAACTAGAATGCTAATTAAGATAAGAACAATGCAAAAATGATTTTCGTATATTTTTTCCGTCTCAAGCCAACATGCAAAGATGATGCTATTTATAGCTATCTCACACCAAGAGGGATTAAAGCACCCTTAATGGGGATTTACTGCCAAGAGTGGCTGTTCCAAAACGTTTAAGCCATAGCCATGAATATATGGCTGTTATGAAGAATTTACATCAATTCATATTAAACGTTTTAAATTTCGGCGGTTTTCGTGAATAAAATTCACTACCAAATCAATTAAACTATTGTAGTTTAATTGACATCAATATATTGAAATATATTGGCTGTAATCTTACACAACAATTATACATTTATAATATTTAATTATTTGTAAGATTGATAAATGGGTCAAGCCCAAACCTTAAGAATTTGATTATTGGACTAGCAATTATCAAGTCCAAAAGATCAATTCAAAGCCCACGATTCAAGCCCAAGCTTTCGTGCCCAAGCTCTCGTTTATTCAACATTCAAATTCGTCTACAACAAATTCGCGCCAATACACCACTCAAATATACCATTTCTCACTCACCAAATAATGATTTTGAGAACATGAATATATTTCAATTATTTACTCAGCAAGTAAAACAATCCTCAATTATTTAATTCTCAATAATTAAATAATTAACCGCTATAAATAATGATTTCCAAACCATTATTTCCAACAGAAAATGACGAGGAAATGCTCGTCGTTTGTTTAATCAAAAGACGTGAATGTGAACCCGATTAAGGGATACTGCATATAGACTGTCTTAAGATGGAAATTTCGCAAATAAAAGTGGAATAGTATTGATCGAACCTAGGGAATCGTGCGTCGAGATTTGTCGAGCATTAGGGTTTCGCGCGACTGTTTTGCGACGTTTCACGGAAACTGTCATAACTTCTAGCTCGCTTAACAAAATCGAGATCCGTAAATTGGAGAGTAAACTAGACGCCCATGGCTTTCTTTTGATATAAAATTCATCACCTGTTTTAATATGCTCTGTTCTGTGCAAACTCCAGAATCACTGACTTGTGCAGAAAGATTTCAAAACTTAATTTCCAAAGTTGAATCCTTTTCAACTTCGTTCCTTGTGAACTTTTAAGTCGTTATAAGTTATCGAAATCCATTATCTACTGACCTAAGTGTTGAGTAATGAGCCGAGTCAGTTTGTAGACGAGAATTGATCGAGTCTCGTTTATTAGTTAAATCAAAAGAAAGTAGTAAAGTGCAAAAGCCTAAAAGACTAAAACCAATTTCGATTTCCTGTTTCTTTTATCGTTGTGATCAAGTTCTTAAGTTTGTTTATTTACGATAAAAGGAAGAAGTCAGTACCGAGGATAGGACGGAAGACCAGAGACGGAAGCTCGTATTATAGTTCTGTATTCAGTAAGGTGGGCTTTTCTATATACGAACTAAAATGAGCGATGCTCGAAAATCTTTTATTTACAAGCTTTGATAATTGTGATTTCAACGTGATAATCAGAGCATGAAATGATTTATTTTTATGTGAGTTCTCTTGTACCCTTCTGAGTTAGCCGACCTGCTATCCAGAATTATTAGTTAGCCGACTTGCTAACTAAAACGATCGGACTTTGAGTTAGCCGACTTGCTATCTAAAGTTAGTGTACACAGTAACCGTTGTGTGTGGAACCCTATTGAGGGGTGACCAGCCACGGTGATAATTATTGGGCAAGATTGAACGTAACATTAGTCAGAAAATGCTCGCGCGAGTGATTTATGAGAAAAGAAAATGTTTAGTAGACACGGGCCTTTATTGAAAAACCCCGGTGTGCTACAGAAATGAGATGTCTGATTTATCTATACTTATGATATGTTTTCGGCAATGTGCCCACTAAGTATGTTTATACTTAGCCCTGCATATGTTTTATAAAATGTGCACGTTGAGTGACGGGAGCGGCGGTGGTTGATGTTGAGTTAAGAAGTCGTTTTTCGAATAAAGGACTTGTATGTCAAGCTTTACGCTTTCTGCTGCCAATCTTTTTGAAGTTATTGTATCTATCTATTGGGTCTAAGCCCGTACAATTAACTCAATTTCTTTTTTAGAACCTTGTCAAGTGATCCTTCGAGATCAACTCTTTATTTTTAATGAAGTCTTGTTCATAGAGTTTATTCTATTATTAATGACTGTTTATTCATTCATTCTTATTCATCCCCCTTCTTCCCCGCTTCTTTAATCCAACCCCTAGTCGCACCCTGACTTCTGCCGTCCCTCGGGATTTGGGGCTGTGACAGAGTGGTATCAGAGCAATCATTTCTGCTCTGCATACGAATTTCTTTCAAGTAGTAAGATAGAGTATTTGTATATACTCTATACCCGAGTCTTCTTTCAAGTAAAGTTAAGTCGTAACACTAAGTATAAGAGTGTAGATGATAACTCAACCTCCCGCTACGTCAACTCAATCAAAGAAGAAAAGTAAGGAAAGAATTTCAAAAGTATGATTTCTTTTAAGAAGAAATTTTTTATTAAGTATGCAAGAAATTTTGAATAAAGTATGCAAGTATGATATGAGATTAAGTATGCCAAGTATGATTTAATTAAAGTATAAGAGTTATACTTTGTGATATTACGTGAACTATGTGAAAGCATGAATGCTATGCTATGTGAAAGTATGTGAAATTATGTGAGTTATAATTTCCTTGTTTGAAATGTTCTATTGGCATGAGAATTTAGACGAATTCTAAGGCCTTCCCGATTCTTTGAGAACATAGACGTTCTAAGAAGCGTTGGTTCCAAAATTTTCAAGAAACGATCGGATCGGAAAGGGCAGAATAAAGGGAATCAAAGAGATTAAACGAATGTCACCTGCGTTAAGTGACATGAACAACCGACTTGTCGGAGTCGACTTGTTTTTGAAAATGAAAGCCGTAAGAATTTCCTTTAAAGTAAATAAAATAAAGAATAATAAGAAGAATAAGAATAAATAAGTTAACAAGTTAAAAGAACGGAAAGAAATCGTTAAGAAATTTTCTTCGAGGAAGAAATAAAGTAAGAAAGTAAAAGAATAATAAGAAAAAGAGGTGAAAATAAAATCGTGAATTTTTTTTTTTTATATATATATGTATTGTTTGAGTGCAATTTCTTGAAATTGCTAGATGATTAAGATAAGTTGTGATTAAGTGATTTAAGTATTGCAATTTTGAATAATGGAATATTCTGATTGTAATTTAAGAATTCTTTAAGATATGTTATATCCCTACCAGTTACTGATCCGTGTTCTCTTAAAACTTTGTAGGATGCCTGCTACACGTGTTACGGCTCGAAAGAGTCGACCTTTGAGACATCGTACAGTAGTTGATGAGATTTTAGACGAGTACCATGACTATGAGGTGGATCCGAATCATGACATTGGACAGTTGGTTAGTGACTTCGCTGCACGTTTCTACACAGCTCGTCACTTTGTTACTGAGCGCCAAGCGATGGCCGATTTGATCGTACGGCTACCCGACGAGTGGTATGGTTGGGCACATGCCATAGCCTGGTACCACATTGCAGTGATCGGTGACGACCCCGAGCCGATCGGCGACTTTGCTGGTTTCGCCTTAGCCATACACATGCAGTTCTTTCACAGTCGAGTCATGTGGCCTATGCCAGTACAGGAGCACCTCTCCTACCTTCACATTCCGACAGAGTCTGAGGCTGAGTTTGAGCCTGAGCCGTTAGCCCTAGACCCAGAGTTTGCCGCACTGTTGGAGCTACCGCCAGTGTTGTCACATGTTGAGGGATTAGTTCTAGGAGACGAGTATCTTGAGAGAGACGCAGAGCTAGCTGCGATGTTAGAGTTACCATCTCCTCTTACACCACTGGAGGAGATCTGTGCTGAGTGGACTAGAGTCCGGGGACAGGATGAGACGGGGCCGTCTAGAGCCCGTTCTGCAGAGGTGTATGCGTCCAGTTCACTTCCGGAGCACCTTCTTCTCCTGAAGAAGCGTGCAGTGGTATCCAGTTCAGACTACCTGATTTCAGACTCGGAGAGGACAGTTTCAGACATGCCTTCACCACCACCACTTACACTTCTAGACGACACTACTTTGAGGGTTGACGAGGCACTTCAGCTCATCTTTAGTTCAGATTCTGAGGAGGAGGACCCTGAGGAGGACCTTGAGGAGGACCCTGAGGAGGACCCCGAGAAGTTGCAGGCTGTAGAGGACAGTAGTGACTCGACAGCAGCTTGTTGAGCAGGGCGTCTTAGACGCATAGTAGTAGCAGAAGTTCTTTTATCTTGTAAATAGTCAGATCAGTAACTATCCTTTTGTAGTACTCTAAACGGATACGAAGTTTTTGGGATCGTTTCCATTCTAGTACTTCCAGTAAATACGGAGATGCAACTTGTTAGTGCATCCGGTTCATAGATAGGCAGTTAGCCTAGTTTAGACTAGTCGTAGTCTAACCTTTTGTATAAGTCCTCGTTGGAGGCAAAACTAATATTCTTTTTGACGTGTATATAATATATATATATATATATATATATATATATATATATATATATATATATATGATGAACCGAGAGTGGGCTTAATCTTATGAAAAGTTTCTTCTAAGTGCGTTTGGAAGAAAAAGTTTAGATGAATATTCCGGTTTAACCGAGAAGTTAAAGAGTTTAAAGAGCTAAGTATCGAAGCTATTATCAGTTTTCTTTTCCGTGAACTTGTTTAAGTTGAAAAAAAAGGGTTAGTAAGTAAAAGAAGGCTTAAAAGTAAGGTGCTAATGAGAGTTTTGTTCTTATAGTTTCAAAAGAAAATATGCCGCTGAGAGTAGTTAATAATCGAAGAGGACCTGGTAGGCCCAGGGGACGTGGTAGACGTCCAGCACAGAATGATAGAGAAGAATAACAGGAACATCATGATACCCCTCCACCACCATCACCATCACCACCTCCACCACCACCCCGTCGTGACATTGAGGACTTGTTCCTTAAACGTAACCCATCTGTGCTCAACGGATCGGGAAACCCAAGCGATGCTGAGCTTTGGGTGCGATCTATCGAAAGGATTTTCAAACTCCTCAGATGTACTGATGAGGAGCGACTGTTGTGTGTCGCGTTCCAGCTTTTCGGACCAGCTGACTACTGGTGGGAAGCTCGGCAGAAGGTCATACCCGCAAAGCACTTGGCTCATTACACCTGGGAAGAATTCAAGGAAGCACTATATGATAAGTACGTACCCAAGACCTATAGAGCTCAGAAGGAGGCTGAGTTCTATAATTTGAAACAAGGGAAGATGACAGTAACAAAATATGACGCCAAGTTTTGTGAATTGTCGAGGTATGCTCCTGCTCAAGTGGATACCGAAGATAAGATAGCGAAGAAGTTCCGTGGGGGACTGAAATATGAATTTGGAATTGCGTTAGCCAGTCATGGAGGGCTGAGCTACACTGAAGTTTTAGGGCGAGCCCTAGAGATGGAGGCCGTAGTGCCTGATGAAAGAAAAGCAATAACAACCGCACCAGCCCCAACCCAGAATCAAAATCGAGGCTATTACAACAACAACAACAACAACAACAACAACAACAACAACAACAACAACAATAACAACTACCAAGGGAAAAGTAAATGGGAAGGGGGAATTAGCAGTGGCTATAATCAGAACTTTAATAACCAAGGGAACCAAATGAGTGGCAATCAACAAGGCTTTCAGCAGCCAAATCAGAACAACAACTATGGAAAGAAACCGTGGCAAGGAAACAATCAGTCAGGGTTGTTTCTTCAGGGAAATAGACAGGCAGGTCAAGGGAGAGGAAATAATCAGCAGAATCAGCCACAGGGACAAGAAAGGAATTTCAACCATGGAAATAATAACCCAGGGAGGGTTACCATTCCCGTTTGCCCTAAGTGTAATAGGACGCATCCCAGCGTTTGTCAAGCAGGCATGGGTGTTTGCTTTAACTGCGGACAGAAAGGACATATGAAGAGAGAGTGCCAGTGGCAGGACAGAACCATTATGGATAGCCCCAACCTTTGAGGGCGATTCAAGCACATCCGCAGCAACAGATGATTGGGCTCGACCCATTTATCTAAGTTACAAATTGATTGGACATTGGAATTGCCTAATTGAATTTGGCCCAATTTACTTTCAATATATATAATCAAGAGATTGATTTAAAAGTCTGGTGACTTATCCGCTGGTGATTGAAAAGGGCAAATTGTATTTGGATGTTTCAATTCTTTCAGTAACAACTATTTCTTTTGAATAGCTATGAAACCGACGAAACAACTATTAGAGGTTGTAATTGCACTTTAAGTGTATTAATCTTCCACATGTGTGTTAAGCATATATATATATATATATGTCTTGTTTTGCATTGTTTCGGTGCACAAAAATCTGCTCTTCTGCATACGAATAGCTTTCATATTATTTTCTCTTCGAATTTGCATTGTTAGTTCATAGTATAGCTCAGTTCTCCTCCTCGTCTAGTTCGTCGGAGCTCTTCAGTTTGCGGTGCTGCTACTATAGAGACGTGAAGTTGTTTACCTTTAAGGACGAGCCGCCAATCTGTGAGCACTACCGGAGCGTTTCTCGTCTTGCAGGCAGAAGGCATCTTCGGGCGACTTCTAAAATCCTGGTTCTATTTATTTTCTTGTCGTTTCGATATTTCTTTGAATTTCTAATTGCTGTACTTGTTAGTTCAGATTTTATTCCATTTCTTTATAACTTTCACGAGCTAGTACACCGATGCTAACAATCACAAGACGAGAAAACGTGCACGTTACTTGCTCGTGTGTTCGTGGAGAAGAAATCTAGACTTATAATTTGATATTAAGCATATAGAAACTTAATCCCTTTGCTTGGAGATGTCGACCAATCCTTCCACTAGCTCCAACACCACTGGCTCCAATAGTTCCGACCAGCAAGGTCCGAACAACGGCAACAACAACACCATGAAGGCACCTCTTCGACCGCCTAGGATGATGCCCATCGCCGAGAAGCCTCCAACCTTCTCGGACTCCGACTTCAAACGTTGGGCTCATAAGATGATGTTTTACATCACCACCATGAGGCTTGCGAGCTTCTTGAGTGAAGATAAGCCTCCTGTGCCTAGTGAGGACGAGGCGGATGTTCAAGTTCGTATTTGTTACGATACTTGGATTCATTCCGACTACTTGTGTCAGAATATGGTGTTGAACGGAGTAGATGATAGTTTGTTTTCTGTCTTCTCGATCAAGGAGACTGCCAAGGAACTTTGGGACAAACCCGGTCACATGGCAAAGAATTGCCATAAGCCAAAGAAGAATAAGATGAAGAACAATGTCTAGAAGGATTTTGACAAGTGGGACAAAAAGGACCTCGTGGCGATGATTACCGAGGTTAATCAAGTCTCGGCCCCTACACCTATGTCTTGGTTCGTGGACACGGGTGCTACTGTCCACATCTGTGTGAACCGAGACCTGTTCTACACCTACAAGAAAGTGGAGGATAACTTCGTTATCGAGGCGAGTGATCGAACTTTCAAAGTTCTTAGAGTTGGTACTGTGATACTTCAACTCACCTTTGGAGTGGAAATCACCTTGAAGGATGTGCTGCATGCTCCATCTATTCGAAAGAATTTGATTTTTGGAATCAACTTGACTAGGGCAGCTTTTGAAATAGACCTTCGTGGTGAACATGTAATAATACGAAAGTGGGGAAAGACTCTAGGTAGAGGTTATGCCTCCGAGGATCTTTTCAAACATGGTGTAAGAGCTTGAAAGCCTCCTAAGGCAGTTGCTAATAAATATGCTTCTACTTCTGCTTACTTGCTTGAGTGCTTTGATTTATGGCATTGTAGACTTGGTCACGTAAATCTGAATGCTATAAAAAGATTTGTGAACATGGATTTACTAAAAATAAATGAATTTAATACACAAGACAAATGTGAAGTCTGTGTGGAAGCTAAAATGGCTAAGTGACCGTTTAAGTCGGTTGAAAGGAGCACTAAACCTCTAGAACTAATTCACACTGATGTTTGTGATTTAAAGTTTGTGCAAACTAGAGGTGGTAAAAAGTATTTTATTACTTTTATTGACAATTGCACAAGATACTGTTACCTTTACTTTTTAAAAAGTAAAGATGAGGCTATTGAAGCATTTAGAAACTTCAAGAATGAAGCCGAAAATCAACTTGGTTGTTGAACCAAGATGGTTTAGAGTGATAGAGGTGGATAATATATTGCTTTGTTTGCTGGATTATGCAACGAAAGTGGTATAATCCATCAAACGACTGCTCCTTATTCACCACAATCAAATGGCATTGCTGAACAAAAAATCGAACTATTAAAGAGATGATAAATGCCTTGTTGATTAGTTCGGGATTACCCCATAACATGTGGGGGGAAGCTGTTTTAACAGCTAACTATATCCTGAACAAAATTCCACTCAAAGGGAAGGACGTGACTCCCTATGAGCTTTGGAAAGGAAGAATACCTTCGTATAAATACTTCAAAGTGTGGGGGTGTTTAACTAAGGTGGATGCTCCTCTACCAAAACAAGTTACAATTGGACCTAAAACGGTAGATTGTATCTTTATTGGTTATGCACTCAACAACAACGCTTATCGGTTTATATAATAAAGAAATCGGAGATATCCGACATTCACGTGGGTACAACGATTGAGTCAATAAACGCTGTATTCTTTGAAAATATATATCCTAATAAGGATAAGAGTGACCCTAACTCTAGCAAGAGAGTTGAGGATGAAGTTACAAGTTCTAAACTTGTAGATGAACCTACGAGTTGTAAACCCATAGATGGAGATGACGCCACAAATTCTAAACGGTGTTCTATGGACCACCGAATAGAAAATGACCTAGGTCTACTTCTGTAAATGTAGAACCTAGACGTGGTACTAGAGTACGAAAAGTAAAAATTTATGGACCGGACTACATCGTTTTAATGCTAAACGGTGAACGGTGACTGTAAAAGAAGCTTTATCCGGCTCAGATGCGGCTTTGTGGAAAGAAGCAATAGACATTGAGATTGAGTCTATTATGCAGAATCACACTTGGGTATTAGTTGATCTACCACCTGGTAGTAAAGCTTTAGGATGTAAGTGGATCCTAAAGAAGAAATACTAGTCTGACGGGACTATTGATAAATATAAAGCCCGACTTGTAGTTCAAGGGTTTAGACAAAAGAAAGGATACGATTTCTTCGATACCTACTCACTTGTGACAAGGCTTACTTCCATTAGGACGCTTCTCGCTATTGCTGCTTTGCGCAATCTTGAGATTCATCAAATGGATGTAAACATAATATTCTTGTACGGTGAGCTAGATGATGAAGTCTATATGAAACAACCGTAAGGGTTTGTTGTACCTGGGCAAGAGCACAAGGTATGCAAACTTCAACGGTCTTTGTATGGGTTGAAACAAGCGCCTCTGCAATGGCACTTGAAATTTGACGAAGTAATGTTGTCAAATGGTTTTAAGATCAACGTGAGTGACAAATGTGTCTACTTTAAAAAAATGGGTGACGATTATGTTATCGTATGTCTTTATGTAGATGACATGTTGATAATAGGTAGCAACTCTCGTGTGATTGGTGAAACTAAGAGGATGCTAAGTAAAAACTTTAGCTTGAAAGACATGGGTCTAGCTGACGTTATTCTTGGAATTAAAATTCTAAGAACGCCGAATGGAATTGCTTTGACGCAATCTCAGTATGTTGAGAAAGTGTTGAAGAAGTTCAATACTTATGATAAACCTATAGCTAAGACTCCATTGGAACCTAATGTTCATCTAGATAAACATAAAGGGGTGAACCAGTTGGTCAAGATGAATATGCTAAGATTATTGGGAGTTTGATGTATCTCACAAACTGCACCCGACCTGATTTAGCATGTTCGGTACACAAGTTGAGTAGCTACACGGCTAATCCGGGTAAAGAACATTGTAAAGCCCTCGAACGTGTTCTGAAATATTTGAAATATACTCAGAGTTTTGCAATTCATTATTCAAGAGAGCCTGCTGTACTTGAAGGGTATAGTGATGCGAATTGAATATCTGAATTGAAAGACTCGTTTTCAACGAGTGGATATGTATTCACTATCGGGGTGGTGCTGTATCTTGGAAGTCCAAGAAACAGACTTGTATAGCAAGGTCCACCATGGAATCAGAATTCATAGCTTTGGATAAAGCTGGTGAAGAAGTTGAATGGCTTATGAATTTCCTCGAGAATATTCCATGTTGGCCGAGGCCTGTGTCCTCAGTGTTAATTCACTGCGATAGCCAATCTGCAATTGGACGGGCACAAAATATATTTTATAATGGTAAGTCTCGACATATTCGTCGACGGCACAATACTGTGAGACATTTGATCACGAGTGGGATTATCTCAATTGACTATGTACGGTCAATAGATAATCTAACGGATCCGCTAACTAAAAGCATAAGTCGAGATCAAATGTATAAGCTGTTAGAGGGAATGGATGTAAAATCCACATCTTAAGGATGATTATAGTGGAAATCCAACCTTAATGATTGGAGGAGCCCAAGAACTTGGTTCAAAGGGACAACGAAGCTATAAGAATCCGTGTGATAAACAATCGAACTTGCCTATTCTCTGAGAACAGTGAGTGTTTGTAACATGCATGTGGTGAGGTTAAGTTTTATAACTTTTAATGATTCTTGGATACCTCAGGGAGGTCAAGTATAGCAGGATACTTGGTGAGAAGAATCACCTATGTAAGTGTGAAGTGTGGCCGCTTCAAATGACGCACTTATGAATCCAAAGGGTGTTCCAAGGCCGTAATGGACACAAACGTGATAACGGATGAGGATTGAGACAATATTGTGTCAATGTTGTTGACTCAGTACACACCAAGGGGGACTAGTTCAAGGCAATATGACAACTAGGCCGCCGATATACGCGATGATGTTGACTATGGAAAGGTTCAAGGCCACAAGCCACCTAACCAAATGCAATAGAGTCTCTTGAGGACTGAGCTAAGTGTCTGCATACATTTGCATATAACTTTCTCACTCATGTGGGGGATTGTTGGAAATAATGGTTTGAAAATCATTATTTATGGTTGTTGGTTATTTAATTATCGAGAATTAAATAATAGAAGATTATTTTACTTGTTGAGTAAATTAATAATCGTAATATATATTCATGTTCTCAAGAACATTATTTGGTGAGTGAGAAAGAATATATCGGTGTGTATTGGAAGTGTTGGAAATGAATTTGTTGTTAACAAATTCGTTAATGTGATTTATAATTCACATTAAAAGAACGAGCTTGGACTCAAAACGGACTTTGAATTTTGTTATCTAAAGAATTGGGCTCGGCCCATTTATCTAAGTTACAAATTGATTGGCCATTGTAATTGCCAAATTGAATTTGGTCCAATTTACTTTCAATATATATAATCAAGAGATTGATTTAAAAGTCTGGTGACTTATTCACGAGTGATTGAAAACGGCAAATTGTATTTGGATGTTTCAATTTTTTCAGTAATAGCTATTTCTTTTGAATAGCTATGAAACCAACGAAACAACCATTAGAGGTTGTAATTGCACTTTAAGTGTATTAATCTCCCACATGTGTGTTAAGCATATATATATATAGGTCTTGAATTGCATTGTTTCGGTGCACAAAAATCTGCTCTTCTGCATACGAATAACTTTCATATTATTTTATCTTCGAATTAGCATTGTTAGTTCATAGTATAGCTCAGTTCTCCTCCTTGTCTAGTTCGTCAGAACTCTTCAGTTTGCGGTGCTGCTACTGTAGAGACGTGAAGTTGTTTACCTTTGGAAACGAGCCGCCAATCTGTGAGCACTACCGGGACGTTTCTCGTCTTGCGGGCAGAAGGCATCTTCGGGCGACTTCTAAAAACCTGGTTTTATTTAGTTTCTTGTTGTTTCGATATTTCCTTGTATTTCTAATTGTTGTACTTGTTAGTTCAGATTTTATTCCATTTCTTTGTAACTTTCACGATCTAGTACACCAGTGCTAACAAATTGGTCACTTAGATTTTATAGCACAACCTCCGGCTCGAATAGCACAAAGATATAACACTCAAAACATAAAAAAAAAACCTTAATCTTTCAACAAATTGCAAATATGACATGAGATGATAATTCGGATATCGAAAGTATGAGTTAGAAGACCAGAGTCATAATTCGCATATTTTCGATTCCATTTTTTCAATCATGTATATCATACTCGCGGCTTCAATAATATGCACATTGTGAAAATTGGATCATTTTTTTAATTCGTCTGAAATCAGATCATAACTTATTATTAATATTTAAAGAAGAAATACCAAAATGTGGTCCATTTAGACACCTGTGAAACATTTTTCTCTCTTAACTAAAAGTAAATTACACGTTATTTAAGTCGAATCATATTATTCACGTTAAAAGAAATTGATTCTTTTTTTTAGAAGAGTTTTATTTAAATTACACGTAATAAAACACGCGCGCACGCACGAAGCTACATGAAAAGCGGTTGAAAAGAAAATGGATCATGTTTGAATTTGAAAGCACCATGGGTCCAAATTAAGGTGAAAGTGGGGCCCAAAAGTCCAGCCATAGTTGGCAAGTGCAAGAAAAGAATTGCTTCTGTTGCTTTCCTTCATTCGTTTTTTTTGTTTCGTTTCTACGCTGACTGCTGACACCAAAGAAAACGGCAAGAAACTTCGACAGATTCTTGGATGAAAATGAAAACCGGAGCTATTTCCCCTCCCTCACTCCTCGCTCTCTCTCTCCACTCTCCACCTGTCTCTCTCTTTCTCTCTCCACCTATACATTCATTCATACATGCACTGCAAACTTCCTTCTCTCTACACGTATATACGTATGCCGCACCGATTCATTCTCTTCTTTTCGCTAATGCTCATGAACTTTCATGGCCGCCGGATTTCCCCTCATTCTTCTTTATTCTTCCATTTTCCTCTTCGTCGCTGCTTCCAATCCACCCGCACTTGCGTCCCGCGCCGATTTCTCCATCATAGACTATGGCCGCTCGCAGTCGCCCAAGCTATTCCGCGGCGGTTACACGCCGCCGTCTCCGCCTCCGCCGTCGCCACCGCCGCACCCGCCTCCCCTCTCGTGTGAGGATTTGAAGGGAATCGGCTCGCTCAACACCACCTGTGAGCTCAACACCAGCTTGAATTTCACGGATGATGTTTATATCCAAGGCATGGGCAACTTTTGCGTTTTGCAGGGAGTGGCGTTGATCTGCCCTAAAATTGGGTGCTCCATTGTGTTTAACATTACCGGCGAGTTCATATTGAAATCGTTCGTCCAGATTGTTGCCGGCTCCGTTTACGTAGTCGCCGGAAACGCCACTGTGTCGGCAGGTTCGGTGATTAACGTGACGTCGCGAGCTGGTCCGCCGCCGCAGCCGGCGACGGGGACGCCGGAGGATGCGCAGGGTGGCGGTGGGGGCCACGGCGGGAGGGGGGCGAGCTGCGTGAGGGATAATAAGAAGCTGCCGGAGGAGATTTGGGGCGGAGATGCCTACGCGTGGGATTCGTTGGATAAGCCATGGAGCTATGGAAGTAGAGGCGGGACGACGAATAGAGAGGAAGATTATGGAGGGGGTGGCGGTGGGAGGATTTGGTTGGAGGCGTACGGCGTCGTCGACATGCGTGGAATGCTTTTGGCGGATGGAGGGGATGGTGGGGTCAAAGGTGGCGGAGGCTCCGGCGGCAGCATTTACATCAACTCAAAGAAAATGTAATGTTCTTCACTCCAAACTTCTTTCATCTTGCCATAATAGTTTATCTGAGTTTTTTCTGTGATGGAATTAGATTTAATAAATGTGGAATTGATAACATCTGCCTGCATTGCATGCTTTGTTACTATGCATTTTTTTCAGTTTAGTATTCAATATATGTATATGTACTATAGTATTTTGTTTACTTAAGTTGTATATACTCAGGATAGGTTCAATGCAGAAATTTTAAATGATTCTGAATTTTTGGGAAAATCACATTACTCAATCTTCTTCTAATCCAAAATTTGGCAAGCTTGTTAAAAGGTTTTTGAAAAATGTAAGAACTTCCTTTGGTTTGTGAAATTGTAACTTACCTTCCTTTGGTTTCTAAAAGGTTAAAATGTATGAGGAAAAAATTGATAAAACTTGATACGACCACATTGTATTCAGCATGCAATCTATCTTGATGTTGTCATTTTCTATCTAACCCAAGATCCTCAATTATATTCTTACTGAACTCTTATGTGAAGAGCAGGACAGGAAGTGGCTCAGTAAGTGCTTCTGGAGGTAATGGATTTGCCGGAGGTGGTGGTGGAAGAGTCTCCGTTGATGTCTTCAGCAGGCATGATGAACCCATATTCTTAGTGCATGGTATGGCCTGTCAGTTAGCAAAGTTAGCTACTAGTTTTATTGCTCAAATTTGCATACTAGTATAGAAGGTGAGGTTATTATTCAGTTACAAGTAATGAGCATGCTTAAGTAGGAACTCTGAGTCCTGTCTGCTTACCTCGATGGGGACTTGACACTTTTCTTGAAGTAACTTGTGTGTTTAGAGATTAAACCTTTCCAGTGAGTGTTATCTCTGTTGTTGCATAATGCACAGTTACTTGCATTCCACGATATATAATTCGTGGGGGGTGGGGTGATATTAAGAATCACTTATTGTTTTTGTCTTGAGGAGAACTTCCACTTGGGCACTTCTGTTGCCTTTGAATCTAAGATGAATATGCATTTCAGGCAACTTCAGCTTGATCTCTTTAGTGGAGATCTTCTAACGAAATGCAACAACATTCACTGTCTGTGCATATATTTTAAGAATTTGATTGCATCTTCTACACTTTTTACGTAGGATTACATGGATTATGTTGACCTCTATATTAGGATCCTCCTAAACTGCTAGACATTTTTCTTTAAGCTATCAATATTTAATATGAGGTGTGTATGGATGTGTGCTTCCGTATAATTTACTTGAATGAGTCATTATATCCTATTTGATTTAGGACGGGACATCACCTTCGGTGCTAAAGTCTTTCTGGATATTAATCATTAAAAGTTCTTAGATCCTATGTGTTGTTTGTCCCAATGAACTCGTTTCGAAAGTTATGCTAAGCTTATAATCCCAGTTGTTCCGCTATGTATCCTAGTAAACTCCGGAATCTGCTATTACACTCCATACTTGAAACATGCTTAATGAGGATTGAAATTGACATTCTTGAGGATTTACCCCTCTTACGTCCAACTTTATCCTAATTTCGACAGGGGGAAGAAGCTTTGGCTGCCCTGGGAATGCAGGTGCTGCTGGGACATTCTTTGATGCTGTTCCTCGAAGACTTATAATCAACAACAGCAATATCTCAACAAACACCTACACACTTCTTTTGCAATTTCCAAACCAGCCACTGTGGACGAATGTTTATATTCAGAATCGTGCTAAAGCAACTGTTCCTTTATTATGGAGTCGTGTTCAGGTCGTCAAGTAAAGAAACTCAATCCCCAACAAATCTTATCTTATCTTTGTTGAATGTTTCCACATATGTGCCTTGTAGATTTGCCATGTACTAATATTATGTTCTCTTCATTTCTAAATGTTCGCTGAATGCTGTCACAATTGGCTGTCGTTACATTTCTTTATGTTTAACTGCTCTGAGCTACTTATAATAGGTAAGAGGACAACTTAGTCTGTCGCGCGGATCAACCCTGAGCTTTGGACTCGTACATTTTGCTTTCTCGGAGTTTGAACTGATGGCCGAAGAACTTCTAATGAGTGACTCCATAATAAAGGCATGTTCTGTCAGTCATTTATTATGCTGGATCTAGTTCTTCTCTTCATTTTTCATTCCAGACTTAGTTTTTGTTACCAGGAAGGTTATATACAACTTTCCCATTTCCCCTTCTCTTTCCGTGCTATTGGCATCTTGCCATTTATCATCCCTTTTTCTTTTTTTCCCTGACGAGAGGGAGGGAGTTAATATTCTTAGTTACCTACTTGCCGTTAACCCTTTATGTTGGATCCTCTCTGAATTGACATGAAATTCTGAAGTCCTAGGAGATGACTTGATCCAAACTACCGTCACTCATATTGCTTCTCATAATTTATACAAGCAAAACATTCTAGTTGCTGGCTAATGAAAGTCCCAGCCTGTGCGCTACATAGCACCTAGTGTACCATCTAATGAATACCTTTCTCTTGAGACTAGTGTGAGCACTTTATGAATGTTAAGAAAACCAGATAAGTAGAGCAAGATCAATATAGTTATGCATCTCCTGTCATTCTTCTGTCCTTCGAGCTCATGATTGTACATCCATTTAGATGGAAACTCAGATGAGAAATCTCTTTTTGCTGAATCCAAAAGCTGCATGATCTTGAGCCATTAGCATCTGAGTTTAGGAGAAAGCAAGCACTTTTACCTCATTCCATTTCATCTTCAAGTGCATTTTATATCTGAAAGCTGGGGAGGTGCTCTCCTAGTTAATATATCATAGAATCTGTTTGCTTCTAGTGACTTAAGAAATCGTCATCGGCACGTTTAATAATAGGTTCCTAGTGTAAAGCAATAACATTATGCTTTCTTTGTGGCATTTTTATTTCAGTTCAGTGACATGAAGTGTCATGGGAATTTCTTTTAGGTCTATGGGGCACTGCGAATGTCTGTCAAAATCTACTTAATGTTAAATTCCCAAATGCTTATAGCTGGTGAGAGTGATGCAATTGTTGCAACTTCTTTGCTTGAAGCAAGCAATTTAGTTGTTCTTAAGGTAAGTTGTTCGAAGTCAGCTATCATATTTAAGAAAACTGTGTTCTTTTTTTTTTTTTTTTTTTTGGCTCTGACTAAATTGTTATACTATTCATTTTTCTAAGGGGTCATCGATGATACATTCAACAGCTAATTTAGGGCTTCATGGACAAGGGTCGCTCAACTTAACGGGGCCAGGAGATGTTATTGAGGCTCAGCATTTGGTTTTGTCCTTATTTTATGCCATCGGTGTAATTCTCATCAGAACTTTTAGACATGCTTTCCTGCTGACCAAATAGTTAGGCTTCCTCTGACAATATCTTAAAGAAAATCTGAAAGCTGGCCAAATTTCATAATGAAAATCCAAAGTTCCTGGTTATTTTGATGGCTCTTCTACCCTTCTTATATTAACTATATGAGGAAAGTGCATGCCAAAGTCACTTTACTACATCCCACTCTTGTTGAAGAGTAGTGATAATTATGTAGATAAAACTCCCACATATTCCAAATGCTGGTCATTTACTATAAATTTGTTCACTTCACCTGAGACTAACACTTTGACCTGCATGCAATGACATGATTGAGCCATTAATTATTATCTTTTGTCTTCAAAAGCTAAGTAGCATTCAAGTTAAACTTAAACTTCTCATTCTGAATAGAATCAGCTCACAACATTACTGCTTTTATGTGAAGGTTGGTCCTGGATCTGTTATTCGAGGTCCCTTGAAAAATGCAAGTGACAGTGCCATGTAAGTCTTTTGGAATAGAACAGATTACATCAACTTCTCGTCATGCCTCAGTTCTTTATATAGTTACTCTATTGACAATTGTAGGGCACCAAAGCTCTACTGTGAACGGAATGACTGCCCTGTTGAACTCCTTCATCCACCTGAGGATTGCAATGTGAATGCTACGTTATCCTTCACACTCCAGGTGTCCAATACTCAGATTCAACACTCTGAGGAGTTTTTTTGGTTAGAAGTTGTTAATAACAGTCATAATAGTTCGTGTCTTTTACTCTTTTGTCTCATGAGCTCTTTTGTCGGAGGGTTAAGCTACTTTTTGTTTTTGGCAGATATGTCGAGTTGATGACATTGTAGTCGAAGGTTTTGTAGAAGGTTCTGTTGTTCACTTTCACTTGGTTAGAACCGTGGTGGTGAAATCTTCTGGTTCGATAAGTGCATCTGCACTTGGTATGTGATTTTCCCCCTATTAGTCAATGCTCCATATTTTCACTAAACAGTAAATGAGGCTACCTATGACCATGGCGTTGCAACTTTCCAAAAAGTTCAATTAATTCAGACTTCCTTTTGAAATCAATTTCATGTGTTTTATGCCAAATTCATTGACTAGTTCCGCCACCAGCTTGAAATTTTAACTTGGATGTCTACAGGTTGCTCAGAAGGATTAGGTCATGGAGCACTTCTGCCTAATGGTCTTGGCAGTGGTGCTGGACATGGTGGTAGAGGAGGGGATGCATTTTTCGGGGGAACTTTTATCAGGGGTGGTGTTGCGTACGGGAACACTAAGTTACCCTGTGAACTTGGTAGTGGAAGTGGGAATGCGAGTCTGGCTGGTGCAACTACTGGAGGCGGCGTTATTGGTAATTTCATATTTATACTTTTCAAATGATTTTTGGTTTTTATGTATCTGAACTTCTGAAGATAAGGGGGTTGGTCATAACTCATAAGTATGAAGTAAAGTCATTTGATTAAATAGCTGACACAGCTCTTTGTTATTGTAGAATTATATGTTTTGCGTGGTTTTTTTAACACTATTTCTAGGCAGTCATAACTATCTATTTATTTTGTGCATGGCTTTACACACACTCATGTTGGCCAAAACTCCTTATTCTTTCTAAGAGCTTCACTTCTCAACTCATGATTTTATACCTTAAGATTTTGTTTTGGATTTTTTTTTTTTTTTGTTAATCTCACCCTTTTACACACAATAGTAGACTTAGGAAGTTTCTTTTTCATACTCGTTGCTCTTGGACATCAATTTTATTTCTAATAAACTTATTTATGACTTGGTCCTTATTCATCCGAGTCTCATTTCTTGACATTCATCAGCTAAATAGCAAAACCACTCTCAACTGGCATCATATAAAGTAAATGTTACTTAGTATCAAGAAGCCACTCCACATCTATTATAGATATTCCATGACAACTTTATAGTCGAAACATTTGGAAGTTATGGTGGTTTCAGTTGAATTTTGCATTATTATTTTCTCAAACTCAACTTAGAAAGTATTAGTTAGATACATTGCCTTCCCCAAAAAATGTACTCTGACCCCAAATACTTGAAATCATCTTAACAAATTGCAATCTAAATAAGATTTACATCTTGCCTGAACACAAAAATTAGAAACAAACATTCCCTACGATTACTTTTTTGACTTTTGAGGTTACAGTAAAGATTGATTTCAAGATACAAAATTGGTAATCATCATTCTTTTAGCTATTTTCCTTATGCTTCTTCAAAGTTGAGATCCTGAGTTTCTATTGACTTGCTTATTAATGCCCTTTTCAATTGTTTCCACAAACAGTGATGGGTTCAATAGAGCATTCGTTGTTAAAGTTGGTTGTTCATGGAGAAATCGAAGCTGATGGAGAAAGTTATGGGAACTATATCAAAACCAATGATGGTGGGTTTGTTTCAGATATAGGTCCAGGGGGTGGATCTGGAGGAACTATACTTCTGTTTCTCCATAATCTCATCCTTCATAAGACCGCTACCATCTCAACATCTGGAGGGCGCGGTTCCCTTAATGCAGGTGGTGGAGGAGGTGGAAGGGTTCACTTTCATTGGTCAGACCTGACTATTGGAGATGAATATTTGCCGATGGCCATTGTCAAAGGAACTATTAATGTCAGGTTTGTTTGACTTTGGAAGACTTGCATTCATTTATTAGTAAATATTTGTTGCTTATAAATTATGTATCCTTGATAGTATTTAATAGGATCATCTAGATCATTTTCATTCTGTAATCAACAAAACAGTACCTTGCAGTCAACCTATTCTGTTGAAGTTTTGTCAATACCAACTACAAAATATTTCTGCCTGTAAACTGGAAGGGCTTGATTCTGCCTGCATGTTAGTTGCTTTCCTGGAAATCTTCTCACAAGTCATATTTGTAAGAGTATGAATAGAAGAATTAACAAAGAAAAGAAAGCAAGTAAATTCCAATACGTAGCTGAAGAACAACCATGTTGAAACAGACTTACAAACACTTACATTATCATCCTTTGTAATATTTTATTTTCATGCTTCTCAACTCGTCTTTTTCTGATAATGAACTGCAGAGGAGGGATTGGTAGAGGTCTGGGCCAAGAAGGCGAAAATGGGACTCTCAGTGGAAAAGCCTGTCCGAAAGGGCTCTATGGCATATTCTGTCTGGTAATTGTTGTATCTGCCTTTCTGTGAATAACATAACATTTCAGTAATCTAATAACATATAAATAGAAGTCACCTGTTTTATTCATGGAGCAAACCCCTTGAAGATCTGTCTACATGAGGTCTTCATGTTCTTCAATGGAACTCCTGCTGGTTTCATCTAAAGTTCTTCAAACTTCTAATGCATGTTTTATATGCAGGAATGCCCACTTGGGACATATAAGAATGTGACTGGGTCTGACAGAGACCTTTGTCTGGATTGCCCATCTGAGGAGCTTCCACATCGCGCTGTATATATTGCTATTCGAGGTATATCTAAATTTTGTCAGTTTCGAGCTTCTAGGTTTTACTTTCTATCTGGCTATACATCTACTTATAGAATCATTCAGAATACAAACCTTACAATTCCCTGATAGCATAAAGTGGGATCATATATATGTTCAGAATTTAAAGATGTTTAATGTACAGATTGTACTTAACAAACTTCAAGCAATATTCTTACCCTTAACAATGATTAACTTTACAGGAGGTGTCATGAAGACACCATGTCCATACAAATGTATATCTGAGAGATACAAGATGCCTCATTGTAATACAGCACTTGAAGAGCTAATATATACCTTTGGAGGGCCTTGGTTATTCGGTTTCATCCTCTTTAGTCTCCTCATCCTCTTAGCACTTGTTCTTAGCGTTGCTAGGATGAAATTTTCTGGTGGAGATGAATTGCCAGGTTTGGTGCCAAATCGCCGACGTGCTACAATTGATCGTTCATTCCCTTTTCTGGAGTCACTGAATGAGGTTTTTATTTATGCTGCGTTGTTTGCCATGTCAATAATGGAAGAACTTTCGGCTGAAATTCTTTTATTGAGATCATTCTTCTTTGTTTCTTTCTTTCCTTTTTTGGCTTAGGTTTTGGAAACTAGTAGAGCTGAGGAATCTGAGACTCATGTCCATCGAATGTACTTTGTGGGGGCTAATACTTTTGGAGAACCTTGGCACCTCATTCATTCCCCTCCGAAAGAAGTCAAAGAGATAGTGTATGATTTCTAGATCTTGCTTACATGTTTATGTTGTCATTTGTATAAATGCCTAATAATTTTATTGGAATACCTGTTAAAATGAGTGGCTGATATCATTATCTATCAATTAATGCATTGAATGCTAAGCTAAACACGGTAACCTGACATCAACAAGGATAAAGAAACATTAATGACCTCTTTCACCATGTTTTCTTGATAGATATGAAGACGCATTCAACATATTTGTCGACGAGATAAATGCATTAGCTTCATATCAGTGGTGGGAAGGATCGGTATACGGTGTCCTTTGTATTACGGCATATCCACTTGCAAGGTCATGGCTGCAGTGGCGCCGAAAGGAAAAAGTACAGCAACTGCGCGAGTATGTACGTTCAGAATATGATCATGCTTGCTTGCGTTCCTGCCGTTCCCGAGCTCTCTATGAAGGACTAAAGGTATGTTGGTATTAGCCTGCTTGGTGAACCTCAGAAACACAATTCCAAAGCTTGTTTATTACACTAGAGGCTTGAATATGTAGAGTTCTAGAAGTAGAATACCTCCCACAACTTTAAAACTAAGTCCAGAAGAAAACTTAAAAACTATGATGATTCTCTACTACTTTTTAGCATGGCAGAGACATCCTATACTAATTAAGATCTTGCCATAACAATTTCTATGAATTGGAATATTTAGTCAAAATATCTCCTCTTTGTTTTGCATGTCATTGATAATATTGTGGACCTTGTGGTACAGTACGTATAATGATTTTAATAAGAATTCCTTTTTCCATTGACTTAAGAAGCCATGTCATGACCTTGTCACATCTAATGCCTTAGTCTAAAATCAAATATCTAACTCTACCGTGCCACATATATATGCAATCATATATTGACATCAGACGTCTGCCCTTAAAGAAAATCCTGAAATTCAAAAATAGCATAAATTTAGCTTATGTTCCACATAGTATCTCAGTTCCTGTCTTTTAAACAGACCAAAATTTCCAAAATTCGTGCTTCAGTGGTAATAACAACTATTGTAGGATCGATGGATAGATGTCTTAGAAACTAAGTGAAGGAGGGATCACTGTTCTTTATTTGCGACTTTGCTACTACTTTGGATAGGACTTTCAATTGGTGGAAGTTGAGACTAGGCAGGGCCCTCTCGTTTTAAGTTTCATGCACTCTAAGCCCAATTGTAAGTGGCTACAAAGATAGGTAACGAAATTAGATGGTAGCATAATTGGATCCTCGTATGACTAGGAATTGGAATAGATGTTTGTGAGGAGGTAACATGTATCATTGCTCTTGCTTCTTTTAAAGGCAGCAGGGCACTACCTTTTCCTTTCAGCTATCGACATTCACTCAGGAGAAAAGGCTGTGGGATGTATTTTGTTTTACTACACCTCAAAAACTTCTCCTCTATTCTAGAAACACAAGTGGTTTGTCTAGGGAAAAGGTTTTTTTATTGGTTCTTCTGCATCTTCGTCCTCCAGTATGGTTTTTAACTGCTTTTAATATTCAAAGATGCCAATACATATTTGTTGATGTAAAAAGCGTAAAAGAGAGACATGTTATGAAGAAAATATTTTGTATGTATTAACATGTAGAAAATATATAAGGAGTTCAAACTTGTTTACAATCTAAACCTAAATAAGTAGAGATATAAACACAGAGACCTAATATACTAACTCTCTACAACAATCGAAAAATTATCTTTGGAAAAGAAAAGCTTTATCATCGAGTACCCAATTTGTCATTAGATTCTGCTAAATGTTTACTACAAGTATTATTTAGTCCCATTGCTATTCCTTTTCACATGCCTGATGCTTGGGGGCCTTTAGAAAATACAAAGCTTTGTTTTATAGTTAACTGCCTTGATAACAATAACCGTAGCACCATTTAAGCTCTGATTGATTTCTCAATTGACCAGTACATCTGCTTATTTAGAATAATGATGCTGTTTTACCACTTCAATTCAAATTGGTCAGTGATTCCATCTGATAGAATGCACTCCTACTGTGACATATTTGATCTCAATGAGGATTTATTGACTCTTAATCATTCTCACAACGCAGGTCGCTGCAACTTCTGATTTAATGTTAGGTTATTTGGATTTTTTCCTTGGAGGTGATGAAAAGAGGAGTGACCTCCCTCCTCGACTTCGTCAAAGATTTCCCCTTTCGTTGCTGTTTGGAGGAGATGGATCTTACATGGTTCCGTTCTCTCTTGCCAGTGATAATATACTAAGTAACCTAATGAGCCAGGTTTGCAGTATAAATTTTGGTTAATTGAAGTTCAAATGGTAATCTAAAGCACATACGACTGCTTTCATGGAGGAACTCAGTTCACTTTTGTGTTCCTTTCCCTCTATTGCAGTCCCTTCCCCCAACAATTTGGTACCGACTTGTCGCTGGTCTTAATGCTCAACTTCGTTTGGTTCGTCGTGGACATCTAAGAGCAACATTTTATCCAGTCATCTCCTGGCTTGAGACACATGTCAATAGGAAATTGCGTGCTTTTGGTATACGTGTTGATTTGACTCGCTTTCAGCCTTCAGCTGGTGGATATTGCCAATTTGGACTTGTTGTATGTGCTTTAGATGACGAAAATACTCGCTCATCTAGTCAAGAGCCAGAGAGGTCTTTATTGCCTGAGATGCAGTCACGGTAAATCACTTTCTTGTGTTCCTTTAAGCTTCAGATGTTTCTGGTGACTTGATGACTCTGTCTCACTTTCTTATTGCGGTTCTCTTGGCATGGTCTGAATTCGGCGTGCAGTTTGCCTGCTAATCGCTGGAAGAAAGCATTGAATCTAGTTAGATCCAGTGAACATGCAGTGATGCAAAAGAGGATATGTGGAGAAATTCTACATTTGAATAATGTACAAAAAGTTGAAGACAGTTTTACATTATGTTATCCTTTCTACTATATAATTCGTAATATTAGGCCAGTTTGTCATCAGGTATGTCAATTGCATTCTTTATTTTTATTTTAATTTTATTGTAATCATTTTGCATATCATACTGGAGACTGAGACTCCTTTCTTTGTATGCCTTGTGTTCCTTTCGTTTTGCAGGATCTTGTGGGATTAATCATCTCAGTTCTGCTTTTAGGAGATTTTAGTTTAGTTTTGCTTCTTCTGCTTCAGCTTTATTCTATGTCCATGATGGCCGTTTTTTTAGTTTTGGCTATTCCACCGCTTGGCTTAATCCTTCCATTTCCAACTGGGATCAATGCATTATTCAGTCATGGACCTAGGCGATCAGCTGGACTTGCACGTGTATATGCTCTATGGAATCTTACCTCAGTGATCAATGCTGTAAGTAGATAAATCCTCCTTTTCCTGCTATACACAAACTTATTCATGAACTTTACAATATGTAGCCTTTTATACATAAATGCATGTAATACCTGTTCCCATATCATGAAGTATGAACTTAGGTTTCTGTACAGTAATGAGAACGAGCTCTGAGTGATGAATGGGCAAGAACTTCGTGATCTTTTTTTCGGGGATTATACTTAAAAAGCATGTCACCAATGTCAAGTTTGTCCATGACTCTCTTTAAACTTCAGGACTTGGATTCATTCCTTCACCATATATTTAGAATATTGATCAATAGAATACTTGCATTTCGACCTTAGTTTAATTTCGTGCTGAGAAATGCGTATATCCTGTTTCACCTTCAAGAAGTAAAAAGTCTGGTAATGAAAGGATTGAAAAATGTTTTTTTAAATATTCTTTCCCGTTGTTGATAGATGTGTAGCAGCCAGTTGTATTAAGTGGCAATGCTGGTACAAGAAAAGTAAAGTGCCATTCAAGTAAGGTGTTAGAAATCAGATGATAGTGGTGAATGTTGGTAAACAGTATGAAGCAGGACTTTTAGTGCTATAGCCCAAGCAAATGCCTCGTCTAATAATAACTAACAGTAATAACTAGTTGAGCATCATCTATTCCACATGTAGAAACTGGTTGTCGGAGCTCGTTTCCTGGTCCTTCCTATGTGGTGAGGGGTATATGTGCAACTTTCCCATTTATCCAGAATAATAAATACGATGAAGAAAATAATATAGCAGGCACCAGGATTCTCGTGTAGCTTTTCTTTGATTGGAAATTGCTTGATTTTACCTAATTAACTTTGAACATTATGTGAACTTTACCATACATTAATTCTTTCAAGAAACTTTAGCAGTACTGTTCTAGCGTGGGAAGAGAAGACTAGTCAACTAGCTATTTAATAACCTGCAATTTTGATAGTAGCGTTATATTATAGTTCCTTCAAAATAAACATCGGATGTCGAAGGCGACTGAGGAAATATGGAAGTTAATCTTAAGAAGACTACATATTACTGTTGTTTTTTTGTCGTGTGAATAAACTTTGATATGGTACTATCTTAAGTGGGCTCTAAGAACTTGACGACGCTCTGTTCAACAGTTATATTCCATCATTTACTTATATTCTCGAATACGTTGGAACAGGTTGTTGCCTTCATATGTGGACTAGTTCATTTCAAAACTCAATCCTCAACAAGTAAAAAACATCCAGGCCTTCTGTCCTGGAATATTAGCATGTAAGAATCTTTTTTGACCTACTGTTTTTTCTTTATTTCTTCTCCCCTTGTGTCAATAGCTGTTAGTGGGAGTGCCATGCTACAAAGGCCGTAGTCTCATAATGTGAACCTCGATCATTTGGTCGTGATGAATGTGCAGGGATGAAAGTGGTTGGTGGATGCTGCCATGCGGACTCCTCGTCTGTAAAGCTCTCCAAGCACGGCTGATAGACTATCACGTCGCTAACCTTGAAGTTCAGGACAAGACATTGTACAGCAGTGACCCTAATGTTTTCTGGCAGGGATGAATGGGTTTTGTAGTGGTGTGTTGGTCTCATTGCTCCCTTGATTTTATGAAGTGGAGAGCAAGAGATGCATATAATTCTACAGCTACCAAAAGGTCAATGCCTATTCCCAATTTTGCATACATCTGGCAGTTTTTCTGCCTTGTGAATATTTTGCAGCAAATTTGTTAATGATAAAGAATAGGGTTTTTTCAACGTTGTATATACATTTATTTTTGAACATATACTCAGCTGCAGGAAAATTTTGTGTAAAAGGGGGTTTATATTGCCATTTGAAAGGTACAACAATCTTCTTTTTCAACCGTCTTATAATTTTTCTTATTTTTATTGAGAAACTTGTACGAAAAAAATTGTTTATGATAGTCCAGTTCAGTATTTTTGTGGTAAGCAAAACTCGTCGAATTTTAGATTTATTTTTGTTTAAAAATAAGATGATGCGTTATGTCCGGATCTCCACGTAATTTTTTTTTTTCTCTCAGAAAATTTTAGATACATTCATTACCTAATGCTGGATGCTTTTTTTTTTTTTGGAAAATTTTGCTAATGTTAGATCAATTTAGAATACTAGCAAAAATAACGCGTGTGTAACCTTTAATTTAACATGATTAATTACTATAATAATTTCAATGTTATGTCACTAATAATTGTTTTCATTGCAATATATTCATTCTTCCACTCAATTTGTCTACTTATTATTGGACATGAAAATTAAGAATAAGGGTACAAAGATAAAAGGTAGGTAGCTCCTAACATGTTTAAAGGGTTTTAAAGGTCTAAATCTTTCATTATTTAGAAAGAGATAAATTGAGTGAAATATCCATTTAATAAAATGTAGACAAATTGAGTGAAACACATGGAGTGCAACATTAATCATTTTGCATAAGTTTGCTATGAAATTATATTCCAAATTTAGCCTAAAAAGATAGGTGGAGTATTATATGATAGGAGTAAGTATTTTCTTAAAATTCATCTACTACCGTTAAGCTCTCATAGATAATTTTATTAAATCAATATATATATATCTAATATGTTGGAATTGGTAACATATTTGAGAGCGAAACTTTATAGAAATAATTATATACTACCTCCGGTTTTGAAATAAGTTCCTAGGAGGGAGACATGAATTAAGAAAAAGGTTGTTGTGAGCGGAGACAAAGTAAGGGTGAAGAAGAATATTTTATTGTATGGGTATGACAAAAATAGGTAAAAAGTTATTTCAGAATTGTCCCAAAAAGGAAATATAGGAATTTATTTGGGAAGCGAAGGTAGTATTTGTTCTCTTTTCCATTTCTTTCCATTTTTCAGTCACTATACCTAGATTGATAAAAAAATCTTTAACATTGTAGTAACTACTCCTTTTGTTTATCGAAACATCCTGCGATTTTCTGTAGTCATCATGATCGCATCTCAAACCTCTTAACTAAGCCTTATACTCACACAGTTAGACTTGAGCAATTTTATTTTATGTATTACGTGTTAATTGAATATGTAATATCATGCTTTCTCATATCACATGTTGCATATACCAATATAACTAAATTTACAAGTGTATTAATTACACATAATGCCTTTAGAAACATATTTCTTCAAGTTATTGTTAATTTGCATTAAAACATCCACAATCATCTCATCGAGTAATGAATAAATAACTTTCTCTTATAAACTTTTTGTCATGCATAAACTTGCAATGATCAAATGCATGTTATGAGAGCCATATTCTCTAAAATTATGTTCTCTAAAATTTCAACATAAAGAAAAAGGTTTATTAGCAAAATTAATTTGCAAGTTTCTTATAGATTCCAACAAAGGTAGACAATGAGCCATAGATATGAGACATGAGATTTTACATGCAAAAACTACATTCTACACAAGCAAAATTATTGAACAATATATGAAATTTCTTTGAAGCCTATGCGTTCTTCTTTGAAACAATAGTATTAAATAATAACACCAAAACACACTCATGCTCCTCTTTTATGATAGTGGAAAGGGAATTCGGATTGCTGGTGAAGTCACAATGCCTTGTGCCTATATGAGTCATGAACAACAAGATGAATTAATAGAAAAACTTCTCGTCGGGAGAAACTTGTTCAACTCAGATATGGATTGATAACTCAGTTTTTCTTTTGGAGTTTCTGATGCACGATTGTTCGTGAAAAAATAATATTGAGATTTGTAGTTTCAAAAAAGAATTTAAAGTGCATACCTTAGTTTTGAAAAAAAAAATCTCTTATGACTACTACAAATTGCTTTAATATTAATGCACATGTTATTTTCTTCTAATAAACCCCAAAGGCTTTGACCTATTACCTTGTTGTATCTTGTACCCCAAGTACATATGAGGATTAAAGACATTAGACACATTTTCAATTATATGTCAAAATCAATTCTAAATACATGAAATAAACTAATTCTTTATATTTATTTTTTAGAGAGAGTGATTAAACTAATTTATGAATGAAAATTTTAGACTCGTGATTTATTATAGAAAAAAGTTGCATTTGTCTTAAGGTGGGCTAGTAATTGGTTATTCGACAATGAATCATGTGATGGTATCTCATGCAACAATCATAAGACTAAAAATAGAATGAACAAATTAGTGAAAATTTGACTTCGATCCACTACACCAATGCTCTGTTTTGACTTTCGATTGATAAACGAAATGAACCAAACTAATTAAGTTGCTTGAATTGTACTTGGGCATTTGTTGTTCAATTCATCACACAAGCCTATAAACATATATAACAACTCAATGTCCATTTAGTAGTTAATAATATCCTAATCAATGTATAAAAGTATTGCAGAATATATTTTCAATGTTTTTTATTATCTCATGACTTTCAAATTTTAAAGGATTCTTAAGCTAAATAAAGATAGTGTGATATATCATATTCATCGGAATTTTATTCCTATATCAAATGAAGTGCAACATGACAACATCAGAGAAATCATAATATAACATAATTCCAATATAATTTATGTAAATGCACCACACATCTAAGTTCAATCTAATCCTGCTTGAATATATGTTGAGCTCAATTCCATTATATGTAAAACATGTTCTACAATCATTGGAAAATATATCATTTAAAGAAGAGCATCCAAGAAAATAAAATGAACCTCATATCCATAAAGTTATCTTTTCAAGTTATTCTCAAGATGCACAATATTTGAAGCATATGAATTCTATCTTATATTCATGATGTAATTAATGGAAAATGACTCGTACATTCACAAGCGACCAAATGAGCATAGAAATTTTTTGAGCAAACATCAAGTTGGAATTCAATTCGTCTCAATATTGAAAAGTAAACTATTTATAGTTGATGCTCACTATTCACTATTTTAGCCCTAGAAGTAAGTATGAATGAAAAAAACTTCAATGAAATTCAATTTCTGTCTGAACCCTCTCACTAAATTCTCATTTCAACTACTGAGTAGCATAAGTCCTACCAAGAATCTCACAATCTAAAATGGCTTGCCAGTCAAATAAGGAGTATAGCAAAAAAAAAAAAATTGAACTCATATCAAGACATTATACAAAATATATTTTATCATATTTTATCTTGTATATAATTCAACCCTCATAGAATCGTCTATGATGTTCGAAATTAACAAATATAATTAATCCAATGTTTCTTTGCTTTCATCTATGGAAAGGATAAGTAATGTGACCTCGTCTCTTGCGTCTTATCCTTAGACCCTTAAGCAAGCCTCCAAAAGATGAGGAATCAACTATTAGTTTGAGATTCTATTATTCTATTGTATTAGTAATCACAAAATTTTGAACTTGATCGTAAATCGACATGTGCAAATCTGCAGTTCTACATTCTTTAATTTTTCACGAGCTTATTGTTCGACAACTATCTAGCTAAGGTCAGATGAGCTCGAATCAATAATATTTGAGTAGAAACAGCGAAACAATCCATTATTTATTTTGAAACGTGGCAGTAAAAATAGTGTAGCTGGATATCTAATTATTAAAATAAAAATCTCTAGATACTATTATAAAATAAAATTTAGAGATGATATATAGAATTAATTAGAAAGTAAAAGCAATCAAAATTCACGTCACGTGGATCATGGAATTCAACGTGTTAGACCAAAAACACAAAAATAATAAATAAATCGTTTAAATTTTGAGTATTATAAGTAAATAACTTGAGAATCAAAGAATATTACCATAATAGTATTTGTTCAATTGATAGTGTTAATGAACTAATAATATCAAGCAAGAAATATAAAGAGTAATTAATATTAAAACTACAACTAATCTGAACAATTGATCATTGTATAATCTACTGTTGTGATTATTTGAAGTATGAATGTAGTATATAAAAATATGATTTTATATAAGCATCATTTTTTTATATATTTAAAGATTAAAAAAAATTATTAGAACTTTATAGTTATTATACAATATTATACCATTACAAACTCACTATTCTGATCATAAGTAAATATATTCTATAATTAATGAGAGAAATAGTGTGGATCAAAGAGAGAAGAGGTTACAGTTCCGTAAAACAATCGAGCCTCAAATTTTTCTTCCCATGATATATTTTATTTTTAAGAAATGGAATCCCATGACTTCTATTTAACAATTCGATTACCCATATATTACTGCCTCTCTACTAATACAAAAGGAAGTAGCAATCCCGATCCCCCAAGATAACTAACAAATTTTTTATACATGAAAATATCAATTTTTCAATCACATATAATCATAACAATACTCACCTTCAAAACTGATCACAATATTCTTGCTCATTCACGTTGTTGCATTCTCAATTTGAATCGTATTTTGATAGAGAAACTAATGCAATAATTGTTATAAGGTATAAATAAAAATAGGTATTCAAATAATATGGTAAGTTTGTAATTCTTGAAATAGAGAACTAACATAGGAATCGTTAAAAATAGGTAGGCATTCAAATAATATGGTAAGTTTATATTCTTGTAACTAATAAATATTATATTATATTAGTTTATTGTTCCTTATAATTAATATATATTGTATTACTTTATTGTCCTTAATTTACATATTTAGTAAGGATATTTTAGGCAAATCAAATTTTGTAAAACAAGGCTCTTTTTATATTAGTATAGATTTCCCGTGTATAATCTATATACTAAATATAAAAGAGTTTTTGTTTTATAAAATTTATTTTGCCTATTATATCTTTATACAATTTATAATTAAGGACAATAGTGTGATATAATATTATCTTGAAAAAATGTAATCTAATATTTATATATTCAACGAATAAATATGCTTTTAAAAATAAAATAAAAACAATACTGTATATTGGTTAGATAATGTCTTAAAATCATGATGGCGACTAATAACAACCTACGCTCACACATTGTTTATTTTATTGGCATACAAAAAAAATTAATACATCAAGAATGACTTCTTAATTATCTAGGAAAATACCCTTGGTAAACTCATAACTACTTTTTTTTCATATTTGAATTATTTTATTATAATGAAACCCACAAGTTTTGGATTATCTAGATGAACTCATGTTCAATTTCATTTTATTTGATCAAAACTAACAACGATAACGTGCGCTCGCATGTTAATAAAAAATATTCTAATAAATATTTTTTTTGATGTGTTCATTTCATATTTTTCTAAAGGTAGAAAATCTTCCGTTGATAAAAATAAAATAAATACGTAAATAACTGAGCTGTACAACAAATGGCTTCAACTTCAAAATATTATTTACACGAACTAGCAGGCGGCTCAATTTCTTTTTAATGGTCTTATTAGGCGAGATGAGGCATTTTATTTTCTAAATGTTAATGATATTACGGTATCATCCTAAATATGATTAATACAGCCGTGACCTAAAAAAAAAAGATTAAAACAGTCGAATAAAGTTAACTTATTAGTATTTTTTTGTACTCAAGCTTAGCTATTAAGAATAAAGACATTTGGACAATAGTTGTCCGGACAACGGTGTAATATTCGTAATTAAATAGTTTTTTAATTTTTTTAATAATTAATATAATTAGTGTTTTATCTATAATACTCTTTCTCACCTAATTATATGTCAATCTTTAAATTTAATTAATATTTTAAATTTTTAAAAATTTATGTATGATATTAATTTATTTTAATTAATTTTAGAAATTAGCATAAAATTAAGTGGAAAAGGGTGTTATAGACAAAATACTAATTATATTAATTATTGAAAAAAATTGAAAGAGTATTTAATTAAAAATATATCACCGTTGTCCGGACAACTGTTGTCCAAATATCAATACTCATTAAATTAATACTCAGTTTGCTTCAAGTATTATGAAGTTGATAGGAATAATAATAATAATAATAATAATAATAATAGTAATAATAATAATAATAATAATAATAATAATAATAATAATAATAATAATAATAATAATAATAATAATAATAATACTCCACTTAATAGGTAAAACGTACCAATCAATCAGAATTGACAAATAAACAAAGTCCTATTTTACGAACCATACAATAACTAATATTTAAGTGCACGCAACCGAATCAAAATGTGCAAGATTCAAGGAGACGACTTTTCGTTTTCGAACTCTTTAGAATTAGAGGTAAAAACGGATGGATCCATAAATTCATTTCGTGATTAAAAATTTATGAGTTTAAATTTATCAAACGCTTCCACTAAATGGTCTACAACTACGTCTGATATTAATAAATCAGCACACACTTATAGAAGAAAAGACAACATGTTTCAAAGAGGATATTCCAACGGTGCAGCTTCAATGTGCATGCAGTGAGGTTCCGCTCCCCATTTCCCCAAGTCAATAACAAAAAAAATAAAAAAAAGACAGTATATTTAGCAAGATTATGAAGTATCAAGTTCACACTGCCATACATATGCAGGGATGACCCTAAGAATCATTCCATATATAATCAAGGTAGAAATTTCCTCCAAGAGTTATTTTAATATTTTAATTCATGTATGATTATAAATATGGAATAATACGTTTGGTCAATGGGAAATTTTAGTTTCATAACATATGGTAGGTTCCACTTTAAGTAATTGAGTTGGTGTGGTGGTAGTAGTACCCAAAAGAAACGTAACATGATAATTAGGTGATATTAATTGAAAAAAGAAAATAATCGAAATTGGAATTTGTGGTTGGGTCATATGCAAATTCACTGGGACCAAGTGAGTATTATAATAATATTATACTATATAAACTATAAAGAACAAAATAGGCCAAAAGATTCTCTCTGTTGAGGAATGATAGTAGTTACAGTAAGATTCATGATTCATCATCCCTCTGCTTTATAGGATTCATATTCACCATACCAACGTACAATAACACACATACTCTATGTGTGTGTGTGTAAAGAGACAGAATTGATCAGAACTCTACCTTTGTCTGTGTGACTCTGTGTGTTGAGAGAGAGAGAGAGAGAGAGAGAGAGAGAGAGAGGATGGAGAGAGATGAGATAGTGGAGAATCCTCTGCTTGGTAGTGATGATGGGAGGGGGAAGAGGAGGAGAAGGAGGAGAGCTCTCTGCTTTATTTTCCTTGCTTTTTCAGCCACAGCCATAGCATGTGAGTCTTATTCGTTTGTTTTCTTCTATTTTCTTGTCTTTCTTTGTAAGTCTCCATCACTGCACTGCTATGATTTACTATCCATCCCTATGATTCTCACACACACACACACACACACACAGATACAGAGGCAACTAATATGGATTTTAAGAAATATGAATTAAAATTTTAGGAAGAAGATTTGTATCAATTATGAATTAAGGAGGGGCAAATCTTGATCTTGTATCTATACTTTTTCAACTTAACCAAAACTTCACATATTGAACCCTGAATTTACTTTGTAGATATTGGAATTTGGAAGACAATTTTGGTTACAATAAACTGTGGAAATTCAATTACATCATATCAAAATTCTAATTATGAATCAGTTGCTTAAACATAAATATTGCATGAGATTGTTAATCTCTTAGCCTCTAAAATATCTGCAATGAGAAATTGTGACCAGGTTTTGCTCTAAGAGGACATCACAACTCCAAGCTGAACACAATACATTTTACCAAAAACGACGACGTTATAGAGTCACATCAAGCAGTAGTTGCAGCTGATGATGGCCGTTGCTCCGAAATTGGTGTGTTTGCCCTTGAAAAAGGGGGCCATGCCGTTGATGCTGCCGTTGCTACTGCATTGTGCCTCGGAGTTGTTGGTCCGTCGTCTAGTGGCATCGGAGGTGGATCTTTCATGGTTGTTCGAGACTCTTCCACCCCCGGTGCACTTGCAATCGACATGAGGGAAACTGCTCCTGCTGCTGCTTCTGAGGTCAATCACTAACTACCTCATCAAATTTTAGCATAATTCAGACCATATCTTGAATGTAGACCATTGAAAATCATATATCTGATAACGCTTCCATTAACTTTAACTCGCGTAGAACATGTATGAGAGCAATGCAGAAGCCAAGACTAAGGGTGCATTGGCAATGGGCACCCCCGGTGAGATAGCCGGGCTTCATGTTGCTTGGTTGAAACACGGGCGCCTGCCTTGGAAGGCGTTGTTCGAGCCAGCCATCAAACTTGCTAGAGACGGGTTTGTAGTGAGTCCGTGCCTCGGAGAGAAGATTGCTGCCCAAGCAGACAAGATCATGGCTGATCCCGGCCTACAACGAGTCTTTGCACCAAATGAAAAGCTGCTAAAAACCGGTGACATTTGCTACAACGTGGAGCTCGGGAATAGCCTGCAGGCCATTGCAGAGCAAGGCCCCGAGGCCTTTTACAACGGATCAGTAGGCGAAAGCCTTGTTGAAGATGTGAGGAAAACAGGTGGAATATTGACAATGGAGGATCTGAGAAACTACAGAGCAGAAGTCACTGCTGCAGTGGAGGTTGATGCAATGGGATACAAGATCTTTGGAATGCCACCGCCTTCTAGTGGAACTGTCGGGCTTGCTCTGGTGAGCATGCTCGCGTGAACTAATCAACATAGCATTCATCACCATCATCTCAGCTGAACTGCAAAGTTTTGTATAACATGATTTGCAGATTCTGAACATCTTCGACAGCTATGGAAATCGAGATGCTGCAGAAGGTCCGTTAGGGCTACACCGTCTAGTTGAAGCTCTGAAGCACATGTTTGCCATTCGGATGAATCTTGGAGACCCTAACTTTGTTGATATCACTGAAACTGTAGCGGACATGCTTTCGCCTTCTTTCGCCAACAGGATTCGAGAAAGGATATTCGACAACACCACATTCCCACCCGAATACTATTTACCTAGGTCCATTCTTCATATATCACCCTCTTACTTAGGCTTATATAGTTCATTCTTCATAGTTGATTCTTATTTATTTTTAGATGGAGCCAGCTCAGAGATCAAGGCACCAGCCACTTCTGTGTTGTGGATACAGAGAGGAACGCCGTATCAATGACAACGACGGTGAACTATGCATTCGGAGGCAAGGTGCTCTCACCTTCCACGGGCATCATCCTCAACAACGAAATGGATGATTTCTCAACCCCGACTGATGTAACACCCGATAAGCTGCCTCCTGCTCCTGCCAATTTTATTAGGCCTAACAAGAGGCCGTTATCTTCCATGACTCCCCTCATCGTCCTCAAGGTAAGACACCACCTACATTTCTATATCCGATACACGTGACGTGCATCTACATCTAAGGGTGTGTTTACTTTGATGGAAAAGAATGGAATACATATATACATTTTCAGCCATTTTTCATCATTTTCACATGTTTACTTTGATAGAAAATTTTCTTTGGGAAGGATGGAATATTTTCTCGGGCAGCCTCTTTTCACTCTTTTTCGCTCTAATGTTGGATAATATTATCTTTGGGTAGAAGTGTGGAAAAAAAAAAAACTTAACATTTTCAACTTTAATAAACATGTGATAAAAAGGGAGAAAATGATAATATTTTCTCATCTTTTTTTGTCCATCCTTTTTCCAATAATAACTTTACTACCAAAATAAACCCACCATAAATCGAACATTATATGATGTGTGTGACAGGATAATCATCTAGCAGGAGTTTTTGGCGGCAGCGGTGGTTTAGACATAATTCCTGCAATAACGCAGGTTTTCTTGAACCATTTTATATTAGGGATGGAACCTCTAGCAGCAGTTGAGAGCCCCAGAATCTACCACAAGGTGCCTTCATCCAACTCTAATTCATATTTATGCAACCAGCTGCAAATATTAATTACATTCCTCTCTATGCCTGCTGCAGCTTATTCCAAACGTGGTCTCGTACGAGAACTGGACAGTGATCAACGGCGAACACATCGAACTCTCTGATGAGAGAAAGCAGTTCTTGAGAGAGAGAGGTCACCAGCTGCAAGCTAAAGCCGATGGAGCAATCTGCCAGCTAGTCGTTCAGAATATTACCGAATCATCGGACATGGGCAGAAAGGCGAAGAACAAAGACGTGTACGAAGGAATATTAACTGCTGTGAGTGATCCGAGGAAGGGTGGCTGGCCGGCGGCTGTCTGATCATCTTATGTATTTATTACAACATCTGAACAAACTCAATCTGTCTCTACCAAATTTAGGCATTCTTTGTAAAGCTAAGCTTATAATCTGTTCACTATTTAAGATTTAAAAGAGCTTATAAGTTCAGCCAAACACCATCTCAATCCGAAAGATACAATGTTATACATAATCGAATCTCCTCATACTTCTCCTTCTCCTTCCTCTGTCTGCTCCAATGACTACTCTGACTCACACTCCACTCTTATGCCCTTCACTTAGGTACGAAGCCCTAAATTAAAATTTAGTTCGAGAACCAAAATTATCGATCATACGAAAATTCGTGTCGAAAAAAAAAAACAATTACGAAAATTGAGTTCAATGTTTCTGAGTTTCTTTAATGAAACCGAAAAAAAGGTAGAAGATTAAAGAAAAAGAGTTTGGAGAATTGGTAAAATCGAGCGGTAGTGAAAGAATAAAAAAGAGGGAGAATATATTGTCTACTTTCGAATGCTTTCAAATCAATAATTGCAAAATATGCTTAAATTTTTATAAAAGAAAAATGCTTCATTTGTAGAGTCAATTTTTCCACTAAATGATTATTTAATTTACTTCGGTAGTGGCTGGTGTTAAACACTAGTATAACCAAGTTAGAAACAACAAATTAAACTTAAAGAAAGGACCTCATTTCGAAGAGGAGAGAACTAATCAAACTAACTCGCAAATTTTTCCGCTATACAACCGCATAAATTAAGCAGCTTAAAGATAATTGAAATGATGTGATCAGCTTATAAAAAAATTGGTCGAACTCCAAGGTTCAAATTTCTATACTTGTTGAGCCGAGTAAGTGCCAAGTAAGCGTGAAAGGTCAATGAACTACATTATTTTAACTAGATTGATTCGTCCAATTTTGACGTTCTATGTCTTTACTACAATGGAACAAGCATTTTTTGCAATGAAGCATTAGAGACGGCACTTTGTAATAAGATGGGGAATGCTTACTTATAGATTTGCTAATGCTTTATATTGAGAGACATTTTATTAAAGATATAGGTATAGATTCAATTATTGATGAATTTTAATCGAAGTCTTGTAGGAATTTAATGCACGTAAGTATTTTATTATTCAGACCACTCCATAATTTAATCCTGAATTCATCTCTGATTGTGAGTGGAGAATGAAACTCATGTTTATTGTAGTATTAAAAGAAATATTTATATATATATATATATATATATATATATATATATATATATATATATAAAGAAATATACGTTCAAATGATAAAAGAGTAACATTTTAAGTGAAGTCATTTCTATTTATGACCATACTTATTGTGGACAATTTAAAAATTAAATCAAACCATGCTTATTTGGATGGAGGGAGTAGCAAGTAATTCATTCTGCAAATATAAAACAAGAGAGCGAAAAAATTAATCAAAAAGTAACTAAAAGAGTACTTAATATATAGTGCGACGACGATACAATGTCTATTTATCAAAAAAAAAAAAATTAATCAATATCAGAATCACATTGTCATGCCCTTACTTCCACTCATTCAAAGTCTGATGTATGTTCTAATTGAATCCATGAAAAAATAAATAAATAAATAAATAAATTGTGTATTGTGCTCGAAATGAATCTCACCTAGCCTCTCCTCCAAAGTTTCGCTAAACAGCAGCTTTAAGTTTAACATATATAGTTAATTCAAAAAGTTTAACATACATAGTCAAACCCTTTTGCGTGATCATTATTGGGAATTGGGAAGTACACATTGAATGGAACGTCATTTAAGAAAATGTAAACAAAATGAACGAAACGGATAGAAGAGGGTGTGAAACAAAAATTTTGTGCAAGGACCATGTAAAACAAACATTAAAAGTATAAAAAATCAAACATGATCTAGTGAAAAACCTCCTTATCCTGAAAAATGAGAATTAATCTCAACCACATATTTATGAATGATGGGTGGTCAAGATTTGATCCTGGTCAACCCGAGTCAACCCGTTGACCTTTTTTTTTTTTTTCCAGTCAGGCCATATGCACCGCACCATGCATTCATATGCACCACACTATATAACGAGATGCATCACTAAGTGCATTGAGATGCACCGAATTTTCGTTTTTTTTTTTCGGTCAGGCCATATGCACCACATCATGTATTCATATGCACCACACTATATAATGAGATGCACTAAGTGCATTGAGATGCATATGAATTTATTTTTACATATTTTTTTCCCCGGCTCCGCCTTCGGCTCCAATTTTACGGCTCCGTCTTCGCTCCGATTACTAATATAAGGATAATCGTCGGGCAATAATTTGGATTTTTCGGCTCGATCCGAGGCTTTCGGCTCCCCTACCTCGAATCTTGACCAAAAAAGAAGCGGCAAACAAAAAAACGAAGAGATAAGCAAAAAAACGGGGGAAAAAAATCTGAAAAAAAATCGAAAAAATCGAAAATAGTGTTGCATCTCAATGCACTTAGTGGTTCATCTCATTATCTATTGTGGTGCATATGAATATATGGTGTGGTGCATATGGCCTGACCGTAAAAAAAATCGAAAATATGTTGCAGAGAAGTTGGTGTCAGACAGAGCTTCTACATAGACGTCAATGATGAAGAAAAGGATGAAGTGTGGTAAAATTGAAGATGAAGATCTTGCAACCTTAGTTTTTTAGTTTGGATCTTACGACCTTAGTTGTTTAGACAATGAGAGTAATTTTTGTTGTCATTGATATTGTATACTCAATTTTTATTGAATACTGTTTAGTGACATTTATATATCAAATCTTGTTTTGTTTCAATCTTTTATCTGTAATTATATTTAATTTTAACGTTATGCACTGTATTGTAAAATATGAAAAAAAAAAATTGACATTTAAATATTATTTATAATATTTAACTACCAAAATAATTAATACCTACATAAAAGTTACATGTTTTTAACCATACACATAAAATGTCGCGTTATGCCATGTCATTTCCACCATGGAATTACATTATTAGCAGAATCATATTTATCCACACATTAGATTTACGTTTAGGGACATATGTATGTGTAGGTAATAGTTGATGATTTACCTACACATATATACATATGTAGGTAAAATTCTTTCTCTACATAATTATAGCGACACATGTTGACATTTAGATTATGTGTTGGTAAAAGTCTATGACCACACATAAGCATGTTTTTAGCCTTTGTGGGTGAAACCCTTAAAATTTTTTGTAGTGTGTCACTTCCATTTACAGTAGTAGGGGTCACATAATATATTATGTTTAATCTTATATATCTCACCATTTCGTGGACGGGGGAGTATATTTTTTTTAGTTCACAATAATACGTAGTAATAATATAGTTACTATTTCTTTTCTCTTTTTGTTTTCCCTTTTGTATTTCTATATAAGATTTTATTGGACTATTTTTTTTATAAAAATATTTAGTTTAAATATAACTAATAATGATATTCATATAGCTATATCTACGACTTGTGAGCTATCCGTACCAATTTAGAAGTTTATTGATATTTTGTTTTAAAGCTTCAATCATGGTAGTTTTCAATCCAGCAAGCACTATTATGTGGGTAGATTTCTATACAGCATCCAGGAACAAGCAGATTCAATCGGCCGACGTAATCAGTAGCCCTTTAGGTGATGCCTTATTGGTCGGCAACAACTTGAAATGGATTGGACAAGGAATGCTAACTAGCATATTGATTGGCTTTTTCCAAGTCATCCAGGTTATCATGGAATGAGGGGATACAACTTTTCTCTCTTGTTTTGTCCGTTAAGTTCAAGGAAAAGAAGTTTGTATTAGTCGTTTGACCAAGTCAGAGTGAATCAACCTAAGCAACATATAGGGATAAAAGAATGATAGATACTTTGATAGTGTATTGCTATGTTATTGCTTAGATTACTAGTCATTAAATAGTTCATCAATATGAATAAAATCATTACATAGTTCTAATAATAAAGTCAAACATATTTCAATCTAATCAACAAGTTATTACAGTGTTCTTATAATAAATAAGATAATGAACTCAAATCGAATAACAGTAATTATCTACCAAGCCAGAGAAATCTATACCTCTTAAAGTCATTCTATTTGATTACATAGTTGTTGTAATAACAAGATCAGAAGAGAGCAACAAAGCTTACGGTCTTAAGCTAGTGAGGAACTTACACTAACAAAGAAAAGCTCTTAATTCTATATTGACTCTTCAAATCATTACATAGTTGTTCTAATAAATAAGATGTATAAATAACAACAAAGCAAAAATACCGATAACTCAAACATACCAATTCAGCAAAAGAAATGTGTGAATCGAACAGGATCGGAATTTACATGAGTTATAGAAGATATTACTAGTTCTAATGAGGTTAAAAATATAATAATCGGTATTTTAAAATAAAGCCTGAATGGATTAAAAACAAAAAATTGAAGCCCAACTGCATTTAAAATATAGAATAAAGATATCCGGCCACACTGTGGCCAGCCACACGCTTAAAAAAAAGAAAGTTGACTATAAATCGGTATTTTCCTCCTTCGTCCTGATTAAGCCATCTGAAAATGCCACCGCCCACTTGTTGAGTTTTTTTTTTTTTTTTTTTTTTTTTTTTTTTTTTTTTTTTTTTTTTCACAATTGTGTAGAACGCTTTCACAATGTGCATCGCATATCAAACTCTTCTGTTGAGATCTAGTAACTTTGCCATCGCCATGGCTAACAATTGACAAAGTACTATTTTGGGGGATTTGAAGGTGGGATCAATTTTGGGGGTTTGATTTGGGATTGCAGATGCAATGCAAGGGCAAGTTAACTATTTATAATTTGTTTTTAATTCCTATAGTAGTAATATAGTTACTATTTTCTTTTTCTCTTGTTTTGTTTTCCCTTTCGTATTTCTATATAATATCTTATTGGAATATTTTTTTTATAAAAATATTTGGTTCAAATATAACTAATTATGGTATAACATATAGCTAGATCTACACTTAGGATTGTACAGTTGACTCTCAGTAAAAGAAGTTAAGTATGCAACTAACTGAGTGATAGCTCCAACTGAGTTTAACAGTTGTCGAGCCTCACGAACTGAGCAAGTTCGAACTGATAGAAAAAGTTTTATAAAAATCACTATTGATGTATACCCTCCCCCTATACACCAGTTCACTCGTTACCAGGACCATCAAGAAGAATGATAGAGCTCACGAGTTTCTTTCTTCTGTCATGCCCTCCGACGAAGTTAGCAAATCAAGTTTGAGATAGTGACGGAGCTAGGCCACTAGACATAGGGGGCAAATATTTTACAACTAAAATAATTTGTATAGATATAATATGATGAAATATCCTTACAAATTACAATAATTCTCTACAGGTATTGATATTTTGAAGGTTATGTAATATTAACTCATTATCCATTGTATAAAAAAAAATTCACAATATAAAGAATCAAACAGTAATTCAATCATCCAACGATCTTCCATTTTGTTTCTAATATAATTGAAGATTAAAGATTTTCTTTTATAAACGTGGAAGATAAATAGTCTGTCAACCAGTGTCAATTTTTTAAATACATTTTTTAAGTTGAATTATATTGAAATTTATGTGTTTAGCTTTATTTTCAATTACGTGTTATGTGGGGTGTAGGGCATGTAAGAAACAAGATTCATAATCCAAAAACTTATATTTAATTGTTTTTTTTTTTTTTTCTGTACGTTTGCCCCTATTTTCACAGTTTTTTGTGAGGTAAAGCTTAATATTTTGTAATATTATAGAGAGATACAAGTGAGCTAGATTGAGGAGAACAACTGTCCTACCACCTCAAAGGGTAGATTCGCCCTTGGTTTGGAACTTGTACGATGATCTGTTGAGAACTTGTTTATAATTCAAAACAAAGGCATAAATCAAGAAAAGAATTTGTGAGTTGAAGAATACATAGTTGAGAAACAACGATTGATTTGAAAGATGCATGATCAATTAATCGAAAAGATTATCAGATTGTGAGAGAATGTGTAAGAGTGGAAGAGAAAAACAGGTTGATTTTTACGGCAAAAAGCAATTGTTCAATTGAAAACTCGCTCTTTATATATACTAGTATAATTAATATGCACTCGCACGTTAAAACAAGACTATACTAAATAAATATGAGTATATTGATGAGGTGATTTATATTTTAATTTTTTATATTAATATTTATAATTTTTATTAGAGTAATGATATTCGGACACTGTGGTCAGCCACACGCGTGAAAAAAAGGAAAGTTGACTGTAAAAATGAAAATAATTACATTTCCCTCCTAGGATTTATGCTTTCCAATTAGGGTATATTTCCATTTTCAAAACCTATATTATCATTTTTAGCGCGTGTGGCTGGCCACAGTGTGTCCGAATATCATTACTCTTTTTATTATTATCTTTTTTCGGTTGAATTTTTGCAACTTTTCAAAATTTTATATAGATAATTTTATAATAGAAACATTTAGTTGTGAATAATTCCCTCGTTTTTTTCTTATACTATTGATTTTCCAAAAATTACAAAGTACCTTTGTAATTATAACTCCCTTTTTTTTCCCATTTATAGAAGTTTATTTGTTGATATATATAAAAACTTTTGTAGTTATGGCATTACAAATAATAATTATATTAGCTTGTAGCAAGTATACAATATTGATAAATGTATTCTTCTACTTTAGAGAGGGAGTATATGGTATTGCTTTATAGAGCTTTTCCAATTATTATGGATAGTCTCTTTAATTGAAAAGGTTTCTATAAAGTAATACCAATATAATATGATACTTTTGAGTTCTGATTATAAGTATCTCAAACTCAAAGTATGTATTGTTCAATTTGCATGAATGGAAAAACTCAACTCTTGAATATTTTCCTCACAAGAACAATTTTAACCTTCAAAAAGTTACCCAACTATCTTAATGGATTATGTAAGAAATCTCAAACTCATCATCTCATTTAGAATAAATATTATTAATTATGTAATAAAGAAAGTTTCAAGTTAAACAAAGAAGAATATTGGTGCATATAAAATCTAGTATAAATTAGGTAAAAGATAAATCAAGTAAAGTTTCAAGTTAAGCAAAGAAGAATATTGGTGCATATAAAATCTAATATAAATTAGGTAAAAGATAAATTATTCAGTTTGATTCTCAATGAATTAATATTTTTGTAACTTAAAATACATTGTATTAAATATTTCTTATGAATTAATACAACATACTATTTAAAGGGTAATGATAAACGAACAGGTGTTGTCCGGACAACTAATTGGTTTTAAGCTTAAAAATCGGTCCAATCAATACTATTTAAAACCGTCGGTTTTTTTATCTTCTTGTTTTACTATTGTATCCTTTAATTAAGCTCGAACGAGAGGTTATGATAAAATCGATTAAAATATAATTTATAATCAATTAATAAAATTATTTACAAAAAAAAAAGAAAATGATGGGTGTAAGGAATTGGTTGGACCGATTTTCAAAAAAAAACCAACGGTTTTAAATAATATTAGTTGGATCGGTTTTCAAGCCTAAAACCGGTAATTATCCGGACAACAGTTGTCCGTTTGTCATTATTGATAACATTATTAACTCTTAATCTAGATACTATATAGTATGAATATTTCTTAAAACAAGGCTCTTTTTATATCAGTATGGATAGATGAGATATATACATTAGCAAACAATTCAAATAAGAACTACACAAGTTCAAAATCGAATAGTAAAGAATCAAAATAAGGGTAAGTGAGAGCAAATACAACTTAATTTTCAACACCACAAAACAACTGACCATCACTGCCATGCCATCCGATTGAGGGACAAATTCAAAGAAACAAAAACAGTAAAATTAGATAAATGATTAAAGCATTCACAACAAACTACACAAGAATCATTGATGCATGATCAAATCATACACAGAGTAATGAAAAACAAGCACAGAGAACAAACCAAATTCAAAACTCAACACCAAACAAGGGATAATCAAAATTCAATGTAAAGAAAGGCAAAATATATATATATATATATATATATATATAGATATATATATAAAGATTCAAACCACACTAACAATATGAATTGTAGAAAATTTCTCATCACATAATCAACGACACATCTAACGAATAATGAAGACAAGAACTGCAAAAGTATAATCACTGAACTAAGCAATAACAGAACAAAAATGTAAGCTAGATAGGCATATGGTGGGGCTCCGAATCCAGCATTTGGGAGATGAATGAAGATACATCAGGAGATGAGAGGCATCAGCATCATCAGATAATTCCTCATCGCAGCAGGACATGGCGGTGGAGGAAGAAGGGCAATCAGCGGCGGCTGGAGAAGCGGCACAACTGGTCGTGGTGGAAGGGATTGAGTGAAAGATACACATGGTCATTCATGTGCTTCTATCGTTCTGATTTTATCAAATGTCCCCAATTTAGCAAACAATTCAAATAAGAACAACAAATTTTCCGTCTTCACCAAATTGAACAACAAAGAATCAAAGCAAAATTAGGAGAGAACAAACACAACTCATCAAAGTTAAACACCACACATAAGCAGAGAAACACAACTCTGTATAAAAAAATAAAGCATTCACATCAAACTGCAGCAAATCATCGACACCCAACCAAATCTAACAAAAAAGAGTAAAAAATAATAAATAATAAATAACCATACAGAAATAGAGCAACCAATTAAGAGCAAGCACAGAGATCGAGTGTAAGAATTTTGAATTTGTTGTGTGCAGAAATTCTTTGTAAATGCACATATAGAAAGAGAGGTACTGAAAGATACAATGCTTCCAAAGAACCAATCTAGCATGATTCGGGTCCCTCCATCATCTTAAACCATCGTGCTTATATATTGAATATGCAAGGTCGAGAACTTAGCTCCATTAGTGAAACAGAATTTGCAGAAATACATGTTACAAACAGAGCAGAAATACATGTTACAAACAGAGTTTGCGGTTGATCGTCAAAACTACTCTCCAAGGTGTGGAAGTAAAATACTATGATGCTTTGTCCAGAAGTTGTATAGGAGAGAGGATGTTGGCCTTGCTGGTCTCAACAATACAACCATTCATAACCATTTCCTCCAGCATGAAATGTGCTTTCTCCAAATGGAACATGATGTCCAGCTCACACTGCAAAACTTGAAAACTCAGCCAAATTTCACTAGTGGAAACAACATAATCTGTCCGTGTGATTATTTATATTATCAATTCTTATTAGCATTTCTTTTTTATGGAAGGATTAGGAACTTACCACATTGCCAAAATGACGATCCATGGTTTCAACTAGGAGGTGTATGAATTCCAATATAGCAAGTTCATTCTGCAAACATAACGAGAGAAGGAGCTGAGAAATTTATCAACCAGTAACTATAAGCACCACAATTAGAAGGCTAATACGCATTATAATACAGAGACATTTTTTATGGTCTACAAATCTGAGTGGGATGGATTCAATTTTGGAAGTTATTGTTGATGCAAACTTTGAGCAAGGCAATCTCAGAAGTTGACAAACTTTGAACAAGACAAGTTTGCGGATGAGTGCTTTTGGTGATCGGAGGCTGAGAAAGGCATAAGAAAAATCCTATTTGTCATTTAACTTTGTCCATCAAACAACGTGCAAAAATACCAAATCAACCCTGCAAAGTTTCCTCAAACAAATCAGGCTATTTCTTTATTCTCTATATATAACTCCTATGTCCCCAATGCTGAAATAACTGACCCAAAACCATGTAGAGCAGAACAGAACAGGCAAGAGTGGGAGGATCTCATCTTAGACATTATCACCGGACCTAGCGTAGTAATCAATAGAAAATTAAGACCCGAGCTTCACAACAAACCCATTCCCCCTCCTGTTGGTGACATTTTAAATAAAAGATACACAGCTTCATGCGGGATCGATCCTGAACTCACATTCTAGCTACTCTGTTGTGGGCATAGGAAAAATACAATTTCTGTTTGGCATACGAAATGACGTATCAGTAGCATCTATTATTTATGATATTTAATTCATCATATAACAAATAGCTTTAGAAAACTAAGGTTAAAAGACCTTTGTTATAATTCCATGCAATTCCCTCACTGCACAGGCATAATCATTGCCTAGAAGAACTGATCCCACCTTGATGCAACTCAGATTGTATATGCAATTTTAGTCGAACATATCACCAAAATTCTTGAATCATCCTCTGATCTTAAGGTTAATATGAATTAAACCAAGCCATATAACACAGTTCCTAAAGCTTGACCTGTATCTTACCATACTAAAAATACTCTTGAGCTTGCTTTGATGTTAAGCACAAAAGGACCTAGAGTCCAATAAAATGAAGGCAAACTGATTAAATTCTCTAGTTGCTTACAGATACTCCTCTCAGATATAGATATTTGCATTTCACAGTGCACAATGTAGAACATTGTCATGTGACTTTCTAATATTCTTGTTGCCTAAAGTATTTCTCCTCAAAATGGTTGGTTCATAAAATCCATCATTTCCATTTTACCGGTCAGAATCCATGTGTTACTCTCTCAAGTCCTATTTTTGGTTATACGTTCAACATTACCTCAATTGGACCATTATTTTATTGCTACTAATCCTAGCTAGACAATCAACCAGCAAATTCTACAAAATCAATCTGTTCATAATGATTATACATGCAGCTACATTAGGACGAGACAGCAACAATCCACTTCAAATGTTTTTAGCACGTTTGCATACTAATCATATAAGATACTTCTAGAAATCAAGATGATGTGCTCAAACATTGGTAGCTTCTACATAAGCCAATGTGGTATTTCAAATTTACCTAAGCCATTAAAATATTTCGGATGCTGATAAGATTAAAAGAACCTAAATATTTTGCACCTCCCAGTTCTGAACACCTTTATCCCACAACTCCACATGAGTTCTTCACAGTGCACATTTGAGATTTTACTTCTCCATACCAACAATATCTACATTAGAAAGCTGTGGGGAATAGCCAAGAGACAGCTTCGACATCACCTTCCAACACTTTACAAATTTTTTTGACCTTATTCACAATGTATTGGGATTTTTCTTTATCTTTAGATTTCTTTATGTAATGATGTCTTAAGAGATGATAAAGGTTGTGGACATGACACTATTTCTTTACATGCAGAAAGTCCTTCACATTGTGGCAGAAACAGGAAATACATCAAGCAAATATAGGATATAAAGAATCTTTCACTAAGAGACAGTATGACTTACTTCTTCATTGTCTACTCCAACCAAGAAAAACAATGAAGCATATCGCCTGTATACCACTTTGTAATTCCGATGCTCGACAAACGAACACTGTTCAACATAGAAACTAAATAAGCTCGCAGCTATGTTACCAAGAATACCAACACAAAAATTAATTATAATTTTTTTTTTTGAAAAAATACGGAAAAAAAGAATTTGAAAGGAGAAGATTATGTTTCCTCCAAATATTCACATATCCAACAACTCGTGAGGGATACAAAAATGTTGTACAATAAGTACAGGAAACGGCAGATGTAAATATTGATGGATGAATTGCTCCAGAAGTAAGAAGAAAGGCAACATCATTAGCAAAGTGACAAACGGTTAAAATCTAATTTAAATTTGATAAAACATTTCAGACAGTTCTGTTTGCTTTTGAAAGATGATAAATTTGTGCATGTTTAAACAAAATTACAAATTGTTCTTATTTGCCTCAAGTAGCCACAAACTAAGATTGATGAAAGCGGATTGTCACACTTAAGATATAAATAAACCAATGATGAATGAACCGTGTCATTATTTTTTAGAAGGACTTCCATCTAGGTCTGGGTTTGACATATAATAGTAAAAGTTCACTTCTGAACAATAAGACATTCTTAACGAAGCTTATAAGAAACGAGAAATTCTATTACTACAATAAAAAATTAACAAACAAAGATTAATTCCTTTGCCGATGAAAACATTTGATCTGAAAATACAACTCTAGTCTCCAGAAAGATCCGTTAATGATTCTAACCCCGCTAAGCAACCCAATACTTCAACCTATCCCAGCCTCCTAAAAGCTTCTTGACGGTGCAGTTTTGAATGTATATCATAAGAACCAAGACTTGGTCACCTTCTATAACTACCAATAAAAAGGCCTCATCCAGATCCTGCTGAGTTGGATCGCAAAACAAGTCCGCGGATCAAGCCTCGACATTTTATGCAAAATTCCGATCTCAGAGCACAAACATCAAGTTATATCATCACAACCATCCCCATAGAATTCCAATAAAATCCCAATCTTTCTTTTTTTCAGAATACGCCCACATTATTCTCATATAACTATAAATTATTTAAATGCCGAACTGAATAATTCAAGCATGCCTTCTTTAAAACAGAATCGCCAGCCATAGCCACCCGAAAAACAATTCAACCTATCAAACTTCCACCGATCGAAGTCGTTTTTCTCAGAAATCACATAAAACAAATTTCCTTCGATCAAGCTAGTTTTGGTGAAATCAATTGTTTTTAAAGTAATTCAAAAGACAAATTCAAAAATCAGCCTTGCGCATCAGACTCAAATACAGAAGCAAACATGAGAGAGAGAGAGAGAGAGAGAGAGAGAGAGAGAGAGAGAGACCTGCTGTTCGGTGCGGGCAAGGCATTTACGAACAATTTCGCCTTCGAGTGCTCGTCGTTCTTCGATGTTTAGGTATTCGTAATACTGCGCTAGACGAGTCTGCCCTTGCTTGTTCACCATTAACACAAATCTGATTCCCATTTTTGGCCTTCTTCTCTTCCAATTCCTCTCAATCTTTTTATGCTTTCAAGAAATTAAATTACCCAGGCAGATCTTGTTAATAATGTTATTTTGGTCTGAGCCCCTCTACTTTTCATTTATTGCTGCCCTACATACTAAAATTTTACCGATTAATGACGTAATATCGATGCATAAGTTTACTGTCTTTACTTTTCTTTTTCTTTTATAAAGGGGTAAAACTCATCTTCGAGGGGTTTCGTTACGTTCTTGTAGAGTTTTGTGGATGAGGTAAATTTTACGTTGCAACATAATTGAAACTTATGTTTTTCTCTTTAGCTAGGTAAGAGATTATCTCTATTTTTGGTTTCCATGCCAACTAAATTATAGATATAATTGTTGGAAATGGTTTAGTATTAACTATTAATTAAGGATAAATATTATTAATTAAATATTTATTATTTAATTAAAATATTTATTGGATGTTAATTTATGTCGTGAGTGCGTAGATAATTGTGGTATATTTAATATCTCTAAACCGATTTTCGGTGAGTGAGATATTGTGTGTTAAAGGTTGGATGTTGGAGTAGAAACTAACATGTTATATTTATATAAATGTTAGTTGTCTCACATCGGTTATATGTGGATAATTTGACTTGTATTTTAGTCATGATTCTTGGTCTTCTATAACTGCCAAGACTCTTCATCCGACAGAGCCTTTTCACATTCGAAACCGCCAGCCATCATGGCTTCTTCATAATGGTCATTATGAAGACGAATCCCTTCACATGGTTCGAGAGCCTATATATAGGAGGCATGCTCATTTGCAAAACTCACTCAATTGAAGCATTCAAACCTCTCTAAAGCATAACATAACATATGAGTTCAGTCTTCGTTCTTGTCCAGTTCGACGGAGCTCGGTCCAGTTTACAGTGCTGCTACTGTCGAGACGTTGAAATCGTTTTGACCTTTGGGGATGAGCCGCTTTACCGTGAGCATTACCGGGGCGTATTATTGTCTTGCGAGCAGAAGTTTTACTTCGGACGATTTCTGGTTCTATATATTTCATGTAGTTTCGATTATTTCGTCGTAATACTAATATTTTTACTTTGTGCCCAGTTTCATAGTATGTCCAGACATACGTGCTTGAAATAGGAAAAACATTGTCCGATTGCCTTCAAAATTTCTTTCCTACTCAGACCCCCTTCAGAAATATCGATCTCACGTACACCCGCTCCCAAATTTTACTCTCATCCACACCCTAGTCCTAAACTTGTGAATTTAAATTGGGATGACACTTTATAATTAAAATTTAAAAAGTGTATGTTTATTAATAACCAAACTATCGAAACTATGAAATTAAATTATTAGCTAATAACTTCCGTCACATCCATATTTTTACCATCATATATCTAGATATAGTATGTCCAAATAGCACTGCCCATTTTTTTATTAAGAAAATTGTTCTTTGTATATTAAAGATGTAATTTCATTTATATATAAACGTCAAATCTTTACAATTTTATAATCTCAAACATGAAAATGTATTTCTTAATGTAAACAAAACTAAATTATGATGTGGATAAAAGGAAGGGAAAAATATAGTTTATGGTCCGACTTTTTTTTTTTTAGACATATTTTGAAATAGCCATAATGACCATTAAAATATAAATTTTGGTCCACCTTCTTCAAAAATATAAATTTTTGCCATTTTTTTCAATTTGGAACGAAAATACCCTTAATAAGACGCGGAACGGGTCGGGTCGGACGCGGGCGGGCGCGGGTTGGGTCGGGCAGATATAAGGCGTTTGGTACTTTTGGTACAAATTTAGTTATATTATTACCAATAGTTCTAGTACTTATGGTACGAATTTAGCCTTATTAGTGCCAATAGTTCCAGATTTGGTACAATTGGGACGAATTGTCGAATTAGTTCCAGATGTTCCAAGTTATGATATGGTACTCTTGGGACGAAAATTCCAATTATTTCAAGTTATACCGCTCCGATTTTGCGGCTCCGCTTCGCTTCGATTACTAATATAAGGATAATCGTCGGGCAACAATTTAGATTTCTTCGGCTCGCTCCGAGGCCTTCGGTTCCCCTCACTTGAATCTTGACCAAAGAAGAAGCGGCCAACAAAAAAAATGAATAGGCAAATAAAAAATAATGAGGCAAACAAAAATTTGGCAATTAAAAAGAAATAGAAAAAAAAAACAGAAAAAAGAAAAAATCTGGAAAAAAAAAAAGAAATAACAAGGAAAAAATTGGAAAATAAAAAAAACAAAAGAAATCTGAAAAAAAAATAGAAAAAAAAGAAAAAAAATCTGGAAAATAAGAAAAAAAAAACAGAAAAAAGAAGAAAAAAGCTGGAAAATAAAAAAAAAAACATGAAAAAAAGAAAAAAAAAACTTGGAAAGGAAAACAAGTGTCAATAAAATGGATCAAGGGTGTGTGTGTGTTAGCCTAGTGGTAGTGAGGTTAATGCCCGGGCCAAAGGTCACGGGTTCGAGTCCTCCGTCACGCGGTATTTAAATTTCTTTGTAATATTGTTCCAAAAAAAAAAAAAAAAAAAAAAAATGGATCAAGGATTGATGGATCAAAAATAGAAGAGGGAAAGGGGTATTTAGGTCCTAAGTTCAAGAAAATGGCCATAATTTATATTTATGAAGAAGGTGGGCCAAAATTTATATTTTAATATTCATTATGACTATATCACATGATATTCTCTTTTTTTTTTTTGAAAGGTTATGGTCCGACTTTTGATCCAATAGTAAATAGTTATATCTTGACCTTTAAAACATACAAAAAAAGTCTTGTTCTTTCACTAAAATTACAAATATTGCTTGAAGTCACATTTTATGGTTTAATGTTTCAAACATTGCTTTCACCCACAAATTTACAATGAACTTCTATAATATAATTTTAACTATAAAACAATTGTACACATCTTTGTTAACAAACAATCGTATACATCTCTTATGCTATGCATTAACAAAACACTTTGAGAAAAATTGGTCGATCATAAGTCAAGAGTAGTTGGTGCCACGCACTTGGACACATGAAATTTATTCATGCATGTATATTTTATGACATGCATATAAGCACATGTCGCAAATACAAATGAAGTTTGGCTCTTTCCCAATTTGGCAAGATCAAATCGAGTTTTATAATGAGAGGAGACATGATATAGCCTATAGCACCCATAAAAATACAAATTTTGTCATGGAACTTAATTTAGTCAAATTCTACCCAATCTTTGCATATTAGGACGAAAATACCCTTTAGAGCTTTAGTAATAAGTGAAACTAAATATTACTCCCAACAACAATTTCCACTCCCCATTTTGAATCACCGCTTTCTCTCTCTACCCCATTTTTTCTCCACAAACCCTAAAAATCAAATACCTCCGCCACCCCATCTCTGCCACCCCATCTCCGCCATCTCCGCCATTCCTCCTTCCATCTCCTCCCATCTCCGCCATTCCTCCTTCCTTCCACCACCGCCCATCTCCTCCACCCCATCCCCGACGCTCCTCCCATCTTCGCCACCCCATCCCCGACGCTCCTCCCATCTCCGCCATACATCCCCGCCGCTTCTCCCATCTCCGCCACCCACCGCGCCAGCCATCTCCACCGCGCCAGCCATCTCCACTGCAACTCACATCTCCCCATCCCATGGCAGACGTCGAAAACTCCGCGAGGGAAGAACTGGCCTCTGACGGCGAAGCCCAAACCGACGACAACGGGCAGAAACAGGGCGAAGCCAGCTCTGTTTTGGCGACGAGAAACAACCCATCCCCACCGCCGTCCGGCGACGGAGAAGCCAGATCCGGCAACACTCAAACATTACCAAGAGTTCCTTTTGAAAAAACAGTGGTAAAATTCCATTTGTGTATAATCGTACCTGCAAATTTTTTAGTTTTTGGTTTTGAGATTTCAAATTTATGATATTCGCGGGCTGGGTACGAATTGTTGGTGGAAATAATAATATTTCGGATTTCTTAACTATATAAAGAATGTTTGGCTTTGGTAATCAGTTACGAAGTGAACAATTCTTAACAGAATGCCATGTTGATAGATATAGAATTTGTTTGAATTTGGTAAGTAGTTAAGAAATGCTTGACTCGTAATTCGTAACTGGTTTAACTTGTTGTTAATGCTTTTTATCTGGTTCTCAGTTAAGAATTGAATAAAGAGTAACAGGGTTACCTGTTAATCGGTATAGAATTTGTTTGAATTTGGTAAGTAGTTAAGAAATGCTTGACTCGTAATTCGTAACTGGTTTAACTTGTTGTTAGTGCTTTTTATCTGGTTCTCAGTTAAGAATTGAATAAAGAGTAACAGGGTTATCTGTTAATCGGTATAGAATTTGTTTGAATTTGGTAAACAGTTAAGAAATGCTTGATTCGTAACTGGTTTAACTTGTTGTTAATGCTTTTTATCTGGTTCTCAGTTAAGAATTGAATAAAGAGTAACATGGTTACATGTTAATCGGTATAGAATTTGTTTGAATTTCGTAAGTAGTTAAGAAATGTTTGATTCGTAACTGGTTTAACATATTGTTAATGCTTTTTATCTGGTTCTCAGTTAAGAATTGAATAAAGAGTAACAGGGTTACATGTTAATCGTTATAGAATTTGTTTGAATTTGGTAAGTAGTTAGGAAATGTTTGATTCGTAACTGGATTAACTTATTGTCTACTGCTATATATTATGTAACTCCATAATGATTTGTTTCATTGCTGGTTTTATTGTAGGTCATATAGACGTACAAGAGAAAGAAATTAGCAAAAGAGAAACACAAAATTATGCTTACAGGGTACGAGACTACGGTTGGGGATATCCGTACTTGCCTCAAATCATTTGGCAAAACCTGTGTAAACAAGTTCAGGAAATTAGTTTTTGGAAACTTCATGAAACTCTCGGAAACAGTGACGCGGTCCAGCACGGTGCTGCACTACATGATTTCGCGCCAGGTGACGGGTTTGCCAGATTTAGACCCAACAACTCTTTGGTTCAAGGTCCAAGGAAGAGTTTTAAGATTCTCAAGGGTGGAGTTCGCGTTGGTGAGTGGACTTAGGTTTGGGCCAGCCAATTTCAATCCCTACACAAGGCATGCAATCCCTCCAAACTCAGTGTACACAAGGCTGCTCGGCAACAAGCCCATACACCTCTCGACCTTGCTTAAGAAATTCATCAACAAGAAATTTGTTCTTAACAAAGTGGAGGTGAAGGGTACGGAGGAGGATTATCTTAAGTTGGCGAAGCTGTTGATGGCCAATCTTTATGTGCTTGGCTTTGACGCAAACAAGGCTAAGATTCCCACATGGATGTGGGTGCTGTTGGAAGACGACGATGCTTGAGATCATTTTCCGTGGGGGAGCATGGCATTCCAAATACTAACTGATGTCATCAACAATGTCAAGAAAAATATCAGTGGACCATACCATCTCAAAGGGAACACAATTGTCTTTTTGGTAATTTTCTAGTTACTCTTGGTACGAATTAACACAATTCGTAACGAGGTTACCATGTATATATTGCGGTAACCAGTAAGAATTGAGTTAATTCTTAACTTTGTTTCATATACAATCATTTCAAATCTTTTATGTAATTGTACAGGCTTGGATTCATGAAGTAATGCCAACTGTGGGGATGGAAATTGGTGGTCGTTCAGAGCACATGAAGAGGCCCCGTTTTTTGAGGTATCGCTATACCTCGTCAAGCACAATCCCTAAGTACGACTCATCGGTAAGTAATAAAATTTAAATCTCCTTACAAATTTGTTCTCATGTACGAAATTGATTAATTCTATACTTGATTCGGTAACCCAGTTACGAAATTCCTAATTCTATACCTGAATTAGTAACACAGTTACTAAATTATGAATTTGATATGGTGTGCCTAGTGATGATGTACGTAATGTTGTTAATTCTATACTCGAATTAGTAACCCAGTTACGAAAATTTAAATTTGATTGAGCTCTGTGACTTGTTCTCGTGTACGAAATAGAGTAATTCTATACTTGAATTCGTAACCCAGTTACTAGATTATAATTTTGATTAGTAACCCAGTTACGAATTGTTCAATTCTTTATCTGTTTTTCGAGTAACACGTTAAGAAATTATCAATTCTTACAATGGTTAACTCGTATGCTTGCAGGAGCTATTGGCTGTGCTTGAGCCAGACGAGACTGAAATGAACACGGACTACTGGAAGTCTCTGGATGAAGACCCTGAAAAGATGCCTTTCGCTTTCAAGTATGATGCACATGACAATAAAAAAATAAAAAAAAGCGTGATGAAGATGATGATGAAGACGTGCCTGATGATACCAATGCTCCAGTGCATGTTGCTGCCAATGCTCCAGTGCACTCTCTCGATGGTTCAAATAGGGCAGCACTAATCAAGGAGATCGGGGAATACGCCGGTGAAGTAGCTGCAAAGAGAGCAAAAATTGAGATGGAGATGCTGCTCCAAAATCATTGCAACAACCTCGTCATAAAAGTGGGGGAGTACGTCTACAAAAAGCTCATGGAAGCATCTGACAATTATGGCGGGGGGGATCTGTCAGAGCCATTTTTCGTAGCAATGGCATCTCCAACCACTGACTTGGCAGCAAGAGACTCACGAATGGCACCTGCAACCACACACATGGCAGCGGTAGACTCACCACCACCATCCTCCGCCACCGAGGCAATTGCCCAGTCAGCCCTAGCACCCTCCGCCACCGAGGCAAATGCTCAGTCAGCACTAGCACCCTCCGCCACCGAGGCAAATGCTCAGTCAGCACTAGCACCCTCCACCACAGAGTCAATTGCTCAGTCAGTGCAGACACCATCTGCCACCGAGACAGCTGCTCAGTCACCGCCAGCTGCAGCGTCCGCCACCGAGGCAGTTGATCGGTCACCTCCACCACCACAAGACAAGGAAGCATCAGACGGTGAAGCACAGAGAGCAATGCTTGAGAAGCAACAGGTAAAAAAGCATTGAATTTGGAGTCCTAGACAATTATCTTTTTTCCTTAGTTATGTTATGACAATTATCTGCTTTTGTTGTATTATGGTTTGAGAAACTGAATTTGAAACAATATTATGTATTATGGTTTGAGAAATGATTTCATATGTAAAGATACAGTGCTGTTAAAACAGATAGTACGAATGGTACGAAATCTTGAATTCGTAACCACCGTAACTATAATCAGGGTTAAGAATTACAAATTAGTACCATTCGTACACATTATACTACAAAACGACAGTCGTAACTTAGTTACCGCTGTAAGAAATCATTTAATTCGTATCGTTCGTAACACTAAAACAAGTACCAGTTACGAAAATGATAAATCGTATCCGTCGTTCAAATGTAGCAGGCACCTGAAAAGGAAGACACACTTGATGAACCTTCAGACACGCAGATTAACCTAATCTTTGACAACCTGATGGCGTTAGAGGAAGTCACACCGCAACCAATACTTATCCCAAAAAAAGAAGGTGAAATGACTTCATTACCACCATCAATCTTTGCCCCAAAAATTCCATAAGTGGTCTTGAATGTGAGACCAGTAAGAAAGAGATATCCAGCACCGGCTCTTAGGAGTCCATTCCTTCCCGATGACATTCGACCGGGCAGACATACATTCGACCATTACTTGAGTTTCGAAAACAGAGTGTAAGTTCAGTTCATCATTTTTAATTATTTAATAGATAAATTGTGAAATACTTAATAAATATACAAAAATAATAGGCGGAACGTTGGATTACCATGGGGTGTCGACAAGGAATTTTTCCAACAAATCATGAAAGAAGATCAGCTACACGTTGAACACATCGAAGCCTACCTTGCTGTACTATCATCGGACCCAACATTTGCGGGTTTGAAAGAAGTCCACTCAAACATTGTACTGACATCACCTTACTTCATGGTAATAAGGTTACGAAGTTTCAAAAATTGTATCTTCTTTACAATATCTCAGTCACGAAATGTCTTATTTCGTAACATTTTACCATGCATATGACACTAATTACGTGGTACTCTAGTTAAGAAATTTCAAAATCGTAACTCATTTACACTTTTGTATTATGGTAAAACCGGTTACGAAATGAGTAGTTCGTAACATGTTTACAATGCATATATAGGACACAGTAACGAACGTGTTCGATGCAATGCAAGGATCGACAAAAATCTTCAATCAGCTCTATGACCATACTGTGTTTGATCCAACCGTTGAAGAAAGGATTCCTCCCGAAGAGATGGAAAGACTATGCCTCTTTGCCGATGCTGTACTGCCAAATTGGGGCAAGAACATGAAGCCATGGATCGAGTGCGACAAGGTACCAACACTATTTCTCAACTGTCTTACGTTGATAGCATGTGTTACGACAGTACGAAATGATAAATTTGTAACTATTAACTGGTACCCCTGTAAGAAATTATTAAAATAGTAACTAGTTTACCATGATCTATTGTCAATTTTAATTATCTTTGACATCGTTGCTATAGGTCGTCACTGTCTGCTACTACAAAGATCACTGGGGAACAATCCTTTTGGATTTGAAAAAGCAAAAAATCTGGCTTTTCGACTCATTTGCATACAAATTCGAAGAACACCACTTAGACAATCGGAGAGATGTGTTCCTTCCCTTGGCCCGGACAATACCTCAAATAATGAAGGAAATTGGATATTCAAGCACAATCGGATCAAACCCCCAGAATATGTGCAGTGGGAGTTATGTTTTCCGCCACCAAAAGCGAGATACATGTTCAAGCAAGAGGATGATATTAGTTGTGGTCTCTACGCATTGAGGCAAGTAGAGCAAATCATATCAAAGAGCACACCGCTGGGAAAAATGAAGAAACGGGAGGAGCTTGTTCAGTACCGACATCACATTGCTAGAACAATATATGCTCACAGCACGGTGGAGCCCTCTACGCCAATACTTATGGTATTGGGTCCCAAGCAATGAAGGCGCGTTCAATGATTTGAACCAATGTACATTTTGTCATCATTTTGTCATTATTTTGCCATCATTTTGCAACAAATATGCTAACATAAAAACTACTGTTAGTTATGATGTAACTTGTGGATTACATATTTACAATTGCAAAATGTATGCAACTGTTTCAGGTTACGATTGTAAACAATTCTTAATTTCGTTACCGATCATTTGTACGAAAATTCTAATTTCGTAACTGTTGTATCAATTTTTTGTGCTGTGAATAGGTAATAAATTATCAATTCGTAATTGGTACGAATTGTAAAATTTATAAATTCGTAATTCGTAACTGTACTGATCCTGTAAAGTAATTTAACTTCGTAACCGGGATTACAATTTAACTTCATATTGTGTTATCATTTTGCAACAATATACTAACATAAAAATTACTTTTAGTTCAATTTTAATTTCGTAACGAAAATTCTTATTTCGTAACTGTTGTATCAATTTTTTGTGATGTGGATACGTAATAAATTATCAATTCGTAATTGGTAAGAATTGTAAAATTTAAAAATTCGTAATTCGTCATAATTTAACTTCGTAACCGGTAAAATAATTTAACTTCGTAACCGGTAAAATAATTTAACTTCATATTGTGTCATCATTTTGCCATCATTTTGCAACAATATACTAAAATAAAATTATCAATTCGTAACTGTTATATCAATTTTTGTGTTATCACTTGGTAAGAAATTACCAATTCGTAACGGTTGTATCAATTTTTTGTGCTGTGAATAGGTAAGAAATTATCAATTCGTAATTAGTAAGAATTGTAACATTTATAAATTCATAATTCGTAACTGTATTGATCCTGTAAAGTAATTTAACTTCGTAACCGGGATTACAATTTAACTTCATATTGTGTTATCACTTTGCCATCATTTTGCAACAATATACTAACATAAAATTACCAATTCGTAACTGTTATATCAATTTTTGTGTTGTCACTTGGTAATAAATTACCAATTCGTAACTGTTATATCGATTTTTGTATTGTCACTTGGTAAGAAATTACCAATTCGTAATAGGTAAAAATTATAAAATTCATACTACATGTTCCGAATTGAAAATCAAATAACACGTAGTCTTGATTCAAAAAGAAAAATAACACAAATACCACAATTCCTACATGTCATGTCCATATTAAATTAATTAAACATTATCAAGCAAACCTATGGGGGTCATCGCATGTTTTGCGAGTGTGCCCAACAACACCGCAAATACCACATTTCTTTGCCTTGCGAGGTTTACTAACACTTGGTTGACTGCTACAACCTTCTCCACCCGGAAAGGGTTCTACCACTGCAGTGCATGTACTCTGGTAATGACCTTTTTGATGGCATCGAGAACACACACGAGCATGTGTTTTGTGGTATCCGGACTGAATCCTTTTTGAACATGGTCGTCCTGCTTGTCTAGGATTGGGAGGGGTGCCAACAACCCTTAGAGCAACGTCAGGGGGCGTAACCCAATCATCCTGGTCTGGGACTGGCATGACCTTCGCGGCATATGTTTCACGCCAAGTCATAGTCGAGTAATAAGCATGCACAAATGCCGCTGGGGATTGACCGACAAAACTACAAAACAAAACACAAATAAAGATAGTTACGAAATTATTATTTCATTCTGCATTTTCAGTAACCCTGTTACGAAATTACTATATGTGTAACCGGGATACATCAGTCAAGGTAAATAAAATTTGTATTTCGAGACCAGAAAATTGACTTCACCTAATAGCAGCTGTAGCGTGAGAACAAGGTATAAGATCAAGATCAAACACGTGACAACTGCACCCCCTCGATGCAATATCCACAATATGACTTTTGGAGGACGAGATGACTTTGAATTTTTTATCAGTTACGGGCTCAACCTTCATGTACCGGCCTGCCTCAACAGCTGTCTCTAGTCTTCTTGTTGCATACACTGATAGCTCTCGAATTATGGAATCAGCTACTTTGCGACGCTTAAAAACCCAATCCTGACATAAGTTACGAGCATACTCTAGCAAAGCACAAACCGGTAATGTTCTAGCCCATTTGATTCGAGCATCCAAAATTTCAACAGCATTGGAAGTTCCAAAAGCATATCGCCGCACAGGGCATTTACAAACAGCCCATCGACTAGGGTCAAGGTTAAGAATCCTAGCATGTGCCCGAGGAGCAGTCAATTCCAGATTTTTCATGTGGTGTTCAAAATCCTCGCTACGGTATGCACTTGCAGTAAATTGGAAAATATCTGTAACATCAACACTATAGCCCCACTTTTTCATGTTGCTTTGAATATGAAATGAACAAAGCGCATGAGGAGTCCCCGGATAAACCAAATCCACAACATTTTTTATGCTCAAGTGTTGATCAGAAACAATCAAACAATTATCTGGACATCCAAACGTTCGCCGAACTTGCTGGAAGAACCAAATCCATGATGAATCGTTTTCAACGTCCCCAATCCCAAAAGCTAAAGGAACTATCTGCTCATTCGCATCCTTTGTTGCTGCGATAAACATAATACCTTTGTACTTTCCTTTCAAATGGGTGCCATCAACCACAATAACAGGACGACAAGCACAAAATGCTCGTATGCATGCAGCAACAGCAAAGAAGCAAAATTGGAACGAACCATCATCACATGTCTGTAATTCAACAATAGATCCGGGATTCATATGCTCCAACATGTAGAGGTACTTGGGCAACAACTAAAAAAAAAATGGGTACCCATGTTAAGACAGTTACGAATAGTTAGGGAATTAATGAAAATCGAAGGAAACATATAAATTAAACGATTACGAAATTGTCATTTCGTAATTGCATAACCAATATAATACAGTTACGAAATGTTGATTTCGTACTATATTACCACGTCAAATAGGGGTACCCAGCTACGAAATTATCAATTCGTAACCGTAAAAAGTTCAAAAAATTTCTAAAATCGATCATTATAAAACAAGTACGAATATACTAATACAAATAAAAGAAAGAAGTAGCACAAACTGTAAAGAAATCATCATTTCGTAATTGGATAACCAACATAATACAATTACGAAACGATTATTTCATTCTGCATTTTTAGATACACAGTTACGAAAATGTGCATTTCGTAACTGTAACTAATATAAATTATTAATCTTCGTAACCAGGGGAACCAGAATTTGAACAAATAAGAAAATAGTAACAGGGATAACCTGGAAAGACTTGTCTGGATCATCATATGACTTGTTCAATGCATAATTCTTCCAGCTAAAGCAGTTCGGTATTTCACATTAACACCAAATTCTCGTAGTGCCTTCCCTTGTATATCACGAGGCCTAAGAAGATAACCATCTTCAGCCAAATTGTCAACAAATTGTGATGCTATCACTCTGATGGTGTGTTTTTGGTTGTTTAGGATTTAAGGTTTTCTAGTGTTTTATGTTGATATAATGCACGTCTAGGTGTTATTTTGTGCAGGAATTATAGAGTTCAAGAGTGCAGAGATGTGGATGCGAGGAGACGAGAAAGGATGGGATTTTGTTCGATTTTTGTTATGGAATTAAGGATGCAAGAGTTGTTGAACTTAATTATTTTTTGTTGGATATTAATTGTAGTTAGTATTCTATTAGCTATTGGGCCTAATTTAAGGTGATTTAAATCAGCCCATATGGCTTGATTATTTCACTTTTCTCGGCATACTTTGTTCAAGGGATGGAATCCTCTTTGTTTGATTTTTTTATTATTATCCTTAGTAGTCTAGGATTAGTTAGTCGCCTAGGTTAGAGAGATAATATATATATTAGGTACATACTTTATTTTGGGGGAGACTTTATTTTTTCGCATAAGACGTACAGACTTTTCCTCCGTTCATGTTCGCCAAGTTTTTAGTGGAAATCATATTTAATAGCAAGGAGTATACTTTTGTGGGAAGAGCAATTTCCTGGTGACTACTTTTAGTTTATTCAATTCGTAATTTATTTTATGTTTTCTTCTGATTGTTCGAGTATATTTAGTTTAATCAATAATATGAGTAGCTAATTTCTTTGATTCGGCGAGAATAATGAAACACTAGTTTAATAATCTGTGAGACCTAATAGTTCGTATAATTAATTTCTAGGATTTCAATTTATTCCTTGTGTTTAGAGTTAATTCTGATTTTATTTAAGCCTGATCAACTTAGATTGAATTGGATTATAATCAATTAGTTCCTCCAATCCGTAATTGTTGGAATAGGGCTAATTAGTGATAAAATTACCATGTTCGTAGTAGGAATAAATTGGTAGGCGGATTATTACTTGCGTTCTTGGATAATTTGTTTAAAACGGGTTCCTTCAAAGCTAAAGGCTATTAGAGCATTAAATCTAGGACTGGCGTTTCCAGCTAGGTTATGTTTTAATAAGAGAAATAGTTAGGACTGGCGTCTACAGCTAACTATCGATAAAGTACGTAGGAATTGGGGTATGTCCGCTGCATGCACGGTACCCTATAACTGGTTGGTCCTAGATAATTAATTAATCTTTGCGTCGATGATCAGAGCCTAGACTAGTGTGGATTTATTCGAAGCCGAATTACCTTCTTTTGATTAATATCTCGTTTGCAATTTAGTTAAATTCTTTGTTTTATTAGTTAGTAATTAAAAATCCAAATTTAAGGCGTGGTGGCTACACCAAAAACTGATTTATAGGAAGAATAAATTATATCCCGTTCTCTGTGGTTCGACCCTGCTTATTACTATACTCATTTTAATTCTGAGCAGAATTTGCAGGAATTATTTGGGAGTATACGACGCTCACCAAATTGGCGCCGTTTCCGGGGAACGGTGTTTATTATTTTATTTTTCCTATTGATCTTTTGTTACTTTTTTGCAGTTTATGACCAGGTCCTTTGACTCGGAACTTCTATATCATCCTGAAGTCAATAAGTTCGCGAGAGGATTGCTGAAAGATACTCGGGAGAGAAAGCGAAGAGAACTACTGGAATCGGAAAGTGCTCAGTTTGACCAAACAGAACACAATTCTGACAGTGGTGCCTCAGATACTGAAGGCTTCCCGTTTGCCCAAACAGACCTTAATTCTGAAGCAGAAGCAGATTCCGAAGAAGGAGTTGAGTCTACTTTTGTCGCGATTACTGAAGGCGACATGACAGAGGCAGATCCGATGTTGAATGAACTTTCCAGCCATCTGGAAGATGATCCTCCCACTCCGATAAATCTAGCAAATTTGGAGGCACCGATCGAGATTAAGCTGGGGTTGTTGAATGTCTTACCGAAGTTTTATGGTAAGAGAGGAGAGGATCCTTACAATTTTCTGAGTGAGTTCATTAAGATATGCAAGGTGCAGAAACGGCCAACTGGAATTTCTGAGGAACAGTTCAAACTAGCAGCATTTCCTTTCACTCAAGTGGGAGAGGCGAATGCATGGTTCAGTAGTCTCCCCGCGAACTCCATATCAACATGGTCTGAAATGAAGAAATTGTTTCTGGAGCACTTTTTTCCGTCTACTAAGACTCATGCATTGAAGAAGGAGATCAGTGGAATTAAGCAAGAATATGATGAAACCTTGAGTGCTTACTGGTCAAGGTTCAGAAGATTGTTGGATAGTTGCCCGAATCACAAATTTTCTGATGGTGATTTGCTGCAGAATTTCTACCAAAGCATGAATAGCAAAACAAAGGATTTTGTTAAATCATCAGGCACAGGAGGATTTTCTTGTTGTAAGGTGAGTGAAGCAAAGAACCTCATTCAATACTTGGTGGAAGCAACAAGGGAGTATGAGGAGCCTAGTGTTAGTTTGCTCAAGAAAGCTGCACAAACAAGTTCCTCCAATTTTGAAGAGAAGATCGAAGAAAGGATTGGAAGAATGGAAAGGATACTGCACACTGTGGCTGAGAAGGTTGGAAGTGTTGGAGAGATGGAGAAACCGTGTGGAGCATGTGGTAATTTTGGCCACACGAGCTTGCAATGTAATGGGAGTGATGAAGAGCTTCACGCTCAAGTGAACGCGTCTCATAATTTTTATAGCTGCCCCGATCCACCACCAAAGAGAGATCCATACTCGAACACCTATAATCCCGGTTGGAGAGATCATCCGAATTTCCATTGGAGAGATTCGACACAGAAGCAGCCCCAACAAGTGCAGCAACAACATCAAAACTACCGACCTCCTCATCAAAGAGGATTTCAGCAGACGACCTCACCTCCTCCACCTCCACAAGAAAAGCAAGGCAAATCTCTTGAGGAGATGATGGCAGACTTGATCGGCTCACAACAATTTTTGCAGAATAATGTGCAGCAACTACACCAATCTCAAGCTGAGCAGAAAGTGTGCATTGAGGGGTTAGCTCGTTAGATGTCTCAACTTTCGACTTCCATGAATGAGATGAGGGGAAATCAAGGCCGTTTGCCATCTCAAGTTCAAGTTAATCCCAAAGAGAATGTGAACAAGATCACTTTGAGAAGTGGAAAGGAGTTGAGTGAGCCTACTGTCCAGAAGTCAGGAAATTTCTCGAGTAATGAGTCTGGGAAAGGATCAACTCTGCACAAATTCGAGAATTCCGAAGGAACATCAATTTCTACTGAAAAGGCTGAAAAACAGCCCTGTTTGGCCAAACAGGACAGTGATCCGGCAGTTGTGCTGAAAGAGAAGGAGGCCGGAGAGAAAATTGCATCAGAGGAGCCAACTAAGATACATAAGCCCTTGAGTTTATATGATCCTAATATTGTGATACCTGCTCCTTTCCCTCGCAGATTAGCAAAGAAGAAGGCAGAGGAAGATCAAATGGACTTCATGTCGATATTCGGGAAGTTGGAGATTAATCTTCCATTCCTTCAAGCGATCAAGCTTCCGCCGTTGAGAAAATTTGTGAAGGACTTCATTGCTGGAATGTCTAAGGATTCTGGAAAGATTGTAATGGGCGAGAACGTGTCAGCCGTGATACAAAAGAAATTGCCGCCCAAATGCAAGGACCCAGGTATGTTTTCTTTGCCTTGCTACATTGGTGATACGAAAATTGAGCATGCTATGTGTGATCTAGGAGCTTCTATTAATGTCATGCCTTTAGCTATTTATAATAGTCTGTCTGGTGTAGAGTTAGTAGATACTAGGGTTGTGATTCAGTTAGCCGATAGGTCATGTGTTTATCCGGAGGGTTTGTTGGAAAATGTTCTTGTGAAGGTGCATGATTTTGTTTATCCAGCTGATTTTTATGTGGTGAGAATGAATGATATGCAGTCAAAGGATTCGTCTGGTGTTCTTTTAGGTCGTCCTTTCTTACGAACTGCAAGGTCGATCATTGATGTTTGCAATGGCACTATTTGTTTGGACTATCATGGAGAAAAATTCACTTTTAGTATCGATGATGCCATGAAAAGTCCTCTTGATACTGAAAATGTTTATGCTATTGATGTGATTGACCCTCTTGTCCAAGAATATCTTGAGACTGAATTTATGCAGGATAAGTTGGAGCTCACCTTGACAAAGAGCTGGACTGATTTTGATGCTCAAGGGATGAGTGATGAAGAGATCAAAGAGACTATTATGTCCTTTTATGCTCAACCGGAAGTTACAGGTTCTGGAAATATGCTCCGTTTGCCCAAACAGTACCCTTCTGACAGACCACTTCGATCCGATGAGAAGCCGTCGGTGTTGGAACTTAAGCCCTTACCTGCGAATCTGAAGTATGTTTTTCTGGGAGACGGTGATACTTTACCAGTCATCATCAGTAATGAGTTAACCATGAGCCAAGAGAAGCAATTAATTCGCTTACTGAAGAAGTACAAAAAGGCCATCGAATGGACTTTAGCTGATATCACGGGAATTAGTCTCGATGTGTGCAAGCACTACATTCTGTTGGAGCCTGATGCTAAACCTGTTCGAGACCCCCAACATAAGCTTAATCCGAACATGAGGGAAATAGTGCTCAAGGAAATATTGAAGCTTCTTGCTCTCGGAATCATTTACCCGATCTCCAATAGCAAATGGGTGAGCCCGATTCACATGGTTCCAAAGAAATCTGGATTGCAAGTTGTGGAGAATGAGCAGAATGAGTTGGTGCCAATGCGCCTTGTTACTGGATGGCGTATGTGCATTGATTACCGCAAGTTAAATGCAGCTACTCGCAAAGATCATTTCTCCTTACCGTTTATTGATCAGATGTTGGAGCGGTTAACTGGACAAGTGTATTTCTGTTTCTTGGATGGTTATAGTGGTTATTTTCAGATTTATGTAAACCAAGAAGATCAAGAGAAGACTACCTTTACGTGTCCTTTTGGCACGTATGCATGCAGTAGGATGCCGTTTGGATTGTGTAATGCACCTGGCACTTTCCAAAGGTGTATGATGAGCATCTTCACGGATTTGATCGAGAAATGCATAGAAATCTTCATGGATGATTTTACAGTATATGGAGATTCTTTTGATGGTTGTCTTAACAACTTGGAGAAAGTTTTGACTCGTTGTGTGGAGAAGAACTTACTCTTGAATTACGAGAAGTGCCATTTTATGGTCAAGGAAGGAATTGTCCTAGGCCATGTTGTTTCGGAAAGAGGAATTCAAGTCGATAAGGCAAAAGTGGTCCTGATTGCACGGCTGCCCTATCCCACAAATGTGAAGAAGGTCAGAGGTTTTCTTGGTCATGCCGGATTTTACAGACGGTTCATCAAAGATTTCGCAAAAATTGCGCAACCATTGACTCGACTTCTGCAGAATGATGTTCCGTTTGCCCTGACACACGACTGTAAAAGAGCTTTTGACTTGTTGAAGACAAAGCTTACAACAGCTCCGATTATCCAACCACCGAATTGAGAGCTTCCTTTCGAGCTTATGTGTGATGCTAGCGATTATGCGGTGGGTGCTGTCCTTGGACAAAAGTTGGGGAAAGAGAGCCACGTGATTTATTATGCTTCGAAAACACTAAATCCGGCTCAATGTAATTATGCAACCACTGAGAAGGAAATGTTGGCTATCATTTTTGCTTTTGAGAAGTTCCGTTCATACCTCTTGGGCTCGAAGATAATTGTTTACACGGATCACTCGGCGTTAAAATTCTTGCTATCCAAAAAAGAGTTGAAATCGCGATTGATAAGGTGGATACTTCTGTTGCAAGAGTTTGATTGGGAGGTTAGAGACAAGAAAGGAGCAGAGAATCATGTCGCTGATCACTTGAGTCGTTTGGTTCGAGCTGATGTTGGAGAGCCCATTAGTGAAACTTTTCCGGAGGAACATTTATATGCTGTCAGAAACGGGAAAACCATCTGTTTGGCCAAACAGAGCTTCTTTCCAGATTCAGAATTGTGTGCTGCAGCAAGTAAGCCTCCCACAGACCCTTGGTTCGCTGACATTGTTAATTATTTGACAACTGGGCAGCTACCGTCTTCGTTCACAAAAGCGCAGAGGTCAAAGCTTAAGAGTGATTGCAAGTATTATTTCTGGGATGAACCTTATTTGTGGAAAGTTGGAGCAGATCAAATCATTCGACGATGCATCCCGGAAGAGGAACAAGGTGAGATTCTTTTGCATTGCCATTCTTTTGCTTGTGGAAGGCATTTTGGCCCAAAACGTAGTGCTCGGAAGGTATTAAATGCTGGTTTTTTCTGGACTACATTAAATAGAGATGCATATCTTTTTTGTAAGAGTTGCGAGCGGTGTCAATTGACTGGGAATATTTCCAAACGAGATGAGATGCCCCAAGTGCCGATGATCTTTTGTGAAATATTCGATGTGTGGGGGATGGATTTCATGGGGCCATTTCCTAGTTCGTTTGGTAATCTATACATCTTGCTTGCTGTTGACTATGTATCGAAGTGGGTGGAAGCAAAGGCCACAAGAACGAATGATTCTAAGGTGGTTGCTGCATTTTTAAAGTCCACCATCTTCACGAGGTTTGGAGTGCCGAAAGCAGTGATAAGCGATCAAGGAACACATTTTTGCAACCGAACCATTGAGGCATTAATGAGAAAATATGGTGTTCATCATAGGTTGGCGACTCCTTATCATCCGCAAACCAATGGACAAGCCGAGGTTTCGAACCGAGAGATTAAACAAATTTTGGAGAAAACTGTAAACACCTCGAGGAAAGATTGGAGCTTGAGGTTGGATGATGCATTGTGGGCGTACCGAACAGCCTATAAAACTCCTATCGGCATGTCACCTTATAGATTGGTTTTCGGGAAAATGTGCCACTTGCCGGTCGAATTAGAGCACAAGGCGTATTGGGCAGTCAAGCAAATGAACATGCAATCGCTCAAGTGTGAGGAGGAGAGAAAGTTTCAACTTCAAGAATTGGAAGAGCTTCGTCTTGAAGCTTATGATGCTGCCATGTGGTACAAGGAGCGAACAAAAATGTGGCATGACAAAAATCTGAGAGGAAAGACATTCGAGGTCGGCCAAAAGGTGCTCTTGTATCAATCAAAGCTGCGTTTGATGCCGGAAAGTTAAAGACGAAGTGGATTGGCCCTTTCGAAATACAGTCTGTTTGCCCAAACGGAGCACTTGAAATCAGAAGTTTGGACACGGCAAAGACATTTACTGTAAACGGTCACCGATTGAAGCCGTATTATGATGCATCTCATATGACGACAGTGGAAACGATTTCGCTGTTACCTTCATCGAGTTATTGATTGCATTGGAGAGTCGAGCCGACGACTTAAAATAAAGGCGCTCGTGGGAGGCAACCCACTTATTTTCTTTTCATTAGTTTTTCTATTTTAGCAAAATAATAATAATAATAATAATAATAATAATAATAATAATAATAAAAAAATAATTCGAGAGTAGTGGTACAGTAGGGGTTTAGGTGGGTTTTAATTTTTTTTTTCCTCAATTCGTCCTCATTCCCGTCTTCTTCTTCGCCCTAGCCCCCAATCCCATTTCCCCCAATTTCTTTTCCATCTCACTTCTTCAAATCCGCCATCACCCCGCCGTTCCCCATCCTCCATACTCCGTTGCTTCCCGCAATTCATCACTTTTATCGCCACTCTCCTCGCCGGCGAGAATTCACCATGGCTCCCCACAAGCGACGTAAACTCGCCACAGCCAAGACAAAGAAGCCAATGACCACTCCGGCGACGTCTGCTCCGTCACAACTAAGGCGCCGATGACTATTCCTGCTCCGGTCGCTGCAACGCGAGCCTCTGCTCGTACCGGTGGGACCTCCAAGGCTGCCGCATCTTTGCCGTCTCTAGCTTCGGTGCCGACCTCTGTTCCAGTCACCGGCCAACGAGCGTCTGCTCATATTGTAGCCTCGGAGCCTGCCACGGCTGGTGTTTCTTCCGTTTCTCCAGTTCCGGCGACGACCTCTGTTAAAGTCACCGGCAAATGTACAGCAGCTACTGCTCCTGAGTCGTCCGACTCCGAGTATGAGGCCGGATCTGTCCCCGCTTCTTCTGAGGAGTCATATGTTGACTCTGCTTCTTCCTCGGCTAATTTTTATGATCGACTAAGTTCGGACAGCATGCCAGTGGAATTCAATGATTCCGAGGAGGTTGCGGCGCTCCTCACCTTTGAAAAGAAGGCCTGGACGAGTTCTCTACAGGCGCGGCAGCATAAGAAATTCCTTACAGGTAAAATTCTTCACATTCCATCTTTGCAACGCTTGAATATTTATGATCGATTTGTGGCCTGTTTTGAAGGCATTGGTTGGTCTTGGTTGCTGTCCGTTCCTACATTTGATGTGTACAGTGAGGTTGCATTAGAGTTTTTTACTACATTTAAATTTGTGGAAACTGATGATGTTGATGCTAGGTGTATTTCTTTTCGCTTGTTTAATATGCATCATCATCTTTCTTTGACCGAATGGAATGTGAAGTTGGGCATATGTTCAGTTGAGGATGTCTTGAGTGATAGGCATAGGAGTGCTTTATGTGGTTTTTATTCTAGTCGAAATTGTTTTGGATGTTCTGAGGATTCGTGGGCTCTGCCAGCTAGTAGTACAGCAAAACCGTTTGATGCTTCTCGTTCTGTAGTGTCGGATATCATTGATCCTGTTTTGCGTGTCTGTCATTTGTTTCTTTGCTATAACTTGATTGGCCGCACTACTAGTTTTGCTAAGTTGAGTTCTGTTGATTTGTTTTTCTTGCGTTTTATGCATAGTGGGGTTAAGGTTAATCTTGGGTATTGGATTGCTTATGCCATGAACCAAATCAGCACGCATCCTATTCGCCATCTCACTTTGTGCCATTTTTTGGGTCTTTATGTGGCACGTAATTTTGAGTTAACTGTGCACGATTGTATGACCCTGTGCAAACCACCTGTACCATTTGATCTTGCCACCCTTGCCGAGTCTCGGCTGTTTGTTTATAACTCTGAGGGTGAGCCTCGATTTTTAGAGCCGGGAGAAACCCTTCCGAGCTTCCCTACTAGTGCAGGTATCCCGTCTTTGGAAGGTTTGGCCACTGAAGTGCAAGGTCTTAAGGCTGACGTCGCGCATTTGAGAGAGGAGGTTGCTTCCGTTAAGCAAGCTATAGCTGATTTGGGTGTTTCTGTACTTCCTGCACTTCGGTAGCGGCTACTACGGTGACATCTGTCTTTCTTTTTATTTTCTTTCGTCTCTCTGTTTTTCTTTATTTTGTCTGTTTTTCTTTGTGTGCTTGTCTCTTTTTCCTTGTGCTTTTTTCTTTATTTGCTTGAGGGCAAGCAAAGCTTAAGTGTGAGGAGGTCGTTTAGGTTTCGAGTTGTTTGTTTCTGTCAGTTGTGTCAAGTGAGCCAAGTATAACTGATTTTGTTGGTATTTGTAAACGACTTTTGCTTGTTTGAGTCTTGTGATTAACTTGATTGTTTAATATGCTGTCGAATGGTAAGGTGTGATTTTAAGTTTGAGTATTTATCGATGATACTTGGGGCGATGAAAAAGAGCAGTGACTAAGTTTCTTTACCCACACTTATATGATTTGAGCCTTCATAGTAGAGCACTCTCTACTTAATTTCTTTCTGAGAGAATTTTATGTTCACAAGGTTACGATATCATGTGTGTCATGTGTAATAAATGATAAAAGGCACTAGGATGAACCAATTTTGGCCTGCTTTTCATTGCCTAATCCGCACATTAACCCCTAGTGAGCCACTTTGAAGCCTTGACCATGTTCTTTCATTTAAGTCACTAAATATGAAACCAAGGCTATTTTTAGACTCTCTTTGGTCAGTGATGCATGTTCTAAATTCGGAACTTCATTCTTAGAGAAGAGAAGCTGTACTTATATGTTCTGTTTGCCCAAACTGCTGTCTTGTACTGTGCAAATATAGATTTGTGATTTGTTTGGCCAGACAAAGGCATTGGAGATTGAATTTGGATGATAAGTGTTTGGGGATATTTTGAGATGTGCTGCATGCCGTTGCATTGTATAGAGAAAAAGGGGGGGTGCTGTTATTATTTCCTGTTTATTTGTAAAAAAAAAAGAAAAAAAAAAGCGAAAAAAGAGAAAAAAGAAAAAAAAAAGAAAAAAAAGAGATGTTGCACCTAATTGGAGTTGAGCATGTGGTTTCAGTGTTCTAGGGGAGTTCTTAATCCCTAGATATGTTGGTTGATTTCTTTCTCTAAGTATTTCATGTTGTGGATGATGTTTCGGATTGGATGTGCACACTTTTGATCTTAATTTCTTAAGCCTAGGAACCCCGTTAGATCCTTCCAAAGTCATTAATGGTCCCTAGCCCCGTTACACCAATTGAACAAAGTCCTTTTTGAGTTACGAGTTGACTGCTATATATCACGACTGCGTGAATCTTGTGTTTGTGTGGTTGTTCTTGATCCTATACTGAGTGAATGAGTGATATCGGTGAGCCATGCTTGGTTGTTGCCTGATTTTGACTAAGTTGATGATAATGATGCATTCTTGAGATTTCATCTTTCTCGTTTGACAGTTGAGAATCTCTTGTGAGTTGCTTGGTTCTTATGGGCATAATAAGTTTGCAGTCTGACATATTGGTTTACTTGGCTGTTTTTTTTTTGGTCTAGTCAGTTCGTGTTTCGTTTTTCCTTTCCATCTTACTTTTCTGTTTTGTTTCGAGTCTCTGGATTTGTCGTTTCTAATCAGCCAACTGCTTTGATTTAGTCTTATCTTCACTTCATACTTGAGGGCAAGTATGATTCAAGTGTGAGGAGATTTGATGTGTGTGTTTTTGGTTGTTTAGGATTTAAGGTTTTCTAGTGTTTTATGTTGATATAATGCACGTCTAGGTGTTATTTTGTGCAGGAATTATAGAGTTCAAGAGTGCAGAGATGTGGATGCGAGGAGACGAGAAAAGATGGGATTTTGTTCGATTTTTGTTATGGAATTAAGGATGCAAGAGTTGTTTAACTTAATTATTTTTTGTTGGATATTAATTGTAGTTAGTATTCTATTAGCTATTGGGCCTAATTTAAGGTGATTTAAATCAGCCCATATGGCTTGATTATTTCACTTTTCTCGGCATACTTTGTTCAAGGGATGGAATCCCCTTTGTTTGATTTTTTTATTATTATCCTTAGTAGTCTAGGATTAGTTAGTCGCCTAGGTTAGAGAGATAATATATATATTAGGTACATACTTTATTTTGGGGGAGACTTTATTTTTTCGCATAAGACGTACAGACTTTTCCTCCGTTCATGTTCGCCAAGTTTTTAGTGGAAATCATATTTAATAGCAAGGAGTATACTTTTGTGGGAAGAGCAATTTCCTGGTGACTACTTTTAGTTTATTCAATTCGTAATTTATTTTATGTTTTCTTCTGATTGTTCGAGTATATTTAGTTTAATCAATAATATGAGTAGCTAATTTCTTTGATTCGGCGAGAATAATGAAACACTAGTTTAATAATCTGTGAGACCTAATAGTTCGTATAATTAATTTCTAGGATTTCAATTTATTCCTTGTGTTTAGAGTTAATTCTGATTTTATTTAAGCCTGATCAACTTAGATTGAATTGGATTATAATCAATTAGTTCCTCCAATCCGTAATTGTTGGAATAGGGCTAATTAGTGATAAAACTACCATGTTCGTAGTAGGAATAAATTGGTAGGCGGATTATTACTTGCGTTCTTGGATAATTTGTTTAAACCGGGCTCCTTCAAAGCTAAAGGCTATTAGAGCATTAAATCTAGGACTGGCGTTTCCAGCTAGGTTATGTTTTAATAAGAGAAATAGTTAGGACTGGCGTCTACAGCTAACTATCGATAAAGTACGTAGGAATTGAGGTATGTCCGCTGCATTCACGGTACCCTATAACTGGTTGGTCCTAGATAATTAATTAATCTTTGCGTCGATGATCAGAGCCTAGAGTAGTGTGGATTTATTCGAAGCCGAATTACCTTCTTTTGATTAATATCTCGTTTGCAATTTAGTTAAATTCTTTGTTTTATTAGTTAGTAATTAAAAATCCAAATTTAAGGCGTGGTGGCTACACCAAAAACTGATTTATAGGAAGAATAAATTATATCCCGTTCTCTGTGGTTCGACCCTGCTTATTACTATACTCATTTTAATTCTGAGCAGGATTTGCAGGAATTATTTGGGAGTATACGACGCTCACCACACTCTAGCAGAGACCGTCGGCTGAGCATGAAATCTCAAATCCATCTCACAAGTATGAGGACTCCACTCGTTGATTCTCCATGCAGTACCTATTGATCCGGCTCGAATGATGAAATCACATCTCTCGGCACTGAGTTTGCATACAAGATGATATCTAGACGAACATGAACGCACCGTCGAAAAACTGACATGATTTTTCAAGTGGTATAAACCAACGGCTTCACTCATACACTCCTTATCACGGAATATGGCACCAATAGCGAGTTCATTCATAACAGGCTCACACGATATAACTACATCTTCACATGGAAGAAATCCTTTACGCGATGGACTAGGAATCAACCATAGACGACAATCTTTGCCACATTCTTCATTAGTTCCTTCATTTCTTTCATTAGAATTATCTAATGGGGTAACATAATGGAGATCTATACCAGAATCATCACGATCATCATCACAATAATCACCACTATTATCAATTATGTCAACTGCATCATCAGAATAACTATCATTCATATCATCACAATCAAAACCAACTTGTGGATCATCGAAACCAAATTCTGGATCATTCTCATCATGATTATGATTCATATTTGGCACATTCCGAACAGTATGATGATTTATCCTACGCAGACATTTGTTCATTCTTCGATAAATAGTAACAGATACAGTAGGCACATCCAATAAATCCATCAAACTGGACAACTCAAAATCATCGGTGACCTTCATTCTCATAGTCTCACCAATAGGAGACTGAACTAATGCATCAAAATCAAATATATACATCCTCTGATCCTTCTTTAAGCGCAGCTCCACTTTTCTCAATAACTGTTCAAATGTCATCCCAGTAGGTGGTACAGGAATATACTCTTTTCTCCATCCTTCATATGTATTATCATTCAATTCTCCTCCATGGCAAACAATTAAACAGGTTGGACCCTTCTGCATGAAATATATAAGCTTCATCAGGTGTGTAACTACTCAAAAATAAAGCAAGAAACAAACACAAAATGCACACGAATATGGTAACAAGTTACGAAATGGTTACTTCGTACAGTGGTACAGTGGTACCGTAGTATATAAGTTACGAATTAATTAATTCGTACTGTGTTACTACATCATAATGTAGTTACGAAATTATTAATTCTTACTGTGATATTACATCATTCTAAATATAAGTTACGAAATGATTAATTCTTACTGTGATACTACATCATAACATAAGTTACGAAAAGATAATTGAAGGTAAGTTCGTAACCACTAATATCAATTACTGTGTTACTACATCAAACTTAGTTACGAAAGGATTAATTCCTACAGTGATACTACATCATTGTGAATATAAGTTACGAAATGATTAATTCTTACTGTGATACTACATCATTCTGAATATAAGGTACGAAATGATTAATTCGTACTGTGATACTACATGATAACATAAGTTACGAAAAGATAATTGAAGGTAAGTTCATAACCACTAATATCAATTACGAAATGTAACAAGTTACGAAATGTTTATTTCGTACAGTGGTACCGTATCAACACATCATAACTACTGTAATTTCGTAACTACTGTAATTTCGTAACCACCTGCATGAAATAATTAAAGAGTAACTACTGTAGTTTCGTAACCACATGCATGAAATAATTAAAGAGTAACTACTGTAATTTCGTAACCATTACTATATCCACAACAAAACGAATCATTACGTAAATAGATCTGAAAGTATGGAAGAAACTTCAAAAAATATCTCAGTTCCTTCATTTAGAACAAACACAAGCAACAAACCAGGGAAAAAAAAAAACGAATGTAAGTAGAAGAAATAAAGAGAAAAGGAAGAGAAGGAAAAAAAAAGAAAACTTCCGTGAAGAACTAGAAGAAAGAGAGAGAAAGGATAAGAAAGAGAAAGAGAGAGAAAGGAAAAGAAAGAGAAAAAGAAGAGAAGAAGGAGAGAAAAAGAGAGAAAAAGAAAGAGAAGAAAGAGAAAAGAGAAAAGGAAGAGAAGGAATAGTGCGTATGGAATAGTTGGGTGAGGTGAGGGAGTAGAAGAGAAGAAAGAGAAAAGAGAAGAAAGAGAAAAAGAAGAAAAGAAAGAGAGAGAAAGAAAGTAAGTGGGTTAGTACGGGTGAAAGGGTCCAAAAACACAAAAAGTGGGTAAAATTTGTACAAATTAAATCCCTTGACAAAATTTGTACTCTTTAGATGCAATGTGGGTATATGAGTGAATTTCCTCTTTTATAATTTCAATTGATTAGAAACTAAATAATGTACCAGGCACAATCGAGCAAAGTTATAGATATTTAGTTTCTCATAGCATCATCAGTCATGGTGCATTTTAAATTTGTATGTTCTTGCATAAGTAGTGCAATAATTTGAGTAACTTTCGATTAAAATTTTATAAAATTAGTCCACGGTATTTTTGCGCTAAATTAAGGTGATAATGTGCTAAGATCCGTGGCGGATCTAATACCCGGACGACCCCTGCGGTCACCCGGGTAATATTCTTTATAATTATATTTTTGTTGAGTTTTTTATTTTTTCTCTACTTTTATATGTATAATTATAGGTTCGTCCGCCCAAATTTACGACTAAATACATAAACGTAATCTCGCGCGGTTACATTCCAAATCCTAGCTACGCCACTGACTAAGATTCAAATAAAGCACACATATGGACGGACCTGAAAATTAGGTCAAACTCGATTATTTTTATGTTTTTCTTCATAAATAAGGTCATTTTCTTTATTTCATGCTCTATCTATGATGGAATTCATGTATAAATTCACAACTAAATTGTGATTTTTTCAAATACAAGAAACTAGTATTTTTTAGTGGAAAGACTTTAATTTATTTTAATCATTAACGTAATATCTATATATTATTTAGACCGATGTGGATTCGAGCATTTTCCTTGAATTTAGGTCCTACGTGACGCATTCTTTATTGAGTATTCATATTTATCTTAAATCTTCATTTTAATCAATTTTTATTATTATTCATATATTCTATAATATTTAATATTTTCAAAACATTCCTTATTCAATAATATTTTATGAGATACAATATTCCTTATTGGATTCAAATTTTAATTCTTATTATTTTATAATATTTTTATTTTATTTTCGTATTTAAGGGTATGGCAAGATATCTCATATTTGGAGCTTTATTCATTTTATAATCTATTAGTTAATAATGGATTAAATATATTATATAGTTTATTTGTGATTACGGTAGGAAATTTCTAAAGTATATTATTACTTTATTTTAACAGTATAAAAATTTTCATGTAGTCTATTAATATAACTATTTTTCTATCCCACATTGCTTTTTAATAAGACTTCACTCTTAGAAAATCTATATAAATACTCAAAATCATTGTGTCTTTTTTAACATGCAATATTTTTTGCATAGCCAATTTTGATTTTGGCCATTTAATTAATTGGTCAAAAAATAGTATAATTTTATTAAAATTTAATTTTGTCAATTATTATATTGTTAATATTAGATTTTTACTTGTGACTATTCAAGTGTATCATACACTAATAATCATTGTTGTACATTATTCTTATTAAATTGAACGGAATTATTCAAATTTGAATTTAGATTTTTACTTTTGACTATTCAAGTGTATCATACACTAATAGTCATTGTACATTATTCTTATTAAATTGAACGAGATTATTCAAATTTAATTGTATCAATTATTATGTTATCAATATTAAATTCTTACATGTGACTATTTGAATGTATCATAAACTAATAGTTATCCTACATTATGTTTAATAGTTGGACGGGATGATTCAAATTTAAACAATAATCTTTTTGTTCAATTAGTCATATTTTCTTATTTAATATTTTCTTTCATTAAGCTTTAATTCCAACCTAAATGGAAGTATTTTTATGCTTTATGAAATGTGGATTTGAGCATTCTCCTTGAATTTAGGTCCTACGTGGCGCATTCTCTATTGAGTATTCATATTTATCATAAATTTTCATTTTAATCAATTTTTATTATTATTCATATATTTTATAATATTTAATATTTTCAAAACATTCCTTATTCAATAATATTCTATGAGATACAATATTCCTTATTGGATTCAAATTTTAATTCTTATTATTTTGTAATAATTTTATTTTTCATTCATATTTATATAAATTAATTAGAAATTTATAGCCACATCACTTTTCAATAAAACTCCTCTATTGGAGAACCTTCATAAATTCTCAATATCAATATTTATTTTTCCATCACCAATCGGATAACTTATATAAAAAGAGTAATATTTTCTTATAAAAAATTAATTTTGATATAAGGTAAGCATAATATGCATAATGTTTGTTCATTTGATATAAGTTGCTGCTGAAATTAGGGTTATTGTTAGGGTGAAATTAGGGTTTTTGAAAGTATAATACCAGATATGTTTCATCTTATGTCATGAAATATGTTATTTTGTTCATATAATGGTGTCTTAAATTAAAAACTTCATGGTATCGTGGGTTTAAAAGAAGTTGAAATACCTAGTTCTAAGCTAACCACACGAATTCTGCTATGGTCACGATGGACAAGTTCACCGTGTTCACGATGGTGATCACCATCATGAGGTCACGATTCGTAAGGTCACGATGGACAATTGCCACCATGAGCTCACGAATCGTGACCTCACGATGGTGATCACCATCGTGACCAGCACAGATATGAGCTAAACAAGTATTTTCATTGATTGTTTACACTTCATTTTTGTATATTTTCTCAATTTCAGATGTCTTTACGCCGTATTATTATATATCACGGCGGTCATTGGGAGCGATCGAGATATATGGACGGGGATTTATTTGTTGTCTACATCGACCCCGGCACGATTAATCGTGCTAACCTTGTGGAACTCATTAGAAAGGGTTTGAATGGTGGGAAGGAGACCGAATATGTGTTATGGTACCTCACAACCATTAACGGCATGAAAGCAAAAGTGCTATTGCGGGGCGATTTAGAATTACTTCGATGGTTAGCGGACCCTAAAGAGGATCCAGAATTTTATGTGATTGAAAACCGCGGGAACTCCGCCCCCGAAGTTAATGTAAGAGATAGCACCTCGGGTGCACAAGATGATAGTGACGATGGTGATGATGATGAATATGATGAAGATTATGAGGAGGATGAAGCGGTGTCTACATCCGAAGATGAAGAGGAAGATCGTCGTAAAGATTTGCTTGAATCATTGAAAGAAGAGTTTTATGCTTGGATTGGATAGCTGGCACAAATGGATAGGCTCATGGGTCAGCGACACTTTTCATCGGACCATCAATCAGAAAATGAGGTTGAGCATGAGCGTACACAGCGCAATTGGATCATTCCACATCCTGACATTGAAAGCGCAATACCGTTGGCGTGGGTTGAGCGGCCTATCGTCATCAATGGTAGTCTCGAGGTAGGGTCGATATTTCGATGAGTGCAAGAGTTGAGGATAGCTGTAGGAATGTATCATTTGAAGCACTTTGTGGAGTGTAAGACTGATCGCTCCGCTTCGAACCGTGCAGTGTACCTATGTAGGAGTGGTAGAAAGAATTGCACATTTAGGTTGTGTGCTACGGAATGTGCAACTTTTTTTCGGATTACTAAGTTGACATTGGATCACAGTTGTCGATCAGATTTGAACTGTGCTGCACGTGCAAGGTCGGTGAGTAGCGAGGTGGCCGCATTTTATTTTTCTAAGAAATTGATAGATGAGAAGGTCGTTCTGAGGCCAAAGGAGATGATGGCAGAGATGCGCATGCGATACGGCGTTCAAATGTTATACAACTTTGCCGTCCGAACAAGGTAACTAGCGATAGAAAGAATGTAAGGTGACTTCCCCTCGTCATATCAGAAGATTCCGTCGTATTTGTATTTGTTGAAACAACGTAATTGTGAGACTGTATACGACTTGCAGACGACTAGTGAAGGAGTGTTTTGTCACATGTTCCTTGCCCTTGGACAGTGTATTAGAGCATTTGAGCAGTGTCTTCGACCTGTGCTCATAGTAGACGGGACTCATCTTAAGGGTAGAAACAAAGGAACCTTATTTGTTGCCTGCACGAAGGATGGGAACGAGCAAGTGTTTCCGCTTGCAATTGGCCTTAGTCCGATAGAGAACGATGAGTCGTGGACTTATTTTCTCTATAACCTACACAAATGCTTCAATCCACCCGAAGATTTGTTGATAGTGAGCGACCGACATAAGAGCATTAGGAATGCAGTTCGAACCGTCTATCCAAATGCATTCCACGGATTGTGCTATCACCATCTGCAGAAAAATTTGACCCCATACGGCAAAACTGTGGCCACACTCTTTTATGAAGAAGCATTTAGTTATCGCCACGGAGTGTTTGAAAACTTTTTCAAATTGTTGTACACTGTAAGTTCTAATGGTGCTCACAGACGACTTTCTCAAATTGGACCAGAGAGGTGGGCTAGGCCAAAGTGTCCTGTGCGGCGCTATGGATTACTAACATCCAATGCTGTCGAATCCGTGAACAGTGTTTTGTGGTGGGGTAGGCGTTTACCAGTGTGCTCATTACTTGAAACATTTCGCCACACATTGGAGGATTGGTTTGACGAGCGGCGTACTAATGCTGAATCGAGAGATCATGTGTTGACTGTAACTACATTCAACAAGTTTTCTCTATCCGTGCAAGTGAGTCTCCCTCTTCCTGTTCGAGTAATCACCGACCATGTTTATAAAGTAGACGAAGATAATCAACAATATCAAGTGGATCTTCAAAATTGGACGTGTGATTGTCGTGTCTTCGATGAGGATAGGATTCCATGTAAGCATGCTGCTGCCGTTATAAGGTAAAATCTATATTATTTGTTATAATTTTCTAGTATTTTTATATTCATTTTGTATGTAAGTAATTCTATTTTTCCTATTTTAACAGGCGGGCCGGCATTGGTTTGAACGTGTACGATTTCGTACATAGATATTTCAAACAAGACGGCCTAAGACAGACTTATGCTGAGCATATCAATCAAATACCACACCCCGATGAGTGGAATGTGCCGCCGGAGATCAAATCAATTAGGGTTTATCCTCCAGAAGATGTACGTCAGGCCGGTCGTCCAAGAACGAGTCGTGCTCGGTCAGCAGTTGAAGGCACGAGAGCACGACGTCCTCAAGTTTGCTCAAGGTGTGGTGGATCTGGGCACAACAGAAAAAAATACACGATATCTATTCCCCCTGGTGGAGTCGATTTGAATATCCCTCTCCAACAAACAGAGGATGAACAAAATTTTAAGGATTTTGGGGGAGTAGAATCAAGTCAACGACGCCGGAGGAAAAAAAGATATAGCAATTGTCGTCGTGAGGGTCATGATATTAGAGCATGTCCTGACCCAATTGAAGATGAAATATAGGAGTAACAGAACTTGTTGAGTTTATGGCATTGTATTGACCTTTTTAAACCTTTAATATCTGTTTTTATGTTCAGAATTTTTGAGACAGGTATTATTTGCATACATGGATGATTTTTGGTGAGTCCCTGCCTTGATCACGATGACAAAACCATCGTGACCTCACGATGGTATCTGCAACGTGAGGTCACGATGAGATAGCCATCGTGAAGTCACGATGAAGGAACAGCCGTGACCTCACGATGGCCACTCCTATCGTGACCTCACGATGGTGATCCCATCGTGATGAATCCAGATTTCCCGATAAAGTACTACAGAATCTCAAACTTTTTATTTCAACCATACGTACATTACCTTCTTTTCCACCAATATCCAACATATATCATATTATTATCTCATTCCTATCTCCCTCTTCCGTCTTTTCAATACCTCCGCTTCTCTTGTCCACCGCCGCCGCCGCCGCCCCCACCGCTCGTTTCCGATTGGAGGTACGTTTCTTTGACCTCAATGTCACCCAATTATAGGAGTTATGAAATTATCTTTTGTTTTATATTTTGATGAATTGATTATCTAGTATTCTTTTGCAAGAATTCTAAAATTTTGTTTGATATGTTGATGTTGTTGTTTTATGTCCGATATATGTTGTTGTTTTTTAATTTGGTTCGCTATGTTGAATTTCGAAGAATATGTTGATGTTGATATGTAAAAATTTTCAATTTATGTGTCAATTGTTGAAGTTGGTTGGAGATGTTGATGTTGATAATGATGTTCGATTTATGTAAAATGTGGCAAATTACTAAATTTAATTGGTTAATGTTGATGTTTGTCTTCACTTAATGTTTTGTCGCATTTGGATGGTTGTAGATGTCGACCAACCCATCAGATTCAAACTTGAACTGTCTATCAGGAGACAAGCCCTTTTTCGATGTTATCCTAGCCAAGTCACATGTTTCGGCCCCTTGGCATTTGGTAAGAATTTCTACCACTAAACAAACAATTAATTTGTTTTGTATGACTTTTAATCAATGCTTTGTGTGCAATATAACATATACCAACACATATTGTCTGTAAACTTCCTCGTGCGTATGTGCCACTGGTTGCCAATCATTATGGAACCGAATGTCAGTTGATGTACCTTGGATCTTTGAAGAAACCGAAGTTTGAGTATGCAGGGTGGAAATAATTCACACGCACTTTCGACCTCAAAGTAGATGATGCCGTGATCTTTAAGGTGATGGAGTCGACACAGGAAATTATTAGATGCCGAGTGCTGATCCTGAAAGACACTGCTTGGTTGCCGCCGGAACTTGAGGCCCGAAATAAAGCAGCGGACGATGGTGCGTCACCCTCCACGGCTCTAGATGTCGACTAGCGTGTTGGTTATAGTTTAGATTTGTTTAAAAGTTATGTTTGAACTTTATTGGTATTAAACTACTAGACCTATTTGGTGACTTTATTTAGTGATTTGTTTCAGGGTTCTGTATGAATTTGTACTAAAATTTATGTTGAATTTGATGTTTCGTTTTATGCGATGCTAACTTGAATTTCAATGTTATTTTTTTTCGAGTTTGTGGACAGGTCACGATGATGATGCCATCGTGAGCTCACGATGATGATGCGATCGTGAGGTCACGATGATGAGTACATCGTGATCACGATGACATTCTCACGACTAGGTTCACGATGATACTTTTATCCCGTCGTGAACTAATAAACCGGAACAATTACGTCTAAAATAATGATTAATTAGTGTTGTAATGTTATATTATGTCTTAAGAAACATTTGCACATCATATTTTGCGGTTTTATATCAAAGAAACACTAAATGGGTTATTGTTAGAGGTGTATTGTTTATCAAATGCAAGAGTCATTGTATATGTAACATATAGTAATGTATTCATTGTTGTGTCACACATCTCGCCAACACTATAATTGTGTGTTTAAATGTGTAATTTTTCATTTGTTGATGTATTTCAATGTTAAGTAGAACATATTTAACACGTACCAAAATAATATAACCGGTTAAAACACCATAATTAGTCAAAAATCCTAACGTCACGATGGGGTTTAGCGTCCTCATCGTGAGCTCACGATTGTATTAATCGTGACCTCACGATTGCTCTGGCATCGTGACTTCACGATTACATTCCATCATGAGCTCACGATGGAGTTGTCATCGTGAGGTCACGATGGTAGGGCCGTCGTGACCAGACCCGAGAGTTTAGGGGTTTACCTGCTCAAAATTGTTTCATTCATGTAGTCAATAAACTAAGAAACTATACCATAAAAATAAGATCCAAATACATGTTTCAAACACCATAAACTCAATAAACTAATAAAACTACCCCATAAAATAATATTGAAATACAAAATATAAAAATAAGTTTCAAAAGTTATGTTTCAAACACCATACATATAAAACTAGACATTGTCAAGTACAGCAAGCCAATAAATCCTAGTCGCTACGAGCCACTGATATCTTTCAATGTAGCGTTCGGTGATGTTCCCCCAGTGTCTCGGCTTACTACTAATCAAACGATACAAATACATGCATGCAAAGGGGCCGCAACTGTGACTGTCTGTCTGGGCAAACTGGTCTTTGATCGGCATCTTCAAAAGCTTCATTTCACCATCTCGCTTCGTCATTGTTGCATTGTTAGTCCAATAGCCTGAGAGAGCTAGTAGACGAGGAACGAGACGAGTAATGGGCTTGAGCTCATAATCAATAGGCGCGACCCTTTCCTGATCATATTCGTGTGACATTGAGTCGTACAACTCAACCGTCCAATCAGCAATACTTATCCGAATTGTGATCCAATGATTCTTAAAGACATTACACACAGCGCAGATTCGTTTCAATACAAAAATAGAATAATTTAAATCAATAATGAATGGTTAGAAACTTGAAATATATATCACCATAAACACTTACATGTTTGCAATTCGACCATGGAACGACATTTGGATAGTCTAGCCCGTACACAATGTCCTGTAATCCCGGATGCATCTTCCAATCCTTATACGAGGGCTATCCCTTTATGTGCATGAATTGTTGATCTTCCGGATGTAGGAGTTGCAGCTCGGCATGCAAAACTTGCTATCAAATTGACAACATACAAGATTAATATCATTTTTAAATATTTATAATAAAATATAAAGAATATATATTAAAAACTTACAAGTAATTGAGTGCCGATGATGATTGTGTTAGTTGGCCCAATATTTGGAGCAGTCCTGTTATGCACTCGGATACTCGTGCGAACCGAAAGCACGTAGAGGTCCATTACCTGAGACAATATAAATTTCAAATCAATTTCAATATAAGTATAAACTTGCTATATAAAATTAGTAACTTACTTCTTGACGGAAGTCCTCTTTCGGATCCTCCACCAGATCAAAGAATTGGTTTGTTAGACGATGACCCGTCTCAAGCACAGGCACATAACACCCATATCCCTGCTTTCTAAAGTCACTATACATCATCCTCAACCTCTCCATTCTACTTTGTCTTGCACCCTGAAAAGGGGTGCGGAGAGCAGCAGACGGTCTACGTTGCCGAAGACCGAAGGCAACATCACCTACCTCCTCACCACCCCCCTGATCCGGCTCCTCATATTGAGCATCATCCTCATTAACCGGATCATCTACAACGCACTGCTGGGGAGTGTGTGAGCTAAAACCTTGATGCTCACTCGGACCATAGGTCAACTGCAAAAGGTGTATGGTAAGAGAGCAGCTGCGTCGTCTGGTGAATAGGCTGCTGCGGCGTCTCTAGAATGGGCTGCTGCACTGTCTCGTAAGGGGTCGACATCGGGAATCGGCCGAAAGAGCTGGGCAAACAAGTCCTGACCAATCTGCTGTGAGGACTGCGCCGCCTGATCGGCTTGGAACGGCCCAAACTGCTGAAACGGCTCATCACGGACTGTAACACCGATTTGAGGTTGCCGAGAAGGAGCCACAAAGTCGTGAAGAGGGGCCGGCTCAGAGTGGTCGAAAGTCTACCGGTGAGAGTAACGGGAAGGCACCGGCTCAGAGCGGCGGGAAGTCTGCCTCTCGTCATGGTGGGACCCAACTGCAGAATGGTGTGATCGAACTGGAGAGTTATGGGGCTGAACTGGAGAGTGCTGGGGCCGAACTGGAGAGGTCTGCATGTGACTAAAACCTGCAGCACTAGAGTGACGGGCCGGATCCCAGTCCTAGTCGATCCTACCAGTCCGCATCTGAGCGTCAAATGCCGAGGTAGAGTGACGGGCCGCGTCCAATGCCGTCCTACGACTCCTATGTGAATGTTGTGGAGGACTGTCTGGGCGCCTCATAACAAAAAACTGACTCATTCTCAAAGTTAGTTTAGCAAGGAAGCCGTTGTCAGATTCGTCGTCCAAAACACTCCTCAACCGGCGCTCAATCTCGTCCCCCCGCTGCTCGTGCCCTCATCATGGAGGGGGCATGGTCGTCCGTGCAAACAACAAACCTTGTCTAGCTCTCCCGAGGGCCCCCACTGTGAAGTACGAGGTGGTGAACTGCGAGGTGGTGAACTAGGAGGTGGTGAACTGCGAGGTGGTGAACTGCGACGTGGTGGGGTACCCTCCCGACGACGCTTCGACATCTGTCGTGCCGGGTCACCACGGACCACCCTTGCTGTTAACTGCTTCAACTTTCCCATAGTTTTCTGCTTAGCATTCTTTGTAGTCGGGTTATTTCTGGAAGCAATTTGTTTGGGAGGTATATATCGAACATCAAAAGAGTCTCCATTTTCGAAGCTCAACATGTAATACTCATAACGCTCTGCTTCCGTAGCTTCAAAACTTTCCAATACCTGAAGCTGCAAAGGTAATGAAAAAGTAATATTAGAATTTTAGAAACTAACATAGATTCCATCATTGAATGAATGAAAAACATTATAAGATTATAAATGTACCTGTATATTATCAAAGAATTGACTGAAATCAACTTTCATCACTCTTGTGGCCCACATCAAGCACCGGGACACTCTCTCGATGTGATCTTTGATTCCACATCGACCTCCCAACACCGGAATCATCTCATAAGTCCAAATCTGTAAAGTCCAAACCGGACCATAGAGGTGTTAGTCCTTGGGGACTGTCTGGGCGTTGTACACATAGTGACATAGTGCTCCCCAGGTGTACGAGCCCCATGAGAAGGCATCCCAAGCCTCGAAGTCTTCAACTAAAGTCCATGCCCAATCCTCTATGGTGGGTTTATCCCGACATAGGAGGAAATAATAGTAAATGAGCAAGTTGACCGCCTTCAAATAGTCATCGATGTCTCTCCCAAGTTATTTTCTGTTGAAGGCGTCGCGCAACTCATTTGTCTTTATCTCTCGGCCGTTGAAAAATCTGTTGTGAATGCCAGTTGATGGTCCCGAAACGAGTTACTGGTGTATGGGGGAGGGGAATACACCAGTTAGGATTTTAAAACTTAACCCTTAAAAATACTTCAACTGAGTAAAACTGACTCGGTTGGAATCTCACAGCTGAGTAAGCAACCTCAGCTGGAAGAGTGAGATTGTGCGGAATGTGGTGGAAAATTAAACTCGTTAAAACAACTCACGCTTTTAGTGCAGGGTTGGTCAAAAACCAAAACAGTTGTATATGCAAATAATCAGTTTGTATGCTGGTTAGATTGGTCAGATGAAAATGCAATAAGAAACTGAATAAAAACACAGACACACAGGATTTAACGTGGTTCGGAGATAACTCCTACGTCCACGGGGAGATATGAATCCTCACACCTCAGTCCAAGTTCTTCTGGACAGTTCCACACAGCTTACCCGGGCTGTGCAACCGTTGCAATAAGTTTACGAGTACTTATCAACCTTTACAGTTAAGTTTACGGGTACTTAACAACCTATATCAAGTTTGCAGGTACTTGACAACCTAACTACTCAATTACAGGAAGAGTATGATCCTAACAAACACTTTTTAGGGTGTGAATGTGGGTGGGTTATCCAACTACAGCTCGATCACGAATGAGAGCTGGATCTATGGCTTGAACGAATAAACACTCAAACTAAGATCTAAGACAAATTATAACTCTATGAACCCTCAGCTACTAATGTTCTATCACTCTTGAACTCTCAGCTGCTGATGTTCTTAGAATATGATTTTTTGCAGATTTTTCTTGCACTTGTTTCTCTTGTGATTGCACTTCTCTGTCTCTTGTCTCGTGTCTTGTTACCCTCTCGAATGAGAGAATGCCTCTATTTATAGGCGGAGAGTATCAACTAGCCGTTGGAGGAGCTGTTGATCTCTGATCGTTGAAAGCGATGGCTTGTCTCTCATCTCTGCAGACTTTCCTGATATGGCATTTGTGCTCTTCTGCTTTCCATCTGAGACAGCCTTGTGTTGGACCAGATGGGGTAGTGACTGAACGGTCAAACCCTCATGTGACTTCCTTTTGAAATTCAAATCTTAACCTTTCTGACAGTCAACCTCGGTTAGTCGGTTGACAATCTTGATCTTCATCTGATTGGTCTTCAGCTGATGTTCTGATCCGTTGAACTCTCAGCTGACTTTGAACTTCAAGCTGTTGATCTTCTTGGTCGAGTTCTACAACTTAGGTTCTGAAATTGAACACTCAGTTGTCTTCCTTGTATTTAGTCAGTTGGGTTCGAACCTTCAGATGACTTCCTTTTCATCTGATCTTCTCTTCCTCTCTACTTCTTCTCATCTGATGAACCCTCAGTTGGTTTCCTTCACAACTGATGTTCTGAAGACTTCCCCCTCTTTGCGTCGGAACAATGAGCTCTCAGTTGTATTTTATGACAACTGATGTTCTGTCTGAGTGATGCCTTGTTGCCATCTTCAGCTGGAGACCTGTAAAGATAAAATCTTAACTTTGCTCAAACAGCGAGCCTAATTTCTAACATTAGGTTCTGGCAACATCTACTCGGTTGAGGTCAGTCGGTTTTGGAATTCATCAAAACTCTTACCAATAAATTTTCCAACACAAGTTCTAGGAGGTACATGAACTGCATGAGGATTAAATGTAGAGTTTTCAAAGTGAAGCCCGGTGATGAGAGCAAAGCTCATTGTCTTTACACTGCCGTCATACGAAGGGTCATATGACCGAGATAAAACCAAAGCTCATTCTCTGGTACCCGATTAGCACCAACCCCTTGCAACTGTCGAGCTATTGTTAGATTTAGCCCATTACTTGCACTCTGATTTCTTCTAGCATCAATCAACCGCCCAACAACACCGGTTCTTAGGAAATCCTCGGCTTGATGATCACCGGATATTTCAAATAAAACTCTCCTAATTTCATCAAACACGTCTACCCTCATGTAAAGGTTCACTTTAGAAGACGAGTACAACATGGCAGGTCTAACAAATTCATAATGTTCCTACAAAATCAATAAAACCAAGTATAAGTGCATGGTAACGTGTTATAATTCAACAAACCAACATAAACACAAGAAGATGAAGGACGGGGGGATAGCCCGTGGCCATGGTCACGACGGGAGTAGGACCGGCGCGACGACGGCGAAGGGTGCTGCCGTGGTCACGACAGCCATTCCCATCATGAGCTCATGATGGCCTTCCCATTGTGAGGTCACGGTGAGGTTTCCATCGTGAGCTCACGATAGAGTGTCATTGTGATCGGGTGATGGAAACCTCACCGTGACCTCACGATGGGAAGCCCATCGTGAGCACGCCAGAGCTCTTTCGCCGTCGTCTTCCCCACCTCCATCGACCCTGTAAGAACACCAAACCAACACAGCAAATGTCGAGCTACCCAACACCAACAAACTCAAAAATCTCCAACTCTATTACACCAAAAACAATGTCGAAATCTTCCACATGAAAATCCTAACTCTAACATATAACAATTTCTAACATGTAAAACTAAAAAACATGCATTCAATCGAAGATTTAAGCATGAGTTTCGAAAAAAGAAAGGGCACTAACCGGTGGAATTGAGACTCGAAAATTCGAATTTTCCTCCTCTTCGCTGGAGGACGTCGACGGCGACTCATTGCGGTGGCGGTTGTGGCGGCGGTTGCTCATTTTCTTCCGTTCACGACGATCAATTGATCGTGAGGAGGAAATGTCACGATGAAGATGGAGAGAGAGAAGAGGTCGGTGGCGGTGGGGGACCGATTGGGAGAGAGGGGGGGCTGTCGGGTGGGGGGGACCGATGTGGGGGAGAGAGAGAGATGGGGACGGCGGGTGGCGGGGGGTAGGGTTAGTTTTGTTTTTTTGTTGTTTTTTTATTTAAGTTTTATTTAATTATTTTGTAAGTTTGAGGGTATAATAGTCTTTTAAAATATTTTGGTATATAAAAGAGTGTGATTTAAAATGAGGATATATAAGAAGTGTATTTTATGTAATGGTATTTAAAAAGTTGGACCCCAAAATAATATTACTCTCATATAAATAATATTGTAGTATTTTTATGATTACATACTTAGAAATTATAACATAATGTAATTTCCTGTCACCAATGCGGATTCGAAGCCTCTCATTGAATTTAGGTCCTACGTGGCGCAACCTCGGTTGAGTATTCCTATTTATCTCCAAAAAAATTTCATTGAGGGAGCACAAAATAACGATAAAATATAATACGCTAAAAAAATTACTACATAATAATCAAGTCAATTACAATCGAAACATGAATATTACTACATTGTTTCATTTGAAATATTTGGATTATAATTCAAAACTTGAATTCTTAACTTTGGATCAATATGAAGGTCTTCTGCATCAATTTTTCCCAACTTAATTTGGTACTATCATCGGTTTTTTTCAAATAACAAATGGTGATTCTAATGCTCTTTTATAAAATCTTTTCATGATTACAAAATAAATTAAAAAATCATACGAATTCCTATATTTATTTAAGTTTATAGCTACAAAAATAATAATACACATAAAAATCGTTTGAAAAGGTAACTTAAAAATATAATATACACAATTCAATATCTTATTCTCTAAAATCAAAATCATGTAACTCAATAAATTAAAACAGAAATGGAATTTCTACTAACTAAAGTGCTTAAGTTATGAGAGAATAGAAACCCTGAAAGAATGCAAATAACTAATTAATATCACCATATATAAATTATAATAATAAAATTTGAAAATTGAAATGAAATAGCATCGAAATTATATTAATTCATATTCAAGCTTGATGCTTGAGTAATGCGTAATGTATTGGGGATTGAGTTTAATATTTACTAATTTAATTACATAATTAATTAAAATATACATACAAATAGGGGTGAGCATTCGGTTATTCGGTCACCGAACCGAACTGAATTGCAAAACCCAAATTAAAACCGAATTATATAATAAATAACCGAATTCGAACCGAACATGGCTAAAACCGAACAAAATCAAACCGAAATATTTTGGTTCGGTTTCGGTTAAACCGAATATATCGAAATAAATACACAATATATTTTCTACATTTCAAATAAGTAATTAACATTCAATATTCAAGATTGCAAATCCGCAAAAAGTAATAATTCAAATTCTAAAATATTTTTAACCAAACATAAATAAATCAGTGATGTTTGTTGATGTTGCGAGTCCAAAATTCCAAACATCTTAACCAAAACATAACCAAAATTGCTTTGAGAAAAAATGAAAAGTTATTTTATTTCTTTTGAAGAGTATTGACTATTTTATTGAAAAGTAATAATAATCATTTGAATTTTTAAATATATATAAAAATTAATAAATTATTAAATTAATTATTAATTCGGTTCGGTTTTTCGGTTAACCAAATGTTTTTTTTCAAAAATCATATCCAAACCGAAAAACCGAAAAGTTCAAAATTCAAAACCAAAACCAAACCGAAAACCAAATTAACCGAACCGAATTAGTATTTCGGTTAGGTTCGGCTCGGTTATTCGGTTTTAACCGAATTTTGTTCACTCCTACATACAAATATATAAGAGACAATTTTTGAAATAGCCATAATGGCCATTAAACATAAAATTTGGCCCACCTTCTTCAAAATTGTAAATTTTGGCCATTTGTTTCAATTTGGGACAAAAATACCCTTAATGAAATGCGGAGCGGGTCGGGTAAGATGCGAGCGGGCGCGGATCGGTTCGGGCGGGTATCAGGCATCTGGTACTATTGACACATTTAGTACTATTGGTATATTTATTTTGGTACTATTTTAGACATATTAATTCCAATTGTTCCAAAGTGTTGGTACTATTGGAATAAACGGAATCCATTTGTACCAATAGTACCAAGTCGCGAACAGCAAACCAAAAACACAACATCGAAAATAACTCCGGCAAACGAGAGTGAGGCTTCACCACCACCACCAACAAAATCGCAATATCAAGGCGACCTCAACTGTGGTGTCAGAAATAAAAAACAACCGACGACGGTGCAGGAAAACGCGAATAACATTCTGGCGACGGAAAAAGCCCTAGAAATTGAATCGTGGTCCGATTTCCCCCAAAATCTGATCGATTTGAACAAAATTTGGGATGGCATTGATCGGAATTGACTTCCTAAGGTGTTGAACGAATCAGAAAAACGATTAAATCAGTGGAAACGGAGCATCGATTAAGAAAGATAGCATTAGAAAATTTTCTGCTGCAAATTGGTATAAAGACTCATATTTGTACCAGATGTACCAAACCGACTCGAACCCGCCTGCGTCTAGACCCATGACCCACGCCGTCCTTATTAAGGGTAGATCCGTTCCAATGTCAAAAGAATGGCCAAATTTTATATTTATGAAGAGGGTGAGCCAAAATTTATACATTAATGTTCGTTATAGCTATATTACATGATATTCTCTAAAATATATGTATAATTTGTAAAACAAATTTAGAAAAATGTGGGCGCACGTGCCCCCAGGTAAGGTACATTCGTCTCTGATGAGAAGATATTTCAAAATTTTAATTTGTGACGAGATGATCAGACGTATACAACAATTAGCATCGTATGCAATAAATTTTTGACAAATTGTGAGGTAGTTACTAAAAAACTATGAATCTTTTAAAGTATGTTTAGTTTGTAAAAAAAAAAATTGTTTGATTTCTATTGATTTCGTGCCGCTAAAAGAAATTGAAACAAAATCAAAGAAAATACTCTTTTGATCAATTGTCGAAATATTTTACCTCCAAATTAATATTAAATTATTTTCATGCTTATAAATTGTAAAATAATATGATAAAAATAAAAATAAGTTAAAAGGAGGTAGAATAAAAAAAAAGAAATAATTTTATAGTTCATCATTTTTGTAAGACTTCTTTAATGAATTATTGAAATAACCTTCATCTATGTAGATAATATTATGTTATTTTTGCAGTTACATACCTAAAATTATAGCATAATATGATTTCCGGTCGACGGATTTTACAATAGTCATGCACAAAATGCACATGTATGTGTCGAAGCAAAAATGTGATGGAGTATATTGAAATCCACTGAAAAAGGGTTAAAAAAAAAACCCGTCGCACGTGTAAATTCTAGAGAGAAGCATGCACTTCTCACGTGTGGGGATCCTCATTCCCCGTTGTCTCTCCATTTTAACACATTTCATTTCCTAATCTCGCGTTTTTACTTCTTCACCCAAACCCTTTCCATTCCTCCCACCTCTCTCCTCTCTCTCTCTCTCTCTCATCACACAATTTCCCTTTCTCGAGTTCGGCGATCGGCCGTCCCGTTCAAGTATGTACAGAACGGCTTCATCTCGACTGAGGGGTCTCAAGGTCAGCATTCATTTCATTTCCTCCTCTTCTAACCCTAGCCTCCGTTGAACAATCACTGCGCGCATTCACTGATTGGTTTTTTCTATGTGTTATTTAGCGCCTCCATCTCTATCACTGTTTCAATCATTATTATTAGATCTGATGGCTGCTTAGTGATGAATCACGGATTCTAATTTTTCGTTGGCTGTGTTTTTTTCATGTGCTCTCTAAACTTAGAGATGAAAAGTTAGCTACCTGTGAATAATTTAATAATTAGATCTTCATTATATATGCTTCATTTTAGCTCACGGTAGCTGTTAATAGCGCTATCCATGATTGTATTGATTAACTGCTGTTTGTGATATTATTATATACTTTTGCATAATAGTTAATCTCGTGCATTAAAATCCTAGCAACGAGACTCCTGTTTCTGTCATCTGTTAAACTTTGTGGAAAATGAATGCTGCTGCCGATGGACCTATATTTTTTTACTACAAAAGGTGTCAAACTTCTGATAAGGAGCAGCTATCTTTCTGTGGGTTTTCAACTGTATTCGGATTCTTACAATATATATCCAATCTTCATTTGCTGCTAGAATTTGTTATGTCTGGGCCTTTTTGATGTTCTTATGGATAGTTCTTAGATATAGAATGCCTACTTGGCCACCAAATTCGTACAACATTGATAAATCTCATGCACGGGGATGATAGCATGCATTAAATTTCTTTTATGAAGTATTACCAATAATAAGACAGTCTTGCTCCATCAATTTCTTTGTGTAGAGTAGATTGTTTCTAGTCATCGGTCAAGAAAATGAATGAATTTCTTTTTCCCTGACAGGCCCAAACAGGGTATAGAGGGTTGGCTAGATATGCAAGTACAAGTGCTGTTGCAACTAAATCATCTGGAGGTTTATTTGATTGGTTTACTGGTGAGAAGTCATCTTCACTTCCACCACTAGACTTTCCACTCAAGGATGTTGTACTTCCCGAGCCTTTGCCAGACTATGTTGAGCCTGGGAAGACCCAGATAACCACTCTTCCAAATGGCCTCAGAATAGCTTCAGAAACATCTGCGGTAGGGGTTGATGCTACATTTATTTCTCACTATTCGAAAGAATTGCTCCTTTCATTTTTCTTCCTCCTCCCCCTCCCATTTTCCTTATTTGAACTATTGGTGATCAATTAAGCTTCCTGATCAGAACCCTGCAGCTTCAATTGGACTATATGTTGATTCTGGTACAATATATGAAACTCCAGCTACATATGGGGCCACACATCTCTTGGAACGGATGGCCTTCAAGAGTACCATTAACCGGAGCCACTTCCGCCTCGTAAGAGAAGTTGAGGCAATTGGTGGCAATGTAACTGCATCAGCCTCTCGGGAGCATATGAGTTACACCTACGATGCACTGAAAACCTATGTACCCCAAATGGTTGAGCTTCTTGCCGACAGTGTTATAAACCCAGCTTTTTTGGATTGGGAAGTCAGTGAACAGGTATGTCTTTTTTCGTCTTCTTAGGATCACTCTGCTGTACGGTATTTGGGTATTGCAATGAGAATTTGATATGCCCTTTCAGCTCCACAAGGTGAGTGCTGAGATTAGTGAATACTCCAAAAACCCTCACCACCTGCTTCTGGAGGCTATTCATTCAACTGGTTACTCTGGTGCTTATGGAAATGCTCTTTTGGCTTCAGAATCTGCAGTTAGCGGGTTGAATAGCTCGATTTTGGAGCAGTTTGTTTCAGTAAGTCTTGAACATCATATATATGTTTTTCTTTTCCTTATGTGGAAAGTCTTTTGTTTTATGTAGCCTTAACCTTGATTAATAATTTGATTCTCTTAATTGCTTTGTATCATCATCTCCTCTTAACTGATTTTATATGATTTAGGAGAATTACACTGCCCCTAGGATTGTCCTTGCTGCATCAGGCGTCGACCATGATAAACTCGTAGAATATGCAGAACCACTTCTATCTGATCTGCCTAAAGATCCTGGGCCTGCAGTGGCGAAGCCAATATACACAGGAGGAGATTTTCGCCGTCAAGGTGAATCAGGGGTGTGTATCAGCAATGTCACAGATAACTTCTTTATTTTTCCTTTTTATTTTCTGCCTTCCTTTTTATATTAGGCTGTAATATATTTTACCTAATTTATGAGCAGACGACTCACTTTGCTCTGGCCTTTGAACTTCCCGGTGGCTGGAATAAGGACAAGGATGCTATGACATTGACTGTTCTTCAGGTTCACTTGCTCATTCGGAGTATTATTAATTCAATCCTAGATATTCTTTTCTTCTAAAGAAGCGAGCAATAGGAGAATTCTTAAGCTAGCTGGGAATCTCCTTTGCTAATCATTTGTTCAGCTGTTCACGTCGACTTTCCCTTAATGCCATCTATCCTTAACCGATTTAAAATATTATTTTTATTTTCATCTTGTAAGAAGATGATTCTTGTGCTAATCTTGTAGTTGCTCATGGGAGGAGGTGGATCTTTCTCAGCTGGTGGTCCTGGAAAGGGGATGCACACAAGATTATGTACGTTCTGATCATAATACTGTGAAACTAAATTGGGCAACTCATAGTTGTTAATCGCCCATCGCACAAACTTGTCATAGTGCTATTGCAAATCGCATTGTGCTCGCTATTTGACAATGTAACTTAAAATTACATAAAACCACACATATCAAAATCTTAAGCAAAATTTGAAAAATATGTCCAGTTCTTAAATATATGTGAAAAATTTGAAGACTAGAGCCTAGAGGAGAAGTTGATGAATATAGCTTTTATTTTGTGCTCAGTGGCAGAAGTGATATAAAGAAGAAAGTCAGAAACATGCTATGGAAGAAGAAAATAAACGTATTGCTCACTGAATCAGAGAATCTGATGGTTATACTTCTATTATAAGAGTTAGTTTGTGAATTTAAACCCTAATAAAAAATTGAAGCCCAAGCCCAAGCCCAAGAAGTATATAATCAAATAGATCGCTATGTGTGATGGACAAATAGCTCAGATAGTGCAAATTATACTTGCGGTTTGAACCTATGCAGTGAATTGCATTTTGTCGCGATAAGGTCTCGCGCCGTGCTGCATGATAGTGCTTGCGATCTCCGTGATTAACAGCTATGGGGCAACTCTTGATTGACACAAATTATGTCTTGACTAGTGTTTAGATTCATGTCTTGTACTCTTGTTTAATTCACACTGTGAGCCTTAAAAAGATTATTTTACCAACATGGTATGATTTAATGTCTGCATGTCTCAGAAATGCCAATTTTATCACTTAGATGTCTTACATTTTCTGTGATTATTTTATTGCTAATAGATTTTCATGCATCTTTATCTTTAATTATAAGCAGATGTTCGTGTCCTGAACGAGTATCCTCAGGTTCAGACCTTTTCTGCTTTCAACAGTATCTACAATCACAGTGGACTATTTGGAATTCAAGCTACTACTGTAAGTATATATTTCAGATCTCTGTGATTTTTCAGCTTCGAAGGACTTTTGTTTGTGAAACTGTATATCTTTTGGCTGGTAAATGATTTTTGGTGGTAGATATCTTGTTTCTACATCTTTTAGTTGCATACCATCTTCATTTTCAGCTAGTTATGTTCTACAAAGGAGCCGCCGTTTGCTTGGTACTTTGGTGTCTACTGATAAGTAGTTCTCAATATAGGGAAGACATCACAATCTATTGGTGATGAATTCACCAAAGAGCCTGTTATGTTGCATACCATCTTGTTGAAGGACTGATGGAGTAAGCAATGAAAAAAATGTAGAGAGTTTTTTCTTGGCTGAGCTAGAGAAAGGAGAGCTGTTTAGAATATTATCAATTGCTATAATGCTAGTTGTTGAAGAAATCATTAGGTATATAAGAGAATGAACAGAAAGATTCTGAAAAACTGGGTGCAGAGTTGTTTCATTATCGATCTGCCTGTTTATTGTTTATATCATAGTGTACCTTCAAAGCAAGTTTGTGATATATGGCTCTTTTAGAAATATCAAACGGCATTTTCAGATTCTGAAAATTGTTATATTGCTCCTGCTTCTCCAAGTGTGAACGTTCAACCAAATAATTTATTATATATTTAGTTTTATTCTTAAAGTTGTCAATAGATGAATATTATGAACCTGTGTTTGAGATGACCAGAAAAGAATAGGAAACTTCCTTGCTGCAGTTGGTGATGGGAACAAACCTGCTCAGTACTGAATTTTGAAGCTAAAGTAATGAAATCACTTCTTTGAATACAGACATCTGAGTTTGCACCACATGCTATTGATATTGCTGTCGGAGAACTACTTGCTGTTACATGTCTTGGACAAGGTTCTATGCTTACCTTTCTTTAAAATCTTTCATTTAGTTGAATCCCACAATTTATAAATGCCCTTGCTTTCTGTTGACTATTGACTGTGAATGTTCTTCTGTCAATATCCTTTCTTTCCATCATGTAGGCACAATTTTCCCCTTTACAGAATTTCTAAATTTGTCTGCCTCTAATTCTTGTAGTTGATAAAGTACAGCTAGACCGTGCTAAACAAGCAACAAAATCAGCCATTTTGATGAACTTGGAATCCAGAGTATGCATACCTTGAAACATTTCTTTTGAACTCAAATGAATTTTTTGTTTCATATGAATGTGCCATTATATTCTACTCACTGTATGTGCTATCATTGCAGATGGTTGTGTCAGAAGACATTGGCAAGCAAATATTGACATATGGAGAGAGGTGCGTCCATTGATAATCAGTTACTTTCAGAATTACACACTATACTCGGTGGCTGAGATTGATATCCGGGTGATGTTTCATAATTTATGCTGGCTTCCTCCTTTCAGAAAACCTTCTGAATAGTGTCCAATAAATTAAACTAGTTCCCTTCATTTTGGGATTGTTAAAAGGCTTAATTATGTAGTTATGGAAATCTCGCGTCCCTGAGAAAAATATGATTAGGTTGACAAATATGAGAATATAAAAGCAGTAGGGCCTAGAGCCAAAACAATATCCAAATAGAAATAATACTAATAAAGATGAGGGAAGACCAAGATAGATGGAAATTACCATGCTTGAGTGCGAAAAAAGAACGAACAAGTAGGAAAAAAAACAAAGGAAGAGCTACTATGTAAAATTTTTAAACCAAAGAAAGATATACAATGTTCAAAGAAAAAAACACCATTATGAAATTATTACGTTGGCAAACAAATCAAAATGGGTTACTCTCTGAACTTGCCCAGGACTATGCCAGATAGGAGACAGTGCTGCAGTAACTTCTTGTGTTTGGTATATGTGATTAATGATATCATTAGTATAAATTTGGAGAATGAAAACAATATTTGGTTTGGGAAGTTTTTATTCAGATGAATTGATGAGGTGAAGACTTATATCTAAAACTAACATTACCTGGCAAAAAGAAAATGAAAAAATTCAATCACAACAAGTCTCTGGAATGCCTCTCAATTTTATTATTCTTCTCTCCCTTACTAACAAAATCAACTTGTGCTAGAGCCTAGACATATTGTACATGCCCTTTTTGAATACTGAAAAAAAAGTACACAGCTGATTGTTTTTTTTGGATTTTGTAAAACTTCAAGAGTTGTATTCTCTCTGGGGGCAAAAACTAAGGTCTCGATATCTTACTTAGGAAACCTGTGGAGCATTTCTTGAAGGCCATTGATGAAGTTACAAGTCAGGATATTGCTGATATTGTACAAAGGCTTATAAAGTCTCCCCTTACAATGGCATCTTATGGCGATGGTAACTAATTTCTCTGATAATTCCTTTTTCCTTGAATGAATTGAGTTTATTACAGTCCCTGAATCTCTCATTTTCCCCCATTGTATCTGCAGTGTATCACTTGCCCAGCTATGATGCCGTTTCCCGCAGAGTCCATGTAAAATGAAGTTATACTTGTTAGTATTCAGATCAAAGAACTGATCAGAGAAGTTCCCCTCGTCTTCGGTTTTGGATTGCGTTTTGAAAATGATCACCGACCTTTCTCTTTGATATGAGAGAAAATAAGGATACGACAATGCCTTTACTGGAACAATAATTGGCGTAATATTTTAAAAATATCACTGATACCCTGATTCATTATATGTTTTGTAGTTCAACATAAATTTATTTGCTTTTCGACGAGCTCTTGGCCAGGCCATTTCCATGGTATAGCAGAGTATTGATTTTATTTCTCGTCTTCCTTGCAAGGCTGCTGCCGATGGGTGGGACTGGAACTGGTTCCATATGTTGATGAATAAACTCAATGTTCCTGCAGCTTCAAGATTTTGAGGATTAATTATTTGATGTTATGAGGAGTGATTAGATATATTTACTAAATCATATCAAAATTATAATTACTGAATATGATTTTGACCATGTTATTTTGGCTATTGGAAACTTGACATTATTGGGAGTGAAAAATTAAATGGATGCAGGGTGGTGGTTGTCAACTAGGACTAGGAAAAAATAGAAAAGAAGGATGCTCCAACATCTGAAGTAGGTAAACCCCCATTCTGAATTTACTCCAATTAGATTATTACAAACATGTTTTTCTTATTTTTGTTGTTTGTGTCGAAGAGCGAATTATCATATCATTCTAAACAATTTTTAAATTAATGCACTACCTAAAATATTGAGTGCATATAATTTGTTAAGAGTTGAAAAATCATAATGGGAATTATTGCAGCCTAACCCATGAGTTCATTAGTTCCATCTGAAAATAAAGATTAAAAAAGCTTTAAAAACTTTAAAAATTGCATCGCTCCGATGACGAAGTTAGATTTTTACTTTTTTTTTTTAGTAAATCTCCATAATATGAAATGATAGAATCTTTAATTTAATTCATAAATGATAACTGAAATATTCATATTAAACTTGTATCAACTCTAACAATGAGCATTAAACTTGTATCAACTTAGTGTTGACCACCACATTGAAGAAAAGCCAAAGGAATTTGGCTTCGACGCATGTAGAAATAGCATTCAGCATAAATTTGTTTATATCACCATTTCCGAGCAGCAACTGCACAAGTATGTCTTCCTTCCTTGATGTGCACATGGCGATAACAACGACAAGCCATTTACATAGCATAAGAGAATACAATTATAACCAGAAACATCAACAAGAATAATAATATTTAATCTAATTACAATAGCATCTCATCGTATCAAGAAACATCAAGAGTTTGTGATTGTAACACAACCCAAATACTAGCATCATTCCAAATTTTACATAGTCTAATGAATAAGAAGTGAAGACAAGACGGCATGCTAGCATATACCGAGTGGGTGCAAAACTGGAAACTCATAGTGTGCTTCAGATAGTCTTTCTTCGTTTCACCATCTGCCAACAATAAGTTGAGCAAATCAACTTTGAAGATATCAACGCACCAACAATGATTAGGAGTATGAATAGTATGGAATTCGTAGCGGTCGTCGTAGTAGGAGGGATTGATGGTTGCTCGGACAATACAAAAGGGGGCCGAGTCGAGGAGAGTGAAAGATCGAGAACGGCCGAGGAAGTGAGTGTGGAAATTGAACGCTTGTTTTGTCACCTACGGATTTATGCACCCCAAAAGCATCAACATACTGCTTCCCATCTACACTTATGAAATTGTGATCACGGCCCCTAAACTTAATATCTTTATCCACCACCATTTGCCATTTAGCATTAGCTTTCGGGTCGATGAGGTTGATGCTAAATAAGCGACTGAAGTCAGTTTGAATAAGAAAGACGGAGCAATGGAAAACATAGGAAGGAATGGTGAAGAAAATTGGAGGGGGAGTTGTCGAATGAGAGAGGGAGCGGAATCGAAAGAAAGCAAGGGTAGGAGCTACATTGAAAGGAAAATTGCAGTAATTCAATATGAGAGATATTTCATTGATTGAAGTGATAATTTACTCAATACAATATAACTTATTTATATCAAGCTACTTCCTATTGCAGCAGCTGCAAGACAACGGCTATAATGTGCATTCAATGCACAAAGCAACAAAACTCAGCTAACCAAACAGATAAAACAAAACTAATACTCCCTCTGTCCCGTTCAACCTGTCCCATTTTGTCATTTTTGGTGTCCCGTTTAATTTGTCTCATTTCCTTTTAATGAAATAATTAAAAAATCACTTTATTCACTTTATATCACTTCAGCACCACTTTATATCACTTTATCAATTAAAAAATATTTTATATCACTTTATTCACTACACTAAACACACCCTTTATCATTTAATACTCTTATTCTTAATCTCCGTGCCGATCCCAAATGGGACAAGTTCAACGGAACGGAGGGAGTACTAAAGCATTCTAGTACAAGAGATAGAAAAATAAAACAATTCTGAGATTCCTTTATTTGCACATGCTTATTCAGTGATAGGTGTTGCTATCCAAGTGGTCGATATTCTATCGTTTATATTCTCACTAGGCGTCTTATGCATTGGTAGAGCTGGGTAAATACTCTACTAACAAAGGTAAATATAGCTAAACTTATACTAAAGGAAAATGAGAATTCGAGGTCTGCTCTCGGAATCTACCTTCAACTCCTTCTCTTCAAGTCTCTAAACTGCTAATACCCTGCAAAACAACGTCAAACACCGGGGAGGCTTCCCGGAGAAGACCCTCCAACGCTCAAGTCAGTAAAAATCCCCTAGGAAAAGGAAAACTCTCTCAAAAATATCTGTAAAAAGCAAGAATAGAAAACTTGGGAAAAACTCTACCTTCAGCTCGGTGATACCTCCCTTTTATACTCAATACTGTACGGAAGGGTAAAATGGGGAGATCCTGAGCCAACCCACGCGTTTTGACCTGGGCTGGGCCTCTCCAGCGTACATGCGGTTTGGGTCTATGGGCCTTAGTGAGCAAGTCCAGCAGAAATTGATAATTATTGGGCTATGTTGATATATCCCATATCAACCACACCCCCCTTTAGTATCAAGTGATACGTCACTTGAGGTAGGATACATGATGCCAGTTATTTCCGAGATAATGGAGAGGTTTTGGCGGGCTAGGCTAACTCAGTAACCAAATCGAGTCGTTGATTGGAGAGGTTCTTCATCTTCTGACTGTTGGATTTGGTCATGGGCGCAACCGCCTCGATTTTTGAAAAACATAATGGTAACTTGGCAAATTCCTCCGCTATCACTTCATTTCTGTCTACTCACTTTCTCCCTCTAGCAATTTCTTCCATTCTCTCTCTTTCGCTCGTTCTTCCATCCGCTTTTCCGGCTTTCTCCATAGCTTTTTCTACAGGGATTCAGGTATTTTTGGAGACTACTCTTCTGAATTTAATTAGGATTGCTCCGTTGGTTCTCCTTTACTTTAGCATTTTCGTTATCCTTTGTCGATTTTTGATTTTTACGCTATATGTCGAATTCCTCCGAAACTACACATTCCTCTGAAGCCACACATTCCTCTGAACATACTAACTCAGGGACTGTAAATTCAGATACCGTAGGCTATTTGATGGGAGATCAGTCTTCTCCTCCCGTTACTTCTGTTGCCAGAGCTGAGTCCCCTCCTCCCGAATTAGGAACAAAGGAAATTAGGGCTTGTACCTCAGATGGGGAGAAACAATTGCAGTGCCTCTTAAAAAGGCCTATTAATACCGATTGTGCTCGTATAGGAGATAGTTCCCAGTTTTCTGAGACTGAATTTGAGAAGCTTAGGCACACTATGTGGTCCGAGGATTTTTCTTTCACCACAGTCCTTCCGAATACCAGTGCCAACCAAGTTGCTTTCCCTGCCATGGTGTTCTGGGAAAAACAAATTGATGCAGGGCTGCGATTCCCCCTTCACCCTTTTCTGACCAGTATATGTTCAGATCTGAACATCATGCCCAACCAGCTTACTCCTTCTGCTATTCGAACTGTGTTTGGGTTCTATATCCTAGTGTCCACATATCTGCATGTTCCTCATCCATCTCTTTTCCTGAGTTGTTTGACCACCCAATACTCCCAAGGTTTCTTCTGCTTTCGCAACCGTCAAGGTAGCCCCGCCCATTTTGCCGTTTCCCCAAATTCTTGTGACAAAGGCTGGGGTCAGAAGTACTTTGCAGCGATGCCTCTGAATGGCTATTGGAACTTCCCTACACGTGGTTGGCAGACTTCTGCTTGTAGTTCAAAGAATAGTGATGCGGTGAAGCAACTCGCTGCTTATGATTTTAAGCCGATGAAAGCTCTTAGTGTGTATGCTAGGAGTGGCGAGAAGAAGACAGAGAAAAATAACCGCTTCAATAATGTTCAGATGTTGCGCAACCTGGATGTTCTTTTCTTCTATGGCCTTGAAGGAGGAATGATATGCCAAACTAAGCCAGACAGGACTGGTAGCCTCTATTTCTCTGCCTTGCTCTGCTGTCTTATTTGCCTTTTGTCTGCTCTTTGTTGTTTGCCTAATTTTTGTTTGCTTTGAACACAGTTTAACCATTGTCTTCATTCATTCATTCATTCATTTTTTTTTATATTGCAGAGATGGGCGACGCCAAGTGGGTTGGTGATTATAGCCTAGCTTTGAGCATTGGCGATTTATTCGCTCAGTCCTCTCTTAATGAGAAAGAAGCTCTGCCGTCCAATGAGAATGATTCTCCTGCCGCGAACGAAGCTTCTGACGCAGCAGAAAAAACTGCTTTATCGACGGATGATGTAGAGATCCAGAGGAAAAGTACCTCTGGTGAGAGGAGGAAGGAGAAGAAAAAAGAAAAGATGAGTCAGACCGCTCCTCTCGTCATAGGAGCTGAGGTAACTGTCCCCTAGGGAGATGAGGTCGAGAAAAAAAAGAAGAAGAAGAAAAAAGAGGAGACTATTCGATCTCCGAGTACTGATTCAACCGTTCAGCAGTCTCCTTTACTTCCCTCTCCACATCTTCTGTCAATCAAGCTGAAATCTTCGGGCAGGAAGACGTCTCCCGCTGCTTCCTTGGATACCTCGGGGAAAAGGAAACGAGACTCTTCTCCGCCTCGCTCCTCTTCTCGCCAATCTTCTGAAGAGGTTCGGAAGAAAAAGCGCCAGACCACTTCTCTCGAAGAAGCTGCTGCGGTTAATGCTTCTGTGGTGAAAGAGCCCAAGTCTACGGCTGCTAACTGTGCTTCAGCTTCAGCACTCCCTGCTTAGCCCTCTTTGACTCCTGCATCAACTCTTCAATAGATGGTGCAGAGCAACATGGCTGACCACACTGCTCCGAGAACGGGGTCTTTGGCGGAATTCACTCCTCCTCTTCTGGGGGATTATGCTCGTTTTCTAGACCTCCCCAAAGAGCGCTGCTCTGCTTTTGTTAAGAACTGTTTGAGCACTGCTGAGGATCGATTACTTGGGGAAAAAGATGATCCGATTGAAGATCATCATGATCAGAATTACTATCTGGTTCAGGTAATCCATAATTCTCCCTTTTTTTTTGTCTGTGATTTTTCATGCAGTTTTTGGCCCACTTAAGCCGGAAAGAATGGAAGGGGAAAACAGATCTTATTCAGCACTTAAATAGCCGCAATCAGGATATAGCTAGGTTACATGCGCTACACCAGACCTACATAGAGAAGACAAACCTGCAAATCCAGAACTTGAAGCCAATGCTGAGCTGGCTCATCGCTTCGGGAATTTGCAATCTTCTTATAAAGCTTACTCCATAGGGAAAGGTCACTTTGAGAATACTATTGGGAACTTGACGAACCGCATTAGAGATTTGGAATCTCAGATTGTCAACGAAAAGGCATTTGCTAAAAAAGGGAGTCAGCCCTGAAAAAAGAAAGTTATGAACCGGGTATTCAGCTGGTGTCAGCGACTGCTCCCATCGCCTACTTGCTACCTCTCAGGGTCAGGCGTTGTTAACTGATCTAAAAGATAAACTGATGGAGGGATACCGCCGCAGTGCTCCCTATTATGCTGACCTCTTTTTAGATTTCCAGTATTTTCATAAGGAGAGATTTACCCAAGGTTTTCATAGAGGCTTCGCCCTCAAGGGTAGCACCTCTGCTGATGTGACAGTGAATGCCTCCTTTCCTGACTTCCTAGAGCATTGGCCCTTCCGGAATGCCGAAGCCCTCAATGATCTAGCAAATCTTTCCTTTCCTTGGTGGCAAGAGGGAATTATTGACGCTGCACGTAACTTCTTGTCTAATTCAAACATTGTGTCCGACCTTTCCGTGGCGGAGGACCCTTTTGTTTCCTTTCCTCCAGAGCTTGTCGGCACTCTAACTCCATCTGCTCCGAGTTCTAGTTCGGCAGATGCGGGCATTCTTACAGTTGGAGGCTCTGGTGTCCTTTCCACCCCTTCGGAGACTATCATTGGTGAAGTGTCTGCCTCTATTGATAAAGGAATTGCAATTGCTAATGCGGGGTCTGCCGTTGCAGATATTGCCAAGTCTGCTGCTGATGCGGGGTCTGCCATTGCAGATGCTGCCAAGTCTGCTGCTGATGCAGGGTCTGCCGTTAGAGATGCTGCCCAGTCTGTTGCAGATGCGTGGTTTGCCGTTGCTAAGGTGCCCGAAACTACCCCTGCTCATATAGAGGCACCTGCTTTGGGGGTTCCTAACTCGAGTCCTGCCGCCACCACTGGTCATGTTTAGGTCCTGGCATTTGTATATGTTTTGTTTACATATTTTTTCTCTTTGTAAAGCTTACTTTGTTTTGTCCTCGGTCAAGCTTGCTTTTGTTTATCTCGGCCTTATTACCTTGTTTGTCAAGCTTCTCTCTTTGGCTTTTGTTCTTGCTTGAGATGGTAATTTATTTTTATTTTATTTTGTCAAAATAATGATGATCGGTCGGGGATACCTCTTAATGGGGCATCCTTATCTTGCCCCTCTTTCTTTCGTTCTAACCACATTAGAATGAAAGAAAATAAACATGTCTCCTTTAATTTATTACTCTGTGTTTTCATTAAACTGTTCTGCTGCGGTCAGACTCCGCGTGCCTGCTGCATCTATTCTCCTTGCGTGTTTTGGGCTTCGAGCCTTTTTGGCCCATTCTTAAATTAGGGTATTAGTCAATGCGTCTTTATCAGTATTACTGACTTTGTCAGTTACTTTTTACCCTCATAACTCCGGATGACCTGTTCCGTCATTAATAATATTGGTTACTTTTTTCCTCTATAAATACCTTCGTTTTTCTTTCGCTATTCATTCACTCGCTATGCCTTTACTTGTTTATTTTATCAATTGCACTTCTTCTTCGTGCTTTATCCTTCTAGCTGCTATATCTACTTATTTCTTGTTGTTTTTCCTCTTTGTGGCCTCTTGCAGAAAACCTCGTTCGTTTTTCCTTTAATCTTCTTTTGTTATGGTCAAACATCTGAATTATGGCCTTTGTCACGGTCAGACATCTGACGCAAGCCGTCGATGTCTGTTACCGAACGCCGTGAGATTTTGGTCCAAACTGTTGGTCTTCCGCTGACAAAGTGGGAACCGCAGCGCGGATCAGAATGACTCATGAGAGTGATTTCAACTTGTACCTCTCTTTGATGCGGTTGATTTTTATCTTGAGGTCAATTTCTCTCTAAAAAATGCTCCTGTAGGCGTCTCCTCTCCTACCATTGATTGCAGTGGTTGGGGATTAAAGCAGAGCTACTATTATGAGGTAGCCCCTGTCTACGTTTGAGCTAAGCATCCAGATCTGAACGCCTTCCATGGGCGGGCCATGAGTCTCCATAAGGGCGGCGCTTTGCTACAGATCGGCTCGAGCAGCCCCGTTCTGTAAAGCAGAGCTCATCAGAAGAAAAGGCAAAGTCTTCTCCACCTTTGTCCTGACGTCTAACTGAGGGTTGGAAGACTGTCTCCTTTGGGAGTTCCCCGCAGAAGAGATTTAAATTCTCGAGGTGGCAGCGCTTGGTTGCGTGCTCGTTCGAGCAGGGCTGTTCCACAGAGCATGGTTTAGGGCTTAGGGTTTAGGGTTCAGGGCATAGGATCTACCTATCTTGCCATATTTTCCGTACCTGTTGATGACAAGATCTACTTTGGTTGTTTCTTCCACGATGTCAGCCTTAAGATCTACTTACAATATCTTGTTGGATTTATAAAGTGTGCTTTACTGACCAGAGTTTGTCAGAACTACCTCGTTTTGTCGTATTTGCTATGTATTTCGTTGGGTAAAGTATGTAATGGAAAAATTTTATTATACGTCAATCTTACCATCTTTGCTTATCATCGCAAATGCATTTCTTTACTGTTACATCAGCGTTTTAACGATTTTACTGGATACTTCGCATGCGTTTACTTACTGTGTCTATTTATTGCGTACACGTATGGGTTCGTTCTTGTAAAATAAAGAAGGATTCTTCAAGTATAAACTCATAAACATGATACCAGTTTTAATTGCTGCTCTTAACTATGCCACATAACTTAATTAAAGCCAGTAACAAAATCAACCAGAGCATAAATTGCCCTTTGCACGAGAAAAAAAAATCATACTTGTGAAACGTTATTTTTGCTTAGGGAATGAAAAAGCAAACAACTAGCCACACGCCATTAAACGTAATATTTCTTGAGGTTATTCACATTCCAGGGCCTGGGTAACTTCTTCCCTTCAGGCTCTGCCAGTTCATAAGCTCCTCCTTTTAAAACTTTTATAACTTTGTATGACCCTTCCCACGGTAAATCCAACTTCGTGATCGGGTGCAGAGCATCAGCCCTCCTTAAAACTAGGTCTCCTTCTTTGAATTGCCTTTCACGCACTTTAAGGTTGTGCCTTTCTTTGACTGCTTCTTTGTATACCTCAGACCTTATTTTTGCTGTCATTCTGGTCTCCTCCAGCAGATCCAGCTCTTCTCTTCTAGCGTTATTATTCTCAGCTTCATTATAATTTAGGATTCTCCAAGACCCTGCTCCAATCTCTACGGGAGTGACTGGCGATGTGCCGTAGATGAGTTGACTCGAGGATTCTCCTGTAGCAGCTCTGACTCCAGTTCGATAGGACCATAGTACGGAGTCCAACGCGTCCACCCAATCATTCTCATGGCTCAGCAGTCTTGTCTTTATGCCACTTACTATGGTGCGATTTGTCACTTTCACCTGTCCATTTGCTTCTGGGTGTTTTACCGCTGCGAACCTCTGCACGATTCCGATGCTTTTACACCAATCTCTCATCTTTTGCCCATTAAACTGTGATCCGTTGTCTGAGACCAAAATTCGCGGGACTCCATATCGACAAATGATGTTTTTCCATACGAAGGTTAGGACTGCTTGAGAGGTTATGGCTGTGACGGCTTTAGCCTCAGCCCACTTGCTAAAGTAATCTACCGCCACTATAACAAATCTTTTACCTCTGTCCATTGGAGGAAAAAGGCCTACTATGTCGATTCCTCATTTGTCAAACGGGCAAGTAGCATATAATCCTCCCAAGTTCTCTGCTGGGACTTGTATAGCATTGGCGTTCTTTTGGCACATAACACATCTTTGCACGTAGTCTTTAGCATCTTTCGACAAAGTAGGCCAGTAGAATCCAGCCCTGATCACCTATCTAACTGTATCTCCGTATCCTGAATGGCTTCCTGCGCCACCCTCGTGTATCTCTTTGATGATGTACCGGGCTTCCTCTTGCCCCACATACTTCAAGTATGGATGGGTGAACGATCTTCTCATGAGACAATCACCGACCAGACAATATTGCCTATTGATGGTCCCGATACGAGTTCTGGTGTATGGGGGGAGGGGGGAATACACCAGATAGGAATTTTAAAAATAACCCCCTGAAAAATTATCACAACTCAGTAAGAAGACTCAGCTGGAAACACAACTGAGTAAGAAAACTCAGCTGGAAGAGTGGTGCTGTGCGGAATGTGGTGGAAACAACAATAACTCGTATAAAACAACTCACGCTCAGATGCAAGGTCGGTCAATAACCAAATCAGTTGAAAATGTAAATATGCAGTTTTGAGTGCTGGTTAGTTGGTCAGTTGGATATGCAAAAAGTAACTGAATAGAAAACACAAACACACAAAGGATTTACGTGGTTCGGAGAGAACTCCTACGTCCACGAGGAGTTGTGAGTCCACACAACTCAGTCCAAATTCTTTAGGACAGCTACCACAAAGCTTACGTGGGCTTTGCAATAGTTCAGATAAGTTTGCGGGTACTTATCAACCTTACAGATAAGTTTACGGTTACTTATCAACCTTTCTACTCAATTTCGGGAAGAGCAGGATCCTAAAAACCTTTTTAGGGGATGTGTATAAGGGTGGGTTTTCCAACTACTAGCTCTAACAACAAAGTGAGCTAGGATCTAAGCTTGAACAAATGAAGACTCAAACTAAGATCTAAAACACCAAGACAAATTCTAACACTCTATGAACTCTCAACTGGTGATGTTCTTAGAGAATAATAGCAGTTTAGCTTGTGTGCAGTTTTTTTTTTCGTCGTTCTTTTGCTCTTTAGTCTTTTCTCGCACTTCTTCTCCGCCGACAACAATAGATTTCAGCTGTTGTTGTTTCTTGTCGGTTAGCTTCGGAGCGGACTTCTTCTTTGGAGCTGTCTTCTTCGGCTGGGTCTTCTTCTTCAGCTGAGATTCCTTGCCAACTGGTATCTCTTCTTCAGCTTCTTGCATCTCAACTTCCTGGGTCTCATCTTCCCCAATCTCATCTTCCCCCTTTTTGGCATCAACAACAAGGCTTGCGACTGAGCCATCTAGAGAAGTGAGTTTCTGTTCAGTTACTTTTTGCATATCCAACTGACCAACTAATCAGCACTCAAAACTGCATCTTTACATTTTCAACTGATTTGGTTATTGACCGACCTTGCATCTGAGCGTGAGTTATTTTATACGAGTTATTGTTGTTTCCACCACATTCCGCACAACACCACTCTTCCAGCTGAGTATTCTTACTCAATTGTGTTTCCAGTTGAGTCTTCTTACTCAGTTGTGATAATTTATTAGGGGGTTGTTTTTAAAATTTCTATCTAGTGTATTCCCCCCCATACACCAGAACTCGTATCGGGACCATCAAGTGGTATCAGAGCAGTGGTTCAAAAGACTGCTGACTCTGTTTTACGAGGTGTAAATCGAGGTGTTTTTCTTCAGTGGTCAACTGAATAGATCATTTTCACGCTAGTGCATTTCTGCTTGCATTTGTTGTCTGTTTGTTGTGTGCAGATGGATGTTAAAGACAAGATTGTCGTCATGTTCTCGGTTGTGAACTATACATCCTGGAAAACTCGGATGAAGAAGATTTTACTGTCCAAGCATCATCAAATGCAACAAGTGATTACATCCGGACCGATCACCATCATGGAAAAAGTCATTCGTACTCCTACAAATCCGAATGATGGAGATGCAACTCAGGTGATGGTCGAGAAGAAGCCAGAAGATTTCACTCCTGAGGAAGCAAAAGTGAGCCAGCTGGATATCTGGGCTCAGAGCACTATCATGTTTACAGTTGGACAAGACTATCTTCCATGGATAGAAGAGTGCAACACAGCTAAGGAGATGTGGGACATTTTGGCATCTCTTAGTGAAGGGAGTGACGAAACCAAGGAGAACAAGTTCTCCCATGCTTGTCAAGATTTTGACAACTTCTGTCTAAAAGAGGATGAAACCATTGATCAGTTGCAGCTTCGGTTCATGGATATCATCCGAAGGATTCAGTCTATCCGACGAGGAAAATATACATTAAGAGAGATCAATATCAAAGTATTACAAGCCTTACCAGCTGAGTGGGACACCTTCACCAACATTCATGAAAGCCGAGCTGATCTTGGAGAGATGGGAACTGACAGACTGTTCTCAATTCTGAAAGAAAACGAGTACAAGGTGAACCGACGAAGATCAACTCAGTCCTCGGTGCAGACGAGTCGACATGAGGATGTTGGTTCAGCAACAAAGACAGTAGCACTTCGAGCCGACTATTCCAAGCCGCAAATATCAAGGGCAACAAGATCTGTGGACACAGCTTCGAAGGAGCCGAGCAGAGAAGAGCTGCAACAGAGTATAACCGCCTTGTCAAAGAAGCTAGCTGACATGGATACTCGGTTCGGAAAATATAAGCGGTTCTATAAATCCAACCGAACTCGAGATAACTCAAATTCTGTGACCAACAGTTGCTTTGAATGCGGCAAAGAGGGACACTTTAAAGCTGATTGTCCAGATCTTTCGAAGAAAGATAGAGAAGCATTGAGGGCCAAACAAAATGAAAAGAACAAGGCCATGGTTGCAGAAGAAGCAGCTGATGACATGGACATCTTCACCGACACCGAAGATGAGGACGAGCTGACTTCCACCAACAACACTATCGGACAAGATCAATGTCTCATGGCATTTGGAACCGACCAGGATGATGCTGAGGTACATTCTAATCTAGTTAATTTAAATTCTTCCAATGCTACTAACATGCATGAAACAGTAGATGAAGAGTTGGAACCCTCTTGGGGTGACTTCCTAGAACTCAGTGAGGAATTGCATCAGCAATCGGTTGAGTTTAAGAATCTTCAAGAACAGTTTGCTAGACTTGAAGAATCCTTAACCGAAAAGGACGATCTGATTAAAAGTCAAACCGAAGAGATTGATGATCTCAAAAGTCAACTGAATGTGGCCAACCAAACAAAGGCTCCAACCGATGAGGAGTTGAAGGAGTAGATCAAGAAGCAGCATGAGCAGTTGAACAAGCAAGAGGCACAGATCGACCAGCTGATGAAGATGTCAGACGCACAGACCGAGCATATAGCTGTTCTTCTCAAGGATCTACAAACTGAGAAGGACAACCTGATAAAGCTATATCAATCATCCAAAATCATCGAGAATCTCATTAGTTACTAAAGACAAATGGATGACGTGTCTGGACTCGGTTACGACATGGTCAAGGACACTGGAATTCCACCCGCAACCTTTATCAAGGCTGTGGATGTCACGGTTGCCAAACCAAATACGGTTGAGTCTGCATCTACCCAACTTAATCCAACCTCCACGCCACAGCAAGCACCTACAGCACAACCTGCCAAGGGAACTGCAGCTGAGAAAGGAAAAGGAGCTGTGGTTGGAGAACTGAAGAATTCATCGGTTGGAATAACAACTGAGGGGGAATGTTCCAGGACTCAGAAGAGGAACCAGAGACGTCGGAGATACAATCAGAACCGACCTCAAAACCGACCTCAGAACCGATCTCAGAAAGGATGGAATCAACAGAACCAACAGGGATTCAACCATCAGAATCAACATCGGTTCCATCATCAGAACAACCAGAGGTTCCATCAGAGTCAACCAATGTGGAGCAGTTCCAACAGCTACAAATATTCATGCCAGAACATGAATCAACAATAGGGCATGAACAACTGTCGTCGACAGTTAGGAAAATGGAATCAAACTCAGCCACAAAGATTCCAAAATGGCGTCCGACCTCATAGGCAAAACCAAAAGGGTCAGAAACGTCAACAAAACAGTGAGGAACGCCTCTCCTCCTAAAGCCCACAATGGGAGAAATCAATCTCCTCCCAAGAATCAGAACGTCAACAACAACAACAAGCCTAAGGATGACCGAGGTGTTGTTATAGTTGATGGAGAAGGAAATATAATTTGGAATGACAAATCTATCCGAATCTACAGGGAAAAGCGACCCACAGTTCAAGGGGGAACTGGTTCTAACCCTCCAGGACCCAACTAAAATTGGGGACCTAAGCGTGTTTCTCTGTGCAGGAGCAGGAGGAACAGCTGAGGAAGAATAAAGCATCACATACCTTGTGGGTGATGGACAGTGGATGCTCGAAATACATGACAAATCTGAGGGATTTGCTTGGAAGTTTCGTGGAGAAGGAAGGACCATCTGTTACCTTTGGTGACAACTCAAAAGGTCACACCAAAGGCTACGGTACCCTTGAAACCAATCTCGTGTCTATTCCAAATGTTTCATATGTTGATGGATTGAAGCATAACTTGCTCTCCATCAGCCAATTCTGTGATAATGGTTTCTCTGTCAAGTTTGATGCGCATGGCTGTAGGGTCAAAAATGTTAGAACAAAGCAAGTCATATTGTTGGGAAATCGATCCTCAACTGGGAATGTCTACTATGCAGATTGGAATAGTAGTCCTCCTGACACCTGTCTGTTATCGAAGAGCAGTTCAGATGTGAGCTGGCTGTGGCACAAAAGGCTCAACTATCTGAATTTCAAGACAATGAACCGACTTGCGAGATAGGAACATGCAAAGGGTATTCCTAACCGTGTGTTTTCAACAACACATATCTGCAGTGCATGTCAGCTGGAAAAACTCGCTAGATCCTTCTTTCGGTTGAAAACTATTCCCTCAACCGACCGAGTTTTGCAGCTGATCCATATGGATCTCTTCGGGCCTGTTACTCCCAAAAGCATGAATGGTAACGAATATACACTTGTTGTTACTGATGATTTCTCTAGGTACACGTGGACCATTTTCATGCATCACAAGAGTGAAACCCGAGATGAGCTACCCAAGTTGATGGATCGGATATCTAACCAACAAGAGATGAAAATCATTTCTATCCGATCAGACCGTGGAACCGAGTTCCTCAATGAAACCATCATTGAATACTGTGAGAAGCACAAAATCACTCATCAAACATCGGCTGCACGTACTCCACAACAGAATGGAGTAGCTGAGCGAAGAAACAGAATGCTGAAGGATGCGGCTACATCCATGTTGACAAGCTCAGCTCTGCCAAAGAGATTTTGAGCTGAGGCAATCAACACAGCATGCTACACCCAGAACCGGTCTCTTCTAACCAAGCGGTTGGGAAAGACTCTATATGAGCTATGGAGACGCAGGAAGCCTGATATTTCATATTTTCGCGTTTTTGGTTCTACGTGTTATATTAATAACAATGGGAAGACTCAGTTAAAAACTTTTAACGCCAAGGCTTCGAAGGGCATATTTCTCGGATATGCCGCTCGGATCAAGGCTTATAGAGTTTTTAACAACAGCTCTCATGTTGTGGAGATAACACCTCATGTTAGTTTTGATGAATCTACTTTTGAGTGCAGGGAACAAGCTAAAGGACAACAAGCTGATCCACATGTTCCACCAGCTCTCACCAGATCGCAGGTTGTAAGGCAGAAGAATCTAGCTGAACCATTGGTATGGGCAACCGAGGATGATGATCCCTGTTCCTCTGAAGATGAATGTGAGGACCCCAGCTTATCTCAAGGGGGAACTTCAGCTGATGTTACTCCAACTGCATCAGCATCCGAAGTCCAACCTAGCCCGGTTCGAAATATTATCCATGTTGAGGATCCAGACTCAACAACAGATAAATCACCAGTTCTGAAGATCCCAACATCTCCCACAGCTCAGGTTATCCCATCAGTTGAAATCACGGAACAGCCACTGTTGGAAGAAGAAGGAAGACGCAACAAGAGACGGTATGAAGATCATTCCAAGGACAACATCATCGGAGATCCAGCCAAAGGTGTGCGTACTAGGAGCAGAGTTGCGAATCCAGACTCAGCTGAGAGAGATTCCAGCACTTACGCCCAATATGCTGAGGAGTTGGCAGTTCTTGAGGAGTTCGAACAGGCAGGAGATGTTGCCATGATTTCATGTTTTGTAGCTGATGTGCCAGAACGGAAGCATGTTATGGAAGCTCTCAACTGTGTTCATTGGACAACAGCCATGCAAGAAGAGCTGAATGAATTTCTACGCAACTGTGTATGGGAGTTGGTAGAAAGACCAAATGGTGTTAAAGTCATTGGATTAAAGTGGATTTTCAAGAACAAGAGAGACGCCATTGGATTCATCGTGAGAAACAAGGCAAGGTTGGTAGCTCAGGGATATTGCCAACAAGAAGGAATTGATTTCGAGGATTCCTTCACACCTGTTGCAAGGTTGGAAGCCATCAGAATATTTCTAGCCTATGCCGCATTTCACAAATTCAAAGTTTATCAGATGGATGTGAAGTGTGCCTTCCTCAACGGTGATATCAAGGAAGATGTTTATGTTGAACAGCCTCCCGGTTTTGAGACTGGTGATGGAAGAGTGTATAAGTTGAAGAAAGTTATCTATGGTTTGAAGCAAGCACCTAGGGCTTGGTATGACACTCTCTGTGGTTTTCTTCTGAACTCGGGGTTCAAACGAGGGTCAGTTGACAAAACACTGTTCACCATAAAAGTTGGAGAAGACATACTTGTTGTGCAAATCTATGTTGACGACATCATATTCGGTTCCAAGTCGGAGGAGCTGTGCGAGAAATTCTCAACTCTCATGAAGGAGAAATTCGAGATGTTGATGATGGGCGAGATGAATTATTTTCTTGGGCTACAAGTGAAGCAGTCATCAAAGAGATTTTTATTAATCAGTCCAAATATACAAAGGAGCTCATCGTAAAGTTCGGTTTGCAGTCAAGTAAAACCACAAGGATCCCGATGAATACTAACTGGAAGATTGAACCCGGATCTGAGGGAAAACTCGTGGATGCCAGTAAGTATAGAGGGATTATTGGTTCTTTGATATATCTAACCGCCAGTCGGCCAGATATATCTTACGCGGTTGAAGTGTGTGCTCGGTTCCAAGTTCAGCCAGGGAAGCACACATGTTGGCAGCAAAGAACATTATTAAGTATCTGAAGGGTACTGTTAATGTTGGATTGTGGTACCCAACTGACGACAATATCCAACTGTCCGGATACTCAGATGCGGATCTAGCCGGAGATCGGTTGGACAGGAAGTCCACATCTGGACACTGTCAGTTCATGGGAAGCAAGCTAGTTTCATGGTTCTCCAAGAAACAAGCATGTGTTGTCACTTCTACAACCGAGTCAGAGTATATAGCTGCCGGTAGTTGTTGCATGCAAGTGTTGTGGCTCAAGCAACAACTAAGAGATTATAAAGTAGCAACTGGACAGGTTCCCATCCATTGTGATAGCTCAAGTGCCATTGCTATCTCTTTGAATCCTGTTCACCATTCTCGGACGAAGCACATTGACATCCGACATCATTTTATCCGAGATCATATTGAGAAGAATGACGTATCTATGGAGAAGATTCCAACTGAGATTCAGAGAGCAGATATCTTCACCAAACCTCTAGCCGAAGCACGATTCAAGATGTTATGCGATCTCCTTGGATTGTTGGATCCATCAGATGAGGAGTCAGCCGAGGTGAAGAGATAGATATCCATCTGAGGGGGAAGCTCAGATGAAGGGGGAATCTCAGATGCGGATCGCCATCCGAAGACATCAGACGTCAGCTGAACAGACGAACTCGAGTCAGCTGATGGTATGCCGCAACATTGGAACACAGCTGATTCCGACATCAGCTGGCAGGTATCATTTATGACTGAAGGTGTTTGTGTCTTAAATGAGAATGTTTGAAATAAATTCAAACATTCCTGAGCATGTCAGTTAGATTAAAATAGCCATCATAGCGCATTTAATGTAAAGTACGGCTGAACATCAATAGCCTTACTTTATAGTGCGACTGGGCTGAAATAAAAATAGTTCACCTTCTCACTCGCGCGTATTGGAACTCGGAATTCAACGTCAGTCAAAGTTAGTCAACAGTCGCGAGATCTCAGCCGTTGATGGATTCGCGCCATTCAACCTTGGCCATCGATTCCAAATGACTCACTAACCTATAAAAGGTAGAAAATCAGGAAGTGATTTCTTACCTTCTATTCTTGTGTTTATCTGCAGTAACTGTTCATCTTCGTCTCTGATTCTGTCTCACCGTTTTCTGCAAGTTCTTCTTTTCTTCTCTCTATATATAAACTTCACTGCAACACTAAATGGCACCAAAAGCTTCTTCGCAAGGAAAGCAGATGGCATAATCAGGACCAGCTCTAGTCCCTTCGTCGTACGAGGAGTCTTTTAATATGATGCTCTCCCAAATTCACTTCGAGCAGATTCTGTCAGAAGATGCACTGGACTCGCCGGTGTTATCCCCCCTCGCCGAACTTCTCAGGGAGAACGGTCTTCTTGAGTGGGCAACGCTCTTCCCCACTCACCTACTCAGGCGACAGGTCGGAGAATTCTACTTGAACCTGAAATCTCCTATCGACAGCCGAGATGGCCTCGTTTTAGAAATATCTTGTCGACAGCGCGATGTTCCTGCCAGAACTGTCCGCCGTGTCAACATCTCCATACCAGTTTCCGATATGCTACGCTCCATCATTCCACCAAATCTGACCGCCACGGACTCCGTCGAGAACATCACAGATGCGGATGCGGATCTATTTCTGGAGAATGCTCTTATCACCCCAGAAAGATTGAGGAGCAATATGCAGCGAACGAAGTTGAAACCCGAGCATCGACTTCTGTTTGATGTTGTATCCAAAGTTATCTTCGGATACAGCGGAGCCTTTGGAGATATCAGCCGACCAAAGCTCAAGCAGCTGATAGCTTTGGAGCACAAGCACAAGCACAACATCAACTGGTTCAAGTATTTCGAACACACCGGTTGACAATGGAGAAGCAGAAGATTACAGAAACCACAACTGACTCTGGAGAGAAGTTGTTGAGTGTTAAGGGAACTCTCAACTTCGGAGTCAAAATCTCTGCCCTGATCCTTCTCGCCACGAAGGATCAGAACATGGTGTGGGAAGACAGTGAAGAGACACTAGTTAAGAGGCAGATGCTATTCCCAACAGCCAAGAAGGCTCTGGATGTGATTCGGAGTGTTTACACTCCTAAAGACAAAAGGGAAGCTGTGAAATCAGCTGAAGAGAAAGATACAGCTGAGGAGCTACCTCCAGCTGTCGGCCGCACTTCAAAATCAACAGCTGCACGCCGACTCAGAGATGAGTTAGATAAGGAGAAAGAGGAAGAGCCAGCTAAGAAGAAGTTAAGGCTTCGTATCAAGAAGAAGTCAGTTGCAAAACCAGTTGAGGAGGTACCAGCTGAGGAGGAACCATCTGAGTCGAGTCACTCAGTTGACAAGGACGCTTTCGAGATTGTTCCTCGTGAAAATGAAACAAGGAAGGAGAACTCTCCCCATCAAGACGTGATAGAAGGGATGGAGACCGATCCGGAAGACGAGCCGAACATGTCCTCAAATGCTTCCTCTTCATCCAAGGAATCCGACGATGTTCCAACCTCCCCCACGGCAGGAGCTGATGCCGTACAGCCCAAAGAGGTTCTCACAACCGACACTCAGCCAGAAATTCCGAGCTCCCCGCTCGATGCCAACATTGAGATCACTTCTTTGGCCAATGTTGAGGAACCTCTCGATGCCAACATCCTAACCCAGCCAGAAATTCCGAGCTCCCCGCTCGATGCCAACATTGCGACCACTTCTTTGGCCAATGTTGAGGAAACCCTTGAACCGATTCCCTACGAAAATCTCTCTCCCTCCCCCATCGACGAAGAAGCTGATCGTCGAGCTGTCGCGCTGGAACATGAAGGCAAATTGGCATATTGCTTTCAGAAGCTGATCGGAATGTTTCCCGAGGCGCGCGACATGCCCACATTTGCCACGCTCGGAACTGAGCTGTTGTATCAATTCAACATCATATTCAGCCACTGGTATGTCAAGGAAGATACCATCAGGATACACAGCTGGAACCAGCTCAAGACAGATGAGTCGCGTATAAGGGAGTACTTCAACTATACCAACCTTGAGGTTGCATACAATAACAAGATCGCTCTGCTGACTCGTCGTCTGGACATCAACAAGGCAGAAGGAAGAGACACAAGGGAGACAGCTGAAAAAGATTGTGTCGCCTTCCTTGACAACATGCTGGTCAAGTCTGCTGAATTCGTCGATGACCTTGACGCAGCCGCTGCAGCAGCCAAGCAGGAGGAAGAAAAGCTTCAACAGTACCTGGCCAATCGCCAAGCCATGGTTACTGTTGAACAGCCAGCACCAGTTGAACAACCAGCTCCAGCTGATCAGCCAGCACCCTCCACAGATGAAATATGCGAGCTGATCGCTGAGAGGGTCAATCAGCTGAAGAAGGAGATGCTTGCCAATATCCAGCTCAACCAAGAAGAACAACTGAGGATGATGGAAGCTTAGGAGGAGAAACACAAGAAGTTGCTGGAAGAACAAGATGCGCTGAAGATGAAGTTGGATGATCTCTCAACATCCACCAGCAAGGACATCAATGACTTGAAGACAACCATTCATAGAATCAAATCAGAACTGAACGTGTTCAAGTCCATCTCAGAATCCAATCTTGCAAAATCTCAACAAACGCAAGACGAAGAATGGGATTCTCGGTTCGAATCAAGATAGGCTGAGTTCGTCGCTTTCCAAACCGAAGTCACTGAAACCTTCGCTGCAATGCAGAAAGCTGATCAAGAGCGCCGCGATAATGAACTGGCAAAGAAGGTTGATGTGGAGAGCACTGTTGATGAACTCTTCAACCGAATCCAGCAGGCTGAACAGAAACTCACTTCTCTAGATGGCTCAGTCGCAAGCCTTGTTGCTGATGCCAAAAAGGGGGAAGATGAGATGCAGCAAGATGAGACCCGGGAAGATGAGACGCAAGCTGAAAAAGAGATACCAGCCGGGAAGGAATCTCAGCTGAAGAAGAAGACAACTCAGAAGAAGAAGTCCGCTCCGAAGCCAACCGACAAGAAACAACAAAAGCTGAAATCCATTGTTCTCGGCAGAGATGAAATGGCGAAGGACCTGGAGCAGGCAAAGGAGTATGGAGTTTCCTACAACTCCATAGACGAGATTACAGCCGATCTCGATGCTGAACTCGACGGTATTACAACCGAAGAGTGTATTGCTGCTGCTAAGGCTATGGATGTTCCGGAGAAGGATTACATGAATCCTGAATGAGTGAAGAAGTTCGCAGCCAATCAAGCTACAAGAGTGAACAAATTTGAGGAAGAACTTGCCAAGGTTACCAACAACTTGGATAGGAATATTGCCTCCCGCAGCCGACGACGCATAGAGAAACATCAGGTGAAGGCTGAAGCAAGGATGAAGCAACAAAGACTGCCTGGAAAGATCAAGCTCCAAGGACGCTTCAAGCATGTGGACAAGTGGATGCCAGCTGAATGGAATGATGATTGGGAATCATTCAAGCAAGAGTTAGTGAATGATTTCTTTTATAGGAAGGTGTTCACAATTGAGGATCCGAGGAGAGCGTTCAAAGAAGCCCTGACTGGGCTACACTCTGGGGATCCGGGCATGTTCAGCCAGTTCAGACGAGCAATGATTGATGCAAAGCTGGACATGAACACAGTCCCTATCCCTCAGAAGGTCACATATCTTCCTCCATTCATTCCAGACACAAGAAATCCTAACCGACAGAAGATCGCGGCTGAGGCAAGAAGAGTCTGTCAGGAACATGGAGTAGATATATCGAAGGAGTCAGATGCAAAGAGAGATATTTTTGTCAGGATTTTCAGCAAGTATGGGCTGAAGTATTAGCCGAGATAGAAGTTTTTGAGCCACTGATGTATTTTGATTTTTGTGCATTTCTGTGTAAACATTAGTTGTAATGAAAACTTTCATCATATATCCGATTCACCTTGACGTACAATCTCTAGTTGTCCAAGCTTTGAATCGCAAAGTTATTTCAATACCATGTTATAACTGTGCTAACCCTTTGATGTTTAATCTTATAGACTGTCTAGAATTTCAGCTGAGATTTTAGATAGGTCAGTAGGGTTTAGATCAGTAGGGTTTTGGTATCATCAAAAAAGGGGAAATTGTTGGGAAATTTAAGTAAAGTTTTGATTGATTCCAAAACCAACTGACCCCAACCTAGTAGATGTTGCCAGATCCTAATGTTAGTATTTAGACTCGCTGTTTGAGAAATGTTCAGATTTTATCTTTACAGGACTCCAGCTGAAGACGGCAACATGACTTTACTCGGATAGAACTTCAGATGGAAACTCGGATGGAACATCAGATGTGAAGCCAACTGATCGGATGCAAAACATCAGATGTAAGAAAAACAACTGAGCGTTCAAGATACAGAACATCAGATGTAAGAAAGACAACTGAGCATTCAAGCCAACTGTTCAGATGGAACATCAGTTGCAGGACTCAATCTGATAGATCGACAACATGAAGTTCAAGGCAGCTGAGGGTTCAACTGTTCCTCTTCAGACAGAATGTCAGATGAAGGTAGCGATCAGATGGAACATCAGCTGAAGACCACTCGGATGAAGATCGAATGTCTCAACCGACTAACCAATGTTGAAAGACTAAGGTTGAAATTTGAATTTCAAATAGGAAGTCACGTGAAGGTTTGACGTTGTGTCATTACCTCATTTGGCCCAACACAAGATTGTCTCAGATGGAAAGCAGAAGTTCACAGTTGCCAAATCAGGAAAATCTGCGAGATGAGAGACAAGCCATCGCTTTCACAGAACAGAGATCAACGGCTCTTCCAACTGCTAGTTGATTCTCTCCGCCTATAAATAGAGACATTCATTCATTCATCAAGATAGAGAAGACAGACAAGTGCGAGAAAAGACTAAAGAGCGAAAGAACGACGATATACTTCACACAAGCTAAACTTAAAATATTCTCTAAGAACATCAGTTGAGAGTTCATAGAGTGTTAGAATCTGTCTTGGTGTTTTCGATCTTAGTTTGAGTCTTCATTTGTTCAAGCTTAGATCCTAGCTCACTTCTTTGTTAGAGCTAGTAGTTGGAAACGCCACCCTTATACACATCCCCTAAAAAGGTTGTTAGGATCCTGCTCTTCTCGAAATTGAGTAGAAAGGTTGATAAGTACCCGCAAACTTATCTATAAGGTTGATAAGTACCCGCAAACTTATCTGAACGGTTGCAAAGCCCGCGTAAGCTTTGTGGTAGCTGTCCTAAAGAATTTGGACTGAGTTGTGTGGACTCACAACTCCCCGTGGACGTAGGAGTTCTCTCCGAACCACGTTATTCCTTTGTGTTGTGTTTTCAATTCAGTTACTTTTTGCATATCCAACTGACCAACTAACCAGCACTCAAAACTGCATCTTTACATTTTCCACTGACTTGGTTATTGACCGACCTTGCATCCGAGCGTGAGTTGTTTTATACGAGTTATTATTGTTTCCACCACATTCCGCACAACACCACTCTTCCAGCTGAGTTTTCTCACTCAGTTGTGATTCCAGCTGAGTCGTCTTACTCAGTTGTGATAATTTTTCAGAGGGTTATTTTAAAATTCCTAACTGGTGTATTCCCCCCCCCCCAATACACCAGAACTCGTATCGGGACCATCACCTATAATTGATTCTGACATGCTTTTCCAGACCTTCTTGCTTCTTTCCTGTTTTTAGGAAATGTATGATCGGATTCCTCCAATCATCTCTTCTTTCACTCGCCAACACTTCGAGGGTGTGTACCTTCTTTTCCGCCGTTATCATGGTGATGATTCCTTCATTGGGTACGGTAGCAGCGCTGGCTAGTTTAGCTAGTTGATCTGCCCTCGCATTTTGCTCCCGAGGAATTTGATTGATCCGCATGCTTTTGAATCTACTCTTGAGCTCCTTGGCGGTATCTATGTATCGCATCATTTTATCATTTTTAACTTCAAAGATCCCCTCCAACTGCTGAGCTACCAGCTGCGAATCAGATTTTATTAGCACTGCTTGTACTCCCATCTCCCACAATATTTGCATTCCTCTGATGAAAGCTTCGTACTCCGCCTCATTGTAAGACGTCCTGAACTGGAATGATATAGCGAAGCGCAGCTCTTCACCATTAGGTTTGATGATTACAACACCTGCTCCGCATCCACCAATATTTGTTGCTCTGTCTACTTCGGCTATCCATTCCTCTTCCTTTTCATCGGTTCGTGTGGACTCTTGTATGAAGTCTGCCAAGGCCTGTGCCTTTATAGTTGTTCTAGGCTCAAACTCTACCTCATATTCGCCGAGTTCCACTGCCCATTTCACCATTCGTCCCGATAGATCGGGTCTGGCCAAGACTCGGTTGAAGGGCCAATTACTTCTGACGACAACTTTGTGTGACAGGAAATAATATTTGCATCATTACGTTATTTGAGTCATGCGTTTTACTTCATCGACAGCTTATCAGTTCAATTAACTAAAAATGGCTTTATTCATTTTTGGCTTTAGCCATACTAATGCACGTAAATATACCTCAATCTTCTGACGGCGAACATAAGGGCTAATGCCACATTTTCGATCTCAGTGTATCTTTCCTCGGCCCCCTTGTAGCATTCTGCTGACATAATATATTGGATGTTGAGTCTGTCCCTCTTCCCTTATCAAGACAGAACTTACTGCCTGCTTCCCCACAGCGATGTATAAATATAACACCTCTTTTGGACTTGGCTTAGCTAACAAGGGCAACTCTGACAAGTGCTTTTTCAAACTTTCGAAAGCCTGCTGGCATCCAGGAGTCCACTCAAATTTCGTACCTTTCCTTAATATCTGAAAGAAGTGATGGCTTTTGTCTGTCGATCTGGATATGAAACGGCTTAGCGCGGTGACCTTGCCATTCAGGCTTTGAACTTCCTTGATGTTTCTTGGGGGCTGCATTTCCATAACAGCCTGAACTTTTGCTTCATTAACTCTGATTCCTTGTGGGGTGACCACATACCCAGGAACTTTCCCTGAGTTACTCCAAACACGCACTTAGCAGGGTTAAGCCTAAGTCTGCTTGCCCTGGCCACAGCAAACACTTCTTCCAGATCTTTGGCATGAGATATGTGGTGCTATGCACGAGTATGTCATCCACGTACACTTTGGTATGAGAATTCAGCAAATCTGCGAAGATGGTGTCCATCATTCGCTGATAAGTGGCTCCTGCGTTCTTGAGTCCGAAGGGCATTCTGACGAAACCAAATGTGCCAATGGAAGTTATGAAGCTTACATTTACTATGTCTTTTTGATCCATTTGTATCTGGTAGTAACCTTGGTAGGCATCCATCATAGATAGCATCTCTACTCCAACAGTAGCATCCACTAATTGGTCAATTCTGGATAGTGGATAGTGATCTTTAGGGCAGACTTTATTCAGATCTCGAAAATCGTTGCACATTCGCCATTTTCCCCTGGGTTTTTTTGATCATTACCGCATTACACAGCCAGCCCGGGAATCTTATCTTGATTATATACCCTGTCTGCAAGAGTTTCTGCACCTGCTCTCTTATAGCTCTGTCCTTCTCTTCGTCAAACTGTCGCAATTTCTGCCTTACCGGTCTGACTTTAGGATTTATGTTCAACTTATGCGTGGCTATATGAGGGTGGATCCCTGGCATTTTGTCTGCATCAAAGGCAAACACGTCTGCATTTCGTCGCAGACAAGCTATGATCCTTTCTTGCTCTTCTGGCTTCATTTTTGCGCCTACTCGGGTTGTAAACCCTACACGATCTTCAAACAATTCTATGGTCATAGTCTCTTCTGCAGGCCTCGTGGTTGGCTTTGGCTCCTCATCCATCTCAATATCCTTTAGTTCTCCTTCTTCTAGCTTAACAGTCGGTTTGACACTAGGGGCTGCGGTGTATTCAAATGACACTCGGGGCTTGATTTTTTCCTCTTCTTTATCTTTCCGAGTTTTTTTCCCTTTCTGATTTTTAGCCCGTTTTAGTTCACTGACATAGCAAGATCACTACTTTATTTGATCTCCCCTGATCTTTGCAACTAGTCTCCCTATTGGGAATTTTACTTTCATATGATAGGTCGAAGCCACTGCTTGAAAGGCGTAGAGTGATGGTCTGCCTAGTATTATATTGTAGAAGCTGGGTGCGTCCACCACTAAGAACTGCACCATCCTTATCTTCTTCATCTCTCCATCCGCCAGAACAACCGGTAGTCGAATCATTCCAATTGGTGCTACCACACCTCCTGAAAATCCGGCCAGCATGGCCGGGAAGGGGATTAACTCCTCGTTTATATCTATTAGCTTGAAACATCCCAGAAAAATAATATCAGCAGAACTCTCAGTATCGATTAGGATTCTGGCTACATCATGCCCTGCCACCTCTACTGTAATCACTAGGGTGTCATCTTGAGGAGTGATTAATCCTTTCAAATCTCGATCGCTGAAACTTAATTCGGGCGAACTCGATCTAGAATGAACGGTATCAACATTCCAGACATTAGCAGGTCTGATGGCCCTTTGAGCTGTCTTCTGCGCTCGACCAGAGGTTTCGCTGATCAGGCCTCCCACTATCATCATTATGGATTTCTGTTTCTTTGGATATTTCCCTTTATCTTCTTCTGGCCGAGGTCCCTCGAGTGCTAATTGAGGGGTTTCCGGTTCTGGGATATCATTATCCTCTCTCCTCCGTTCCTGGGGGTAACCCCTTCTGTCCTGCTTTTTCCAGGGAGTTTCTCTGCCTCCCCTTCCCTGCCTGATGTAATTCTGGAAGTTCCCTGCCTTTATGACCCTTTCAATGGCGTTCTTAAGATGTCCACATTCATCGGTATCGTGATCATAATCTTTGTGAAAGCGATTGTACAAGTCGGATGGGGGATTTTGTGGACCATTTTCCACTGAGAAAGGCGGGTTGAAGAGCTTTGGAGCTATGTTCAGAATTTCTGACGGCGATACTGTCAGTTCTGTATAGGGTTGAGGTCCTCGGTCCCAAGCCTTCCCAGGGTAGCTACATCTGGGCAGTGGAGCTAATGGTTCCCTATAAGATCTGGGTCTTTTTTCCATATGGGATGACCTTCTGTTGTCTGATGGTCTCCTATCTGAATCACTTCTGCGCGCGGGATCTGCGTCCCTTTCTTTGTAGGCTGTTTCTTCGCCTTGGGGTCTATTTTTTATTGTATCCTCTGCGCACTTTGAATTCCATGTTTCCTCGCCAATAATCCTCATATACATCCATTCCATGACCTTGTCGTACCCTTGCTTCCTCCGTTCTCCCCAGACATGAAAAATATCTTTATCCCTCAGCCCTTTGATCAGGGCATGCACCTTGACATCATCTGTTGCACTGGGTACTTGTAATGCAGCCGCATTATACCTGGCTACATAACTCCGGAGACTTTCTTTTTCCTCTTGCCTAAAATTCATCAAAGTCATTATAGAATAGCTTTGTCGTCGAGCACTGACGAATTGATTTTCAAGCTGGGATGCGAAGTCGTCATAAGTTTCTATGCTCCCTGTCCTCAACTGATTAAACCATCTCTGGGCCAGACCTTTAAGAGTAGATAACAAAACTCGGCATTTATCCCATCAGAGTAACCTTGCAGCATTGCGATATTCTCGAATCTGTCAAGGTGATCTTGAGGGTCAGTTGTTCCATCATATGTCAGATCTCCTAGGAATCTAAAATTTGGTGGCAGTGCTTCGATCATAATATCATCACTAAAGGGTGGCGCCCTGCCCCTGCGCGGCCCAGCCGGTCGGCCTTTCTATTTCTCCTTCATGGCTGCCAGATCTCGAGCCATTTTATGTTGCCATTCCTTGTCACGAATGGTTGTATACTCGTCTCCAATCTTATGTTCCTGCCATCTCCTACGCCCTTCTCGTTCGTGATCTTCATCATAAAAGAATTCCTATTTGTCTTCAGAATTCTGTTCCTCTTGTTCTACCTCCGGGCCCTTTGCCGCGGGCTTATTGTTAAGACTTTGCTGTTGATTAACGATGTATTGAGCTACAGCCTCTTTGGCAGCCTTTTGCATCATCTCATGGACTTCTTTTGGTGACAATAACAGTTTTCCTTCGCCAGCGAGGGTCATTTTTTCTTTCCCCTTAGACTTAGTAGGTGTGTCACCTTCGACTTGAGCGCTGTCAGCGCTTGCTTCCTCACCGTCTCGAGGGTCAGGCCCTTCTCCTATGTCGGTCATATTTTCCTGTTTCAAGAGCACGGTATCTTGATTAGAGTATATTCTTCAGTAGTTCAAATAAACTGAAATAACATTATTCCTTTGAGGAGTACTTTCAATGTAATGTTTTCTAAAATTTTTAATTTCACTGATTACTTCGTGTCGATATTTTCAGTTATCAAGGTTTCATGTCTTTCCTGCAGGTCTCCCCGACCTGCGGTAATTTTCGATTTCAAACTAACAGATATACTTGACTCCCCCGCTGCTCATCAAGTTAGCAGGGGTTCATGACTTTCTTCGACACCTTATGTCGGCGGACGTGCGTGACTTTTCTGCAGCTCTTTAGGCCGGTAGGGATTCACGGTTTTCATCAGCACTTCAGGCTGGCAGACATGCGTGACTTTCCCGCCGCTCTTCAGGTTGGCAGGGGTTCACGGCTTTCATCAGCGCTTTAGGCTGGCAGACATGCATGACTTTCCTGCAGCTCTTTGGACCGGCAGGGATTCACGGTTTTCATCAGCGCTTCAGGCTGGCAGACGTGCGTGACTTTCCCGTCGCTCTTCAGGTTGGTAGGGGTTCACGTCTTCCATCAGCGCTTTAGACTGGCAGACAAGCGTGACTTTCCTGCAGCTCTTTAGGCTGGCAGGGGTTCACGGCTTTCATCAGCGCTTTAGGCTGGCAGACATGCGTGACTTTCCTGCAGCTCTTTAGGCTGGCAGGGGTTCATGGCTTCCATCAGCGCTTTAGGCCGGCAAACATGCGTGACTTTCCTGCAGCTCTTTAGGCTGGCAGGGGTTCACGGCTTCCATCAGCGCTTTAGGCTGGCTTTCGTGTTTTATACTTTGATTAACATATTCACTTTTAGTTCACAAATTTCAAGTCATCATTCAGCAGATCTAAAGAATACGTTCAATTTTATTTTCTTTTTATGTGTTCTTTACAACCAACCGGCATTTCATATGTAGAATATAAGAGGTTTGAGCGTAGCTCCTTATGGCGAAATCTGATATGAACGACACAATATCTTAGTGAGAGGTTAACTACATATGTCAGCAATCCATTCTTTAAACACTCACTCCGGAGGTTCATCCAGTCAGATCTTCTTTAAAACAAATGCAGAATTACCATAAATGAAATTACGTAACATTTAAACAAAACTCAGACCCGTTCCGCTTTTCGCTCTTTAATTAGATCAGGGTGTTTACAGAATTACCCAGGAAGGGCAAAGTTACAATCCCCTCAGTTCTTCACGAGAATTGCGAATCAGAGTAAGAATAAAAGTATCAAAAAAGGAAACAAGCAGTTAAAGCAAAACTGATAGAAAAATCAACGCCCCAACTCAAGTTTCCCACAGACGGTGCCAGTTGGTAGAGCTGGGTAAATACTCTACTAACAAAGGTATATATAGCTAAAATTATACTAAAGGAAAATGAGAATTTGAGGTCTACTCTCGGAATCTACCTTCAACTCCTTCTCTTCAAGTCTCTAAACTGCTAATACCCTGCAAAACAACGTCAAACACCGGGGAGGCTTCCCGGAGAAGATCCTCCGACGCTCAAGTCAGTAAAAAACCCCTAGGAAAAGGAAAACTCTCTCGGAAATATCTGTAAAAAGCAAGAATAGAAAACTTGGGAAAAACTCTACCTTCAGCTCGGTGATACCTCTCTTTTATACTCAATACTGTACGGAAGGGTAAAATGGGGAGATCCTGGGCCAACCCATGCGTTTTGACCTAGGCTGGGCCTCTCCAGCGTACATGCGGTTTGGGTCTATGGGCCTTGGTGAGCAAGCCTAGCAGAAATTGATAATTATTGGGCTATGTTGATATATCCCATATCATGCATCATTTATAACCGTTTTCATTGCTTGTTGTAATTCTTTCATTTGCATTACTTTTTTTCCGAAATAGTGGAGTGTGGAGTTTGATGAATATTGGAAGGGATGGTGATCTTATGCATCATTTACAACTGTTTTGCTTGCTTGCTGTAATTCATTCGTTTGCATTATTTTTTCTTAAATAAGTGGAGGGTTGAATTTGATGAATATTGGAAGGCATGGTGATCTTATGCATCGGTTTCAACCGTTCTGCTTTCTTGTTGTAATTCTTTTGTTTGAATAAAAAAAAATCATAAATAAGTTGAGTGTGGAATTTGATGAATATTGGAAGAAATAGCGATGTTTGTCTTCTGCATTGAAGAAAGAATTGTGTGGTATTGTTTCTACAATTGAGAAAGGAGTTGGTGACAGCTAGCTTGTAAAAATATGGTCTGCCATAAAGTTGGAGTAAAACCAAGTCTTGCAGATTCAGATTGTTTAGAAGAAATTAGACTTTTTGAAGAAATGCATCAATCAGAGTAATGATGTCCATATTCTGTCTACTGAGTACTGAATACTGATAATGTTGTTCTATTGTTTTACCATGATTGGTATTCATACCATAAAGTTGAACAATTAGGTAAGACTGGATCGTATATAGATCAATTTTTTATGCTTTGCGTTTTAGTTAACTCTATTTTATTCAATATGGCTATGGGACATACTATTGTGGGCTATTGATGCTATTGATAGTATGTAACTAACATATTTTTATCCTTTTCTACAAACCATTATGTTTATTAGGTACTTAGATAGGTGAACTCCTGTGTATATGATGTTATTCTGTAAAAGCCATGTGCCTCAGTGTACCTCATTTTCCCTCACACAAAGCAGCAATTTTAACTTTTGACCGGTTTTGGACGACATCATGTACTTTTGTCGTTTTCTTTAGTGCATTATATGAAGAATTTATTGAAGATTTATCTATCATTGTATGAATCTCCTTCTCAGTTTCACGTGTTTAAGTGATGCGGAGATATGTTGGCATTTGAGTTTCGGTTTCAATTCATATTTAATCTGTGTTTCTGGTTCATTTTGTATTGTTAGATTAATTGTTTGTGCTTAGAATTAACATTATCTCTTTTATTTATTTTGGATATTTTAGCCATCTTGTGGCATGATGCAGGTTGCACATCTCCCTCCGTTACAAAAAAAAAAAAAAAAAAAGCATCACCTCTCATCTCGTGATGTCCTTTCTGATCTTATTTTTGGCTTCATTATCAATTCAATTTATCGAATGACATTTAGTTTGTGCTATTTATTTTATGATTTTACCTTAGGAGTGTACTTGTCCTGATTGAAATTGAAACAGTTACTGTTGGGGTTTTTATTGTACAAAAACATAGGACTGAGGCTTATTTATTCTAGGTTGGGTAAAGAGAGAATTATCAATGCCTTCTTCCCTCTTTTCCCAAGTCGTTTTCTATTCTGCTCATCGTTTTGCTTTGGTTAATCGTAGGAAGAGTCACAATAGGCAGGGGCAAGATAACGGGTCGAGATATTGGATGAAAGACAAGGTGATTAGGGCCAGAACATACTTAACTTTCACACCAGCAAATAGCACTTCTCATTTTTCAAAAGAGTTGAAGCTTCGGAACAGAGAAGATGGAACATTTTTAAGTGCTCGACATAATAGGAAAATAAGCAAGGTGTTGTAGTATTCATTTATTGAAGCTCCACTGCTTGATTGTTCGACATCTGATTCTGTTTGTGCCAACAAAGAATATGAGGATTGTGCAAGATGGAAACGGAGAATCCAAAAAAGTAAAAAGCAGTTGGAGCATTCTATTATTATAGCCAACAAACAACCTTCAAGGCCAAAAACTGTGATAAACTTGATCATTGCTTCTGGAATTGTGAATGAGTGAATAAACGTGTGTCATGTCATGTATTACATTAGGGGGGAGAGAGAGAGAGAGGCTGGCAATGTATTTGTTTCTACCACCAAGTAACAAGCTCAACTCAAGTGTTCAATTCTCTAGCCCTTTTCCCCTTCCAATACCATCAGAATGTCAAAAATGACCAAGCAACGAGGCAATCAAGGAGCTATTCTCTGTGGATCACGAGGGAAAAGTGATGTTTTACGAATGTTGTTAAGCGCACAGAAAAGCATCACCACACGCTCCAATCCCACTCCAAATCCACCATGAGTTGGCGTCCCATACCTAAGACCAAGCAATACAAAAAAACAAATATGTTAAGCTTGAGTGAAAATGTAACCTGCATAATTTCAATATACAGAAGAAATTACTGAAAACGAAGTGAATAAACAACTCTTATTGATAAGGATCAGATAGACACTAATCATAATAGTAGCAAGTGGTAACTAGTGTGGCAAATAACTCAATATATAACTATAATCAAAAGATCGAGAGGTGCACACAATACGAGTAATTGAAATGTTTACAGTGGTTCCTAGTTTGCAAGAGTGGCAAATAACTCAATATTTACCTATAATCAAAAGATCGAGTGGTGCACACAATAAGAGTAATTGAAATGTATACAGTGGTTACTAGTTTTGCGAGGAGAAAATATTATGAGACAAGGAAACAAATTAAGATGTTGCATAACAAGCATGGAAGCTGATTTCATGAGAAATATTGAATTTTTCAAACTGTGTAAAGAAACATCGATCTATCTGTAGAGAAAAATCAGGAAATGTGGAATTCCAATGCTGGTCAGAAGAGATGGAAAATGATGGGTAGCAAATGCTCATTCTGCATCCAACACTTGAGGAATCATCGATAATATTTCAATTTCTATGGACCAATTCAGCATAATTAGAACCCCAAACAAACTTTCTTCTTCTTAAGAACATATGACAGTCTGCTTTAAATCAAAATTACATATCTAGATCAGTCTCAATACAATTATATTAGATAAGCGAGGTTTTTGTGCAGAGAATTTGGCTTTCACAAACTCATGTAAGCAATAAAACAAGTCAGTTAATTGAACTATTCATGAATATATGAAAAGTTAAATCAGATCAGAAAATAGATGGGAGCTCCCGAAGTGAACCTGAAGGAATCAATGTATGTGGATATAGTATTGACATCAATCCCGCATGCTTGTGCACGCTCTGCCAAAAACTCAGGAACATGAATACGCTGAGCTCCTGATATGATTTCCTCACCTAGCAATAAAAACCAAGAAAAAGATTCAGGTAACAGATCCAATACACCAACGAAAGCTTCTAAAATCTACTACGAATCATAAACATTTTATAGAGAAATTTGAGTGTATCTATTTGCCTCATCTATTACATATACTGTAAGCAGCTTAAAAAAATACACAAAATTCCATAAAATTTTCAGTCAAGTATGACAAAGTAAAATTAGAAATGTTATGGGGTGAACATTGTCCACACTCACCTCGAATGAAGACATCAAACGAATTGCTATACTTTGGATTATCATAGCATGGCATTGTATAGAATGGTCGAACTGCCAGAGGATAGCGGTGAAGTATGTAGAACTCTGTACCATACCTAGAATTAAAAATGTCAATAATATGCAAGTAACATGTGAGGAAAATCACTGAAGTATAATAATAACAATCAGCTTACTTCTCTAGGACAAGCTGGCCAAGCTTTCTCTCTGTTTCTGTATTGAGATCTCCAAAAGGATCAACTTCTATGCCAGCTTCCTGCCAAGGGAAAAGTCGTTTTTTTTTGTGTGCGAACATGATATTATTATCCATACTACATATTTCTGACTATTCTTTGTAACAATGCTCCTAATTACAATTGAGTTAATTATTATGCATATTTATTGCGCTCATAAATACCAAGCTATTTTTTTTTTAGTTTAGTTTCTCATTTCATGTTTTGCTGGACTGTGAAAAGGCTTTGCAAGTACTACACAAGCAATTCAACTTGTATGCTTGACTTGTTTCAGCTCATCCGTTGCACGATTGAAGTAAAGAAGACAATCCCACTTAAAAGTAAAGCAGACAATTCGACTTGTCTAAAAGTTTTTTAAGTGTCAATCAGGATCACCTAATGTATATTACTACAGATTTATGTTAGCGTGGCTCAAATTTAAAAATACGGGTGAACTTGATAGGTAAGGGTATAAGAAATATAGTTTTAAGTTCATTTGACATCTTACCTTTAGCATTTGAACCCCCTCTTCAAATGTAAGTCGTAAGGTCTTCCGTAGGTACTGAAAATTCAAATATAACAATGAGCATTCACAAAAAAATGAGTATAGACACTAAATAAAACAAGATCAATTGGACAAAGAGCCGACCTTAAGCTTTTCAAACGGGTATTGCTTATTGATAGCTTCAAGCTCCTTAGCACATCTCTCATTCAATTTGTCAAATACTTCGACAAATAAGCGATCGACAATGTCCATCACCTGCATGAATAAGTGTAGGCTAGTGATCAATAGAAACTGACCTAGAGCTAGAAGCAGCAGAAGCATTCACATCTAATACATACCTCTGAATAGTGCTCCTTAATCCTCATTTCTACATCAAGACCAATAAACTCACACAGATGTCGGTGAGTAAAAGAATCCTCCGCTCTGTATACTGCACCGATCTCAAACACACGGCTAAAACCACCACAAATGGACATCTGTTTATGAAGCTGAGGTGACTGTGCCAAACAAGCAGGTGTTCCTTTGTAATCCAACCTAAAGACAGCTGCACCACCTTCACTAGAACCCGCAATCAATTTTGGTGTGTGGATCCCACGGAAACCTTCGGATGACAAAAATTGCCTAAATATCTGTACCAGAAAGTAATAGCAATAAGCATCCCAGCTGAAGATTTCATTATTATTCTGTCAGCAAATTAAACAAACATGTGACTGGTGTAAATCAAGACTGAAAACATGAGCAGCACAACTTAGAGAAAATTTAATCACCCACGAACATAATGGTATTTCCAGACAGAAATTTCAAACCAACGCTACATAAAATTTTCTCACAATATGCCACCAAAAAGAAGATGAACAAGAAACCTATTAATTTAGCATAGACTTCACCAAACGAAAACATGCCAATATTATCTGAAAGACTGCATAAGGAATGGCAGGATGATGCTTGTTTGTTTCAATGAAGGCGTATGCAAAAAGATTCCACAGAAATGGGAAACACCTACGAAATAAAAACAAGTCACACTTACGTTCTCAACTTGATACTGGACTTCAAATATTCCTTGATTAGCAGGAGTGCGTAAGTCAAGGACTCTGTAATTCAAGCGAGTATCCTGATTCACACGAACAAGTTGCTCGCCCGCCTGCATTCAGAATGCAATTTTGGCACAAATTTTCCAATAATAAAAATGACCAGTATGTCGTTATGCATAGCGTGTCCAAATAAATTCTTTTAAACGTAGCTCAATACCTGCATAGCCTTCTCAATTTCAGCCTCGCTTCTTGATGCGTCTTCAATATTGATAGGCAGTATAGGAATAGCCTTGTTAACACAATAAAGTTTCCTCACTTGAATTTCCACCTATAGAATTAAAAATAAATTCAATTAATCATCTATCATGTCAATAACTAATAACTTAACCATATTCCTAAAAGTATAAATAACTCTCAACTAATCAAGAAAAAGCATCTACACACAGATAATCTGGGTGTGATACTTTTCCTAATATTTAATTATTATCGAACTTAACAATTAAAAAGATTTTGCCTAAACAACTGCATCTTCAGCTCATACTTCAAATCATCAAAGATAACATAAATCAATTGAAAAATACAACACAACACCATTCTCTAACAAATACTCCCAACACCTGATTTGAAGAACTATTCACACACTAGCAAATAGACACATAAAAACAGTGGCTCAATCTTCAACTGGAGAGGCATAATCTTACAAAGAGAAGAAACTCCATGGAATAACATTATATCCGATCAACAAGACTAAAAATTATGCCACATATCATTGTTACAGGACAAACCAAAAAATACTACACCAAACTATGTAAAAAAATCCAACAATACAGAAATAAGGGGCACCCATAAAACCAACAGAGTAATGTGCCAAGCAATGCAGAAGATACAGAGAAGAACACAAGCCCTCCAGTTCCTTTTCATGCCATGTGGGCTTTTACCCTATCCATCATTCAAGATAACATGTTTATCCAATAAAATCGCAATAAAAATATAGAACAGCGAGATGACTCACCCTACATGATGAACATTGTCAATGAGACTGCCAGAAACAATAGATCATTCTCTACAACTAACAAAAGGAATTTGCTAAATTTAAGTGTCGGTGGTTCAGCTTGCTCCTGGAAATTGCTAAGTTGGCTCTTTCAATGTCGTGGTTAGGGAAAAACATACAAGAGCTAGTCAATATTATCCTATCCCCTATGATTCAACTAGGGGGAATAATCATCTAGAAAATAATCATATTCTACAAGCAGTAGTAACCATGTTTCAAGTTTAACTGCAACAAAATAACAAAGCTCGGCAAATTTTGCATCTGAACTACCCCTCCAGGGGTAAGTGCACTCACATGCAGGTCACAGAGTCAAGTTATTCCATATATCTGGACTTTAATTTCCTCACTTGAATTATCCTATCAGGAAATTCTTCACTTGAATTTCCACATAAAGAATTAAAAAAATCAATTAAACATCCAACTTGTCAATAAAATAGCAACTTAATCATATTCCTAAAATTATAATCAATTCTCAACTAATCACACATAACCTGAGTATGAGAATTTTACTTTTATTTAATTTTAATTATTATCGAACTTAACAGCTAGCAAGAAGTTGCCTAAACATCTAAAATCACCAATACAGATAAGCTGCTTCATCAAATCAAAAAGACCATCACCGTAGTCAGTTACTGCCCTAACCAAAAATAAGTTGCAGGGTGAATTACATTACAACGGCAGACACATGTATTCCAATAAAATTTGCAAGAACACACACACACACGCTATACAATACCTGCTGAGAGGCGCCAGTGATCGGTTGGGACGGCACAGACACAATTCCTTCGATATCAACGATGCTCTCCTTGCTCAAACAGTTAGCGAACTTCACCATCTGAGGGCTCACTAAATCTTGGGCCACTGTCAATACGCACTGCACGGTGAAGCACTCCTCCCTCACAACCAAGAAGGCCATCTTCTTCCCCACGGCGCGAATCGCCTGAGCATGGCCTTGTATAAGCACTGTCTTGTCCTTGAGATCGTCGGTCAAATATTTGACCTCCGTCCATTTTCTCCCAGTAACCTCCTTGGATTGTAGGTCGATGAGCGGGATTTCGCCATAATTGGCCGCCAGTGGGTCGTCTCCTTCGACGGTGACGGCAGAGAGCGCGGCTGCAGCAGATGCGGCGGCGGCTTCTTGGCGCTTGCGCTGCCGCTCGAGCTTCGCAAGCTCTTTCTTGGAGAGCTTCTTCTCGCCGGACTCCTCCGCGGTAAGGTTCTCGGAGGGTTCAGACGACATCCTTAGAGAGAGAAAGTGAATGTGCGTGGGGTTTGTGAAAATGGAAATGATGGATGATTTCAGTCTGCAGTTTTAGGAATGAAATCAACTATAGCTTCCTATTAATTTGTTTAAATTCTTTGTTGGGCTACGCTTTAGGGTTTTTACTGGGATTCAACTCAAATTTGTTGGGCTTGGATTGGACTAATAGTCATACTCTATCCCTTATCATTTCATTAAACCTATTTCATTAAGTTTATGTTTTAAAATAGAAATGCACTATGTAATAATACTTTCCTATAATTCATAATTATCATACATACCACTAGAAAATTATAATTTCTCTTCTCTCTCTTATTTGATATAATAGAAAATACTCCAAAAAGATTATTTTATCTTTTCAACTTTATTATAAACAACTCATTTTCTTAACATGCGTGTCCAGCTAAATAGGGTTAATGAAATGATACTGAGGGAGTAGTACTCACGAAACAATTTTGTAATCCAACAGGGTGTAAGGCATGTGCCCCGGTGAATGATGTGTCATACCGTCACATGAATAAAATGACTTTTTTTTTGGTAAAATAGATTTTATTTCATCAAGCTGAAGACTTACAAATCACCACAAAGAGAAACCTTACCTCAACAACTAAATGCAAACAGAAACAACCAAGCCAAATCAAAATCTATCTAGACCTACCATAAATTTAGCTAGTTTCTTATCTTTGTTGCAGCACACAGCTACGTGCCATTGGCACTGTTTCAGTACCTCTCATACCTCCTTCTTCTTGCCTTGAAACCACCTCTCGTTTCTCTCTTTCCATATAAAGTAAACAATAATGGTCAAGAGATTTTTTTTCACCTTTTGAACCCTTGACTTGGTAGCGCACTCACTAAGGATATAATGCATGTCATTACAAGTCATCTTACTCCATTCGTTTAGCTTCTTGCACACTTGCTTGGAATAGCCGCACTCAAAAAATAGATGAGTTGAGCTTTCCTCTTCCATTTCACAGAGACTACAGGTGGACTCACAATCAATTCCCAATCCATGCAGACGATCACACGTTGCCAATCTGTTGAGTATGGCCAGCCACATAATGAAGATGCATTTTGGAGGGGCTGTGTTATTACATAATATCCTTCTCCATGGAACTTTCTGTGCTTCTCCACACATTCTTTGATATATTTTTATGATGGAGTAATTCTGCATTTGATAGACATTTTCTCCATTTTCCTGCTGCTCCAAATACTTTCTAACCTCTATAATTTTCCTGATAACCCATGCTGCTGTAGCAGGGATCCTCATAGATATAATGCCCTTTGATGTAGAATCCGTGAACCCACTGCACCCACAACGTATCTTGCTTCCTAGCCAGATTCCATAGAAGCTTGCCAATTGCAGCTTTGTTCCATAACTTCACTTGTACCAAATTCCAACCTTCTGCACATTTGGGTTGGAAAAGGTAGTCCCAAGCTACTAGAGCTCTTCTAGTAACAGCAGATGTTCCAGACCAGAGGAAAGAACGACATGTTGTTTGTATGAGATTGAGTACCTTATGTGGAATTAAGAATATCTGGCACCAATATGTTTGGATGCTGAATAAAACTGCCTTGATCAATTAAATCATTTCGGCATAAGACAATAACTTGGCAGTCCAACAATCCACCCTTACTAAAATTTTCCTGATTAGAGGCTCACATTGCATAACAATCAATTTCTTTGAAGATAGGGGCACTCTTAAGTATCTGAAAGGTAATTCCCCTCTTACCATTGCAAATTCTTTCAAGATTTCTTCCTGCAAATGAATAAAATGAAATTGCTTGCAGCTATTGAGGCAAAATGAATATAACTATTTTCTCCTTTTGTCTACAATAAGTGTGATACTATTTTCTTTTTGGTTGTCCACCATAAGTCTAATTCTTCCATAAATGCATAAATGGATATAACTCCACTTAAAATGTTACTTCATTTTACTCTTTATTCTATTTATTTGTGTTCTTCAGTTAAAGGTGAAAGAGTACTAACACATTCTCCACTAATCATACTTATATCATTCACACTCTCTTTCTTAAAACTCGTATTACTATCTTCGTACCATTCTAAGGGCATGTTTGGTATTCATATACCAGTATATCAGATATCAGGTATGGGTATGAGTATCAGATAATGAGTATGTGTATCAAATTGATATTTAATATTCGTGTTGAAATGTTTAAAATATCGATTGATATCAAGTGGGAAGGAAGTGGAGATATGAGTCATATCTATACTTATATAAAAAGAGTCTTGTTTTACAAAATTTAAATTGCCTAAAATATACTTACTATAAAGCAAAATTAAGGGCAATAGCGTAATACAATAATGTTAATATTGTAATATATTATTAGTTACAAGAAATACAAATTTACCTTAATTATAGTTTATTTTTTAACCTTATATATGGAATGTATTGGTTTAGTGAAAATCAAAATTACCTTATTAATATTTAAATGATATATCTATTTTGCAATTTTCCTTATTGATATTTTATCAATATGGTTATAAGTTCATATGCGAATTTTTTCACGTATATTGTGCTTTTTATCTATTTTTTCAACTCAAAGTTGTCTTCTCTTCCAAGAGATTCCTCTTAAAATTCTTAAATATTTTTTAAATTCAACCATGTTCAACTAATTTAATCTTTTTTAGGAAATTTTTATCCTTCCCGCCCCTACTTTTTAAATAAAATATAGAATTTATTAAGAATTAAGTAGCCTAAATTTAGTATTTAATTAATTAATTTTCATATACTCTTGAATTCTTATTGTTGATAATAATTTCAGATGTATGTTAGATCTTGATTTTAAAGAAATGGGTATAATCAAGTCGATTAAAATAACTCATATATTATCTCAGCTAATTTACAATGGTTCGATTAAAATTAATACTTTGAGCTAAATAGTATCTATGATGCACAAACACAAACTTAGTAAAAATATTAAAAGTGTATCAAAATTTTGAAGATTGTACACTTTTAAAAGAATAAAATAAATAGTACGTATAGTTTCCAAGTTGACATTTTTGCTTAAAATAATTAGTATATTTTCCAATTTTAGATATTTATCTTTTAGATAAAAAAATCCTATTGAAATAGAATAAAGATATTTGGACAACAGTTGTCCGGACAACGGTATAATATTTCCAATTAAATAGTCTTTTGATTATTTTAATAATTAATATAAATAGTGTTTTGTCTATAATACCCTTTACCAACTAATTATATATTAATCTTTAAATTTAATTAATATTTCAAATTTTCAAAAATTTGTGCATTATATTAGTTTATTTTAATTAATATTAAAAATTAGCATATAATTAAGTGGAAAAGGATGTTATAGACAAAACATTAATTATATTAATTATTGGAAAAAATTGAAAGAGTATTTAATTACGAATATGTCACTGTTGTCCGGACAACTGTTGTCCAAATATCAATACTCCTTGAAATTAAACTATTGATATTTTAATTCCGTTTTTAACTTTTCAAGAGACTACACAAAAATTATATTCACTATTTTTATATAATGAAAATTTATTAGCACTTTTATAATGACACTAAAAGAATAATTGATTTAAAATGTAAATAATACTTTTAGTATATTTGAGCATACATACAACATTATCACTTACAGTACTTTTGTAATTTGTGAAAGGTCAATAATATAAGAAATAACGAGAGTGCTCTTTACAATAAAATATTTTTATTGTTCTTTATTTTTTTTTTCATTAGTGATCGAATATTAAATTTTGAGAAATTGCAAAAAAAATATTAAAAAGTAAACTAAATATAGATTAACTCGTTAATATTTATTTAGTCGATTCATTTTTTAAACGTGAGAGTGCACGTTACTTATACTAGTACTAGCAAAAATTGGTATATGAAAATATTAGCAATCTAACATATTAAGTATATTAATTTGATACTCATATACTGATATATCAAACACAAAATATAAATATGGATCATATTAATATTCATACCTGAAATACGATACCAAACGACCCCTGATTGTTGGGGGATATTTAATTTGGGGTTTTGAAGATAATTGGGCTTTCTAATTATCAACTCTATGCGGCCAGGATTGTGAAGGGTCCAAAATCCATGAAACGAATGGGCTTATAGTAATAAACTTTTGTTAGTAGTTCAAGTTGTGAGCCATTTAGTTCTTTGTAATAGCACTGTAGTAATTGTTTTATGCTGCTCTTTTGACTCACTCATATTATTATTATTTCTTTATTTATGTATTTTACTCATATTATTATTTTTTAAATAAGAAAAAAATTAATCTTTCAAAATTCTTTAAAGATCTTTTACTTTTATTCTTAATGTCTGTACCGAACAGTAATATGATAATTTGAATGGGTCGAGGAAGTACTTTTCTTCTTAAAAAGCATACACATCAAAGGACACGTCATAATATCAAACCTATCCCTTTCAAAAAAAAAAATCAAACCTATCCCCAAAAAAAAAATATCAAACCTATCTGTATTAGTAGCAACAGAGCAGATCAGATTTTCTATTACATCCAGTGTTGCATCTCCTATTGCATTAATAAGAGAACGATACGTGGCGTGATTATGGGTTTAAAATTTAGGGAATATATTTTTCTTATATATACCCAAAATCTTGAACCCTTAGTCATGTCACATGTTGTTCCCTTATTAATGCAGCAGGAGATGCAACATGGAAAAGCAATAGAGGATCTCATTTGGCAACCGAGTAAAAACATGCTCGTAGTTTGTCCAAAAAAGATCTAAATTTCATTACTTGGTGCTCTTGAACAACCAAAATCACAACAAACAAACAGAAAAAAGTTGGTGAATGCATTGAGTGTGACTGTGAAGACAACTTCTTTCACGTTTAATCACTCCAAACACAAATAAATTTTCATAGAGAGGAGAATAAAACAACCAATCCAAACACAATATTAACCCCATCAGCTTCACTTCACCATTCAATGCTCTGCTTAAGCAGCTCACAACCAAAATTGAAAAAAAATAAAAATAAATAAATATGAAAAACAGCTGGTTTCTTCCGGCATTATTCCTCTCTCTCATCACCACAAACGCCGCACAATTTCTCGGTGGCGGCGGAGGAGTCGGGATTGGCGGTACCACCACCCCACCGCCCGCCTCAAACATCAACCGCGCCGCGTACATTGCTCTGCAGGCATGGAAATCCGCCATTACAGACGACCCCTTGGGAATCACGAGGTCGTGGGTCGGCTTCGACGTCTGCTCCTACAAAGGCATCTTCTGCTTCGAAACCAGAGATTTCATGGGGAATTCTCTCTCTAAAACCGTCGCCTCCATCGATCTCAACCACGCTAACCTGCAAGGCACCCTAGTCAAAGAGCTCGCGCTCCTCACCGATCTCTCCGTCCTCCACCTCAACAGCAACCGCTTCAGCGGCGCCGTGCCGCCGTCGTTCCGAACACTCACGTCGCTGGCCGAATTAGACCTGAGCAACAACAATTTCGCCGGCCCCTTTCCGACCCCGGTCCTCTACATCCCCAATCTCGTCTACTTAGATCTCCGCTACAACTCCTTCTGCGGCGCCATTCCTCAAGCCCTCTTCTACAAGAAGCTCGACGCCATCTTCCTCAACAACAACCTCTTCGACGGCGAAATCCCGGCGAATCTCGGCAGCTCGCCGGCGTCCGCGATTAACCTCGCCAACAACAAATTCACCGGCGCGATTCCGTTCAGCCTCGGTTACACCGGCATCGCGGAGATTCTGTTCCTCAACAACAAGCTCACCGGCTGCATCCCCGAAGGGATCGGGATGTGGACGGATTTGCAGGTTTTGGACGTGAGCTCGAATTCATTGATGGGGCATTTGCCGAATTCGTTGTCGTGCCTGAGCGGCCTCGAAGTTCTGAACCTCGCGCACAACGAGCTCTCCGGCGAGCTGCCGGATTTGGTCTGCGAGCTGCGGAATTTGTTGAATCTGACGGTGGCGGCGAATTTCTTCTCGGGATTCAGCTCAGATTGCAATAGATTGTCGTTCAGGAATTGCTGGTTTGATTTCTCGTTGAATTGCATTCCGGGGAAGCAGATGCAGCGGCCGCAGCCGGACTGCTCGGCGGTTCCCGGCGGCGGCCTCAGTTGCCTGAGAATTCCGTCGCTCAAGCCCCTCGTGTGTGGGGCGTTTTTGCAGTCCAAAATTGATGCAAATTCGATTCCTTAACACATGAAGTATATTATTATTACTAATTATTATTATCCAAATGCAATTTATCGAAGTAGTATTATATTAGTAAGATAAATTCGAGTAAATAAATGGGTAGTCACGTGTTTGGATATTGGATACATAGATATAGTAATGTTTAGTCACGTGTATTTTTTATCAAATCTTGGTGGCTTGGTGCTCAAATGATATAGGCTCTTATACATGTAATAATTCAATCTTATTAATCTAATAAATGAGCTTTAACTTATAACTATCGACTCAGAGCATCTCCAATAGATTCTCTATAATGGAGAAATTTCTTCTCTATTATAGAGAAGAAATAACACATCATCTCTAACAATTGCTCTACTTCTTACTCTATTTTCAAAAAAAATCATATTATCTCTTTAATTTTACACATTATAATCTTATATTAATCATAAGATATAAATTAATAAAAAATAAATGCACAAATCAAATAAAATTAAAATAATATTTTTAGTTACTTAAAATTAAAAGTTTCAATATTTCTATATAACCCAAGGTACGAGCCTCATTAAAACCTCTCATATTGAAATCATTGAGTAGGAAAAAGAGTACTTGTCTAATATTATTGCGACAAACATATACTATCTAATAATAAAACATTCTAATCCTATGAATTAGAATATTCATCCCACAAATGATCGATTAATGCATTCCGAAGTGTGAAATGAGCGTCAGCATCTTTGATTTCTTTAAATCGAGAGAGAAAATCTTGAAATCTATCAACTCCCGGTGCAACAAAATCGACTTCTGGAGGTAGCAAGTCTCCCGGTGCAGCACGACGTGAATACTTCCAGTCGGAGCAAGAAAAAGTTCTTCTTAAGCGAGCACATTCACAACAAGTCGATTCTACAACTTTGAATATGTTTAGGAATTTATTTTCGGGTCTTGAAGGTGATGGAAGTGGTGGAGATGATCTTTCTAAATTTTAGAATGAGTTGTACTTTTAATTTTCGTATCTTTAATATTCTTGGAATCTAGTTTTTAATTTTCATATCTATAATGTTGTTGGAATCTAGTTACTCATGTTGTTGTAATGTTGTTGAAATTTATTTTTAGTTATTTATGTTGTTGGAATTTATTAGTTATTTTATATGCCAAATATTTTTAATATACTATATATAATCTAATTTCTAAAATATAATTACATGTCATAGTTTAATGAAGTACTACTATAAACTAAATGTAATAAAAGAAAAGGAAAAACAAAAAGAAAATTATAGAGGAATGAATAGTGTTCCTCTATTTATAGAGAGATACTATTCATTTCTCTATTATAGAGTAAAGGAATAGAGTATTGTTAGAGGAAAAATAGCCTCTAAAATAGAGTTGAGAGCTATAATAGAGCATTGTTGGAGATGGTCTCAGAAGCATAGTTTACTAGTAAGACACTTCTTCTCCTATTTTAAAATTGAGAATTGGAATAATGTGTGCTTGTGTTGCAAGTTAAAAACAAAACAAAAAATCTAATCTATCAAAATTTTGTTTGAATTTAATTGAATCTAAAAAGTTACAAGTTACATACGTGTGTTGCAATAATATAATGCAAAAGTTTAGGGAACTAAGTTAACCAAATAAAAAATGTGATGACATTAAAAAAAATAGCTATATAATTAGGTAATAAAAAACGTATGAGATTCATGCAAGTATTTTTAATTAATAATTCGAAAGGACAAATTGCATAATAATTTTCCACCTTATACCAAATTTACGTTTATTTTCCGATATTTTTAAAATCTCTCAAACTTCCTCACTTTTTAAATTTTCTCTTTATCCCAGCGGTCAATTTCCCCAAATTGAAGTTGAGGTGGAAGCCGGAAATGGTGACATGGCAAATCGCTGTGACTAAACAAAGGATATAGTTATACTAAGCCGAAAAGATCGCCAAAATTTTCTTAGTCGGTTTTATCCCTACGTCCACAAAATTCACGTACAACTCACAAAAGCACAACATATAATGAAAAGAAAAGGCATATTCTCCAAACCTACATAATTTAGACGATAATGTTCGAATGGAGGAGAAGAAATCGAGTGCGCAATATATTCGACGACGACGAAGAGGAATTCCATGATGGGATTGATGATTTCGAGTTTCATGATTGTTGGGAAACATTTGACGGTCCAATCGAATCCAATAGTGATGAATCAATCTTAGATCTCGGCCCTAATCCATCCCACGAAGTAAAATCTCCGCCAACGGCGATACTCCGGCCGTAGGTCTTGCTCGAGTAAGAAATCCTCCAGATATGACGCGATGGTGTGGGCTCAGCTAAGCTCGCTGGAAAGTGTTTATAAATATTTGAGAGAGAAAAGTACTACTTTCTCGAAAATGCGAGGAAAACAAGAATGGATTGGAAGATACGAAAGTTGTTTCGCCGAAGAATGAGACGAGTGATTAGAAATCGACGGAGACGGATACGAATGCTGCAGTTCGTGATGAAGAATTGTATTCAAGTTGTTTTGTTCACGTTGGTTTGTATAATGTATAGTTTTCAAGCTCATCAGCCCACAACATTGTTTCTACTTAAACCTTCAAACGACGTCATTTTCGTAGAACGAAATCATTTATGCCACATACAAGCCACGCCTAACAAATCAAAATTTATTGTAAAATGTAAGCATGAATTACAACCGATCAATATTTATTGAGACATGTAAGGATTTACTTAGCCGGAAGATGGCCGTTGAGATAAAATTGAAAAATAATTGAAAGGTGAAGAATTCTGATAGATTTTAAAAATATCGGAAAATAAATGTGAATTTGATATAAGGCTGCCCGCATTGCGGGCTTGAGGAGGCGTCTCGAAAGGGGCTCGAGACGACACGCCATCGAGACCCCCACGTTGCAAGCCCGCGTGGCTCCAGACCGGCTCGAACGCACGAGACCGGCTCGAAGTCAGCGCGTGGCTTGTACGCGCGCTAATTTCGAAATAAAAAAAATCAAGGGCGCGTGTTTTACACGAGCCCAACGGAAAAATAAATAAATTAAAAATCGAACGTTGTGGCTTTCAACGGCTAAAATGCCGATTTATATATATATATATATATATATATATATATTTTATTCTTTTTCCTCCACTATAAATTCAACCTCATCCCTCATTCAACTCACAAACAAAAATACAACTTCTTTCTCTCTCAAATTCAACTCTCAAAAAATATCTTCATCGAGTTTTTCATCTTCGTCGGTCGAATATGTCGAGACCGGCACCGACGACGAGGTACTGGAGATAATGGCGGACGTGGATCGACACATCCGTGCACACTTAGCGGCACATAAAAAGAAGAAGAAGAGGGCGAGGTCGTTCGTCGACAGCGACCGTGAAGCGGCGTGTGCGCTCCTACACGCCGACTACTTGGCCGACAACCCCACCTACGGCGATCACTTTTTCTGACGCCGTTTTCGGATGCATAAGCATCTGTTCTTGCGCATCTGCAAGATGTTGGAGGACAACATCCACTACTTCACGCATCGACAAGATGCACTTGGCCGATGGGGGCTAACGTCGGTGCAAAAATGTACGATGGCGGTGCGACAACTGGCCTCCGGTGGTGCTGCCGATGTGTTCGACGAGTACCTGAGATCGGAGATAGCATGGGCCGGCAATGCCTCAAAAAATTTTGCCGAGCAATGATCGACCTCTTCGGCGAGCGATACATGAGGAATCCAAACGCTACCGACACCGCACGTCTGCTCCAAATGCACGAGGCGTGGCATGGGTTTCCAGGGATGCTCAGGAGCTTGGATTGTATGCACTGGGCTTGGAGGAACTGCCCAAAAGGGTGGGCGGGTGCGTACACGCGCGGCGATTAAGGCGTGCCTATCTTAATCTTGGAGGTGGTGGCGTCGTGTGATTTGTGGATCTGGCATGCCTTTTTTGGGTGTGCCGGCTCCAACAACGACATCAACGTCCTCAATCAGTCGCCCTTGTTCACCGACGTGCTTGAGGATAGAGTTCCGCCGTGCAACTTCACCGTTATTGGAAATTGATACGACAAGGGATATTACTTGAGTGACGGGATCTACCCTTCTTAGTTAACACTGATCAAAGCACCGAAGGTTGAAACTGATCCAAAGACGGCGAGGTTCAAGAAGATGCAGGAGTCGGCCAGAAAGGACATAGAGCTGGCCTTTGGAGTGCTCCAAGCCCGATGGGGAATAATCCGAGCTTCGGGTCTGTGCTGGTCCACGAGACATCTCCGAGATATCATGTTCGCGTGCATTATTTTGCACAACATGATCATCGAAGACGAGCGGGAGGATGTGGAGAATCGGAGAGACGACTCGGATTCTCCGTCCACTAGTGGGATATCCCGGAGGGCCACACTGATCGCCTTTCAGGAATATCTCGCTCGCGAAGCCGACCTCAGAGATCAACGAAAGCACCATCGGCTTACCAATAATCTTATCGAGCACCTTTGGCGCAAATTTGGAGCTCTACCGGAGTAGTTTTAATTTTAATTATGTACTTTTTTGTTATTTATGCGTATGTAATATTTTATTTTATTTTAATTAATGTATTTTTTATTTGAATTAATGTAATGTTTTATTTTATTTGAATTAATGTAATGTTTTATGTTATTTTTGTTAATGGAATTTTATGAATTAATTTAATGGAAATAAGAAATTGTTTAATATTAAAGATAGAGAGAACTTGGAAATAGCTGCGTTACATGATAAGTGTATTTAATGGATCTCTAGTGGAAAAATGAGTGCTGAAGATCCCTCAGAGGGACCGGTGCAGATAGCCTAAGGTGAAAAATTATGATGTAATATGTTGATTCCACACCATAAAAGTGTAGGGTATTGGTGATGAAAACGTCGGCGGAGATTATAATAGCAAATGGGGAAAGAGCATGTGTTTGAGAAAGAGGAGAATTATTAGATTTTGGAAGAGATTGAAAAAGACTGTTTCACGTGAATATGCAGAGACTTGTCCTGCATTTATTTGAAGTAAACTCTTCTTGCTTGCTTCTCCAACTTACCCCAATTTATGGGAAACTTTTATACTTATTTATACAGGGGAATGATTTACTGCTTGTTTAATTTATACTAGTAGTATATTTTAATCATCTCAATAAAAAAAATTAAAATATTAAAATAAAATTTAACATATAAAAGATACTATAATGTGGACAAAATCAAGTGAGATGATTGCGAAAAGTGTTCAGCAATTTATCACTTCTCTCTTTTATTTTTAAGTTGACATATTAGGTCTCTCTCTTTTTTTTTTTTTTAAATTCGTGGGAACCCGCAGCCGCTAATTTTGGTGCGCACTTGATAAACTCCCGTCCTTGTGCAGTAGCCTGTAAACCACACAAGACAGGTAAACCATACCTTCCAAGTACATGTGTGACAAGCTCGACCTATAGAGGCGTCAGTGGAGATTGAACCCGAGACTTCTCAATCTCAGGCAACCCACTCTATTACTAGGTCATCCCCAAAGGGACTACATATTAGGTCTCTCTTGACATTATTAGCTATGGTTATAAATATTTTGTTACTTGATGTGATTCCTCATCCATCTAAGAATGAGAGATCAAGGTTTAATTCCCATTCCCCCACTCAGAGAAAAAAAGAAAGAATAGGATGTTTAAATTTTGTGTTTGAATCAATTGATTATGAAGTACTCCTAAACTATCATTCAATTTAGTACTTCTAAACTAAACATGTTATTGTGTTAAATTATTTTATCAGTTATGTTTATGAAGCCTAATCAATCAAAGAAAACTTCACAAATAATTAATTCACAAATTTATAGACTGCATTAAATTATTAAATAAGTATATATTAATTGCAATAATATATGACCTTAGTCCAACCAAATTTTTTTTGCCTCTTCATCATTTTTCAAGCCCAATATATTTCTAAAAGCCCAATATTACTTAGGCCCACCTAAAAATTGAGTTTTTTTTTCCTATAATTTTTTTTAGTTCATAATCTCAAGCAATGTTTTTCGTTCTCCAAAAAAAAAAAAGATACGACTCTCTCTCTCTCACATGATCTTCTGCACCACCGTAAAAATAAGAATTTATCCTGTGTAAATTATAATTATGTCCAACATGAATTGCAGAAGGTTTTTGCTATTTTTAGATGGCGAATGGTGGCATTCATTGCCACACCATCCAAGAAATTAACCTTACCAAAGTAACATCGTCTTCTTTTGTGTTTTTTTTTGTTTTGAAAAACTACAGTAACATCTAAATTAATGATCTAGGCCAACCCTCGAACTAGTTAAATAGTTATCATTATGTCATTCAACTAATATAAATTGATATCAACAAATAAATTAGTTACCTCTATATCTATCAACAAATTAAGAAATATTGACAAAATATTGAGCTAACGACTAAATTAATGCTATATCTTGCACGATTAATGTGAAATTGCGGCATAGTTTGATTGATTTTATTCTTATGATGGCAAAAGTGAGTACGTGCACTAACTAATGTAGGAAGATTGGATGCAGCCTGTGCGGATGATGTTCATGCGATTTAAATAATATTGTAATTGTTGTTTTAATTATGGTCTTGCACAGTCAAATTACATGCACAAACTATGATATTTCAAAAGTTTTGGTTGTGCATGTAATTTTATAAACTATGAGTTCATAAAATTAATTCTTTGACCCAAATTAGCTGCGCATTTAACCAGAAACAACCTTAAATTTCAATTGAAGGGTTGGCAATGATGCGTACCCATTTAAATAAAATTACTTAGTAGTTATGAAAGTATCGTTTTGTTTTACTTCAATTTTTACACAATTTTCCCAAAAAAACCAGTAAGAGCATCGAAGGATAGATCTAGGTCCATCCTTGATTTTGATGATTTTGCTAGAGTTCCAATTATTGGATAGACTTATGTAAAAAATTTGATAATGAAGTTAATAGGTAGACCTAGGTACGAATTTTATAGATTTTGGAAATTTCGTACAGAAATTTTAAAAAAAAAATGGGGCGAAGTGGTGTCGAAAGAACGACACCCGCCTCGACCTCACAGCTCGACACCGCTCATCGACACCACCTCCAGCGGGGATCGACCTCGGGGTATTGATCAAGGTGAGTCGTTCGGAGCATCGACCCCGGGCTCGACCCCGCGTTGCAAATGCTCTAATAATAACATATTATATAGAGAAATTCTACAGAATTACCATTATAGTAATAAATTAAAGTACTAATTATACTATTATTTGTAAAATATATAAATTCTACCACTTTTGTTCATTTAAATTTGTACTAATCCCAAATCAGAAATTCAATTAATATTTTTTTCTTTTTTAATTAATGAGTACGATTAAAATGCTCTAGTTCATTTTTAACAATTTATTTTTGGCAAAATTGGATAAAAATACCCGACTTTATACCAAAATTTGGTTTTTTGATAAACCTTTTAATTGTAGCAAAAAATATATCAACCTTCCAATTTGTTGCAATGTCAGTCCGGCGACGATTTTCGGCTAAATTGTTGCTGATGTGGATCTTCGGAAAGCTAAGATGGCAGGAAAAATTAGATAAAAATACCCGACCTTATACCGAAATCTGATTTTTTGACAAACCTTTTTGTTGTAGCAAAAAATATAGTGATCTTTCAATTTGTTGCAATGTCCGTTCGAATTTAATTGGGGAAAAAAAATTAATGGTGACGTGTGCAATTCATAATGACATGGCGTTCAAAACGACGTCATTTTGATTAAGAATTAAAAACAAAAAAAAAAAATTACTGTTGGGAAATTTATTAGTAAAAGTTTTGATGAATTCCAAAACCGACTGACCCCAACCGAGTAGATGCTGCCAGAACCTAATGATTAGAATTTAGGCTCGCTGTTTGAGCAAAGTTAAGATTTTATCTTTACAGGTCTCCAGCTGAAGATGGCAACAAGGCATCACTCAGACAGAACATCAATTGTCACAAAATACAACTGAGAGCTCATTGTTCCGATGCAAAAAGGGGGAAGTCTTCAGAACATCAGTTGTGAAGGAAACCAACTGAGGGTTCATCAGATGAGAAGCAGTAGAGAGGAAGAGAATATCAGATGAAAGGGAAGTCATCTGAGGGTTCAAACCCAACTGTTTAAATACAAGGAAGACAATTGAGTGTTCAGTTTCAGAACCTCAGTTGTAGAACTCAAACAAGAAGATCAAGACTTTCAACCGACTAACCAAGGTTGACTGTCAGAAAGGTTAAGATTTGAATTTCAAAAGGAAGTCACATGAGGGTTTGACCGTTCAGTCATTACCCCATCTGGCCCAACACAAGGCTGTCTCAGAAGGAAAGCAAGAGAACTCAGATGCCATATCGGGAAAGTCTGCAGAGATGAGAGACAAGCCATCGCTTTCAACGATCAGAGATCAACAGCTCCTCCAACGGCTAGTTGATTCTCTCCGCCTATATATAGAGGCATTCTCTCATTCGAGAGGTTTACGACATACACACGAGAAGCGAGACAGAGAAGTGCAATCACAAGAGAATCAAGCAAAAGAAAAATCTGCAAAAATCCTATTCTAAGAACATCAGCAGCTGAGAGTTCAAGAGTGATAGAACATTAGTAGCTGAGGGTTCATAGAGTGAAAATCTGTCTTAGATCTTAGTTTGAGTGTTTATTCGTTCAAGCCTTAGATCCAGCTCTCATTCGTGATCGAGCTGTAGTTGGAAAACCCACCCACACCCTAAAAAGTGTTTGCTAGGACCTTACTCTTCCTGTAATTGAGTAGTTAGGTCGTCAAGTACCCGCAAACTTGACATAGGTTGTTAAGTACCCGCAAACTTAACTGTTAAGGTTGATAAGTACCCGTAAACTTATTGCAACGGTTGCACAGCCCGGGTAAGCTGTGTGGAACTGTCCAGAAGAACTTGGACTGAGGTGTGAGGATTCACATCTCCCCGTGGACGTAGGAGGGTTATCTCCGAACCACGTTAAATCCCGTGTGTCTGTGTTTTTTTCTTTCAGTTGCTTATTGCATTCTTATCTGATCAAACTAACCAGCATACAAACTGCATTTTTGCATATTCAACTGTTTTGGTTTTTGACCAACCCTGCACTAAAAAGCGTGACTTGCTATAACGAGTTTTATTTCCCACCATATTCCGCACAGCCGCACTCTTCCAGCTGAGGTTGTTTACTCAGCTGTGAGATTCCAACTGAGTCCGTTTTACTCGGTTGAAGTATTTGTTAAGGGTTAAGCTTTTTAAAATCCTAACTGGTGTATTCCCCCCCCCCCCATACACCAGTAACTCGTTTCGGGACCATCAAGTGGTATCAGAGCAGTGGTTCAAAAGACTACTGACTCTGTTTCACAAGGTGTGAATTCTAGAAATTTTCTTCAGTGGTCAACTGAACAGATCTTTTCACGCTAGTGCATTCTTGCTCGCATTTTTTTGTCCTGTTTCTTTTTGTGCAGATGGATGTCAAGGAAAAGATCGTCGTCATGTTCTCAGTTGTCAATTATACATCATGGAGAACTCGAATGAAGAAGATCCTTCTGTCAAAGCATCACAGGATGCAACAAGTTCTCTCTTCCGGACCAATAGTCATTAAAGAAAGAATAGCTCGCACTCTCACAAATCCTAACGATGGAGATACAGTGGTGGAGTATGTGGAGAAACAGCCAGAAGACTACTCTCCAGAGGAGGCCAAGGTGAGCCAGCTGGATATCTGGGCTCAGAGCACAATAATGTCCACAGTTGGACAAGATTATCTGCCCTGGATAGAGGAGTGTGAGACTGCAAAAGAGATGTGGGACGTCCTGGCATCGCTAAGTGAAGGAAGCGACGAGACAAAGGAAAACAAGTTCTCACATGCATGTCAAGATTTCGACAACTTCAGTCTGCGACCTGATGAGACTATCGATCAGCTAGAACTCCGATTTATGGATATCATCAGAAGAATCCAGTCCATCCGGAGAGGAAAATACACACTAAGAGAAATCAATCTCAAAATGTTGCAAGCTCTACCGGCTGAGTGGGATACTTTCACCAATATCCACGAGAGCCGAGCTGACCTTGGTGAAATGGGAACTGAAAAATTGTTCTCAATCTTGAAAGGAAATGAGTATAAGGTCAACAAGAGGAAATCGCAGCCCTCAGGTCAGACGAGTAGAATTGAGGATGTTGGCTCAGCCTCAAAGTCAGTTGCTCTCCGAGCTGATTACTCAAAATCGAGATCATCAAGGCCAACCAGATCAGCTGACACGACTGCAAAGGAGCCAAGCAGAGAGGAACTACAACAGAACATTGCAGCCTTGTCAAAGAAGCTAGCCGAAATGGACACTCGGTTCGGGAAATACAAACGTTTCTATAAATCAAACCGAACTCGAGACAGTTCAAAGCCAGTCACCAATGGTTGCTTTGAATGCGGAAAGGAAGGTCACTTCAAGGCTGACTGCCCAGATCTATCAAAGAAAGAGAGAGATGCTCTAAGGGCCAAACAAGCTGGAAAGAATAAGGCCATGGTTGCAGAAGAAGCAGCTGACGATATGGATATCTTCACTGACACCGAAGATGAAGATGAGGTGACTTCTACCAACAACGTCATCAGTCAGGACCAATGCCTCATGGCACTTGGAACCAACCAAGATGATATTGAGGTACAATCTAATCCTGCTCAGTTAAACTCTTCCAATACTTCTAACATGCAGGAATCTCTGAACGATGAGTTCGAACCTTCCTGGAGTGATTTTCAAGAACTCAGTGAGGAGCTGCATCACCAATCGGTTGAGTTTAAGAGTCTTCAAGCTCAGTTCGACAAATTTGAAGATTCCTTAACCGAAAAGGATGATCTGATCAAAAGCCAAACCAAGGAGATTGAGAGTCTCAAGAGTCAACTGAACGAGGCTAAGACTCCAGCTGATGAGGAGTTGACAAAGCAGAACAAGGAACAGCAAGATCAGTTGAAAAATCAAGATGCTCAGATCGAACAGCTGATAAAGAAGTCAGATGGACAAACCGAGCATATAGCTGTACTCGTCAAGGAGTTGCAAACTGAGAAGGACAATCTAATCAAGCTGTATCAGTCATCCAAGATCATCGAAAACCTTTTAAGTTACAACAGACAGATGGATGACGTGTCAGGACTCGGTTATGATGTTGTCAAGGATACTGGGATTCCACCAGCAACCTTCATCAAACCAGTAGAAGTCACAGCTGTCGAGCCAGACACAGCTGAGTCTCCAGAAGCTAATTCAACCTCTACCTCTTAACAAGTTCAAACGACCAATAGGATTACAACTGAGAAGGGAAAAGGAGTAGCTGATGTAGGACAGAATGTTCCATCGGTTGAGGCATCAACCGAGGGGGAATGTTCCAAAAGTCAGAAGAGGAATCAGAGGCGTCGAAGGCACAACCGCAACCGATCTCAGAATCAGAACCGACCTCTGCATCAACCTCAAAGTCAACGTCAGAAGGAATGGAACCGACCTCAGAACAGACATGAGTTCAATCATCTGAATCAACAGCGGTTCCAACATCAGTTCGACCAAAGGTTCCAACCGAGTCAACCAATGAGGAACTGGTCATACAACTGGAGATATTCATGCCATAATATGAATCATCAACAGGGCATGAACAACTACAGACAACCCTCAGGAAGATGGAATCATAATCAGCCACAAAGATTCCAACATGGCGTCCGACCTCATAGACAAACTCAACAGGATAAGAATCGCCATCAAAACAGGGGGAAAGCCTCACTTCCTAAAGCTCAACATGGGAGAAATCCAACTCCTCCCAAGAAACAAAACATCACTACTAACAACAAGCCTAAGGATAACCGAGGTGTTGTTATAGTTGATGATGAAGGAAAAGTAATCTGGAATGATAAATCCATCCGAGTTTACAGGGAAAAACGACACACAGTTCCAACGGGAACTGGTTCTAACCCTCCAGGACCCAACTGAAATTGGGACCTAAGCGAGTTTCTCTTTGCAGGTGCAGGAGAAACAGCTGAGGAAGAAGAAGGCGTCTGCTACAATGTGGGTGATGGATAGTGGATGCTCGAAACACATGACAAATCTGAAGGATTTGCTTGGGAGTTTCGTGGAGAAAGAAGGTCCATCAGTTACTTTTGGTGATAACTCAAAAGGTTATACCAGAGGTTACGGTACCCTTGAAACCAATCATGTTTCAATTTCTAATGTCTCTTATGTTGATGGATTGAAGCATAACCTGCTCTCCATCAGCCAATTCTGTGATAATGGTTTCTCTGTCAAGTTTGATGCACAGGGTTGCAGAGTTAAAGACGTCGGATCAAAGCAGGTGATATTGTTGGGAAATCGATCTCCAACAGGGAATGTTTACTACGCTGACTGGAACAGCAGCCTCCCTAACACTTGCCTGTTATCAAAGAGCAGTTCGGATGTGAGCTGGCTGTGGCACAAAAGGCTCAACCATCTGAACTTCAAGACGATGAACCGACTTGCCAGACAAGAACATGCAAGAGGCATACCTAACCGAGTGTTTTCAACAACACACATCTGCAGTGCATGCCAGCTGGGAAAGCTCGCTAGAACCTTCTTCCGGTTGAAGTCAACTCCCTCAACCGACCGAGTGTTACAGCTGATCCATATGGATCTCTTCGGGCCAGTTACACCAAAAAGCATAAATGGCAACGAATATACATTGGTTGTAACTGATGATTACTCGAGGTACACGTGGACCATTTTCATGCGTCACAAAAGTGAAACCCGAGATGAGCTGCCCAAGCTGATGGATCGGATATGAATCAACAAGAGATGAAGATCATTTCTATCCGATCAGATCGTGGAACGGAGTTTCTAAATGAAACCATCATTGAGTATTGCGAGAAGAATGGAATAACTCATCAGACATCAGCCGCGCGTACTCCGCAACAGAATGACGTAGCTGAGCGAAGAAATAGAACACTGAAGGATGCTGCCACATCTATGTTAGCAAGCTCAGCTCTGCCAAAGAGATTTTGGGTTGAAGCGATCAACACAGCATGCTACACTCAGAATCGATCTCTTCTCACCAAGTGGTTGGGAAAGACGCCCTACGAGCTGTGGAGACGCAGAAAGCCAGATATTTCTTATTTTCGCGTTTTTGGTTCTAAGTTTTATATTCACAACAATGGAAAGATTCAGTTGAAAACTTTTGATGCCAAAGCTTCGAAGGGCATATTTCTTGGATATGCAGCTCGGATCAAGGCATATAGAGTTTTCAACAACAGCTCTCGTGTTGTGGAAATAACACCTCATGTTAGTTTTGATGAATCTACCTTTGAGTGCAGGGAACAGGTTAAAGGACAACAAGCATATCCAACTGTTCCACCAGTTCTCACCAGATCGCAAGCTCTAAGGGAAAAGAACCTAGCTGAACCACTGGTTTGAGCAACTGAGGATGAGGATCCATACTCCTCTGAAGATGAATGCGAAGACCCTAGCACATCCCAAGGGGGAACTTCAACTGATGTTCCTCTAACTGCTTCAGCATCCGAAGCCCAACCGAGTCCGATTCAACCTAATACCAATGTTGAGGATCCAGACTCAACAGCTGATCAATCACCAGCTCTAAAGACTCCAACTCAGATTTCTGAACAACCACAGTTGGAAGAAGAAGGAAGACGCAACCGAAGATGGTATGAAGTTCATTCCACCGACGACATCATTGGAGATCCAACCGAGGGTGTGCGTACACGAAGCAGAGTTGCAAATCCTGAATCAACCGAGGAAGACTCCAACACTTATGCCCAGTATGCTGAGGAGTTGGCAGTTCTAGAGGAGTTCAAACAAGCTGGAGATGTTGCCATTATGTCTTGCTTTGTAGCTGATGTACCAGAACCGAAGAATGTTGGGGAAGCTCTCAACTGTGTCCACTGGACAACAACAATGCAAGAAGAACTGAATGAGTTTCTACGCAACTGTGTATGGGAGTTGGTAGAAAGACCAAATGGTGTCAAGGTGATTGGATTGAAGTGGATTTTCAAAAACAAGAGAGACGCCATTGGATTCATTGTAAGGAATAAAGCAAGTTTGGTAGCTCAAGGATACTGCCAACAAGAAGGAATTGACTTTGAAGATTCCTTTGCACCAGTTGCAAGGCTGGAAGCCATCCGGATCTTTCTAGCTTATGCCGCACATCACAAGTTCAAAGTATATCAGATGGATGTGAAGTGTGCATTCCTAAATGGAGATATCAAAGAAGATGTATATATTGAACAACCTTCCTGCTTTGAGACTGGAGATGGAAGAGTGTACAAGCTGAAGAAAGCTATCTATGGTCTAAAGCAAGCGCCAAGGGCATGGTATGACACTCTTTGTGGATTTCTTCTGAACTCGGGGTTCAAACGAGGTTCAGTTGATAAAACTCTGTTCACCATCAAAGTTGGAGAAGATATACTTGTTGTGCAAATCTACGTGGATGACATCATTTTCGGCTCCAAGTCGGAGGAGCTGTGCAAGAAATTCTCAGATCTCATGAAGGAGAAGTTCGAGATGTCAATGATGGGCGAGATGAATTATTTCCTTGGATTACAAGTGAAGCAGTCACCTGAAGGGATTTTCATCAACCAGTCCAAGTATACAAAGGAGCTCGTCACCAAGTTCGGATTGCAGACAAGTAAGACAACAAGGATCCCTATGAATACGAACTGGAAGATTGAACCCGGAGCTGAGGGAAAGCTCGTTGATGCCAGCCAGTATAGAGGGATCATCGGTTCGCTGCTCTATCTAACTGCCATCCGACCAGATATATCATACGCAGTTGGAGTGTGTGCTCGATTTCAAGTCCAACCAAGAGAAGCACACATGTTGGCAGCAAAGAATATCATTAAGTATCTGAAGGGAACTGTCAATGTTGGGTTGTGGTACCCAACTGATGACAATATCCAGCTAACTGGATACTCGGATGCAGACCTAGCAGGAGATCGGTTGGACAGGAAGTCTACCTCGGGACACTGTCAGTTCATGGGAAGCAAGCTGGTTTCATGGTTCTCCAAGAAACAAGCATGTGTTGCCACTTCTACAACCGAGTCAGCATACATGGCTGCCGGAAGCTGTTGCATGCAAGTGTTGTGGCTGAAGCAACAACTGAGAGATTATGAAGTTACAACTGGACAGGTTCCCATTCATTGTGACAGCTCGAGTGCCATAGCTATCTCTCTAAACCCTGTTCATCACTCTCGGACTAAGCATATCGACATTCGTCATCATTTCATCCGAGATCATATTGAGAAGAAGGATGTGTCCATGGAGAAGATCCCAACTGAGATTCAAAGAGCTGACATCTTCACCAAACCTCTTCATGAAGCCCAGTTCAAGATGCTGTGTGATCTCCTAGGACTCTTGGATCCGAGCTAATGAAGAGTCATCCGAGCTAATGAGGATCCATCCAAGTGGAAGAATCGGATATCCATCAAAGGGAGAAGCTCAGATGAAGGGGGAAGCTCAGATACGAATTGCCAACTGAATACATCAAACATCAGCTGAACAGACGAACTCGAGTCAGCTGATGGTATGTGGCAACTGAGGAACTCGACTGAGGTATACAGCTGATCTCGACATCAGCTGGCAAGTATCATTTATGACTGAAGGTGTTATGATATTAAATGAGAATGTTTGAAATAAATTCAAACATTCCTGAACATGTCAGCTAAACTAAACAAGCCATCATATCGCATTCAATGTAAAGTCTGGTTGAACTCCTATAGCCTTACTTTATAGTGCGACTGGGCTGACACCTCAAACTATTCACCTTCTCACTCGCGCGCGTGGTATATCAGTCAAAATTACCCAACAGTCGCGTAATCTCAGCCGTTGATGGATTCGCGCCATATAACCCCAGCCGTTGATATTATCCGAGTCAAAGATTATATAATACGGCAAATCAGGAAGTGATCCTTACCTTCTCTTTTCGTGCATATCTTTACTAACTATTCATCATCCCCTCCGATTTTGTTTCACCATTTTCAGTAAAGATTTTCCTTCTTTCTTGCATATATATCTCCTCGAGATGGCGTCTAAATCCAAAGCTTCTAAGAAGATGGTTTCCGCAGAGCCTGCTACCTTCCAGGAATCTTTCGACATGGTGATGTCGAAGATTCATTTTGAGCAGATTCTATCCACAGCGGCTCTCACCTAGCCTGAACTCGCTCCCGTCGCCGCCATTCTCTCCGACCACCATCTGCTCGACTGGGCAACCCTCTCTCCGTCCCAATTGCTCAGGAAGCAGGTCGTGCACTTCTACCGGAATCTGCAGCGAGTTGCAGAAGATGGGCTTGTCACGATCATCCCGTGCAAGCAACGACACAGAACCTCCCGGACGGTAGAAGACACCGTCGTGGAAATAAAAGTTTCCAAGGAACTGGAGAAGATCATCCCCAGAAATCGCGAAGCCACAGATGTGCTGGGGAACTTCACTGACAAGAAAGCTGATGCCTTCCTTCAAACCATCCTTCTTGTTCCCGAACCATTGAAGGGGAGCATGCAAAGGACGAAACTGAAGCTGGCGCACCGACTTCTCTTCGACGTAATCTCCAAGTGCGCCTTCGCGTATGGTGGAGCGTTCGGTGACATTAGCCGACCTAAGCTCAAACAACAGAAGGCCCTGGAGGAACAGCACCAGGTCGATTGGCTAGGATATCTCGAAGGCCAGCTGATGATGGAGAAGCAGAAAATCTCCGAGACGACAGCTGAGTCCGGCGAACTGCTGTTGAGTGTCAAGGGGACACTCAACTTTGGGACAAAAATCTCTGCCCTCATCCTCCAAGCCACAAAGGGTCTGCCGCTGACATGGGAAGGGAGTGAGGACACACCATTCAGCAAGCTGACGCTGTTCCCCACAGCCAAAAAGGCCGGGGACGTTGTGGAGGCCGTCTATACTCCCAAGGGTGCCCCCAAGCCAGCTGTGGAGTCAGCAGCTCGCCGCCCATCGAGGCGAAGCGCCAGCTGGATGAGGTGGCTGAGGAAGAGGAAGACGAAGAAGAAGAAGAGGAGGAACCTCTGCAGAAGAGACCCAGGATCCGCATCGTCCAACCAGCGGCTCAACCACCTAACAAGTCCAGTGGTGGTAAAGCCAACTGAAGAGAAGGAGTCAACCGAATCCAGCCAATCGGTTGACCCAGCTGGATTTATTCTTCAACCACGTCAGGAGGAAACGGCTGAAGACGTGGAAATCCAAGTGGAGGATTCCAGCTCCTCCTCAGATGAGTCTTCTTCATCTGAGGAGTCCCACGACAGTCAAACTGGAGCTGATGCCAACCAGGTAATCCCACCTGTGTCTGAAGAAACCATTGAGCCAGCCGACTCACCATCCAAAGAGGATCCAGTTCTCTCAACTGGTCCTCAGTCAGATATTCCGAGCCTCTCACTCGATGCCAACGTTGTGACCATTCCTTTGGCCAACGTTGATGAAACCATCGAACCCGTTACCTTCGATATCGACCCCCCTCCAATCGACGAAGAAGCCAACCGCCAGGCGATCCTGGCTGAATATGAAGGAAGACTCAGCTACTGCTTCCGCAAGCTGGTTGGTATGTTCCCCGAGGCAGCCTCAATGCCCGTATTTGCCGTACTCGGGACGGAACTCCTCTACCAGTTCAGCGTCATATTCAACTACTAGTACGTCAAGGAAGAAATCCTCAGGATCCATGGTTGGGACAAGTTGAAGGTCGAAGAGTCCAACCTGAGGGTATACTTCGACTATCAGAACCTGGAGGTGGCATACAACCAGAAGGTGGTTGTGCTACGACGACGTCTGGACAGGAGCATCCAAGAAGAGATAGACACCAGGGAGCTGTGCAACAACCCTGGAGCTGTTCAGTTCCTTGACGAGATGCTGGCCAAGAATGCCTCATGCATGGAGGACGTCGACGCAGCTGATGAGGCGGCCAAGAGAGAAGAAGACAAGCTCAAGGCCTACCTCGCCAGCCGATCTGCCATGGTTGTCTCGGAGCCATCTGCCCAGCCATAACCACAACACCTTCCTGGACCCTCCGATCAGCCAGCTCTCTCAACCGATACCATCTGTGAGCTGATCTCGGAGAGGGTCAACCAGCTAAGGCAGGAAATGTTGTCCAAGCTACAGCACAGCAAGGAGGAGGAAGCTGACAGGATGCAGATGCTGATGGCAGAGAATGCCAGCTTGAAGACTCAGCTGGAACACCTTTCCTCCTCTCTGCAGCAGAAGCTCGAAGATCTCTCCACTTCTTCCAGCTCGGAGGTCTCAGCTCTAAGGAAGGCCGTTCAGAGCCTCAGCTCGGATTTCAACGTTTTCAAGACCGTTGCTGAATCTGACCTGGCAAAGTCCCAGCAGACCCAAGACCAGGAGTGGATGTCTCAGTTCGCATCTTTCCGAGCTGAGTTCGTCGCTCTCCACAAAGAGGTCTCTGCGACCTTTGCAGCCGTGCAGCGAGCTGAGCAGGAGCGCCAAGACTTGGAGATGGCCAAGAAGGTGGAAGAGAAGGACGCTGTTGACAAGCTGTTTTCCCGCGTTCAACAAGCTGAGGCCAAGCTGACCTCCCTGGATGGCACCGTTGCCATCCTTTTGGATGATGCCAAAAAGGGGGAAGACAAGGATCCAACAGCTGTTGTTGGACGAGGGAAAGCTGTTCTCCAGCAAGCTGAAGGAGCTCAGCAGGGGGAAGGAGTGCCAGCTGAAGGAGCTGAAGCTGAAGCTGAAGGATCGCAGCCCGAACTGGAAATCTCCCACGACCTCGTAGCCGAGCTTACGACCGAGCTCGATGCCGAACTTGACGGAGGAATATCTGTTGAAGATTGCATCGAAGCTGCCAAAGCTATGGGGGAGCCCAAGGAGAAGTACTTGAATCCCTCTTGGATCAAGAAGTTCGCTGCCGATCAGGCCAAGAAGGTGGCCAAGTTCGAGAAGGAACTGGCCAAGGTGGAGAAGAAAGTCGACAAAAATAAAGCCAGCCGGAGCGTGCGGAGAATCAACAAGCACCAGATGAAGGCTGAGGCTAGGAAGTCGACCCAACAGCTGCAGAAGAACGCTCCGCTCCCGGTCTCGGTACCCACATGTTGACAAATGGATGAATGCTGAGTGGAACGACGACTGGGAGCAGTTCAAGCATGAGTTTATCAATGACTTCTATTACAGGAAAGTCTACTCGACTGAAGACCCAAGGCAAGCCTTCAAGGAAGCCCTGTGGGAACTCAGATCTGGAGACCCTGGAATGTTTAGTCAGTTCAAAAGAGCTATGTTGAATGCTCAGCTCGATCCCAACACCGTTCCAGTTCCGAAGATGTGCAGGTACCGCCCTCAGATGATCAAAGGCACGAGCACGCCAAACAGAAATGCGATCATGGCTGAGGCGAGGCAGGTCTGCAAGGAACATGGTGTCAACACTGGGATTGAGTCGGAGGCAAAGAAGGAGATCTTTGACCGTATCTTCAGCAAATACGGTCAGAGCTGATCTAATGTCTTTTTGTCTTTTGAAGCTGTTGTAGCTTTTGGTGCAACTGTTGTATTTTTTGTTGTTTTGTGCTTGTAATCGTCAGTTGTAACAAAATCTGCAAGTATATATAAAGATTCACCTTGATGAACAATTCCTCATTGTCCAAGCTCTGAATCACAAAGTCTTTCAATATCATGTTATAACTGTGCTAACCCTTTGATGTTTTTATCTTATAGACTGTCTAGAATTTCAACTGAGATTTTAGATAAGTTAGTGAGTTTTAGATCAATAGTGGTTTAAAGTTATAAGTGGTTTTGGCATCATCAAAAAGGGAGAAATTGTTGGGAAATTTATTAGTAAAAGTTTTGATGAATTCCAAAACCGACTGACCCCAAACCGAGTAGATGCTGCCAGAACCTAATGATTAGAATTTAGGCTCGCTGTTTGAGCAAAGTTAAGATTTTATCTTTACAGGTCTCCAGCTGAAGATGGCAACAAGGCATCACTCAGACAGAACATCAGTTGTCACAAAATACAACTGAGAGCTCATTGTTCCGATGCAAAAAGGGGGAAGTCTTCAGAACATCAGTTGTGAAGGAAACCAATTGAGGGTTCATCAGATGAGAAGCAGTAGAGAGGAAGAGAACATCAGATGAAAAGGAAGTCATCTGAGGGTTCAAACCCAACTGTTTAAATACAAGGAAGACAACTGACTGTTCAGTTTCAGAACCTCAGTTGTAGAACTCAAACAAGAAGATCAACTGCTTGAAGTTCAAAGTCAGCTGAGAGTTCAACAGATCAGAACATCAGCTGAAGACCACTCAGATGAAGATCAAGACTTTCAACCGACTAACCAAGGTTGACTGTCAGAAAGGTTAAGATTTGAATTTCAAAAGGAAGTCACATGAGGGTTTGACCGTTCAGTCATTACCCCATCTGGCCCAACACAAGGCTGTCTCAGAAGGAAAGCAGGAGAACTCAGATGCCATATTGGGAAAGTCTGCAGAGATGAGAGACAAGCCATCGCTTTCAACGACCAGAGATCAACAGCTCCTCCAACGGCTAGTTGATTCTCTCCGCCTATATATAGAGGCATTCTCTCATTCGAGAGGTTTACGACATACACACGAGAAGCGAGACAGAGAAGTGCAATCACAAGAGAATCAAGCAAAAAAAAAATCTGCAAAAATCCTATTCTAAGAACATCAGCAGCTGAGAGTTCAAGAGTGATAGAACATTAGTAGTTGAGGGTTCATAGAGTGAAAATCTGTCTTAGATCTTAGTTTGAGTGTTTATTCGTTCAAGCCTTAGATCCAGCTCTCATTCGTGATCGAGCTGTAGTTGGAAAACCCACCCACACCCTAAAAAGTGTTTGCTAGGACCTTACTCTTCCTGTAATTGAGTAGTTAGGTCGTCAAGTACCCGCAAACTTGACATAGGTTGTTAAGTACCCGCAAACTTAACTGTTAAGGTTGATAAGTACCCGTAAACTTATTGCAACGGTTGCACAGCCCGGGTAAGCTGTGTGGAACTGTCCAGAAGAACTTGGACTGAGGTGTGAGGATTCACATCTCCCCGTGGACGTAGGAGGGTTATCTCCGAACCACGTTAAATCCCGTGTGTCTGTGTTTTTTTCTTTCAGTTGCTTATTGCATTCTTATCTGATCAAACTAACCAGCATACAAACTGCATTTTTGCATATTCAACTGTTTTGGTTTTTGACCAACCCTGCACTAAAAAACGTGAGTTGCTATAACGAGTTTTATTTCCCACCATATTCCGCACAGCCGCACTCTTCCAGCTGAGGTTGCTTACTCAGCTGTGAGATTACAACTGAGTCCGTTTTACTCGGTTGAAGTATTTGTTAAGGGTTAAGCTTTTTAAAATCCTAACTGGTGTATTCCCCCCCCCCCCCATACACCAGTAACTCGTTTCGGGACCATCAATTACATATCATTTAAAAATTCCACCTCATTTTAAAATATTACTCTATATCTTTCTCACCCAACCCGCCCCTTGCCTCTTCTCCACCATGACCTCAATCAACAGCATCACCGGCTACGAGTGCAACTACGCTGCCCTAAATCCCACCTCCATCCCCACCTTTTTTTTTTTTAATTCTTAATCAAGAGTTAAAACGACATTGTTTTGAATGTCATGTCATTATGAATTGTACACGTCACCATTAATTTTTTTTCCCCAAATTGAATTCGGGCAGTCATTGCAACAAATTGAAAGGTCACTATATTTTTTGCTACAATTAAAAGGTTTGTCAAAAAACCAGATTTCGGTATAAGGTTGGGTATTTTTATCTAATTTTCTCTGCCATCTCAGCTTTCCGGAGATCCACATCAGCATCGATTTAGCCGGAAATCGTCATCGGACAGACATTGCAACAAATTGGAAGGTTGATATATTTTTTGCTACAATTAAAAGGTTTATCAAAAAACCAAATTTTGATATAAAATCGGGTATTTTTATCCAATTTTGCCTTTACTTTTTACTCTTTTTCTCAAATCTTTATCACCCTCTCTCTTTCTCAATATTACAAAGCCGCCATTCTTTTCATTTACGATTTTTGTTCCACCACTCATATGCCATTATAATCATTAAAACTCATATTTTTTGGGACCTTATGATCACACTATCCTTTTTGTTAACTCAAATGTATATCCTTAGGGTGTGTTTGATAGTCTATATAAACCCCTACTATATTGTTTATATGGATTTATCTTATGTTTGGTAAGCAATATAAATAAACTTGTCAGCCCTGTACAAAACTTGGGCCCTCTCTTATTTCACTATTACTTCCACTTAAATAATACCACCCCCACCCTCATATTATTTATCTTGTTTTCTACAGTAACCTATACTAAACATTAACAAGACAAAATTACCCATTCTTTTTCATCAGCTTATCTTTCTTTCTATCTTTCTCTCTCCTATCTCTCCTCACTGCTATTCCACCGCCGCCCCAATTCATTTTCTCACCGTCATTCCCACTCCCTCTCTTCTCTCTCTTGTGCATCAAATCCCTCATCTTCGCCGCCCCACTAGCTTTCAAGGACCAGACCTCCTCACCCCACAAGTTTCTCGTCAAGCTCAAGGTCTATTTCGTGGGCCCCTTTCTCCTCATCCACGCGGTGGTCGCCGGAGATCTGGAGGTGGTGAGGGGCATTGTGAAGCGGCAACGTTCCGTCGTCCCTGAGTTGCCTCCCCGCAAGGTCGAGTCACTGTACCGAGTCGCGGCGTAGCACCCCGACATCGTCGGCCTACTCATGGAGACCGGGCTGAGGATTGACTTCCGCAGCGAAGGGGTGGTCGGGGCTGAACGTGGCGGCAACGTTTGATCGGGCGGTGGAAGTTGAGGAGCTGGTGAAGGGCTAGTGAACGTATTTTTAACGTTTTTTTTTTTTTTTTTTTTCCTAGCAGAAGATGTAGAAAATCTGGTAAAGGTCTTGAAGGAGATGGGTTTAAGGGTGGAGTGTAGGGATACGGAGGGTTAGAAAGGGAAAAGCAAAGTTAGTATTGAGTTTAAAATAGGCTATTAAACAACAAAGCTAACTATTCCATTTTCTAAACTAATGTACCAAACACCCATCAAAAGATTATTTATATGACCTAAACTATATTATTTACCTTAATATTATTTATGTGGCCTTATCTTAACTAACCTACCAAACACACCATTAATATGTTGAATTACAGAATATTGGTCTTTCTTAAACATTGAAGTTGAAAAACATTGTTTAATCATAGTACTACTTTGCATGATCCAAAAATTACCCGAGCAGTAAACATCACATTAATTTTCTTGTGAATCAATTCACATTAATATTTATGTAAAATTATACATTCACTTATGTAGAGTTATATAATCCTTCCGGTCACGAAACAAAGTCCTACTTGCCCTTAAAAATTTGTTCACGAAACAAAGTCTTACTCTCCTTTTTGTACATTAACACCCTCAATTCTTTCCGATATTTAGTACCCTTTGCCACCAATGGACCTACCCTAAACAATAAACTCAACCCAATTGACTCACTAACTATTTTCCTAATTATCTACCCAAATCGCCCCTGGCCCAAATCGAACCCAACCCATTTACTCTCTTACAAATTACAACCCAATTTAGCCCCATTTTCTCGTCTGCAACCCTAGCTCCAACTCTCTCTTCTCCCAAATTCCATCATGCTAATCTATCTCATTCTCTGATGGCTAACTCTCAATCTCACTGACTCGCTTTCTCTGCAACACTCGATCTTTGCGATACTCCTCCCTTCTACGAGGATTTATTGATCCCAGCCGCAACTCATTTTCTCTCCAATACACACATATTCATAGGAGTCTTCATGTTTGGAGATCGATTTGGCAGACATGGTGCCGGAATTAAATCTGATCGGCGACGAATCTCAACTAGAGAGTGTTCGTCTCGTGGAATCTAAGTTGACTCCTCTCTTTGAATCGATGGCGGCCACCGAGGAGTATGTCGAGATCTGCAAAACTCATTGTGGATATAAAATGATGGTGCCGAAAACATCATTGTTGGCCGTGGAATCTGAATAGTTTGTCATGGATTCAACATACAAATAGTTTGTCAACCACCAAACAGTCCAGACACAAATGTTTGTGACTTGGGTTTTTTCAAAGCAATTCAGACACTTAAAGATGAGAAGAATGCATGTACAGTGGATGCTTTAATTCAGAATGTGAAGGATGCATTTGAAGAATTTCCCAACTATAAACTCAATGATGTGTTCTTAACACTTCAAGGTTGCTTATCAGAGATGCACTGAATTGGAGATGCACGACATTCTCTCTGATTTAAGATGCCCCATTTTATTCCAAATGAGTGGAAGAGCGAAGAAGAAAGAGAGACATCTGCAGTTCATAAGAATATTCTTCCCTTGCGTGTTATTTCTCATATAATCAGGTGATTACATTCTTATATTTGGCTTTCTACCATTCAAATGCATGTGGGCTGGTGATTGTTATGCTGCGTTGAGATGATTCTTTGTTGCATTTGAGTGGGTATGCTGGTGATGCCATTTATGATTATGTTAGGCTGATTTTATTTCAGATCTTTGGCTTATTCTCTTTGTGGCCCTGATTCTATTGATGACTCTGATGATTACATGATGGTGATGCCATTGTTTTTTATATTTACATGGTGATTATGCTGCCTTGAGATGGTTATTTGTAGCCTTTGAGTGGGTAGGCCGGTGATGCCTTTTGTGATTCTGTTGGGCAAATTGTTGCTTTAAGAATTTCTGTGATTCTTTCTATGATGATAGAACACGATACTAAACTTGACATCTCTCTATGCTGCATGAGAATTTACTTGAGAATTGTGTGAGAATTATGTGGCTCTATTGTGCATGTATCTTCCCTTTGATGACATTGTATGGCTCTAGTTTCTGTCTGAGCGATGTGATACTGATTCTTGATTGAACAAGATACTACACTTGATTGAGGGTTATGATAGAACAATATGTTGCACTAGGTCTGTCCAAATGATGCCACCACTAGGTGATCCTAGTTTTGGAGGTTGGATGACCCCAAATTAAGTCAATGATGCAAAAAAATAATGTTGAGACATTTGTAACTAAAACAACCACAAAAGGACAGTTTACAATCCAAACAACTCAAAACATTCTTGGTTGTGTTTGTCCCTGTAAACTTGAGCGAAAAAAGGAACCACATGTATCACTAATCACTGATGCCCACTTGTTGCAGTCCCTTAACTAGGCTGTCCACATTGTAGAATGCATCTTTTTTACTTCCTTGCAAGTTTAGGAACTCTAAGTTGTCCTTTACAAGTTGCTCTTTAACTCTAATGAATTCTGGTAGAATTCTAAGCCTTACCAGTCTTTTCTTATTCATTTAAGGAATTTTGTAGTTGTTGCCTCCCTTAACTTACATGATCTCATGGTAGCATCCTTGCAGAGTTAGAAAAACATGATTTAGCTTTTGTGGTGGGTACTTTTCATATGCATCTCTGACATTTTGCAGTAGCTCTTAAATATCTTTGGCCGGTTCCTGATCTTATATTGTTTATATGGCTCTAAAGAAGCCAAGATCATTGACATTGGTGTCAGGAGAATTATCAGGTTGGCAGACTAGGTGGATATTAAATCCATCAGCTCTTGGAACTTCTAGAAACTCTGGATCATCAGGTTGAATGTATGGTTTGACATTATCTTGTTGGATAAATATTTGTTTGCTTAAAAGCCGTGGCCACTTAGCTTTAAATACTGGTACCATATGCATTTGCAATGACGCATAGCTATGTGAGGAACATGTAAATGATTCTGATAGCACAATTGATTGAGAAAATCTTACCTGATTGATTAGGCAATCCTCTGTGATTGGTTTTGTGATTGCTGGAATTGGTCTCACTTTCATGGTGCCTTTATGTCTGTTTTTTGAATTCCTTTGAATTGGTTCATCTATGATGAATGAAAAGATATCAAACTTTCCATCAAAGATGATATTTCCCTCTGCATCTATTATTGGCCTTGAAACAATACAATTGAACATAATTTTGGGAATGTATCTCGTTAAATTTGACAATCCTATGGGGTTCAATCTCATCTAACATAAGGTAATATTTGTCCTTGTTTTTGGTTAAGCAAAATCACTTCTCATTTATGTGTATGGTATTGTACATGGTCTGAAACTTGATGAACCCACCCCTATTTAATGAACTAAGCTGATTGAGGCTCCAACTTAATCTACACAACTTATTTTGAGGGGTAAAAAATTTGACTGCATTGGTATGTGGTTTAAGCTTTTCTCTTTCACCTACACATGAATTTAAAGATTTACTAACACCAATGTTACTTGCCATGACCCTTAGTGATGATCCTTGTGTCAAAAATTAGTTTTTTACCTTCTCTGAATCAATTGTCCATTTATCTTCGTATGTTGTCCCTTTCTTCATTAATTTTAATTGATCAGGGATTCCCAAAGCTTGCTGAGTTGTTGTTGCCCTCCATATACGACATATGGTCCTCAAATCCCGCGAAAATGTTGGGCAGCCTATTTTTTGCACCATATTTCAGCTTCTCGTTGCTGCTGCGTTGGAGTATTCATAGTGCAATATTGTTTTTGGCATCACACTCAGTTTTAGCCTTGGACTTGCTTCTGTCATGCTTCTTCTCTCTAGAATTTATTGCTATTTTGTGGTTTAGAACAAATTTGGGACTCAATATTGTATTTATTGTTGTTTTGGAGGGTTAAATGTATTTTAAAATTCCCCAAAGATTTTGATCACTTCATTATCATCTAATTAATTGTTTATTCAATAAAAAGTCAGTTTCGGCTCCAACTTTCACCTACACCAACTTTTACATTTAGTTTTGGCTCCAAATTTTCATTTACACTTTGATCACTTCATTTACTTTGAATTGTACTGTATGTGATTGTTTATTTTATGGTTTTGCATTTATTCAATTGTTATCATATTGTTATTCAGTTGTTGAAATGTGATGGTATATTTAATTTAATTAATGATTTAAAACATTCGAAAATAGCAAAATAAAATAAAAAATAGTTTGAATTAAGCTACTGTATGTGATTGTTTATTCAATTGTTACCCTATTGTCACTCAATTCTTGAAATATGATGATGAAAAACAGTTTCAGTTAATAAACCATAAAATAATGTGATTTATCTATCTTTGTTTGAGTGTAAAGGCCTTTTTGTAATGAAAAATTAGCAAAACTAATAAAGTAGCATTACGACTATTCTTTTATTCCATTCACAACATCTTTATCAGTTTTCTTAATCTCTATGTCCAACATGAAATGGAACTTTGCTTCATAGATGGAGGGAGTATTATTTTTCAGTTCGAGGCCCCGAATTCAAAATAAAAACGGATCAACCATGTGATTTTATATGTTTCTCAAACCTCAAAAGTCTAGAATTATCAATTCATATTAATATTTATGTAAAATCACATATTCACTAATGTGTAAATTGTGTAATCACATTTTGTTTCTCTCCGAGGTCCCAAATTCAAAATAAAAAATGGATCAACCATGTGATTATTTCTTATATTTTCCACATCCAATAATTCTATAATTATCATTTCATATTAATATTTATGTAAAATCACATATTTAGTAATGCGAAATCACATACTATTTATTATTCCAAAGCCCCACATTCAAAAAAAAAAAAAGGATCAATTATGTGATTTCATATATTTCTCAGTACCCAAAAGTTTAAAATCATCAATTCCCATTAATATTTACGTAAGATCACATATTCACTAACGGGGAATCACATATTATCCTAGTCTGGTTTTAGGGTGGTAGCTGATTGAAAATACGGTGGCCGCTGAAGTTTAGAGGTGAGTTGGTTTTGGGAGAGAGATGTAAAAATGTAAAATGTGGAAAGTGAAAATTAATTTGTCAGTAATACAAATATTAGGTATTTCTCTTAATCGTATGTGTAATTAATTAAATTATAAATTGAAAACAGATAAAAATAGGAGAAAGGGTAATAAAGTGTGAATTTGATAGATTTTATATGTTTTGTAATTGATGGTAAAATTAGTAATTTTATCTTAATAAGTGCTATATTTGCGTTGCTAATGAAAACCCAACTATCAGTTATTAAGTTCTATGTCAATCCCGGCCCAAATCTAAATATGTTCAACATGTTATAAGCAATCTTTTTTTGTTGATATGTTGGAGAAAAAAAAATCAACTACGTATTACTAGGTTGACATGCTACCTTAATTTACATTTGTTTTCTTTACATTAAAAAAAAAATGTCCTAGTTATCTTCCTCGTAATTCCTTCAACAAATGCATACGATGAGCAATAACAATTAACATCCAATACAAATCAACATTAATAGTCAGTCACGTGAATAAATAAATGAATAAACAATCATATATACCAAGAAATATATCTATACAATTTGTGTAAGTGACATTTTTTCAAGAAATAACGATATCATTATCGAATAAAAAAGATTAATCCACTCTCACCAATGAATAAAAGAATGCACAATTTTTTGTGCTTTTTAACACCCAAAAAAACCTACTCCTCATCACAGAACCAATTTGTGCACGAAATTTGAAGTAGAATCGAAAAGAAAGGCCCAATTCCGTCCACACCAAATCCTCCCCGAAGTGAACTTGATGACATCATAAATATACACTTGACATTTAGCGACGGGTTTCATGAGAACGCCTCATGCTCGTCGCTGCTAAACTCTTTCCTTAGCTTGTGCGAGAAAAGACGGCATGCGTCCACACTAAGATCCACAGCCGCCGCGAGCGCAACAAAGAGGGCAGCATCGGCCATGCACGTGACATGGTGCACTGCTACTTGAACCACCGGTTTGCTCACTTTCCCTTCCCCTTCGACGCCCGATCCCATCACGAATCCTCGTACCGGCGACATCAAGCTCAACGCGCAATCTTTGCTCGAGTCGTCGATGCAAAATCTCCCGCCCTTCTTGACATTCATGGTGCCTTCGGTGATGGGGATTCCGCCGGTTTCAGCTACGAGCTCAAACTTGTAGCCTAGGCCGTCGACGTGGCCCCTCTCGCGCCACGCCTCGAGGCGCCCCCACGGCTTCCAACTGCTGATGGAGACGCCGTTGGGGCGGAGGATCAACCACGCGCCAGGGTTCGAGCGCGAGACGCGGTCGGACCCTGGCGATGGGACAAAGGGAGTGATCATGGAGGCGGCCGCCACGGCGGAGCCGGAGAGATCATAGACTATGATCATCCACCCTTTGCGCTCTCGGCCTACTCTCAAATTGTCGCCCGAGAGGGTTCTCATCCACCCTCGATTCGTGCTCGTGTTGAAATCCGAAGGAAGGGATCTGATTTTGCCAAACATAAAGTAGTGTAATTTGTGAGGACGCAGTAAATTTTATTGGGGCGACTTTATTAATTATTAGAAAATCCCAACGAATCCGCTGTAATAGGTATACGAAAATGATAAATAAATCTTTAGCACCCAAAAAAAATAAAATGAGAAATTAATTAAACTAGATTAGAGAGTAAAATAGTACATAAGTATGAAGGTATATACATTAAAGAAGTAGGTTGAGTTTAGGACAAGATCTTTGCACATGGTAAGAGAATCAGTGGTGGTTACAAAGACAGTTAATTAACCACAACTGAACAAGTCTTTAATTTTTGTCTCTTTGACCAAACAAACATCAGATCCTAACAGCAAATTAATTAGGAGATTTACCCATAAAGCGAGCATCTTAATCTTGATTTTTTTTATTAAAATTCATAACCAATTACCTGCTCTTTCTTAATAATGATTTGTATTTGTATTGTACTGGCATCTCAATTTACCAATATTTCATTTCTCACGCAATTAATAGTTTGACAAATATCGATAACTCCTACCAAATTACATGCAGATTTAACATTATTCTCGCAGATTGTTTTTCAACAAAAAGAAATCATAGTTAAATAAAGACAGAAAATAATAGGGTTCACAATCTTTGACTAAATTTTCAATATTTATTCATTCACTTCATTTTTGGATTATGCTACCAAAAATATACTACTTACTTATTAGTCATCAAAAGTATTAAGTGACACCATGGACATTTCTTGAAAAATAAGAAAATAAATAAAATAAAAAAACCACAGAAATTCCAAAAAATGTAAATCAATGACAGAGAGGCAGGCAGCGATAGTGGACCCCACAGTCCAGTTGTGCCACCCGCGGCCTACGTTAGCAGATTCATGTCTAAAAAAGCATGATAATGATGATGACTCAGACTCACCGTGATCTGTTACTCCGGTCGGCGCTGAACTTGCAGCTGAAAACCGGCTGCCGAATATTCCCCTGAATCTGGAACACCACCGGGCTGCACTCCGGTTCGCCCCCGAACTGGAACACGAACCGCGGGTCCGGTTCCGACCGGATCATCACGTGCAGCCTCGCCGCCGGATCGCCGCCGCCGCCGAGCTTCATCCACCCATTCTCGTACACGCAGGAGCGCGTCTGCGCGTGAACGAGATTGACGCTCACCTGCAGCGATCCCAGCAGCTTCCCGCTCGTCACGCCGCACGTGCGGCCCATGCGGCCGGTGAAGACCGAGATTTTGACGGTGACGACGGGCCTGCATGAGAGGCTGCGGAGGGCGTCGGGGTCGAGGTCGAAGCCGATGCCGGAGGTGGAAGACTCCGGCGGGCTGGCGGCGGCGCTGCTGATGAGTGGGAGGGGGGCGGTTTGTGAGGGGAAGTTCTTGATTTTGAGCTTGGCGTAGCATGGGGTGGAGGAGGGGTGGACGCCGGAGCCGGAGGGCCTGGCGGCGGCGGCCAGTTTCAGAGCTAGTGATTCCACGGTTAAACGGACAAATGGGCAAGGATCCATGGCCGGGAAATGGGTTCTTGATTTTCCGATGAGGGGTGAGATGATCAATGATGGTTGGTTAAGGATTTTGAGGTTTCGGAGAAATCTATGGCGGACTTTGTAAGATATGTGTGTGTGTGTTTTTTCCTTTTTATGTGTGTGTCTGCAAAATGATTTGTGAAAGTGGATTAGTTATAGGCTTGAGAAAGAATTTTGTTCTGAAATAATGCTCATCTTCAATTTCTCGGCACGATATATATGGAGTAAGTCGAGTTATTTATGTTAATTATTTTGTTTATATTTAAATAAGAAAATTATTTAGAATACTTGTAAGCTTGTAACTTGATGAAGAAACAAATGTTTTGTGTGGGACTCGAGAATTTGCACCGACTTGTCATGGAAAATATAAGTATTGAAAATTTTCGTATTGATTAATAAATGTGTCTGGATTAAATGAACTAGCTAGCTAGTAATTTTTTTTTTATCTTTATATATAAATATATATTCAATGTAAAATTTTATTGGTTTTATTATTTTTGTCAAATTGTTTGGTATTGTTTCTACTTTCATAATTGTGCAATTTTCTCCCCCATCTCTTATTTGTTAGTGTTACTAATAGTTTAATTAATTGAAAGCTTTTCTTCGATAACAAATCAATTTAATCATTGGATTTGCAGATTCTTAATTTCAAGATAATAATTGAATAAAAAATTATTTACAGCATATATTCCAATAATGATTGAGTTATACGAAAGTTATGTATATGATCAGTATACACAATTGATGATTAGAAAATATACAAGGTGAGGTACGATGTCATTGAAATTTGGAAATAATGATAATACAATTCCCTCGCGAATTTTTAACTATCATTAAATTGTGGTCAAATGCACTTTGCGCATTTATTATTTTATATTCGGTCATTAAAGTAGTAGGCAAGAATGTCAAACTTGCCATTTAATAATTAAGGCATAGTCATTTTAGTTATAATCCATCCTATATAATCAAACTATAGTTATTATCCCACGAAAAAAATAAAAATAAAAAAACTATAGTTCTTATCCCCTCGGAGATGGCTTAGTGATAAATATGGACGCTTGAGACTGAAAGGTCTCAGGTTCGAATTCATGTCTCTATAGGTCGAACATGTCACACCTGTACTTGGAAAATGTGGTTTACCTGCCCTGTGTCGTTTGCAGGTTACTGCACAAGGGACAGAAACCCCCCAGTGTGCACCGTAGGTAGCGGCTGCAGGTTCCCACGATATCAAATATATATGTAGTTATTTATCTTATTCTTTTCCGTCCGAAAAAGGGTAGTGATAATCGGCCACCTAGTAGCCAGCCACCACCGTTTTTTTTGCCCAAACCGGTTATTTGGTCCGGTTTTATTTGGACCGTTTTTTTTAATTAATTGGGAAGACAATTCTAACCTTGATTAATTAAGGTAAATAATGACTAAATATTTTTTGAATGGACCGAAAATTTTATCCTATTAATTAGGGATAATTTATGATTTAATTGGATTTTATTTCCCTCCCATAATATATTATTTTTCTCTCTTTAATTTGTTCCTAAAATAATGGGATGATATTTCCCTCCCAATTTATTAACATTTTCGGTCAATAATAACATGTGGCATTATATTTGGATTTTATTTCTCTCTCATAATATATTATTTTTCTCTCTCTCTAATTTGTTCCTAAAATAATGGGATGATAATTCCCTCCCAATTCATCATAATTTTCGGTCAAATACAATGTGGATTATATTTTGATTTTATTTCCCTCCCATAATATATTATTTTTTTCTCTATAATTTGTTCCTAAAATAATGGGATGATAATTCCCTCCCAATTCATAAAAATTTTCGGTCAAATATAATGTGGGATTGTATTTTGATTTTATTTCCCTCCCATAATATATTATTTTTCTCTCTTTAATTTGTTCCTAAAATAATGGGATGATATTTCCCTCCCAATTTATTAACATTTTCGGTCAATAATAACATGTGGTATTATGTTTGGATTTTATTTCTCCCTCATAATATATTATTTTTCTCTCTCTCTAATTTGTTCCTAAAATAATGGGATGATAATTCCCTCCCAATTCATCATAATTTTCGGTCAAATATAATGTGGGATTATATTTTGATTTTATTTCCCTCCCATAATATATTATTTTTCTCTCTCTAATTTGTTCCTAAAATAATGGGATGATATTTCCCTCCCAATTTATTAACATTTTCGGATGATAATAACATGTGACATTATATTTGGATTTTATTTTTAATAATATATTATTTTTCTCTCTCTCTCTAATTTGTTCCTAAAATAATGGGATGATAATTCTCTCCCAATTCATCATAATTTTCTCATTATTTTTCTCTCTCTAATTTAATCCTAAATTAATGGGGTAATATATCCCTTCCAATCCCATTTTCGATCAATTCATCAACTAAAACTACCGAAAAAAATGAATTTCAAATCTGCATAACAATCAATCCATTAAATTCAAATCTCTAATTATGGATAACAATCAATTAAAAAATTTCATTCAAAAATAAATGAAAATCAAATCTAAAAAAAAGGATAAAAATCAATTAATAAAACTACCCAAAATAATATCCATAATTGTAGGAGATAATGATCTAATATAGGAAAACAAATTGCATAATTTTAGGAAACTATATAACTACTGTAATTAACATAATAAATCATTGAGGGTAATATGGAAAAAATAGTGAACCGGTTTAATGGAGAAAAAATTGATTTTCTGGGATTAAGATAGGATTTACTTAATTAATCTTGGTGGTCAGGCAACCAGGTGGTCAAACATCTTTATTGTCCGAAAAATACAGTTTCTTTTCTTTTTTTACCACATTATCTCGTATCACTCTAACATAGTATAATCTAGTGATTATTCTTTATCTGTTTAAAGATGGGAGATTATAGTTCTATTACTAGCAGGTCATGCAACACACATAAGAATCATAAATTCAAATAGTATGTATGTATGTATGTATTAAAAGCGGGTAACTTAATTATCTTGACGAAATATATATAGGTTTACAAGATTATAATCTTAAAATGAATGTAAATTGAATATAATTCAAATATTAAAAAATTCAAATTATTCAATATACAGTAGTAGTATCAAACATAATTACCTTTAAATTAAGTACTCCCTCCGTTCACAAGTAAATGTCCACTTTATGCTGGACACGGAGTTTAAAAAAGTTGATAAAGTGAAAGTTAGTGGAATAAAAGTTAGGATGTATGGGTAGTGAGATAATGACAAAAAAGAGGTGGTATTGACCAAAAAGTAAGAATAAAGTTGTTGGGATGATAAAAAAAATAGAAACAAAGTTAATTTAAGGTGGGACCCTAAATGGCAAAGGGTAGTAATTTCTGTAAAGTAAAGAGGGTAGTGTTGTACGAAAAGGTAAACTAGACATTTACTTGCGAACACGTGTACTGTAGCAAACTGGATATTTACTTATGAACGGTGGGAGTATATTAAAAGGATAGAATAAGCAAATTATAGTTGTCAGAACATGCTCTTTCAAAAAAGGAACTAATTCTTATAATAGGACCACAACTTTCACTATTTTTAGAAAGAGTACTATATATTATAAAATTTAAAAATGAGGACTATAATTTCTATTTTTTATATTTGCACTCTTATTTTGGGTTAAAAACTAATTATTTAGACTTTTTAGTATAATCTAGAACCTGTTGCTCACGTGGCCGTGCTATGTCTCTTTTTTGCCATCTAGCATATTTAAAAAAGAAAGAAATCAATTATATTTGCCACATTTGCAGCCTAATATAAAAATAAGAAAATGGAGTTTTAGACTCAACCGTATTTGATTTGGCAACCGTGACATCCACAGCCTTGATAAAGGTTGCGGGTGGAATTCCAGTGTCCTTGACCATGTCTTAACCGAGTCTAGACACGTCATCCATTTGTCTTCGGTAACTGATGAGATTCTCGATGATTTTGGATGATTGATATAGCTTTATCAGGTTGTCTTTCTCAGTTTGTAGATCCTTGAGAAGAACAACTATATGCTCGGTCTGTGCGTCTGACATCTTCATCAGCTGGTCGATCTGTGCCTCTTGCTTGTTCAAGTGCTCATGCTGCTCCTTGATCTGCTCCTTCAACTCTTCATCGGTTGGAGCCTTAGTTTGGTTGGCCACATTCAGTTGACTTTTGAGATCATCAATCTCTTTGGTTTAACTTTTAATCAGATCGTCCTTTTCGGTTAAGGATTCTTCAAGTCTGACAAACTGTTCTTGAAGATTCTTAAACTCAACCGATTGCTGATGCAATTCCTCACTGAGTTCTAGGAAGTCACCCCAAGAGAGTTCTACAGTACGAGCAGCCGATGTTTGATGAGTGATTCCGTGCTTCTCGCAGTATTCGATGATGGTTTCATTTAGGAACTCGGTTCCACGGTCTGATCGGATGCAAATGATTTTAATCTCTTGTTGGTTAGATATCCGATCCATCAGCTTGGGTAGCTCATCTCGGGTTTCACTCTTGTGACGCATGAAAATGGTCCACGTGTACCTAGAGAAATCATCAGTAACAACAAGTGTATATTCGTTACCATTCGAAGCTGTGTCCGCAGATCTTGTTGCCCTTGATGTTCGCGGCTTGGAATAGTCGGCTCGAAGTGCTACTGTCTTTGTTCCGGAACCAACATCCTCAAGTCGACTCGTCTGTACCGAGGACTGAGTTGATCTTCGTCGGTTCACCTTGTATTCGTTTCCTTTCAGAATTGAGAACAGTCTGTCCGTTCCCATCTCTCCAAGATCAACTCAGCTTTCATGAATGTTGGTGAAGGTGTCCCACTCAGCTGGTAGTGCTTGTAATACTTTGAGATTGATCTCTCTCAGAGTATATTTTCCTCGTCGGATAGACTGAATCCTTCGGATGATAGCCATGAACCGAAGCTCCAACTGATCAATGGTTTCATCGACTTTTAGACAGAAGTTGTCAAAATCTTGACAAGCATGGGAGAACTTGTTCTCCTTGGTTTCGTCACTCCCTTCACTAAGAGATGCCAAAATGTCCCACATCTCCTTAGCTGTGTTGCACTCTTCTATCCATGGAAGATAGTCTTGTCCAACTGTGGACATGATGGTGCTCTGAGCCCAGATATCCAGCTGGCTCACTTTTGCTTTCTCAGGAGTAAAATCTTCTGGCTTTTTCTCAACCATCACCTCAGTTGCATCCCCATCATTGGGATTTGTAGGAGTGCGAATGACTTTTTCCATGATGGTGATCGGTCCGGATGTAATCATTTGTTGCATTCGATGATGCTTGGACAGTAGAATCTTCTTCATCCGAGTTTTCCAGAATGTATAGTTCACAACCGAGAACATGACAACAATCTTGTCTTTAACATCCATCTGCACACAACAAACAGACAACAAATGCAAGCAGAAATGCACTAGCGTGAAAAAGATCTATTTAGTTGACCACTGAAGAAAAACATCTCGATTCACACCTCGTGAAACAGAGTCAGCAGTCTTTTGAACCATTGCTCTGATACCACTTGATGGTCCCGATACGAGTTCTGGTGTATGGGGGGGGGGGGGAATACACCAGATAGGAATTTTAAAAACAACCCCCTGAAAATTACCACAACTGTGTAAGAGGACTCAGTTGGAATCACAACTGAGTAAGAAAACTCAGCTGGAAGAGTGGTGTTGTACGGAATGTGGTGGAAACAACAATAACTCGTATAAAACAACTCTCACTCAGATGCAAGGTCGGTCAACAACCAAATCAGCTGAAATGTAAAGATGCAGTTTTGAGTGCTCGTTAGTTGGTCAGTTGGATATGCAAAAAGTAACTGAACAGAAAACACAAACATGCAAAGGATTTACGTGGTTCGGAGAGAACTCCTACGTGCACGGGGAGTTGTGAGTCCACACAACTCAGTCCAAATTCTTTAGGACAGCTACCACAAAGCTTACGCGGGCTTTGCAACCGTTCAGATAAGTTTGCGGGTACTTATCAACCTTACAGATAAGTTTGCGGGTACTTATCAACCTTTCTACTCAATTTCGGGAAGAGCAGGATCCTAACAACCTTTTTAGGGGATGTGTATAAGGGTGGGTTTTCCAACTACTAGCTCTAACAATGAAGTGAGCTAGGATCTAAGCTTGAACAAGTGAAGACTCAAACTAAGATCGAAAACACCAAGACAGATTCTAACACTCTATGAACTCTCAATTGGTGATGTTCTTAGAGGATAATTTCAGTTTAGTTCGTGTGCAGTATATCGTCGTTCTTTCGCTCGTCTGTCTCTCTTGTATGTGTCTTTTGTCTTCATGAATGAATGAATGCCTTTATTTATAGGCGGTGAGAATCAACTAGCCGTTGGAAGAGCCGTTGATCTCTGTTCTGTGAAAGCGATGGCTTGTCTCTCATCTCTGCAGATTTTCCCAATTTGGCAACTGTGAACTTCTGCTTTCCTTCTGAGACAACCTTGTGTTGGGCCAAATGAGGTAATGACGGAACGTCAAACCTTCACGTGACTTCCTATTTGAAATTCAAATTTCAACCTTTGTCTTTCAATATTTGTTAGTCGGTTGAGACATTCGATCTTCATCCGAGTAGTCTTCAGCTGATGTTCTATCTGATTGCTACCTTCATCTGACCTTCTGTCTGAAGAGGAACAGTTGAACCCTCAGCTGCCTTGAACTTCATGTTGTCGATCTATCAGATTGAGTCCTGCAACTAATGTTCCATCTGAACAGTTGGCTTGAATGCTCAGTTGTCTTTCTTACATCTGATGTTCTGTATTTTGAACGCTCAGTTGATTTTCTTACATCTGATGTTCTGTCTCTTGAACGTTTAGTTGTTTTTCTTACATCTGATGTTCTGTCTCTTGAACGCTCAGTTGTTTTTCTTACATTTGATGTTCTGTCTCTTGAACGCTCAGTTGTCTTCTTACATCTGATGTTACACATCCGAATTTCCATCTGTAGTTCTATCCGAGTAAAGCCATGTTGCCGTCTTCAGCTGAAGTCCCGTAAAGATAAAATCTGAACATTTCTCAAACAGCGAGTCTAAATACTAATATTAGGATCTGGCAACATCTACTCGGTTGGGGTCAGTTGGTTTTGGAATCAATCAAAACTTTACTTAAATTTCCCAACAATTTCCCCCTTTTTGATGATGCCAAAACCCTACTGATCTAAACCCTACTGACCTATCTAAAATCTCAGCTGAAACTCTAGACAGTCTATAAGATTAAACATCAAAGGGTTAGCACTGTTATAACATGGTATTGAAATAACTTTGCGATTTAGAGCTTGGACAACTGGAAAATTGTACATCAAGGTGAATCGGATATATGATGAAAGTTTTCATTACAACTGATGTTTACACAGAAAAGCATGGAAATCAAAATACATCAGTGGCTCAAAAACTCTATCCTTGGCTAATACTTCAGCCCATACTTGCTGAAAATCCTGACAAAAATATCTCTCTTTGCATCTGACTCCTTCGATATATCTACTCCATGTTCTTGACAGACTCTTCTTACCTCAGCTGCAATCTTCTGCCTGTTAGGATTCCTTGTGTCTGGAATGAATGGAGGGAGATATGTGACCTTCTGAGAGACAGGGACTGTGTTCATGTCCAGGTTTGCATCAATCATTGCTCGTCTGAACTGGCTGAACATTCCCGGATCCCCAATGTGAAGCTCGGTTAGGGTTTCTTTGAAAGCTCTCCTCGAATCCTCAGTTGCGAACACCTTCCTATAGTAGAAATCATTCACAAATTCTTGTTTGAATGATTCCCAATCATCATTCCATTCTGCTGGCATCTACTTGTCAACATGTTTGAAGCGTCCCTGTAGCTTGATCTTTCCAGGTAGTCTCTGTTGCTTCAATTTTGCTTCAGCCTTTACTTGATGTTTCTCAATGCGTCGTCGGCATCGAGAGGCAACATTTCTATCCAAGTTGTTGGTAACCTTGGCAAGTTCTTCCTCGAACTTGTTCACTCTTGTTGCTTGGTTGGCTGCGAATTTCTTTATCCATTCTGGATTCATGTAGTCCTTCTCCGGAACATCCATAGCTTTGGCAGCAGCAATACACTCTTCGGTTGTAATACCGTCGAGTTCAGCATCAATCTCGGCTATGGAGTTGTAGGAGACTCCATACATCTTCGCTTGCTCCATGTCCTTTGCCATTTCTTCTCCGCCGACAACAATAGATTTCAGTTGTTGTTGTTTCTTGTCGGTTGGCTTCGGAGCGGACTTCTTCTTTGGAGTTGTCTTCTTCTTCAGCTCGGTCTTCTTCTTCAGCTGAGATTCCTTCCCGGCTGGTATCTCTTCTTCAGCTTCTTGCATCTCAACTTCTTGGGTCATATCTTTTCCAATCTCATCTTCCCTTTTTTTGGCATCAGCAACAAGGCTTGCGACTGAGCCATCTAGAGAAGTGAGTTTGTTCAGCCTGCTGGATTCGGTTGAAGAGTTCATCAACAGCGCTCTCCACATCAACCTTCTTCGCCAGTTCATTATCACGGTGCTCTTGATCAGCTTTCTTCAGTGCAGCGAAGGTTTCATTGACTTCGGTTTGGAAGGCGACGAACTCAATCCATCTTTGTTCGAATCGAGAATCCCATTCTTCATCTTGCGTCTGTTGAGATTTGGTAAGATTGGATTCAGATAGGGACTTGAGCACGTTCAGTTCTGATTTGATGCCAAGAACTGTTGTCTTCAGGTCAGTGATGTCTTTGCTGGTGGATGTTGAAAGATCATCCAGCTTTATCTTTATTGCAACATGTTCTTCCAACACCTTCCTGTGTTTATCCTCCTGAGCTTCCATCATCCTCAGCTGTTCTTCTCGGTTGATCTGGATGTTGGCAAGCATCTCCTTCCTCAGCTGATTGACGCTCTCAGCAATCAGCTCGCGTATTTCATCTGTGGAGGGTGCTGGTTGATCAGCTGGTGCTGGTTGGTCAGAAGGTGTGGGCTGTTCAACAGTGACCATGGCTTGGCGATTGGCCAGGTACTGTTGAAGTTCTTCTTCCTCCTACTTGGCTGCTGCGGTGGCTGCGTCAAGGTCATCGACGAATTCAGCAGACTTGACCAGCATGTTGTCAAGGAAGGCGACACAATCTTGTTCAGTTATCTCCCTTGTGTCTCTTCCTTCTGCCTTGCTGATGTCCAGACGACGAGTCAGCAGAGCGATCTTGTTATTGTACGCAACCTCAAGTTTGGTATAGTTGAAGTACTCCTTTATACGCGACTCATCTGCCTTGAGCTGGTTCCAGCTGTGTATCCTGATGGTATCTTCCTTGACATACCAGTGGCTAAAGATGATGTTGAATTGATACAACAGCTCAGTTCCAAGCGTGGCAAAAGTGGGCATGTCGCGCGCCTCGGGGAACATTCCGATCAGCTTCTAAAAGCAATATGCCAATTTGCCTTCATGTTCCAGCGCGACAGCTCGACGATCAGCTTCTTCGTCGATGGGGGAGGGAGAGAGATTTTCGTAAGGAATCGATTCAAGGGTTTCCTCAACATTGGCCAAAGAAGTGGTCTCAATGTTGGCATCGAGCGGGGAGCTCGAAATTTCTGACTGGGTGGGGATGTTGGCATCGAGAGGATCCTCAACATTGGCCAAAGAAGTGGTCTCAATGTTGGCATCGAGCGGGGAGCTCGGAATTTCAGGCTGAATATCACTTGGGATAACCTGACTGTGCTGTACGCCATCAGCTCCTGCCGTGGGGGGGAGGGGGTCGCAACATCTTCGAATTCTTTGGATGAAGAAAAAGCATCCGAGGACATGTTCGGCTCATCTTCCGGATCGGTTTCCACCCCTTCTATCCCATCTGTTCCACTTGCGCGAGGAACAATCTCGAAAGTATCTTTGTCAACTGAGTGACTCGACTCAGATGGTACCTCCTCAGCTGGTACCTCCTCAGCTGGTTTTGCAACTGGCTTTTTGATACGAAGCCTCAACTTCTTCTTACGTGGCTCCTCCTCTTGATCCTTATCTGACTCATCTCTGAGTCGGCGAGCAGCTGCTGATTTGGAAGAGCAGCCGGCAGCTGGAGGCAGTTCCTCAGTTGTGTCTTTCTCCTCAGCTGATTTCACAGCTTCCCTTTTCTCTTTGGGAGTGTAGACACTCTGAATCACATCAAGAGCTTTCTTGGCTGTTGGGAACAGCATCTGCCTCTTGACTGGTGTCTCCTCACTGTCTTCCCACACCATGTTCTGATCCTTTGTGGCGAGAAGGATCAGGGTAGATATTTTAACTCCAAAGTTGAGAGTTCCCTTGACACTCAACAACTTTTCCCCGGAGTCAGTTGTGGTTTCTGAGATCTTCTGCTTCTCCATTGTCAACTGGTGTTCAAAGTACTTGAACCAGTTGATGTTGTGCTTGTGCTTGTGCTTGTGCTCTAAAGCTATCAGCTGCTTGAGCTTTGGTCGGCTGATATCTCCAAAGGCTTTGCTGTATCCGAAGATAACCTTGGATACAACATCGAACAGAAGTCGATGCTCGGGTTTTAACTTCGTTCGCTGCATGTTGCTCCTCAATCTTTCTGCAGTGTTGAGAGCATTCTCAAGAAATTGATCGGCATCTGCATCGGTGATGTTCTCGACGGTGTCCGTGGCGGTCAGATTTGGTGGAATGATGGAGCGTAGCATATCGGAAACTGGTATGGAGACGGTGACACGGCGGATCGTTCTGGCAGGGACGTCGCGCTGTCGACAGGAGATTTCTAAAACGAGGCCATCTCGGCTGTCGATAGGAGATTTCAGGTTCAAGTAAAATTCCCCGACCTGTCGCCTGAGCAAGTGAGTGGGGAAGAACGTTGCCCAATCCAGAAGGCCATTATCCCTGAGATGATAGGCGAGAGGGGATAACACCGGTGAGTCCAGAGCGTCTTCTGACAGAATCTGCTCGAAGTGAATTTTGGATATCATCATGTCGTAAGATTCCTCATACGACGAAGGGACTAGAGCTGGTCCAGAAGATGCCATCTTCTTTCCTTGCGAAGAAGCTTTTGGTGCCATTTAATATTGCAGTGAAGTATATATATAGAGAGAAGGAAAGAAGAACTTAGCAGAAAATGGTGAGACAGAATCAGAGACGAAGATGAACAGTTAATCAGATAGGCTCAAGTATAGAAGGTAAGAAATCACTTCCTGATTTTCCGCCGTTTATAGGTTAGTGGGTCGTTTGAAATCGATGGCCAAGGTTGAATGGCGCGAATCCATCAACGGCTGAGATCTCGCGACTGTTGACTAGCTTTGACTGACGTTGAATTCCGAGTTCCAATACGCGTGAGTGAGAAGGTGAACTGTTTTTTATGTCAGCCCAGTCGCACTATAAAGTAAGGCTATTGATGTTCAGCCGTACTTTACATTAAATGCGCTATGATGGCTATTTTAATCTAACTGACATGCTCAGGAATGTTTGAATTTATTTCAAACATTCTCATTTAAGACACAAACACCTTCAGCCATAAATGATACCTGCCAGCTGATATCGGAATCAGCTGTGTTCCAATGTTGTGGCATACCATCAGCTGACTCGAGTTCGTCTGTTCAGCTGACGTCTGATGTCTTCGGATGGCGATCCGTATCTGAGATTTCCCCTTTATCTGAGCTTCCCCCTCAGATGGATATCTATCTCTTCACCTCGGCTGATTCCTCATCTGATGGATCCAACAATCCAAGGAGATCACATAACATCTTGAATCTTGCTTCGGCTAGAGGTTTAGTAAAGATATCGGCTCTCTGAATCTCAGTTGGAATCTTCTCCACAGATACATCCTTCTTCTCAATATGATCTCGGATAAAATGATGTCGGATGTCGATGTGCTTTGTCCGAGAATGGTGAACAAGATTCAAAGAGATAGCAATGGCACTTGAGCTATCACAATGGATGGGAACCTGTCCAGTTGCTACTTCATAATCTATCAGCTGTTGCTTGAGCCACAACACTTGCATGCAACAACTACCGGCAGTCATATACTCTGACTCGGTTGTAGAAGTGGCAACACATGTTTGTTTCTTGGAAAACCATGAAACTAGCTTGCTTCCCATGAACTGACAGTGTCCAGATGTGGACTTCCTGTCCAACCGATCTCCGGCTAGATCCGCATCTGAGTATCCGGACAGTTGGATATTGTCGTCAGCTGGGTACCACAACCCAACATTAACAGTACCCTTCAGATACTTAATAATGTTCTTTGCTGCCAACATGTGTGCTTCCCTTGGCTGAACTTGGAACCGAGCACACACTCCAACTGCGTAAGATATATTTAGCCGACTGGCGATTAGATATAGCAAAGAACCAATAATCTCTCTATACTTACTGGCATCCACGAGTTTTCCCTCAGATCCGGGTTCAATCTTCCAGTTAGTATTCATCGGGATCCGTGTGGTTTTACTTGTCTGCAATCCGAACTTTGCGATGAGCTCCTTTGTATATTTGGACTGATTAATAAAAATTCCTTTTGATGACTGCTTCACTTGTGGCCCAAGAAAATAGTTCATCTCACCCATCATTGACATCTCGAATTTCTCCTTCATGAGGGTTGAGAATTTCTCGCACAGCTCCTCCGACTTGGAACTGAATATGATGTCGTCGACATAGATTTTCATAACAAGTATGTCTTCTCCAACTTTTAAGGTGAACAGTGTTTTGTCAACTGACCCTCGTTTGAACCCCGAGTTTAGAAGAAAACCACAGAGAGTGTCATACCAAGCCCTAGGTGCTTGCTTCAAACCATAGATAGCTTTCTTCAACTTATACACTCTTCCATCACCAGTCTCAAAACCGGGAGGCTGTTCAACATAAACATCTTCCTTGATATCACCGTTGAGGAAGGCACACTTCACATCCATCTGATAAACCTTGAATTTGTGAAATGCGGCATAGGCTAGAAATATTCTGATAGCTTCAAACCTTGCAACATGCGCAAAAGAATCCTCAAAATCAATTCCTTCTTGTTGGCAATATCCCTGAGCTACCAACCTTGCCTTGTTTCTCACGATGAATCCAATGGCGTCTCTCTTGTTCTTGAAAATCCACTTTAATCCAATGACTTTAACACCATTTGATCTTTCTACCAACTCCCATACACAGTTGCGTAGAAATTCATTCAGCTCTTCTTGCATGGCTGTTGTCCAATGAACACAGTTGAGAGCTTCCATAACATGCTTCGGCTCTGGCACATCAGCTACGAAACATGAAATCATGGCAACATCTCCTGCCTGTTTGAACTCCTCAAGAACTACCAACTCCTCAGCATATTGGGCGTAAGTGTTGGAATCTTTCTCAGCTGAGTCTGGATTTGCAACTCTGCTCCTAGTACGCACACCTTTGGCTGGATCTCCGATAATATTGTCCTCGGAATGATCTTCATACCATCTCTTGTTGCGTCTTCCTTCTTCTAACAACAGTGGTTGTTCCGTGATTTCAACTGATGGGATAACCTGAGCTGTGGGAGATGCTGGGATCTTCAGAACTGGTGATTTATCTGCTGTTGAGTCTGGATCCTCAACATGGATAATATATTGAACCGAGTTAGGTTGGGCTTCTGATGCTGATGCAGTTGGAGTAACATCAGCTGGAGTTCCCCCTTGAGATGAGCTGGGGTCCTCACATTCATCTTCAGAGGAACAAGGATCATCATCCTCGGTTGCCCATACCAATGGTTCAGCTAGATTCTTCTGCCTTAGAACCTGCGATCTGGTGAGAGCTGGTGGAACATGTGGATCAGCTTATTGTCTTTTAGCCTGTTCCCTGCACTCAAAAGTAGATTCATCAAAACTAACATGAGGTGTTATCTCCACAACACGAGAACTGTTGTTAAAAACTCTATAAGCCTTGATCCGAGCAGCATATCCGAGAAATATGCCCTTCGAAGCCTTGGCGTCAAAATTTTTCAACTGAGTCTTCCCATTGTTGTGAATATAACACTTAGAACCAAAAACACGAAAATATGAAATATCAGGCTTCCTACGTCTCCATAGTTCATATGGAGTCTTTCCCAACCGCTTGGTCAGAAGAGACTGGTTCTGGGTGTAGCATGCTGTGTTAATTGCCTCAGCCCAAAATCTCTTTTGCAGAGCTGAGCTTGTCAACATGGATGTTGCAGCATCCTTCAGCGTTCGGTTTCTTCGCTCGGCTACTCCATTATGTTGTGCAGTATGAGCAGCCGATGTTTGATGAGTGATTCCGTGCTTCTCGCAGTATTCGATAATGGTTTCATTTAGGAACTCGGTTCCACGGTCTGATCGGATGCAAATGATTTTCATCTCTTGTTGGTTAGATATCCGATCCATCAGCTTGGGTAGCTCATCTCGGGTTTCACTCTTGTGACGCATGAAAATGGTCCACGTGTACCTAGAGAAATCATCAGTAACAACAAGTGTATATTCGTTACCATTCGAAGCTGTGTCCGCAGATCTTGTTGCCCTTGATGTTCGCGGCTTGGAATAGTCGGCTCGAAGTGCTACTGTCTTTGTTCCGGAACCAACATCCTCAAGTCGACTCGTCTGTACCGAGGACTGAGTTGATCTTCGTCGGTTCACCTTGTACTCGTTTCCTTTCAGAATTGAGAACAGTCTGTCCGTTCCCATCTCTCCAAGATCAGCTCAGCTTTCATGAATGTTGGTGAAGGTGTCCCACTCAGCTGGTAGTGCTTGTAATACTTTGAGATTGATCTCTCTCAGAGTATATTTTCCTCGTCAGATAGACTGAATCCTTCGGATGATATCCATGAACCGAAGCTCCAACTGATCAATGGTTTCATCGATTTTTAGACAGAAGTTGTCAAAATCTTGACAAGCATGGGAGAACTTGTTCTCCTTGGTTTCGTCACTCCCTTCACTAAGAGATGCCAAAATGTCCCACTTCTCCTTAGCTGTGTTGCACTCTTCTATCCATGGAAGATAGTCTTGTCCAACTGTGGACATAATAGTGCTCTGAGCCCAGATATCCAGCTGGCTCACTTTTGCTTCCTCAGGAGTAAAATCTTCTGGCTTTTTCTCAACCATCACCTCAGTTGCATCCCCATCATTGGGATTTGTAAGAGTGCGAATGACTTTTTCCATGATGGTGATCGGTCCGGATGTAATCACTTGTTGCATTCGATGATGCTTGGACAGTAGAATCTTCTTCATCCGAGTTTTCCAGGATGTATAGTTCACAACCGAGAACATGACAACAATCTTGTCTTTAACATCCATCTGCACACAACAAACAGACAACAAATGCAAGCAGAAATGCACTAGCGTGAAAAAGATCTATTTAGTTGACCACTGAAGAAAAACATCTCGATTCACACCTCGTGAAACAGAGTCAGCAGTCTTTTGAACCACTGCTCTGATACCACTTGATGGTCCCGATACGAGTTCCGGTGTATGGGGGGGGAGAATACACCAGATAGGAATTTTAAAAATAATCCCCTGAAAATTACCACAACTGAGTAAGAGGACTCAGTTGGAATCACAACTGAGTAAGAAAACTCAGTTGGAAGAGTGGTGTTGTGCGGAATGTGGTGGAAACAACAATAACTCGTATAAAACAACTCTCGCTCAAATGCAAGGTCGGTAAACAACCAAATCAGTTGAAATGTAAAGATGCAGTCTTGAGTGTTGGTTAGTTGGTCAGTTGGATATGCAAAAAGTAACTGAACAGAAAACACAAACATGCAAAGGATTTACGTGGTTCAGAGATAACTCCTACGTCCACGGGGAGTTGTGAGTCCACACAACTCAGTCCAAATTCTTTAGGACAACTACCACAAAGCTTACGCGGGCTTTGCAACCGTTCAGATAAGTTTGCGGGTACTTATCAACCTTACAGATAAGTTTGCGGGTACTTATCAACCTTTCTACTCAATTTCGGGAAGAGCAGAATCCTAACAACCTTTTTAGGGGATGTGTATAAGGGTGGGTTTTCCAACTACTAGCTCTAACAATGAAGTGAGCTAGGATCTAAGCTTGAACAAGTAAAGACTCAAACTAAGATCGAAAACACTAAGACAGATTCTAACACTCTATGAACTCTCAACTGGTGATGTTCTTAGAGGATAATTTCAGTTTAGTTCGTGTGCAGTATATCGTCGTTCTTTCGCTCGTTTGTCTCTCTTGTATGTGTCTTCTGTCTTCATGAATGAATGAGTGCCTTTATTTATAGGCGGTGAGAATCAACTAGCCGTTGGAAGAGCCGTTGATCTCTGTTCTGTGAAAGCGATGGCTTGTCTCTCATCTCTGCAGATTTTCCCGATTTGGCAACTGTGAACTTCTGCTTTCCTTCTAAGACAACCTTGTGTTGGGCCAAATGAGGTAATGACGGAACGTCAATCCTTCACGTGACTTCCTATTTGAAATTCAAATTTCAACCTTTGTCTTTCAACATTGGTTAGTCGGTTGAGACATTCGATCTTCATCCGAGTGGTCTTCAGCTGATGTTCCATCTGATTGCTACCTTCATCTGACCTTCTGTCTAAAGAGGAACAGTTGAACCCTCAGCTGCCTTGAACTTCATGTTGTCGATCTATCAGATGCTCAGTTGTCTTTCTTACATCTGATGTTCTGTATTTTGAACGCTCAGTTGTTTTTCTTACATCTGATGTTCTGTTTCTTGAACGCTCAGTTGTTTTTCTTACATCTGATGTTCTGTCTCTTGAACGCTCAGTTGTTTTTCTTACATCTGATGTTCTGTCTCTTGAACGCTTAGTTGTCTTTCTTACATCTGATGTTACACATCCGAATTTCCATCTGTAGTTCTATCCGAGTAAAGCCATGTTGCCGTCTTCAGCTGGAGTCCTGTAAAGATAAAATCTGAACATTTCTCAAACAGCGAATCTAAATACTAACATTAGGATCTGGCAACATCTACTCGGTTGGGGTCAGTTGGTTTTGGAATCAATCAAAACTTTATTTAAATTTCCCAACAAGTTTCTTTCATTTTAAGTCTTTATTTTTATTTTAGGTTGCAAATGTGGAAAATAATTGGTTTTGATAATTGGTTTCTTTCTTTCTTTTAATAATAACAAATATGCTAAAACATCAATAATAACAAATAAGGGGAACGACCGTGTTAGCAACGGGTTCTAGAGTTCGCCAAAAAGCCCAAATAATTGGTTTTAGGTCTATAAGAGTGCAAATGCAAAAAAATGGAAATTATCCTTATATTCAAATTTCGTGTATGGTTCTCTGCTTGAAAACACTGAAAGTTACGGCGTTGTTTTAATATTTAACTCTTCAAAATAGTACTAATAGATAGCTAGATATAATATGATGTACATAACATGATCATATATATGATGGATCAATTAATAAAATTAATCACACTTCGATACACAGCACAGAAATATATCCCGATTATACATATATAGTTGGCATGATCATATTTGATAATAACAATTGATACAGTGGGAGTAATATTTGGTACGTAATTTCATCAATAACCTAATTATAAATTGTATAAAAATTTTCCCATATACTAATATTCTTTCTTTGTCTATCGGTTTCTTCTATTTGAAATCTCCAATGGTGAAAAATAGATGCTGGTAGAGTGTATAGTCCACGAAAATGAAAGGTAAAATGAGACAAAATAACTTTTTTCTCCAAAAAAATAGGTAAAAAGTACTTAAAACTTTGCTTTTCTCATCTCCAGGTCACTCAAAAATGACACTTTTTCTCACATATAACTACTAAACATGTGTTTCCCAGAAGAATTTAAAAGTTAAAATAAAAATATTAAACATGATCCTAAAAAACAATTTCAAAACAATATTACCATATTAGCCAAAGTTATAATTACATTTGTACTTATCAAACAATAATTTATAATATTTGTTCAAACGGTAAACATAAGCTTAACTTCTACTCCCTCCGATCATATTGTCATCCTTTCCATATTTAAATTTCTTACTCATTATTGTTATATTTCAAATAAGGAAAATTTCAACCCTTAATTCAAAGTTAAAATCCTATTTTGGGTTAAAAACTAATTTCGTATTATCATCATTTATTTATTTACATGTCTCATGTATATTGTTATGTTTGAAATAAAGAAAGTTAATATTATTGGAACATAGTGAATACCACATGTAACATGATAAATTGATGGTGCTAAAGCCCAACATAACTATAAGATTGCAGTGGTAGTTTCTCATAATGAATTTTTTATTGGCTAGTGCTATTTGGATACAGTTAGTATGACTATCTTGGACGGAGAGAGTAATATAGATTTTAAGAAAGGAAATATACCTTAATTAAAGAATCATAAATCTTAACAGAAAATCTGATTATTTCCATTTTTACAATTAACTTTCTTTTACTTACGCACAACGTGACGGAATAGATTTTTCCCAATAAAATTAGCGTAGAAAATATGGTCGTAGTGACTCAATACTAGGTGACACAATTGTGGTAGTATATATATCTTCGAGATTTTTTTTTTTTTTAATTTACTTTAAATGTTAGTATTTTCTTGTAGGAAAATGTCACAATATGCTGAAATTTACGTATATAGTACATTTCAGTCGATTAAGTGAATACAAATTTACATGTTGAATTCAATTGACAAATAAACAATTCAGATCAAAACTCGAATTCTTCTTTCCCGTATTCATTAAAGCCCGAAATAGAACTCAAGTATTAAGCAAAAGTCGAACATTTCTTCTTTTCTTCATAGGTAACCTTAAGAATATTATCTAAAAAGTGTGAGGTTCGGACATAGTTACGAACACGATATGTAATGACGAGATAATAAAGCGACGAGTTAGACGAGAAATTGAAGAGAAACGAGTTTCACCTGACGCCGAAGAGGAGAGAGAGAGAGAGAGAGAGAGCCCCCCTCAACAGCTAGACTATCGCTGGCATCACGTTGCCAAGACATAAACTTACGTCCCCATTTTTCACTTTTTATTCCCTTTTTTTTTAGTTTATTTTTCAAAATTGATCGATTTGTTTGTCTTCTTGTAATTTTCCGACAGATATTTGCTTAAGAAAAATGTTGTGACGTGCCATTTTATATATCGATTTGAAGAACTATCAGATTATCCAATCATCTACGGCTGGCAGGTAGATAGATATATGTATGTCTAGGAATATACATTTTCATTTCATTGTTATATCAATTTCAACTTTCTTTCGATCGGCCCAACATTAATATATGTGATGAGATTAAATTTAGCTAGATAATGTAACATTTTAATAAAGTCAAATACAGAATCGAATAATATTATCCTTAAATTCAAAGACAATATTTTCGCCTTTTTCATTAGTTGTGCTCGTATTGCTTGATAAAGTATTTGCAAATAATGATTCTGATATATTTGAGCAACGATCAAGTGTGTGTGAGTGAGTTTATTTTTTTCTGAGCAGAAAGAGTATTTTTTTTTCCTTTTTCTTTTTTCCTCCTATCGTATGGATGAATAAATATGTCACTTTTGATAACACTTACAAATGATACGATAAAGTGTAGATAATCTTAAACTTTTCAAATATATAGTTGTTCTTGGCGAACCACTATGACCTATGAAGGTAGTTTACCATTTTGTTCGTTGGTCATTTTTCACTTGTAATTTTATCTCTCACTCATGATCATATCCACTATTAAATTTACTAATTTTAATAAAGGGACACGATAGACTGACAGAGTGGTTTGATTATAGGTTTCAAAACATATATAAAAGCTTCAAAATATTTGGATTCATATATTTTCACATTGACAACTTTTTTTCTATTATGAAGTGAAGATCAGATGAGAATATAGAGAAGATTTCATGCATGACTGCATTCGCATTTTCCTTCTTTATTTCTTATTTCTTGTCTTCGCTTATAGTCGTGTTTTTCCTTATTACGTTTTTTGTTTTAGTTGCTGAGTCAGCATTAGTTAGTCCAGCTATATATATAGGCTATGTGTATTTCCTTTCTTCTTCACGTGAACAGTGTGAATATGAATATGTTTTCTCAAGTTCTTAGCTCAATATCTTTTATGGTATCAGAGCTTTAAATCCACTGTGTTTGTTCATGAAATTTCAATCTAGTTCTTAATTCTTTTTCCCATGGCTGCTAATCGTTGTAATGGTGGTCCTCGAGGTGATGGTTTCCCGATCAGTGAAGATCCGACGAGTCCGTATCATTTGCCGGTGAGCGATAATCCCGGAGTCATTTTAGTCACTCAACCTCTCACTGGTCCAAACTATAACACTTGGCATCGATCAATGCTTACTGCACTGATCGCGAAAAACAAGGTAGCTTTTATTGATGGTTCCCTGCCTAAACCTGAAATGGATGATTTGTTATATGCTCAATGGGTGAGATGTAATAGCATGGTTGTTTCCCGGTTGCGTAATTTTGTTGTTCCTCAAATCAGTTCTAGTTTGATGTATCTCGATTCAGCTGCACAGATCTGGGTAGATCTTCGTGATAGGTTTTCTCATGGTGATTTAGCTCGTGTTTATCAATTGCGTCAACAATTGCTTAGTTTTGTTCAAGGATCTAGTGATGTCAGTACATATTACACCAATCTCCGTGTATTGTGGGATGAATATAAGGATTTTCAGCTTGTGAAATGGTGTACTTGTTCTACTTGTCGATGTAACAGTGCTAAAAAGTGGTGTGAGTACCAAGAGCAAGAATGCTCCCTGCAATTTCTCCAGGTTTGAACAGCTCATTTGCTCAATTGAGGTCTCATATATTATCTGTTAGTCCTACTCTTTCATTGTCAAAGGTGTTTGCTCTAGCCATTCAAGAGGAAAGGCAGAGATCTATTGATGGTGGTATGACTGTGCACTCTACTCCTGCACCTTTTGTTCAAAATTCTAGTGAACAACCTGGAATGTTTGCTAATGCTGCTGGTTATGGTCGTGGTAGAGGTCGTGATGGTGTTGTTTGTGGTTACTGTGGCAAGACTAATCACACTATTGATAGGTGTTTTGATTTACATGGTTATCCCCCTGGTTTTGTTAGGGGAAGGGGGAGAGGATATGGTAGATCTTCTGCTCCAAATAGATTTGTGAGTCAAGTTGAAGACAGTTTTGTGTCTCCTTCTGCTGTTGGAAATAATGCTGGTAATCATGTTGATGGTAATCAATTTGTGGTTGTCAGTCCTTCTAATGCTACTAATCCTACATTGAGCAATGAGCAATGCATGCAACTTCTTCAATTCCTTCAGACTCAACTTCAGTCCAATCATCCAGTTTCTTCCTCTCCACATCCTACTGGTTCATCATCTCAAAACCCATTCTCTTCACCTACCTTTACTGGTACAGTTTCCTTCCCTCATTTTGTTGGTGCAGTAACTAAATCTTCTACTCTGCGGTTGCTTGATACTGGAGCTACTCATCATGTCTGTTGTGATTTGAGTATGTTCAATAGTTCTTATGTTGTTGAGAATTCATCTGTGAATTTACTTAATGGAAGCTCAGTCCAAGTTCCTAGAGTTGGAACTGTTGATTAACTCCTTCTATTCATCTTGATCATGTCTTGTTTGTACCTTCTTTCAGCTAAAATTTGATCTCTGTCAGCTCCCTCACTCATAACTCTCATTGTAATGTCATATTCACTCCCTTTATATGTGTTGTTCAGGAAGCTTCACAGGGGATCCAGATTGGGAAAGGTAGAAGAGTTGAAAACCTGTATATGTTGGATACAAATCTTTCAGTTTCTGTCAACACCACTGTAGGTCTTTCTACTATTGTGACTGTTGATGTCTGGCACTTTAGATTAGGGCATTTATTTTCATAAACTTCAGCTTATGTCTAAAGCTCTGAATCTAGAATCATGTAAACACACTCTTTGTGAGGTTTGTCCTGTTGCTAAACAAAAAAGGTTACCTTTTCCAGATTCTATTCATAATGCTCAGTCCATTTTTGATCTTATTCATTGTGATGTGTGGAGACCTTTTCAAACACCAACCCCTGATGGATACACTTATTTCTTGACCATTGTTGATGATCATTCTAGATTTGTGTGGACTTTTTTTATGAAAGCCAAATCTGATGTTAAGAGTGTTCTTACTCAATTTTTTCACACCATTCAGACTCAATTTGATAAGAAAATCAAAGGTGTGAGGAGTGATAATGCTCCGGAGTTTAACATGACTTCTCTTTACTCACATTTTGGTACTATAGTTCAACACTCTTGTGTCTCAACTCCTCAGCAAAATGCTAGGGTAGAAAGGAAACATCAACATCTGTTAAATGTAGCTAAAAGACTTTTATTTCAATCCCATCTTCCTATGCAATACTGGGGTGAGTGTGTACTCACAGCTTCCTATCTTATCAATAGAATTCCATCTTCAGTTTTGCCTTCCCACATCACTCCTTATGAGTTATTGTTTCAGAAAATTCCCTCTTATTCTTATTTAAGGGTCTTTAGATGCTTGTGTTTTGCTTCTACACTTGATAGAGATCGAAATAAATTCTCTCCTAGAGAAACAAAAGCTGTTTTTCTGGGATATCCTTCTGGATATAAGGGATACAAAGTCCTTCTCTTAGATTCACTCTTTGTCATCATTAGCAGAGATGTGATATTTCATGAGAATGTTTTTCCTTTGTCTCATTTGTCACCCTCTTATTTTCCTTTTGAGTCTTCACCTCCTATTATTTCTTCTGAATCTACACCTCCTGTAATTCCTTCTTCTTCTCAAACATCTCCAACCATAACTTCTTCAGATGTTATTTCAGTTCCCTCTCCTACATCTGATACTTCTTTTCCTGTTACCACTAAGTCAGGAAGAGTGAGTAAATCTCCTACTCATCTTTCTGATTTTGTGTGTAATTCCATTAATTCTACTTCATCTCTTTATCCTCTTAATCAATATCTTTCCTATTCCAAACTCACCATAGCTTATCTGTTTTTCATCTGTTGCATCACTGCTATTCCTAAGCTTTCATGTTATGCTCAAGCTGCTCTTTACCCTGAGTGGTTGAAAGCTATTCAATTGGAACTTGATGCATTGATTAGAAATGGGACATGGATTATCACTCAGCTTCCTATTGGCAAGATTGTTATAGGTTGCAGATGGCTTTTTAAGATCAAGTTATTGGCAGATGGATCTTTAGATAGATATAAAGCCAGATTAGTTGCAAAAGGATACACACAGATTGCTGGCATTGATTATGTGGATACTTTCTCTCCAGTAGCTAAGCTCATTACAGTTAAAATCATGCTAGCATTGTCTGCAATTAATGGCTGGATACTTTGTCATATGGACCTCAATAACGCTTTTCTTTATGGTGAGCTGGATGAAGATATATATATGGAATTACCAGAAGGGTTGCTCACTCCTGAGGGGGAGCTATATCCAAAAGGGTCAGTGTGTAAGCTTAAGAGATCCTTGTATGGTCTCAAACAAGCCTCTAGACAATGGTATCTCAAATTTTTAGAGGTTCTTGCTGGATTTGGTTTACATTAGTCTTCCTCGGATCATTCTTTCTTTTACAAGAAACAAAGGAGTAGTTTTTTTAGTCTAGTGGTTTATGTAGATGACATCTTGTTAGCTAGTAATGATGCCACACTTGTTAGTGAATTCAAGACTTTTCTGGGAACTCACTTCAAATATAAGGATCTTGGAGCACCTAAATATTTTCTTGGAGTTGAAATGGCAAGAAATTCTACAGGGATTTATATTTGTCAAATAAAATATGCAATGGATTTGGTCTCAGATGCAGGACTCATTGGATGCAAACCTGCATCAACTCCCATGGAATCTGGAAAAACATTGAGTTTACAAGAGGGAGAATATCTTCATAATGCTAAAGAATACAAAAGATTGATTGGGTGTTTGTTGTATTTGTGTATTACCAGACCTGACATTACCTTTGCTGTACACAAACTCAGTCAATTCTTGGCCAAACCATGTAGAGGACATATGGAAACAGTAGAGAGAGTTCTCAGATATTTGAAAGGAACTCTTGGACATGGTCTTTTCTATTCTTGCAAATCATCTCTTGATTTGAGTTTCTTTGCAGATGCTGATTGGGCAGCTTGCCCGGATACTAGAAAGTCAGTTACAGGCTATTGTTCTTTCATTGGAACTTCCTTGATTTCTTGGAGAAGTAAGAAACAAGATACAATTTCAAGATCATCAGTAGAAGCTGAATATAGGTCTATGGCTCAAGCTAGTTGTGAAGCAGTTTGGATGAAGCACATTCTTGCAGATTTTGGAGTGATTCAATCCAAACCTATACCATTATTCTGTGATAACAAGGCGGCAGTGTACATTACTTCTAATTCAGCCTTCCATGAGCGTACCAAGCACACCGAGATAGATTGCCACACTATCAGAAATCATTACATTGCAGGAGTGATCAAACCTTTACACATTAAAAATGTGCATCAGCTTGCAGATATTTTCACAAAACCATTGCCTTCACCGAACTTCAAGAATCTGTTAAGCAAGATGGATTTTACGAGTATCTATACTCCATTTTGAGGGGGAGTATTATGAAGTGAAGATCATATTAGAATATGGAGAAGATTTCATGCATGACTGCATTCGCATTTTCCTTCTTTATTTCTTATTTCTTATCTTCGCTTATAGTCGTGCTTTTCCTTATTACGTTTTTTGTTTTAGTTGCTGAGTCAGCATTAGTTAGTCCAGCTATATATAGGCTATCTGTATTTCCGTTCTTCTTCACGTGAACAGTGTGAATATGAATATGTTTTCTCAAGTTCTTAGCTCAATATCTTTTATTTTCGAGGAGGTTTACACACTCAATTTCATTTTTTTGTATGATATTAGGTCATACTATCTTACTAACATTATGTATATATATCGCAATATATAAATTAGATCTAAATAATTAAATGATTTTAATAAATAATACTATTGTAGAATATATAAGTTCTTCCTTGAAAGGAGAAGGAAAAAAGAGTAGAAGAAAATCATAAACTTTGAGTATTACAAGCCAATATCTCAAAGTTAAGCCTCTTTATAACCCTCAGTAAAATCCCAATGAAAAAATCTTATGAAGGAAAAAGAATACCCGTCTATTTTACAATACGGAAAATGCTAAAAAAACGTATAACCATGAATGCTAAATATCATGATATACAGAAATACAAAATTTATAGCAAGTTCTATCTAATTGCAATATTACTTTTATTATTAAGGAGCTTTCCCTAATTGGCTCTTCGCGTAATTGTTCATTTAAATTATCAGAAAACTTGGCTCTTTGCAATTACTAGGAGAGAGTTGGTCGGGGAGCATATTTTGGGTTGAGTTCAATTGATTACTTAAAAATAAAATATCATTAATGTGATTTATTTATCTATTACAAAAATCTAACCCAATCTATGCCAACAGAGACTTTGGGGGAAAACGGCTGATATGTTGTTATAATAGTTGTTCTGTTAGTTTTTTATATTGATTGACGAAATAATATACCTCAACTTTTAACATTAATTTAGTTTTAATTTCTTGTATATATCTTTGAATCGTAACATCAAGAATATGAACTTTTAATTAATTTGTCGTTGCAAATTGAAGAGAGTAAAGAGAAAACTACTTATGCATGTTCTGCATGTATTTCTTGGAGCTGAATCCGCGTTACTAGCTTATAATAAATCATAGTCGTTGATAGAGAAACACATGGACGATTGAGATTTAAACATGTGTGTTTCTTTTAGCAGCTAGAGTATAAATACTTTTCCCTTGTAATTCTGCAAGTGAGTTGTATTGAATAGAACAGTGAAAACATTATTCTCTAGTTATGGAAATTCTATTTTTCTTCTTCACTCTTTATTCCTAAATTCTTTATGGTATCAGAGCCATGGTTGAAGCGATCCAATGACGAAAACGAACCGGAGAATTCCGTGGGAAATGTTGGTGGACGAAGAGAATGGAGAGATCAGGGAGAGCTCGGAGCAGAGTCAAGGACCAGATGATCAATTGAAGAACAACTCGCGCGATCGGAAGAAGAATCCGGATGATTCGCAAGGAAATCCTGAAAATCGACAGCAACGGAGTAATGTGGATGTGCAAGTGCTGGATTCGCAGCAAATTGAGGAGATTTTGCAACTCCACACATCTGATCATCCAGGAATGCAAATTGTGGTGAGTCTCCTTACTGATAATAACTTCATGCACTGGAGTAGATCTGTTAAAAGAGCATTGGCAGCTAGAAGTAAACTCGAAATACTAGATGGAACTCTATCTGAACCTAGGATGACTTCACCGTATTACAAAAGGTGGTTAAAGGCTGATAATATGGTTTTTTGTTGGATTTTAAACTCAATATCTAAGAAGTTGGTGAATTCCTTCGTGAATATTGGAAGTACTAGAAAACTGTGGGTTGCTTTAACACAGAGATTCGGAAGAAACAATGGACCTAAAGTTTATAGGTTGCACCGTGATATTGGAAACTATGTGCAAGGAAGTCAGTCTGCCATGTTATATTTTAATAATCTGACTGGTATGTGGGAAGAAATGGATGTGTTATTGCCACCTGTTGAGTGTTGGTGTGGAGCAGGGGATGAGATTCATAGGAGGGAGGAGAATTTAAGGCTGATGCAATTTTTACTTGGTTTGAATAACTCTTATGAGAATGCTAGAGAGAATGTGTTGTTGCAGGATCCTTTGCCAAATCTAGATCGAGCCTATTCTATGATTTTGCAGACTGAGGATCAAAGATTAGTGCAAAATGAGAATGTGAATACAGGAACACAATCTGCAATGAATGTGAATAAGAGTGGTGCAAAACTTAGTAAAGGCTATGGTTCCACACAATCTAAATCATATGGAGGAGGACAGGGACAAGAATATGGTGGTAAACAATACAACTTTAAGCCAAGGAAAACTAAAGAAGAAAGGCAGAAGCTGAAATGTGGACACTGTGATGAATCAGGACATGAGGAGCATGAGTGTTTCAAGCTTCATGGATATCCTGACTGGTATAAGAAACTTAAGGAAGCTAAAGGAAAGTATAAGGCAAACTGTATTGATGGGAATGTGCTCAGTATGGTGCCTCATTCACAAGGAACTAGTAGTTCTAATACTGATGGAGGTTACAACATGAGCCAAATGATTCAAGCAGAAATTAAGAAGTGTATGGAGCAATTTATGGTTAAAGGAGGGACTGGAAAACACACTCAAGGAGAAGTCAACCTCTTGATGAACAAGACTGAAGAGCAAATGATGAGAGATGGGCATTTTGCTTTTGCTGTTAGACAGTATGATTTTGGAACTGAGAGATCTCATTCTGATGAGTGGATTATAGACACTGGAGCAAGCATTCATGTATGTGGAAATCCTGATTTACTCAGCAATGTGGAAAATGTGCTTGAATCTACTGAGATATTCATGCCAGATGGCTCCTTTCAAATTATCAAAGAGCAAGGAAATGCTAGCTTGACTACAACAGTGAAGTTGAAGGAAGTTTTCTTTGCACCTTCCTTCACTCACAACCTTGTTTCAGTGAGTAAGTTGGCAAGGGATTCAGGACTGAAATGCATCTTCTATGCTACTCACTGTGTGATACAGAACATGGCCAATGACCATGTTTTTGGGATTGCAAAGGTGAAAAATGGTCTGTATGTTTTTCATTCCCGAGATGCTATGCCTTATATAGCTGGTGCAGTTACAACCTCTTTATCACTCTTGGAATGGCATGTGAAACTGGGACATCCTTCTCTTACAACCATGCAGCATATGCCACATTTGAAAGGTCAATTCACTGCAGCTGGAGAACACTCTATCCGAGGTTGTGAGGTATGTATTCAAGCCAAACAAACTAGAAATCCTTTTCCTGTTTTAAATAGGAGAAGTGAGCATCTATTTGAGTTGATACATGTTGATCTTTGGGGACCATATTCTGTTGAAAATGTGAGTGATTGCAGATTTATTCTCACTATAGTAGAGGATCACAGTAGAATGATATGGACTTTTCTACTTTCTTCTAAGCTTAAGGTCAGCAATTTGTTGAGAACTTATGCTGTGATGATACAGACACAATTTGGGATTAAACTTAAGGGGATTAGATCGGACAATGGAACAGAATTTGTTAATAAAGACATGACTGCATTTTGTGAAGAATTTGGAATTATTCATCAAACTAGTTGTGTTTATTCTCCACAACAGAATGGTATAGTGGAGAGGAGGCATAGGACTTTGCTGGAAGTGGCTAGAGCACTTATGTTTCAAAGTAATCTACCTGATAAGTTTTGGCCTCATTCTATCCTCACTGCCACATGGATATTGAACAGGACACCTAGTAAAATTCTTCAATGGGAGACACCATTTTCAGTGTGTTTTAAGAAGACTCATGATTTAAGTCTCATGCACCCTTTTGGTTGTTTAGCCTATGCAATTAATCTGAACCCACATAGAAGCAAATTTGATAAAAGGAGTGAGAAATGTATTTTCCTGGGCTATGCAGTGAACAAGAAAGGTTATGTTATGTTTAACCTTGATACTAATCAGCTGTTTGTTTCCAGAGATGTTAAATTTCTTGAGGATGTGTTTCCTTATAAGCAGGCTTCTCTATCATCTCCTACTTCTGAGCAAGGCTTTATGTATTCTCCTTTGTCTCAGTTTACAGAAATTGAGGAATCTACTCCTGTATCTCATGGTGATATGCCTTCCACAGAGGTTGGTGAAGAGAGCTGTGGTGATGGAGGTCTAGCTTCTTCATCATTTCCTGTTGAAGAGGATGTTTCAACAGAAGTTGGTGAGTCTAGTTGTGACATGGAGAGTCACACTATCTCACCATTTCCTGTTGACATCTCTGCACAATCACAAATTGAGTTTCCTGGTGAAGTTCAGGTAAGAAGAAGTACTCGAATTCATCAACCACCAGCTTGGATGACAGATTATGTTGGATCAGTCACTTCTTCTTTACCAGCTTATCACAGTGGTAGTTTTACACCTCCTACCTTTCCTTATCAGGTATCTAATGGGATCTCTCCTGCTTACATGACTTTCTTGGTGAACTTGGATACTGTGAGGGAGCCAACCAGCTTTGCAGAAGCTAATGCTTCCCCTCAATGGAGACATGCTATGGCACTTGAGTTGGCAGCTTTGGAAGCCAATAACACATGGGAATTATGTTCTCTTCCTGCTGGTAAGAAAGCTATTGGGTATAAGTGGGTATATAAGGTAAAATTGAATGCTGATGGTACTATAGAGAGGTATAAAGCCCGGCTGGTGGCTAAAGGATATAATCAAGAGTTTGGTACTGACTATACTGAAGTCTTTTCTCCAGTAGCTAAGCTTACTACTGTTCGGTTTTTGATAGCTCTTGCCACAGGTAATTGTTGGTGTTTACATCAATTAGATGTCAACAATGCCTTCCTGCATGGGTTCCTCACTGATGAGATTTATATGTCTTTGCCTCAAGGATATGGGAAAGGGGCAGCAGGGCAAGTTTGCAAGCTCGTTAAAAGTCTTTATGGTCTTAAGCAAGCCTCTCGAGAGTGGAATCATGAATTCTGTCGAAAGCTTTATGCCTTTGGGTTCAGGCAATCTGCTCATGATCATTGCTTGTTTATCAAAGGATCTGGTGAGTCTTTTCTTTGTTTGCTGGTATATGTAGATGATGTGCTTGTAGCTAGTCCTAATGAGCAATTAATCACTGAGCTTAAGGATTATCTACACCATGCTTTCACTATTAAAGATCTTGGTCCTGCTCATTACTTTCTTGGCATGGAAATAGCTCGGGGTGAATGTGGTACTTATTTGAGCCAGAGGAAGTATATTCTGGATTTAGTCAGAGATACTGGTTTGTTAGGATGTGCTTCTACTGCTACTCCACTACCTAGTGGTTTGAATCTTTCAGCTAGTGAAGATGTTTTACTAGATTCACCAGATTCATATCGAAGATTGGTTGGTAAACTTCTATACTTGAATCTGACTCGTCCAGATATTTCTCATGCAGTTCAACAATTGAGTCAGTTTGTTGGTAAACCTCTCAAGTGTCACTGGGATGCTGCTCTGCATGTACTCAAATACCTCAAAGGTTGTCCATCACTTGGTCTTTATTATCCTGAAACAAATGACTTCACTTTAGTCGGGTACAGTGATGCAGATTGGGGATCTTGTCAGCTCACTCGTCGTTCTTTGACAGGCTATTGTCTTTTCCTGGGCAAAGCTTTGATATCTTGGAAGTGCAAAAAGCAAGCCACAGTAGCTCTTTCTTCTGCGGAAGCAGAGTACCGTGCCTTGAGCCACACTGCCAAGGAAATGGTTTGGATTTCTTACCTTCTTCACGATTTTGGAATTTCTGTTTCACAACCTTTTGCACTTTATTGTGACAATCAAGCTGCTTTGCACATCACGAAAAACCAGGTGTTTCATGAGAGAACAAAGCACCTTGATTTGGACTGTCATTTTGGTCGCGAGAAGTATGGTGCTGGTTTTCTACTCCCGAAGTTTAACCCATCTATTGGTCAACTTGGTGATTTTTTCACCAAGGCGCTTCCTGGTCCTCGCTTTCGTACTCTACTTTCCAAGATGGGCATGCTTGATATACACCATGCTCATCTTGCGGGGGGGGGGGGGGGGGGGGGGGGGGGGGTGAAGAGAGTAAAGAGAAAACTACTTATGCATGTTCTGCATGTATTTCTTGGAGCTGAATCCGCGTTACTAGCTTATAATAAATCATAATCGTTGATAGAGAAACACGTGGACGATTGAGATTTAAACATGTGTGTTTCTTTTAGCAGCTAGAGTATAAATACTTTTCCCTTGTAATTCTGCAAGTGAGTTGTATTGAATAGAACAGTGAAAACATTATTCTCTAGTTATGGAAATTCTATTTTTCTTCTTCACTCTTCATTCCTAAATTCTTTACAAATCCCTTTACTCCACGTCAAATTACAATCTGCATAGTCTGATTTTACATGTTGCATGAAATGACGTCATTCGCTTGTCGACAATTAACCCCAAAATTTTTAGTAATAAATAATAATACATATGGCCTAATAATGATTGATTGCTAGGATCGTTAGTTGAGTGATTTTTGGCTGAAGTGTTGCCAACAACAACTGTCCTCGTTTGCCTTTTACCGGTTCTATAATTTAATACTCTTCTTATATATAAATATGTTACTAAACGATGGTGCTTTAATTTAGTTAATTTATGATACTTTCGGAGAAAAACATTGTTTGGATTGTGAGTCGTTCGCTAACTCAAAACAAACTAAAATATTATTTATGCTTTTTGCTGCCATGCATATACGTAAATAGTTTGCCTGTTATGTGTATGTCAAATATTCCTTCGTCTCATCTAATATGACATGTTTTTTTAGTTTGGAATGTCCGATTCCATTTAAGATGACACAATTTTGTAATGAGAAAATAAGTAATTACTTCTTAAAGTATTATGGGTCTTATCACTTTAATCATGGTATGCCATTCTCCTTAATGCCCTAGTCGAAAAGTAATGTGTCATCTTAAATGGGATGGAGATTGTTTGTGCAGTACACTGTAAATGTCATATATATAATAAAATAAAATAATTATATAGCTACGTTTTTTTAATATATACTGTATATATGTTATATTTGTAATTGATTTTTCAAATTTTCATTTGGTTCAGTAAGGTCAAATTATACTCTTAAATGATTGCGCATTATTGGATTTAATTTTAATATACAAAGTCTGAAGAATCAATTTAACCAAACAAAATTGAATGACCTAAATACAACGCACATAAAGCGAGGTTTAAGGACGACAACAATCGAATACAAACAATAATTTAATAACCTAAAATACATATATAGGTGAAAGTTCAATTTTCAATTTACGCATTTTTTTTTCTCAAATTAAAAATGTACTAATATAAGAATGAATAAGCTTTAATATTGGGTGACCTAATTTGTGGAGTAAGCGGATATAATCCTGTCATCATTTTCCAAGACAAGCTAGGAATACATGATGACTGTGTGTTTGGTTCTATAAAAAAAAGTATTCACAAGATGTATAGTTCATTTAATAATACTCCATATTATTTTATTTTTTTTCAAAGTTCACTTTTAATATAATAGTAAATCAAACACTCGTTGGAAAATATAAAAAGTTATGGGTGGGCCAAGTGAGTTTTCTTGGACTAACAAATCATGAGCACTGTTGTAGGTATCCCATCACTACATTATGGTTGTCGTATTGGTAAGTAAGTATATAAGTATGTTATTATACAATTATTAGTCCACCCAAATATTCATGATACATACATATACCGTGCATTTTATTATACGATAAAATAATGATAAAGTTAATATACAGAGATATTAAGAGATTTGAAAGGGATATTGTATTCAACAAGAATTACTAATTGTGTTGCTTAGTCTGGCGATATCTGTCAATAAATGATGTGTTCTTAATGGAGATATTGCTCCATTAATTAATTTAGACGGAATTTTAATTGATTTCTGGCAAATTATTGATAGAATTTTGTTCGATTTCTTTTACTTTTATATCTTGATTATATCATTTTTAAAATATTAATTGACTGATATGTAACTAAATGTATAATTGAAAATTGGAAATTATTCATAAATTATAGTAATAAACCTAATAGACTATACTTGATACTAATTGCTATTAATAAACACCAATTGTAGTATTTAATTATATACTTTAATCGTATTTAAATAATTATAAAAAATAAGAATGTGGGCCGGTCGCACTAAATATACGGTGCGACCAATTGGATGGTAATATTTACCTTATTTTATTTTATTTTATGAGTTAAAGTGCAAATATATTCTCGCGGGTTGTGGGCTAACGCCAATTTTCCCATTGATAATGTCTTTCTTGTCACGCTCGAAGACAATAGTTAAATGAAAGAAACTTATTATTACAATAGAATCCACTCCTCTGTGCTTACAAGAATATTCACTCCACGCTTATCCTATGCTATTGCTTACTAGCTAGTAGTAATAAGTTAATAACGTTAACGTTGAGTAAATTTGAATCTAGTGTGTGACATCTATCCACCGTGCCGATAGAATCCAATTCACGAATACTTATATGTATGTGTATTATTTAAAGGTTGATGATGAATAATAATGTATGTGTCCAAAAACAAATGACAATTTGAATAAGAAAAACGTTACGTGCTTTACTGTGAGTGTGTGTCTCTATCAAGAATTCAGATCTTCCAGCCTAAAAAGTAAAAACCGAGGGAGGGAGAGGGAGAGGGCGAGGGGGACCCACAAAGATATGAGGACCATAGCAAAATGTACTCTCCATGTTTGCCTACACTACAGTCATGAGTGAGCCAACACATTTCTACTACTACTACAATGGTCGTTATCATTATTTATTATTGCTTTCGTCCCAAAAAATGTACTCTAAAATGCTCCGAGATGATTATTAAAAAATAATGTAATTTATGTAAAGTTAGGAAAAAAAAGTTACTTTATATAGAAGATAATAATTTGTCAAATTGTAGTGAGACGACCGGAAGTACATGAGTGTATATGTAGTACACCTACCCCTCACATGAGAATATTATAATAATACATGTAAGGATTTCTCGTACTCAGACATAGCCTTCTGACAGGAAAATTGACGTCGTTCTAGAAATTTTTTTTGTGGGCAATAACAAGCTCTTAAAAAAAAAAAGATCCAAAATCTTTATGAGGAACCGTTGCAAAGTAGACATAATATTTATTAATTGTTTCAATTAAAATAACACACTACAATCAACAATTGTGAATATCAATTCAAAAAATGAAACAAAACAAACTGATGTAAAAAAATATTTTTCTTAAAATTAATATTCAAATTATCGGTTCCAACATGCGTTGTTTAACTGAAAACAATCAACAAAGGTTAATTGTCTATAATTTGGACACGATCACATTTTTTGGAGGATCTACTTTGCAAGTATTCCCAATGAATTATCTCACAATTCCTCTTTTAAATTAGGTCGTTTTTCAAGTCGGAATTATTATCCATGTAGGAAAACTATGTCATCCATGTCAGATTTGTTCCTCTCGGAAAAATATCGATAAAGTTAAACTACACATAAATAGAAAGTTTGAGCGTGATTTTACAACTTGGATCAAATGTTGTGAGGTTGCTATTAAATTATTCAATAATTCTATTTATACATATTATATCTGGACATATGTGCTTGAAATATGAAAAACATTGTCCGATTTCCTTCAAATTTCTTTCCTACTCAGACCTCCTTCCGAAATATCGATCTCACACACGCCCGCTCCCAAATTTTACTCTCATCCACACCCAAGTCCTAAACATGTGAATTTAAATTGGGATGAAACTTTATAATTAAAATTTAAAAAGTGTACGTTTATTAATAACAAAACTGTCGAAACTATAAAATTAAATTATTAGTTAAAAAATTCCGTCAAATTCGTATTTTTACCATTGTATGTCTGGGCATAATATGTCCAAATAGCACTACCCTAAATTATTAATCCCAAAATTTAACGGTTTCTAAAAGCAAAAAGGGACTCGAGAGGAGCTTCACTTGGACTTTTTTTTGTACTACTATTAGCTTGAGTTGACTTTTAGTTAATGAATGATGAATCCATTTCTTTTTTCTTTTGAGGTAATGAATCCCTTTTTTATATAATATGATATGGATTATGTTACTACGTTTTCACTTATTTATATGAAAGATAGATGGATTTAATTAATCGTCAAATTGATGTTTTATGATTATAATTAACAACTGCCTTCGCACGCCATCAAATTTAATTGTTAGGTAGAACCCATAATGAGCGATAGCTATTTCACAACTGTGAAATTATACTACTCCTATAATTTACAGATTCAAAAAATAAAATAAAAATATAGTATATAATAATAATAAAATAATCTACTCTTTTTTTTCTTTTTCTTTTTTCTAATAAAGGATTTGTATCTAAATATATAGATATGATAGTGGTAGACTGGAGTTTTAATTCTATAAGATCAACCCTTTTTTGACTTACATGGTTAAATTCGATATATAATCGACTTCAATATCCAAGTTTGCTAGTAATATTTAATTTCTATCATGATGCCCATGACATATTTGGAAAATTACTGAAAATTGTTGTACAAATTTGTTAAATTTTTGATGTTATGGAATTATTGTACATTGTGCCTCCAGAGTCCAGTATGTAAAATTAGTACTAGTGTGTGTTTGAGAGAGAGAGGGAGAGAGTGAGTCCAATAGGCCAGGCCCAATATATAAAATACTTTACTATTCATATAATTCATCAAATCAAACAAAAAACAAAATATTTTGAAAGACAAGCGATTTCTAAGCTCTTTCAGACTTGGTACATCTCAAGTTAGTGAGATGGATTAAAGGGCTAGATCGATCCAAACACAATCAAACATAGATGAAATTACGTATATTTTTCAGTGATTTTTAGTCAAGATCTCGACCAATTTTATAAATTTTGACACATGAGACGGTCTGACATAATTTTTTTACATCAGATGACATTTACATCAAACTAAAATAATATAGAACTCGATCGATAGAATAAAATAATAAATGATTTGGTTTAGTTAGTTGATTTGAGACAATTAATATTCCTTAACAAGATTAATGAGTGGGAAAAATACTTACATCCGGTATAAATTTAAATGGAAGAAACCCATAAATTCATTGAAGAACGAGTAAAACACAAACTCAAATCTAAAAACTAGCAACGATGAGCTCATTATCTCTAAGCAACTACCATTAAACAGAGCTCATTTATTATTTCTTCTTCTTATCTCGCTCATTATTATTCACTAAATCAAATAAATCATATGGAAAAATGAGAACATAATATTGGTATAATAAATAAATAATTCGCCTAGAGGCCTTGGTCAATAAGATAATCAGCCAGCCTTTCAACAACCATGTTGCACTGCCCTGGTGTCACTGGCTCCTCATACAACCCAACAACTAGTGCCTGCCCTGTCTTCTTGATTGTAATCCCTCCTGACCCCTGCACTCGGAACAAATCGAGTCGAGTCGAGTCGAGCCAAATATTATAAAACAGATGATTTCTTAAGATCAGCTATACTACTAATTTTGTACCTTCTTTCCACGAATAACGGCTCCGGGCTCCCCCTGGATGACCATGTACTTTGCGCCCGCAATGAATAGGCCCGTCGGGGCCAAATGTCCGGGCTCGTCGAAATCAGTCAGTATGCCTTTGATCTCGTCTGGTTTCAGCTGCAAAATAATAATAATAATAAATAAACAATATTTATTTATATAACAAAAGGATGATCATAATGTACTGGACGCATCACACCGGCTGGGGTGGGCTGAAGCCCCCCAAAAATTTCTTACTATACTCCTAAAAAAAAGAAAAAAACTCTCTCTCTCTCTCTCTCTCTCTCTCTCTCTCTCTCTCTCTCTCTCTCTCTCTCTCTACCTGAGGGAAGTTGGCGCTCTGAGCCCAGACGGCACCGTCGTGTCCCATGATGGCGGAGGAGGCAAGTTTGAGGCCAGACTGGCCTTCAATATCACACATCAAGTGGTCATCGACGTATGTTTGCCACGACATTTTCGATTATTATTATTATTATTTCTTCTTCACACCAAGATTGAGAATTAATTGAAGAGATGATGAATTGATTGATGATGATGATGATAAGAGTGTGTAGAATTGAGTGTGAATTTGGGAGTATTTGAATAGTGAGGAAAGGACTGAATGTGAGAGGCATTGCTTGATCCTCTCCTCACCCTACATACCTCTTAATTACTGTCCATTCGACTCCACCGATATTCATGGAGTCAAATGTTTAGTATTTATGTATTAATCTCTGTTTTGAATTTTTCATTCATACCAAAATTAATATTTAATGCGAAATTTACATTTTGTTAGCATGCAAAATCTACATATTCTCTAAAAGGACCTCACCAAATGTGTCACACCAAAATGAATATTCTCTAAAAGGAATATTGTCTAAATTTTTTTTATTAATTTGAATTCAACAAAAATTACTTAATCATGGTTAATTTATTTGAAACTATTAAATTTTGTTATTCAATATAACATTAATAAAATAAATAAATATCTTTTAAAAAAAATAATATTTGTTACATGTTGAATTAGTTTTCAAAGTGGCCGTATTTAATTTCTAGGCTAGCTAGTCTCATAAAAGTGTATGTGTTATCCCAGTCGTTTTGTAGTCTGCCAGCGGCCAACATGATGAATGGCTAATTAAACAAAATTCAGAGGGAAAGAGAATCTCTACGTTTAAGTCTCCAATTGATTAAACAAAATTTAAAATCTCAATTGCTCTGTATGTCCTAAAATCTCGATTTATTGCGGAACACATTTGTAGTTGTGAGTAGTCAATTCTTTCGTTTTGGAAATCGATATAGTGTCTAGTACTTTTGGCACGAATGATTGTACAATTTAATAATCGAATTAAAATTTTTTGAGTACTTTTGACACTAATATTTCATTTGTGCGAAAAGTATCAAAATACTTGATAAATAACATGAATGAGATGTTCAAATAATTTTTGTTACTTTTGGCACTAATATTTGTATTAGTGCCAAAAGTACGAACAGAAATCACAAAAAAAACCCCAAGTAATTTGGTACTTTTGGCACAAATTATAACATTAGTGCCAAAAGTACCAACATAAATCACAAAAAAGAATGCTAAGTAACTTGGTACTTTTGGCACAGATGACAATATTAGTACCAAAAGTGTCCGATCCCTTGTATCAGAATGCTACCCAACCCTACCTGACCTGCGCGAATTTCATTAAGGGAATTTTTGTCCCAAATTCAAAAAAATGGCAAAATTTTGTGTTTTTGAACAGGTGGACCAAAATTTAAGTTTCATTGCTCAATATGGTCATATCAAATGTTGACTCTTAATTGTATCCGAAAAATATATAATAATTTTTTTTGACTTTAAACGTCGTAGTTAAACATCATCACAGACTAGATAAACAATTCTCAAGTGTTCTTTATCGTATTCTTCATTTTTGTGCTTTGTTATTTCCTAACACGAAAAATATAATAATGATCAAAGAAAGTTGAGTTACCACAAGGGGTCGGTCCACAAGGGACCGAGACTAGTCTCACAAAGAATGTCGACTAAGTGAAAAAGGGGTTCATTTTGTTACGATTCATTACACAATTGGTTATAACTGCTTGCAGCGTATACCCCACTGAGTGTGCTTGCATACTTACACCTAGGGATGGCAATGGGTCGGGTACCCACCCATTAAGCATTTCCCAAACCCAAACCCATGAAAATTTCCAACATCCAAACCCGTCCCAAACCCGATTAAAAATTAATTTTAAAACCCATACCCGATCCGAACCCGTTGGGTAATACCCGTTTATTACCCGCTAAAAACCCGAATATTAAAAAGTAAACATCAAATACCAAAATATTATAAATATGATTAAAACATAAACATCAGCATAAAATTTCACTAAAATTAAACTCAAAGTAAAGTACACGAACTTACAAAATCTTAAAACATAACTAGAAGTATGAATTATTGATGTTGTCATTGTGTCGTCATATTTTGGAAGTAGATTTATAAAAGTAGTGGAGAAACATTAAAGACTTGACGGGTTAAGAAAATCAGATATAATCCTAAATCTACTAATATTTATACTAATATTTATAATTATATAATAAATTATACATATAATAATATATTTTTTCTTATATATATAAATGGATTTGGGTAGCGACTATCCGGAGGTAATTGCCCAAACCCGACCCAAACCCGTAACGGATTTTCTTGTTTCGACCCAAACCCGTCCCAAAACCATTTAATATTTCCCAAACCTGTCCCATCAGGGTTTGGGAAGTGCGGGTACCCACGAAAACCTGACCCGTTGCCATCCCTACTTACACCCTACTATTTAATGTTTTTTAGGTCAAGGAGTCGAGGGCGAGGCTGCAGACAATGAGCTCCACATTGCTCGGTCACTATTTTGGCAAAGTTATAATATAATTATTATTTTGGTAAATATTATACCTATGGACTTACTTGGTCCTGTTATATTTTTGACGTGTTTTATATCATTGATATGATACTCTAAGTGGGCCGTGACCCGATATTTTTGAATTGTGAATATGGTTTGATGGAGGCTGCCTTCTGTTATATAAAAATAAGTTCCAGACCTTATACCAAGATAAGGATTGTGATTTTTAATGGCCAGGATGTTTCATTTTATAAACTTGATTGTTTGGCCGTAACTATGCATGACGAATATATGTAAAAGAGGTTTCATTTTCTTGTATATGGGTGCTTTATTATGTTAGAATTATTAAAATTAGTGTTGAGAATGTAACGAATATAATATGTCTTATTTTATTACAAATATTATAGAATAAAATTAATATTAGAATTGATATTGAAAAATAGGAATGAATCCTAGAGGTAATATTTTTATGTATATTTTCAGCTTCTAAGAGATATATGTCTATCATAGTTATAACAAGGTAATTAGGCTGAATACTAGCTTAAGGAATAAGTTAAAAATAAAAATGACAGTCGTTTTTATTAATCAATAGCTTTCGCTTTCACTATGATATAAATTATTATTAATTTTTTTTCTGGAACATGCTATATATATATATATATATTTGGCTTCTGCTTCTATTATAATTAAAGAAATATAAAATGAAATAGCATTTTGGTAGCGTTTCCTATTTGCAAGGGATGGGGGCGTGACAGTTTTCATAGTTGTTTGGAGAGAATTTCTTATATAGGCTAGCTGTTGTGAGAGAATTCTATACTCGCATTCTATGTTTGTAAAAAGGAAGGCGAGGTCATTGGTTTTGTTTTTTGCGAAGTGTTGAAGCTTATGTTTGGACTTTGGTGATTTGATTTTGTGATATATTTTACAAATTTGAATAGGTTTCAGTTTGGATTGAGAAGTATAATAAGATTTAGAAGGCATATATGTTGTCATTTTCTTTTCTTTTTGTTGAGTTGGGTTAGTTCTGTTGACTTGTAGGAATTTTATGCAACAGTCATTGATGAGTTGATCCTCAGGGCAATTAGTTTTATGCTTACAAATGCCTGATTGCACCGCCTATGACAGAAGTAACCCGAATGTTGTATTTATGTTGTTACTGGAAGAGGTTTCCTTACATTGTGGTTGTGAGATGGAATGATTTTTCTTTCTGAACGAGTTTAATTTACTTCTGTCCAGATTGTAACATCCATAGGAATTGCAAAACTTTATCCACAAAACACGAAGTAATCGCACTTGCAATAACTATTGAAGCTTCAGTTTTGAGACGTCCCCTGGGTTGCATAGGAAGTCCAAGAACAAAGCAAGGACTTTTGTATGAGTTAGTGAAATGGCAAATAGCAAGTACGAATACGTGAAGTCATTTGAGGTGGAGGATGAGATCATGCTGCCCAACATCATTATTGTCCGTGTCGATGCCCGTGATTTCCAATTCCGCAGGTATAGTTTGAAGCATAATTTCTAGAGAAGTGTTCATTATTTCGTACGACCCCTTCTTTGAGATGATAAGAAAATATTAGATTTGGTGAATGAGTGTGCCGAGGCTGTTTTGGAGCAGTTCCCAGATGTTATATTCTCTTATGGTTACAGTGATGAGTACAGGTACATAGCGACATAACTTACTTATGAATCTCTTCCCATTGTTTGGTCTGTGATACTTATGGTGGTTGTTTGCAGTTTCATATTCACAAAGGAAACCAAGTTCTACCAGCGTCGTGGCAGGTTTATGTGATTCTATGATTTACATTTGAATATTTAGTGCTAGTTAAAATTTATAGTGAAAGAGTTAATACGTGTTAGTTGACTCAATCGTTCTCGTCTATGTCTTTCTTTCCACTCTTTCAATCTTTTCAACAGAATAACAAGTGAGATGTTTTGACAGCTATCTTATGTTAAGAATTGTCATCAATTGCTAAATGTAATTCTAGATAATGCCCAATATCTCATGTGTTCTATATTTCCTAGTTTTTCATTAAGGGTGCGTTTACTTTGATGGAAAATATTATCTTGGGAAAAGGGGAGATAAGGAGGGATTAGAAAAATTTTACCCTTTAAATCATTCCTTCATTTTCCAACATTTCCCATTGACCAAAAAGTCCACTCACTTTTGTTCATTCTTTCTACTTCAAGGAGAGAAAATATTATCCCACAAAAAAGTCATGATAATATTTTCTCACATTTGAGTGAAATGAGGAAGAAAAGTAAGTGAACTTTTTGATCAATGGAAAATGATGATGGAAAAGGGAGGAAAAATTTAAAGGGTAAAATTTATCTTATCACTCCTTATCTCCTCTTTTCTAATGAAAATATTTTCCATCAAAGTAAACGCACCCTAAGAAACTTTGTGGTCGAACTGGGCTTTGCTTTTAACAAAAAATTACTTCACAAACTTCTAAAAGATGGTTCATTAAGGTGGTTGATTTGCCATGATAACTCAGTTTTCCAAATAAAAAATGCGTCATTTACTCTGGCAAAGTTTAATGTTTGCTGTATTATTAAATTACTCTGGCAAAGTTTAATGCGTCATTTACTCTGGCAAAAGTAAAAGTTTTGGGCTCTAAATAGAATTTTGTTTTTGATTGCCGAGGGGACTTTTGACCTCCCTGAGAAGTGAACTAAACTTTTAATTTAGTGGATTAATTACATTCTTTAAATTGTACTGTCTAGTTAGTCTATGATATTATGCAAATGAGGTTTGAAGCATGATGCCAAATCATGCTTTCTGTCTCTGAATTTGGATCATGATTGCTCACTAATAATGTATTTTCAGCAAGATACTCTCCCTTGTTGTATCTTTCTTTACATCTACTTACGTCACCAAGTGGAGGGCACTTTTTCCTCAGAAGAATTTAGAATATGCCCCTTCATTCCGAGCTCGAGTTATTTGCTGTGCATCTGTGGAGGTTCTTCAAGCATATCTTTTATGGCGTCAATATGAATGTACGTCAGTTTTACTTGTTCTATTGGTGCAAGTCTACATGATGAATTTCTAGATCTTATCATGCACTTACTTCAGCTCTCTTTACATTGTAGAACCGTCATCGATCTTCTAGTTTGCAGAAACTATATACAATATTCGGCTCTTACCATGCATGCATTAATTGAGATTCATTATCCTTTTGGCAGGTCACATAAATAACCAGTATGATACTTGTCTTTGGCAGCTCATCAAGAGTGGAAAGACCAAAGAGCTAGGAAGCAGAAGACACATTGAAGGTAACTTTGAGATTGTTTGAATTTGCTCTTTGTTTTTCTGTCTATTATCTGTCAAAAATATATAATTGAAGTCAACACAATTTTAGGGGTCTCTTAAGCAAGACAAAAATGAATTGCTTTACCAGTATTTTAACATCAACTACAAGAAAGACATTCCGCAGATGTTCCGCCAAGGTACATGCATTCTCAAGACAGAGGTAGTTGCTTAATCGTTTTCTTTTCTCCCCCTTCTTTCTTTCTATACTTTTGTGTATTATATAACTGAAAAAATGCAACTGAACTTCTAAACACATCTGAAGCTGGAATTGTTATTATACCTAATATTCTGCCTCTATGCTTGTTGATTTGTTAACAAGCTCGAGTGGCTCAATTTTTGTGTTTTACTAGAAGACATGAGAGCGTATTTATTTTGGTTCATGTGGTTAATGCAACCTCAACTAGCTCTATTGTCTCTTTGTTGGGACTAGGTTGAAGATATTGTGAAGTACAAAGATGATGGCTGTCCTGTCAAGAGACGAAGGAGGAAAGTCATAACAGTTCACTCAGAAAATATTGCATCAAAAAGATTTTGGAATGAAAATTTGTGCCTCATAAAAGAGCTGGGCCAATTTGCTCAAGATTTAAACAAAACTAGACCTGAGTTCATCAAGTCTTTCCAATATGAGAGCAAATTGATGTTGTCTACATGGATTGTTGTTCACATTGATGGCTGTCATTTTCACAAGTGACCACTCACTTGAAGTGAAGCCCCAAATTTATTTAATTTGTCATTCAAGTAGATTCATGAAACATATAACTAGACTATACGCTCTGTGGCTTTATTTTGTTTGGATTATGGTAGGTTTTCGGACGTTCATGAATTTGAGAAGCCAAATGATGCACAAGCGCTCAATCTAATGAATGCATGTGCGGTGTGCCGTTGCTGTGCTGGAAGAGTTTAAGGATATAGTGTTCGCTTATGGTGTTAGTGATGAGTACAGGTTGATCAGTTTCCACATCATTGCTTTCATTAGGTTGAATTTCTACGTATGTGTTTGACAAGTTTTTTGGTACTTTCAGCTTTGTTTTGAAGAAAGATTCCCAGCTCTATCAAAGATGTGCCAGGTATCTTTTCTACGCCATTAAGCCATAGCAGTTAATTGCAATGGTGGCAATCAACTGATCATATTTTTGTTCCCTATTATTGGATTGACGTAAAATTATTCCCAAATGATTGGTTTGGCTATTTAAGAATACTATATTTACATTAACTATTTTCCTTGTCTCAACTCCTTTTCTTGGGGAATGTTAAAAGCCTGGAAATTTCTATTGATCAGTTGATGACCAACTTACATTGCCACAGGTCGAATTTATCTTCTTTGTTTGAAATATCTTCATTTTTGTGCAGTGAGATAGTTTCTGCTGTTGTATCTTTCTTCTCCTCAATGTACACAATGAGGTGGAATGAGTTTTTCCCCCATAAAGAGATGAAATTCCTACCGTATTTTGATGGCCGTGCTGTTTGCTACCCTTGCTGTGAGATTATTAAAGATTATCTAGCATGGAGACAAGTTGATTGTAAGTTTTTCTTGTTAATGTTTAATCCTATTTATTCCTTGACTTGTATAATTAATTGGAAGCTCATCTACATACTTCTGATGATAGTTATCTCCAAATCCAAAATATCTTGTACAAAAAAAACCCTTATCTTTGTAATGGTAGAATTGTCCCTCCCGATTTGCAGGTCATATCAACAATCAGTACAATACTTGTTTCTGGTTGCTTGTGAAGTCGGGAAAGAGCAAGAGCGAGGCACAAAATCACTTGAAGGTACTCGGTCCTTGTGGGTATTCTGTTTGATGAGTAGCTTCGCTAATTAACCGAGAATGTCTTTTTACTTGATATAATGTAAAGAATTATTTGATTGATCTGAATTTCGGAAGTGTTTGGTTTCATTTTGTGTGTTGATCTCAGTTTTATTAACCAAATTAAAAAAAAAAAAAAAAAAAAAAGCAGAGGCCTCAGAATTTGGAAGTAAAGTTCTTCCGGAAGTCTGTGTGATGCTAAAAAATATGGTTTAAATTGGTATGGATTTGATATATTGGTTTATTCATTTAGTAGTTCTTGCAACTGGATTTGTATGATGTGAAAATTTAAGGATGGGATCATGAAATAAAGTAGAAAATGAATGTTTTAACTGGAAAAATTCTCAATGTTGAAAAAAGATATCCGATTATCATATATTACTCGACATTGGATTATGCTATACATCGTAAGGAGATATTTATGGATGAGAAAACATCACCCGCTGAAAATAGATTGAGTTAGTCATATGACAATGGGAGGGATCATTCGAGTCTGTTTGAGGTTTCGACCATACAACTTTTTCATAGCTTTAAGATTGGTATGTCGGATATTTTCTTGTAATATGCAATTGTCCTCATTCTTATTTCTAATTTACAGGGGACACAAACTCAGGAGAAAAATGAACTTCTGGATCAACTCTCTGGAATTGTCAACTATTACAGCACATTACCACCAATGTTCCGCCATGGATCGTCTGTTTACTGGGAAAAGGTGAAGTCTCTCTCTCTCTCTCTCTCGCGCGCGCTCTCTCACTTAGAATATTTCTTTTGCCGACCTTTGTCAACTCTTTCCTACTATGGGCTGAACCCGCAAAATCTGTGTTTGTAGGAGACAAAGATGCTGGACAATGAAGAAGGTGCTACTGGTAAATCACGCAGGAATGGATAGTAGTTGTAAGACATTGCAACATAATCGAGACAGCCTTTTGGGAAGCGCACCCTCAGATACTAGATAGTATACACATAGTTTGAGGGGTATTTTTCATTTTGCTCATTTTGGATTAGAATGAATTATTCTCTATTCACACTACGATGAAAAGTGAAACCTGTTTTCAAACTCTGTATATAGGCACTTAGAATGACTATGCTTCCGGCGGCAATATCCCCATGCCTAACGTCAATCCGACGACTCTGTCGAAGGTGATTGACTTTTGCACGCACCACGCCGCGGCTATAGGAGTTCGAAGGAGTTTGATAAGGATTATGTAGATTTGTTGAAAATTTATCAAAATTTATAGATTGATCTGTCTCTGGTCTGTTTTTCAGTCGACCATGTTTATGCTAATTTATGATTCAGATCGTAATAATTGAATCTTCCTTTCTATGAAATTTAGTTTACAGATTGGGGGGAAACTCTGTTTCATATCTCGATTGTTTCATATGTTTAGGAACACTAACGTACTAGTTGTTATATCAAACTAAATAATTAATTTAACTCGAGTTGCTTTCTTTTTATTAGAAATTTGATTAACAAAAATATCAATTTTATTCACTAAAATAAATTTATGTGATTTATAAGTATCATTGCAACTTGTATTGCTATTTGCTACGCAGACAAATTATATTCAAGAATAATGTAAATATTTTCCTCAGAAAAAAAAAGAATAATATAATAAATTATTTACTTAAAATCTTGTGTCATAGGATAATTTGAAAAAAAATATACTCCCTCCGTCCACGAAATGATTGTCACATTATGGACCACACAAGTTTTAAGAAAATGGTAAATAGTAGTGAATTATAGTGAGTATTGTTGTGAGTGGAGTAAGGGTCCCACAATAAATGTGAGTGGAGTAGCAAAAGTGACAACTATTTCGTGGACAAACTTAAGTGACAAAAGTGGCAACCATTTTGTAGATGGAGGGAGTATATACTCCCGCCGAATCATTTCATTATACACATTTAGTTGGACACACGTATTAAGAAAATGAAATGTTTATAAGGAATAAGGGGCATTTTGCACCCTAAGGTAACCAGTAAGAAGCAATTTAGTCCTCAACGTTTGAATAAAGGCAATTACACCCTCAAGGTCTTGCTATTAGTGTAAATAGATCCAAATAGTTGACAAATAGTTAACTTTCCGTTAACTTCTTGTTTTATATATTTATATTTATTTATGAGAATTTTAAATTCACGAATAAATTCCCCTCGTTTTCCAAAATGGTATCAGAGCCCTAGGTTTATTTAGGAATTATATTTAATGTATTATTTCATATGAGTATTTTACCTAACGGAGGAGACATCCAAGAATACATGGATCCGGACGAATGTCCGAGATGCGAGTGTTACAGGAGCTATCTCGATTTTTTCGAGATGGATAAACAGGATATACAGAGGCATTTGGCCTACTGGGAGGTACGTTTTAACCAGAGTGTTAGAGATGGATATTCCAACAATATCAGTTGGAGTTATCAAATGGTGGAGAAACGTCGACGACGTCTCTTTGTTAATGCTCATCTCACAGAAACATTAACTACCCTGATAAACTATGAACATCAATTCAACGATTGATGTCTCAACAGAACCTGAAGGAGAAGGGAATATCAAATATTCCTAACTATCGAGATATTGTCACAGATACCTCTGAAATATCGAGGGATCTAAGGGAGATACAGAAGACGGTGCAACATTATGGCAATAGCTTTTATGGTGTACCAAAAGACTTGTACATGATATCGATGATGTTGAAGGAAAACAAAAACATCCTCGTAGATATCCAAGCTAGAATTGAGAAGTTGGAGCAACAACCCCGTTCTAGTCGACTCAGAAGGAATCCCTTCATCAATGAACCCACTTACCCAACAACGGTGGAAGAAGTGAAGAAGGATCCACAGAATGAGGCTCTCTCAAGAATGCTTCGAGGTGGAAAACCATGAATCACCCCGAAAGACTCAATCTTGAGGATCTACAGGAGTTGGCAGAATCCTTTGCCAACCTAAGGGTGGTCGATTTAAAAATGAACGACCAAATTGTTGCAACTCAAGGACAACAAGGACCACAGATGGTTATCCCAGAGAGGCAACAGACTCACGACGAGCATATGAGAGATGCTCGTGACTATCATGCCGGAGCAAGGTTTGACCCAGTCACACCAGATGATGCCCAACTGACGGTCAGAAGAACAAGAAGAAGGCAACCTAAACTGCAGGATACACTTGTTGAAAAGTGTTGGGAAATTTATTAGTATAAGTTTTGATGAATTCCAAAATCGGCTGACCCCAACCGAGTAGATGTTGCCAGTACCTAATGTTAGAATTTAGGCTCACTGTTTGAGCAAAGTTAAGTGTCTTTACAGGTCTCCAGCTGAAGATGGCAACAAGGCGTCACTCAGACAGAACATCAGTTGTGAAGAAAGACAACTGAGAGTTCATTTGTTCAGATGTAAACAAGGGGAAGTCTTCAGAACATCAGTTGAAGGAAACCAACTGAGCGCTCATCAAATGAGAAACAGTTGAAAGGAAGAGAACATCAGATGAAAAAGAAATCATCTGAGGGTTCAAACCCAACTGAGTAAAGAAGTGGAAGACAACTGAGGGTTCAGTTTCAGAATCTCAGTTATAGAATCTGAACAAGGAGTTCAACTGTTTTGAAGTTCAAAGTCAGCTGAGAACTCGACAGATCGGAACATCAGCTGAAGATCACTCAGATGAAGGTCAAGACTTTCAACCGACAAACCGAAGTTGAATGTCAAAGATTTGAATTTCAAAAGGAAGTCACATGAGGGTTTGACCGTTCAGTCATTACCCCATCTGGCCCAACACAAGGCTGTCTCAGATGGAAAGCAAAGGAGCACAGATGCCATATCGGGAAAGTCTGCAGAGATGAGAGACAAGCCATCACTTTCAACCGATCAGAGATCAACTGCTCCTCCAACGGCTAGTTGATTCTCTCCGCCTATAAATAGAGGCATCATCTCATTCGAGAAGAGAGAGATGCAGATAGACACATAGACGACTAAAAATTCAAAAGCTTTCCCGAGAGAAATCAAAGCAAATCTGCAAAATCATCATCTAAGAGCATCAGCAGCTGAGAGTTCCAATTCGAGAGAACATTAGTAGCTGAGGGTTCCTAGAATTCGAAACTGTTTTTGATCTTAGGTTGAGTGTTTATTCGTTCAAGCCTTAGATCCAGCTCTCATTCTTGATCGAGCTGTAGTTGGATATCCTACCCTTTCTCACACCTTAAAAAGTGTGCTAGGACCTTACTCTTCCTGTAATTGAGTAGTCAGGTCATCAAGTACCCGTAAACTTGACTTAGGCTGTTTAGTGCCCGGAAACTAAACTGTAACGGTTACTCAGCCCGCGTAAGCTGAGTGGTTCTGTCCAGAAGAACTTGGACTGAGGTGTGTGGACTCACATCTCCCCGTGGACGTAGGAGTTATCTCCGAACCACGTAAATCTTGTGTGTCGTGTTTATTTTTTTTTATCCATATTGCATTTCTAACTGACCGAACTAACCAGCATTCAAACCTCTTTTGCACTTTTTCAACCGAGAGTTTTGGTTCTTGACCAACCGAGCTGGTTTGCGTGAGTTGTTTTTAACGAGTTTATTTTCCACCACATTCCGCATAGCACCGCTCTTCCAGCTGAGTTTGCTTACTCAGCTGTGAGATCCCACCTGAGTCCTTTTACTCAGTTGAAGTTGTTTTCAAGTGTTAAGTTTTTCGAAAGCTGAAAAATCCTAACTGGTGTATTCCCCCCCCCCCCCCCATACACCAGTAACTCGTTTCGGGACCATCAAGTGGTATCAGAGCAGTGGTTCAAAAGACTGCTGACTCTGTTTCACGAGGTGTGAATTCGAGAATTTTCTTCAGTGGTCCACTGAACAGATCTTTTCACGCTAGTGCATTCTTGCTCGCATTTTTTGTTGTCCTGTTTTTGTTTGTGCAGATGGACGTCAAGGACAAGATCACAGTCATGTTCTCTGTTGTCAACTATACATCATGGAGAACTCGAATGAAGAAGATCCTTTTGTCCAAGCATCATAGGATGCAACAAGTTCTCACATCTGGACCAATCGTCATACGAGACAGAATACTTCACACTCCCACAAATCCCAACGATGGAGATGCAGTGGTGGAGTATGTGGAGAAACAGCCAGAGGACTACACTCCGGAGGAGGCCAAGGTGAGCCAGCTGGATATCTGGGCTCAGAGCACAATAATGTTCACGGTTGGACAAGATTATCTGCCCTGGATAGAGGAATGTGAGACCGCAAAAGAGATGTGGGACATCCTGGCCTCGCTAAGTGAAGGAAGCGACGAGAAAAAGGAAAACAAGTTCTCGCATGCATGTCAAGATTTTGACAATTTTAGTCTGCGACCTGATGAGACTATAGATCAGCTAGAGCTCCGGTTTATGGACATCATCAGAAGAATCCAATCCATCCGGAAAGGAAAATACACTCTAAGAGAGATAAACCTCAAAGTGTTGCAAGCTCTACCGGCTGAGTGGGATACTTTCACAAATATCCACGAGAGCCGAGCTGACCTAGGTGAAATGGGAACTGAAAGATTGTTCTCAATCTTGAAAGGAAATGAGTATAAGGTCAACAGAAGGAGGTCGCAGCCCTCAAGTCAGACAAATAGAATTGAGGACGTCGGCTCAGCATCAAAGTCAGTTGCCCTCCGAGCTGACTACTCAAAGTCGAGATCGTCAAGGCCAACCAGGTCGGCTGACACGACTGCAAAGGAGCCGAGCAGAGAAGAACTGCAACAGAACATTGCAGCGTTGTCAAAGAAGTTAGCCGATATGGATACTCGGTTCGGCAAATATAAACGTTTCTATAAATCAAACCGAACTCGAGACAATTCGAAGTCAGTTACCAATGGTTGCTTCGAATGCGGCAAGGAAGGACACTTCAAAGCTGATTGCCCAGACCTCTCAAAGAAGGAAAGAGAAGCACTGAGGGCGAAGCAAACTGCAAAGAACAAGGCCATGGTAGCTGAAGAGGCAGCTGGCGATATGGACATCTTCACAGACACTGAAGATGAGGATGATCTGACCTCTACCAACAAAGTCATCAGTCCGGATCAATGCCTCATGGCACTTGGAACCGACCAAGATGATATTGAGGTACAATCTAATCCTGCTCGCTTAAATTCTTCCAATACTTCTAACATGCAGGAATCTATGAACGATGAGTTGGAACCCTCCTGGAATGATTTTCAAGAACTCAGTGAGGAACTGCATCAGCAGTCGGTTGAGTTTAAGAGTCTTCAAGCCCAGTTCGCCAAGCTTGAAGATTCCTTAACCGAAAAGGACGATCTGATCAAGAGACAAGCTGAAGAAATTGACCAGCTGAAAAGTCAACTGAGTACAGCCAACCAAACTGAGGCTTCAACCGATGAACAGTTGAAGGAACAGATCAAGGCACAGAACGAACAGTTGAACAAGCAAGAGGCTCAGATCGACCAGCTGATGAAGACATCAGATGCCCAGACCGAACATATAGTTGTTCTTCTCAAGGATCTTCAAACTGAGAAGGACAACCTGACAAAACTATATCAGTCATCCGAGATCATCGAGAGTCTCATCAAATACAGACGGCAAACGGATGATGTGTCTGGACTCGGATACGACGTGGCAAAGGACACTGGAATTCCACCAGCTACCTTCACCAGGGCTGAGGAAGTCATGGTTGCCAAACCTAACACAGTTGAGTATGCAACTGAACAAACACCCTCACAACCGATAAAGGTAACTACGGCTGAGAAAGGAAAAGGAGCTGCAGATGGAGCACCAACGAAACAGTCCCTGGAGTCTACAACCGAGGGGGAATGTTCCAAGACTCAACGGAGGAACCGGAGACGTCGGAGTCACAATCAAGCTCAAAATCGACAACATATCCAAGCTCAGAACCGACGTGATAACCGACCAACAAACCAACCACAGCAGAGATGGAACCAACAGAACCGACCAAGCTTCAACCGATATAATCAACAACGGTTCCATCACCACAACAATCAGAGGTTCCAACAGAGTCAACCTATGTGGAAAAGTTACGACAGCTATGGTTACTCATGCCACAACATGAATCAACATCCGGGCATGAACAGTCATCGTCAACAGCCAAGGCAATGGAATCAGAATCAGCCAAGAAGATTCCACAAAGCCGTCCGACCTCACAGACAAACTCAACAGAATAAGAATCGCCATCAAAACAGGGGGGAAGCCTCACTTCCTAAAGCCCAACATGGGAGAAATCCAACTCCTCCTAAGAAACAGAGCATCATTTCAAACAACAAGTCTAAGGATAATCGGGGTGTTGTTATAATTGATGAAAATGGGCAGATCATTTGGAATGACAAGGCTATTCAAGTGTACAGAGAAAAGCGACGCACGGTTCCAGCGGGAATTAGTTCTAACCCTCCAGGACCCAACTGAAATTGGGGACCTAAGCGAGTTTCTCCTTGCAGGTACAGGAGAAACAGCTGAGGAAGAAGAAGGCGTCTACAACAATGTGGGTGATGGACAGTGGATGCTCGAAACACATGACAAATCTGAAGGATTTGCTTGGAAGTTTCGTGGAGAAAGAAGGTCCATCAGTTACTTTTGGTGATAACTCAAAAGGTTATACCAGAGGTTACGGTACCCTTGAAACCAATCATGTTTCAATTTCTAATGTTTCTTTTGTTGATGGATTGAAGCATAACCTGCTCTCCATCAGTCAATTCTGTGATAATGGGTTCTCTGTCAAGTTTGATGCACAGGGTTGCAGAGTTAAAGATGTCGGATCAAAGCAGGTGATATTGTTGGGAAATCGATCTCCAACAGGGAATGTATACTACGCTGACTGGAACAGCAGCCTCCCTGACACTTGTTTGTTGTCAAAGAGCAGTTCGGATGTGAGCTGGCTGTGGCACAAAAGGCTCAACCATCTGAATTTCAAGACGATGAACCGACTTGCCAGACAAGAACATGCAAGAGGCATACCTAACCGAGTGTTTTCAACAACTCACATGTGCAGTGCATGCCAGCTGGGAAAGCTCGCTAGAACCTCCTTCCGGTTGAAATCAACTCCTTCAACCGACCGAGTGTTGCAGCTGATCCATATGGATCTCTTCGGGCCAGTTACACCAAAAAGCATTAATGGAAACGAATATACTTTGGTTGTAACTGATGACTACTCAAGATATACGTGGACCATCTTCATGCGCCACAAGAGTGAAACCCAAGATGAGCTGCCCAAGCTAATGGATCGGATATCGAACCAACAAGAGATGAAAATCATATCTATCAGATCAGATCGTGGAACGAAGTTTCTAAATGAAACCATCATTGAGTATTGCGAAAAGAATGGCATAACCCATCAAACATCAGCCGCGCGTACTCCACAACAGAATGGCGTAGCTGAGCGAAGAAATAGAACTCTGAAGGATGCAGCCACATCCATGTTAGCAAGCTCAGCACTACCTAAGAGATTTTGGGCTGAAGCGATCAACACAGCATGCTACACACAGAATCGATCTCTTCTCACCAAGCGGTTGGGAAAGACGCCCTACGAGCTGTGGAGACGCAGAAAGCCAGATATTTCTTATTTTCGTGTTTTTGGATCTAAGTGTTATATTCACAACAATGGGAAGGTTCAGTTGAAAACTTTTGATGCCAAAGCTTCAAAGGGCATATTTCTTGGATATGCAGCTCGGATCAAGGCATATAGAGTTTTCAACAACAGCTCTCGTGTTGTGGAAATAACACCTCATGTTAGTTTTGATGAATCTACCTTTGAGTGCAGGGAACAGGTAAAGGAACAACACGCGGATCCAGCTGTTCTACCAGTTCTCACCAGATCGCAAACTCTTCGGGAAAGAACCGAGCTGAACCACTGGTACGAGCAACTGAGGATGAGGACCCATACTCCTCTGAAGATGAATGCGAAGACCTCAGCTCGTCCCTAGGGGGAACTTCAGCTGATGTCCATCCAACTGCATCAGCATTCGATGCCCAACCGAACTCAGTTCAATCTATTGTAAATGTTGAAGGTCCAGACTCAACAGCTGATCAATCACCAGCTCTGAAGACTCCAACTCAGATGTCTGAACAGCCACTGTTGGAAGAAGAAGGAAGACGCAACCGAAGATGGTATGAAGTTCATTCCACCAACGACATCATCGGAGATCCAACCGAGGGTGTGCGCACACGGAGCAGAGTTGCAAATCCAGAATCAACCGAGGATGAATCCAACACTTATGCCCAATATACTGAGGAATTGGCAGTTCTAGAGGAGTTCGAGCAAGCTGGAGATATTGCCATGATTTCTTGCTATGTAGCTGATGTTCCAGAACCGAAGAATGTTGGGGAAGCTCTCAATTGTGTCCACTGGACAACAGCCATGCAAGAAGAATTGAATGAGTTTCTACGCAACTGTGTATGGGAGTTGGTAGAAAGACCAAATGGTGTCAAGGTGATTGGACTAAAGTGGATTTTCAAAAACAAGAGAGACGCCATTGGATTCATTGTGAGGAATAAAGCAAGGTTGGTAGCTCAAGGATACTGCCAACAAGAAGGAATTGACTTTGAAGATTCCTTTGCACCAGTTGCAAGGCTTGAAGCCATCCGGATCTTTCTAGCTTATGCCGCACATCACAAATTCAAAGTATATCAGATGGATGTGAAGTGTGCATTCCTCAATGGAGATATAAAAGAAGATGTATATGTTGAACAGCCTCCTGGTTTTGAGACTGGAGATGGAAGAGTGTACAAGCTGAAGAAAGCTATCTATGGTCTAAAGCAAGCACCAAGAGCATGGTATGACACTCTTTGTGGATTTCTTCTGGACTCGGGGTTCAAACGAGGTTCAGTTGATAAAACTTTGTTCACCATCAAAGTTGGAGAAGATATACTTGTTGTGCAAATTTATGTCGATGACATCATTTTCGGGTCCAAGTCGGAGGAGCTGTGCAAGAAATTCTCCGATCTTATGAAGGAAAAGTTCGAGATGTCAATGATGGGCGAGATGAATTATTTCCTTGGATTACAAGTGAAGCAGTCACCTGAAGGGATCTTCATCAACCAGTCCAAATATACAAGGGAGCTCATCACCAAGTTCGGATTGCAGACAAGTAAGACAACCAAGATCCCTATGAACACGAACTGGAAGATTGAACCCGGAGCTGAGGGAAAGCTCGTTGATGCCAGCCAGTATAGAGGGATCATCGGTTCGCTGCTCTATCTAACTGCCATCCGACCAGATATATCATACGCAGTTGGAGTGTGTGCTCGATTTCAAGTCCAACCAAGAGAAGCACACATGTTGGCAGCAAAGAATATCATTAAGTATCTGAAGGGAACTGTCAATGTTGGGTTGTGGTACCCAACTGATGACAATATCCAGCTGACTGGATACTCAGATGCCGACCTAGTAGGAGATCGGTTGGACAGAAAGTCTACTTCTGGACACTGTCAGTTCATGGGAAGCAAGCTGGTTTCATGGTTCTCCAAGAAACAAGCGTGTGTTGCTACTTCGACAACCGAGTCAGAGTACATGGCTGCCGGAAGCTGTTGCATGCAAGTATTGTGGCTGAAGCAGCAGCTGAGAGATTATGAAGTCTCAACTGGACAGGTTCCCATACATTGTGATAGCTCGAGTGCCATAGCTATCTCTCTAAACCCTGTTCATCACTCTCGGACTAAGCATATCGATATTCGTCATCACTTCATCCGAGATCATATTGAGAAGAAGGATGTGTCCATGGAGAAGATCCCAACTGAGATTCAGAGAGCTGACATCCTCACCAAACCTCTTCCTGAAGCCCGGTTCAAGATGCTGTGTGATCTTCTAGGACTTTTGGATCCGAGCTAAAAACTCACCGAGCAGAAGAATTATCCGAGCTGACAAGGATTCATCCGAGCTGAAGAATCGGATATCGACTTAAGGGGGAAGCTCAGATGAAGGGGGAAGCTCAGATGAAGGGGGAAGCTCAGATACGAATTGCCAACTGAGGACATCAAACTTCAGCTGAGGAGATGAACTTGAGTCGGCTAATGGTATGCTGCAATAATGGAACAGACGTCAGCTGAACAGACGAACTCGAGTCAGCTGATGGTATGCGGCAACTGAGGAATTCAACAAATGAACACAGCTGATTCAGACATCAGCTGGCAGGTATCATTTATGACTGAAGGTGTTATGATATTAAATGAGAATGTTTGAAATAAATTCAAACATTCCTGAACATGTCAGCTAGACTAAACAAGCCATCATATCGCATTTAATGTAAAGTCTGGCTGAACACCTATAGCCTTACTTTATAGTGCGACTGGGCTGACACCTCAAACTATTCACCTTCTCACTCGCGCGCGTGGTATATCAGTCAAAATTACTCAACAGTCGCAAAATCACAGCCGTTAATAGATTCACGCGATTTAACCCCAGCCGTTGATTTTATCCGAGTCAAAGATTATATAATACGGCAAATCAGGAAGTGATCCTTACTTTCTCTCTTCGTGCATATCTTTACTCACTATTAATCATCTTCTCAAATCTTGTTTCGCCATTTCCAGTAAAGTCTTTCACTCTTTCTTTGCATATATATCTCCTCGAGATGGCACCCAAGTCAAAAGCTTCTAAAAAGATGGTTTCCTCAGAGCCTGCAACGTTCCAGGAATCGTTCGACATGGTGATGTCGAAGATTCATTTCGAACAGATATTATCCAGAGCGGCTCTCTCCTCGCCTGAGCTCGCTCCAATCGCCGCCATCCTCTCCGACAACCATCTGCTTGATTGGGCCACCCTCTCTCCGGCCCTGTTGCTCAGGAAGCAGATCGTACATTTCTACCGTAATGTGCAACGAGTCGCAAATGACGGGCTTGTCACGATCATCCCGTGCGAGCAACGCCACAGAACCTCCCGAACAGTAGAAGACTCCGTTATGGAGATAAAAGTGTCGAAGGAGCAGGAGAAGCTCATCCCCAGAAACCGTGAAGCCACAGACGTGGTGGGGAACTTTTCTGACAAGGAAGCTGATGCCTTCTTTCAAACCATTCTTCTTGTTCCCGAACCATTGAAGGGGAGCATGCAAAGGACAAAGCTGAAGCCGGAGCACCGACTTCTTTTCGATGTAATCTCCAAATGTATCTTCGCATATGGTGGAGCCTTCGGGGACATCAGCCGTCCTAAGCTCAAGCAGCAGAAGGCCCTGGAAGAGATGCACCAGGTCGACTGGTTGGGATATATAGAGAGCCAGCTGGTGTCGGAGAAGCAGAAGATATCCGAGACGACAGCTGAGTCCGGGGATGTTCTGTTGAGTGTCAAGGGGACTCTCAATTTCGGGACAAAGATATCAGCCCTCATCCTCCAAGCCACAAAGGGTCTGCCGCTGACATGGGAAGGGAGTGAGGACACTCCAGTCAGCAAGCTGTCACTGTTCCCCTCAGCCAAGAAGGCCAGGAATGTTGTAGAAACTGTCTACACCCCCAAGGGTGTCCCCAAGCCAGCTGTGGAGGCAGCTGCTCGTCGCCCTTCGAGGACCAAGCCGGCGAAGCGCCAGCTGGAAGACGTAGCTGAGGAGGAAGAAGACGAAGAGGAGGAAGAGGAGGAACCTCTGCAGAAGAGGCCAAGGATAAGAATCATCCAGCCAGCGGCTAAACCATCCACAAGAAGTCCAGTGGTGGTCAAGCCGGCTGAGGAGAAGGAGTCAACCGAATCCAGTCAATCGGTTGACCCAGCTGGGTTTATTCTTCAACCTCGCCAGGAGGACGTGGCTGAGGAGGCAGGTGGAGACGTGGAGATCCAAGTGGTGGATGCCAGCTCCTCCTCAGATGACTCTTCTTCATCTGAGGAGTCCCACGACAGTCGGTCTAGAGCTGATGCCAGCCAGGTTAACCCACCTGTGACTGAAGAAATCCTCCAGCCAGCCAACTCTCCATCCAAAGAGGATCAGGTTCTCTCAACTGGTCCCCAGTCAGATATTCCGAGCCTCTCGCTCGATGCCAACGTTGTGACCACTTCTTCGGCCAACGTTGATGAAACCATCGAACCCTTAACCTTCGATATCGACCCCCCTCAGATCGATGAAGAAGCCAACCGTCAGGCGATCCTGGCTGAATATGAAGGAAGACTCAGCTACTGCTTCCGCAAGCTGATTGGTATGTTCCCCGAGGCAACATCGATGCCTATTTTCTCTGTTCTCGGGACGGAGCTTCTATACCAATTCAGTGTCATATTCAGCTACTGGTACGTGAAGGAGGAGACCCTCAGGATCCATGGCTGGGACAAGTTAAAGGTCGAAGAGTCCAACCTGAGGGAGTACTTCGACTACCAGAGCCTGGAGGTGGCCTACAACCAAAAGGTGGCTGTGCTCCGACGACGTCTGGACAAAAGCATCCAAGAAGGGACAGACACCAGGGAGCTGTGCAACAACCCTGAAGCTGTTCACTTTCTTGATGACATGCTCGCCAAAAATGCCTCCTGCATGGACGACGTCAACGCAGCTGATGAGGCGGCCAAGAGAGAAGAAGACAAGCTCAAGGCCTACCTCGCCAGCCGATCTGCCATGATTGTCCTGGAGTATGCTGCCCAGCCACAACCACCACTCCTGCCAGGACCCTCCGATCAGCCAGCTCTCTCAACCGACGTCATCTGCGAGCTGATCTCGGATAGGGTCAACCAGCTCAGGACGGAGATGCTGTCCAAAATCCAGCTGGGCAAGGAGGAAGAAGCTGATAGGATGCAGCAGCTGATGGCAGAAAATGTCAGCCTGAAGAATCAGCTAGATCACCTCTCCTCTTCTCTGCAGCACAAGTTCGAAGATCTCTCCACTTCTTCCAGCTCGGAGGTCTCGGCTCTAAGGAAGGCCGTTCAGAGCCTCATCTCGGATTTCAACGTGTTAAAGACCGTTGCTGAATCTGACCTCGCAAAGTCCCAGCAGACTCAGGACCAGGAGTGGATGGCTCAGTTAGCCTCTTTCCGAGCTGAGTTCGTCTCCCTTCACAAAGAGGTCTCTGCGACCTTTGCAGCTGTGCAGCGAGCTGAGCAGGAGCGCCAAGACTTGGAGTTGGCGAAGAAGGTGGAAGAGAAGGACGTTGTTGAAGAGCTGTTTTCCCGCATTCAACAAGCTGAAGCCAAGTTGACCTCTCTGGATGGCACTGTTGCCACCCTTTTGGATGATGCCAAAAAGGGGGAAGACAAGGAGCCAGCAGCTGGGGAAGACAAGGAGCCGGCAGCTGGGGATGGACAAGGGAAAGCTGTTCTCCAGCAAGGAGAAGGAGTGCCAGCTGAAGCTGAAGGGTCGCAGCCCGAACTGGAAGTCTCCCACGACCTTGTAGCCGAGCTCACAGCCGAGCTCGATGCAGAACTTGACGGGATATCCGTTGAAGACTGTATCGAAGCTGCCAAAGCTATGGAGGTGCCTAAGGAGAAGTACTTGAATCCCTCTTGGATCAAGAAGTTCGCTGCCGATCAGGCCAAGAAGGTGGCCAAGTTCGAGAAGGAGCTCGCCAAGGTGGAGAAGAACGTCGACAGAAACAAAGCCAGCCGGAGTGTGCGAAGAATCAACAAGCACCAGATGAAGGCTGAGGCTAGAAAGTCGACGCATCAGCTGCAGAAGAACGCTCCGCTCCCGTCTCGATACCCACATGTTGACAAGTGGATGAATGCGGAGTGGAACGATGACTGGGAACAGTTCAAACATGAGTTCGTCAATGACTTCTATTACAGGAAAGTCTACTCGACTGAAGACCCAAGGCTAGCCTTCAAGGAAGCCCTGTGGGAACTCAGCTCTGGAGACCCTGGAATGTTTAGTCAGTTCAAGCGAGCTATGCTGAATGCTCAGCTTGATCCCAACACTGTTCCAGTTCCAAAGAAGTGCATATACCGCCCTCCGATGATCAAAGGCACAAGTACGCCAAATAGAAATACGATCTTAGCTGAGGCGAGGCAAGTATGCAAGGAACACGGCGTCAACACTGGGATTGAGTCGGAAGCGAAGAAGGAAATCTTCAACCGTATCTTCAACAAGTACGGTCAACAGTATTTCTGAGCTGTCAAAGTTTTTGAGCTGATAATGTTTTTGGATGTTGTAGTTTTTGAAGCAACTGTTGTATCTTTCTATGTTTTGCGCTTAACTTTGTAACCTTCAGATGTAACAAAAACTTCAAAGTATATAATACGATTCACCTTGATGAACAATTCCTCATTGTCCAAGCTCTGAATCACAAAGTCTTTCAATTTCATGTTATAACTGTGCTAACCCTTTGATGTTTTATCTTATAGACTGTCTAGAATTTCAACTGAGATTTTAGATAAGTTAGTGAGGTTTAGATCAGTAGTGGTTTCAAGCTGTAAGTGGTTTTGGCATCATCAAAAATGGGGAAATTGTTGGGAAATTTATTAGTATAAGTTTTGATGAATTCCAAAACCGGCTGACCCCAACCGAGTAGATGTTGCCAGTACCTAATGTTAGAATTTAGGCTCGCTGTATGAGCAAAGTTAAGTTTTTATCGTTACAGGTCTCCAGCTGAAGATGGCAACAAGGCGTCACTCAGATAGAACATCAGTTGTGAAGAAAGACAACTGAGAGTTCATTTGTTCAGATGTAAACAAGGGGAAGTCTTCAGAACATCAGTTGAAGGAAACCAACTGAGCGCTCATCAAATGAGAAACAGTTGAAAGGAAGAGAACATCAGATGAAAAAGAAATCATCTGAGGGTTCAAACCCAACTGAGTAAAGAAGTGGAAGACAACTGAGGGTTCAGTTTCAGAACCTCAGTTATAGAATCTGAACAAGGAGTTCAACTGTTTTGAAGTTCAAAGTCAGCTGAGAACTCGACAGATCGGAACATCAGCTGAAGATCACTCAGATGAAGGTCAAGACTTTCAACCGACAAACCGAAGTTGAATGTCAAAGATTTGAATTTCAAAAGGAAGTCACATGAGGGTTTGACCGTTCAGTCATTACCCCATCTGGGCCAACACAAGGCTGTCTCAGATGGAAAGCAAAGGAGCACAGATGCCATATCGGGAAAGTCTGCAAAGATGAGAGACAAGCCATCACTTTCAACCGATCAGAGATCAACTGCTCCTCCAACGGCTAGTTGATTCTCTCCGCCTATAAATAGAGGCATCATCTCATTCGAGAAGAGAGAGATGCAGATAGACACATAGACGACTAAAAATTCAAAAGCTTTCCCGAGAGAAATCAAAGCAAATCTGCAAAATCATCATCTAAGAGCATCAGCAGCTGAGAGTTCCAATTCGAGAGAACATTAGTAGCTGAGGGTTCCTAGAATTCGAAACTGTTTTTGATCTTAGGTTGAGTGTTTATTCGTTCAAGCCTTAGATCCAGCTCTCATTCTTGATCGAACTGTAGTTGGATATCCTACCCTTTCTCACACCCTAAAAAGTGTGCTAGGACCTTACTCTTCCTGTAATTGAGTAGTCAGGTCATCAAGTACCCGTAAACTTGACTTAGGCTGTTTAGTGCCCGGAAACTAACTGTAACGGTTACTCAGCCCGTGTAAGCTGAGTGGTTCTGTCCAGAAGAACTTGGACTGAGGTGTGTGGACTCACATCTCCCCGTGGACGTAGGAGTTATCTCCGAACCACGTAAATCTTGTGTGTCGTGTTTATTTTTTTTTGTCCATATTGCATTTCTAACTGACCGAACTAACCAGCATTCAAACCTCTTTTGCACTTTTTCAACCGAGCTGTTTTAATTCTTGACCAACCGAGCTGGTTTGCGTGAGTTGTTTTTAACGAGTTTATTTTCCACCACATTCCGCACAGCACCGCTCTTCCAGCTGAGTTTGCTTACTCAGCTGTGCGATCCCACCTGAGTCCTTTTACTCAGTTGAAGTTGTTTTCAAGTGTTAAGTTTTTCGAAAGCTGAAAAATCCTAACTGGTGTATTCCCCCCCCCATACACCAGTAACTCATTTCGGGACCATCAGAAAGGTTACCTTGGACCCTGTTCACCCATACGGAGTAATGCTCGATATCGATGAAGTCAACTGCATAGATCGAGAATCTGTAATTGATGAATGGGTTTCAGCCATGAGGATCGCAGCAGCAACGCTCGATCTTGATAAAGATGGATTTATTAAAATCCTAGAGACAAGTCTCGCCGGAGTTGTAAAGATTGCTTGGGAAGGGATCTCAGCGGATCTCAAAAAGCAATGCTTCGACGGGATCAATTCCTTCGCCGAAATGATTAGAAAGATGGCATTGCTCATCAAAAATCATTTCCTTGGAGAAAGAAATACTTGATGGCGTTATATAATTTGAGACTCGCTGTCTTGAATCAACAAACGCTCAACAAGTTTCTGCAGCTCTTCACTATTTATCAGCATCAATCAAAAGCTGATGATCGAACTGCAATAGAGATTTTCTTTCCATAATTTCCAAGCCCATAGAAGGAGATGTTAATTCGAGATTATAAACCAGGAGATCTCGATAACGTCGTCAAAAAGGATGTCATATGTACATCAAAAGCTCTTAGAGTGGTGTCAGCAAGCCACAATTTTGAGAAACATGAAGAAGTTGAGGAGGATCAATAAAGCAATTGTAATACCCCTGATTTTTCAAATAAGTTTATAACTTAGAAAAATTATTTATAATAGACAATATATTTGATATTTCCAAGATTTCAAATAGAAAAAAAAGTAGAAACTCGTAAAAATCTTTCGAATTTCAAATTATATTTGCAAATCGAGATTTTAATCTATCTTTTTAATTAAAGCTAGTTTCCAAATATATAATTAATTTGTATTAATATATATTTTATTTCCCAAAGTAAAATATTATATATATATATATATTAAATTATTAATAATATAATTAGTACATAATTACTATATTATTATATTTATTAATTGTGTAAGGTATACATATACATAAACACACACGTAAGCTATATATATAAATCTGAAATTATTGTTTGCATGATATATATCCTATATATACATTATTTTATAATAAAAAAAAAAGAATAAAACGTGACTAACCTAAGCTATACGATAGATAGGTGATTCAGCAAGCCTACCCTATTCTTTCCTTTTATAAATACTTTGTTTTAGAGGCTACAAATCACTATACTTCCATCGTCCATATATTTTCTCCCAAATAACGTTAATAGTCGGCGAAATCTTTTTTAAACGTTTCAGCAAGAGTTCCAAATGTCCATCCACAAATTCAAATATTCCGACGCATTTCTGAATTATCAGGTGAGTTTTATTATATAAAAATTATTTTGAGTTATTAAATTCTGATATTTCAGGCAAAAGAAAAATGGTTATCTATGGCAATGTTTTAGTGCGCTCTATGTGTTTAAGGTTCCTACGATACCGAACGGGGTCCTTTGTTGGTCTAACACATTAGTAATGGGCTGTATACACGTGGTTAGAAGTTCGGTGGGTTGATCACCATCGTTTTCTAACGAGAATATATGTTTTGGATCCGATGGGTTAAGACCGGGATCTTGTGTTGTAGTTGAAACGGGAAATGTAACCGTACCACAAAATGATAGGAATAACACTAGAACGGCACTGTTGGCGCGCAAATAAAAAAGGTTTGACGTATCTTGGAAGTGGTTTTATGTTTTGAAACCTTCTAAGTTTACGAGTAAAACTTGGATATACCAACTGTTTTGTTTTTATCAAAATTGTTTATAAAATCTTACCCACTGAGTACACTAGTGCTCACCCCCAAACTCTTTTCAAAATGTTTTCAGGTTGGGAGGCAAGTGATGAGACGTGAGGCTGAGGCAGGGGTTGTAGTTGTTGTTGTAGCTATTGTGTGCTTCCGCTATGTTATTTAATTGTGCAACTCTGAATATGTCTCTTTTGTATTATTTATTATTTTTATGGATAGTGCCTTGTGATCAGCTTCTCTTGGACGCTCGAATTCCCACTCCCTCATGTTAAATTATTTGGTGAAGTGGATGCTGGACTCCTTTTGTTATGCTAGACACAGGTTTACCCCATATTTTTATTTTAATGGGTGTAGCGCGGTTTTGTCGCCTCACTTCATTAAATTTGTGAATAAATTGTCATATGTGCAAAAAGTATGCCCCTTTCTTTCCCGCCTCTTTGTTCCCCTCTGTCGCATTTCGGTTTATGGGAACCGGGGTGTGACAGCAACCCGTCTAGGCTGTAATGACAATGATCTACCAACGATCATTGGAGGAGAACCACTAAGGCTGAAAAGATTTAAGAAATACAGATTTCAGCCCTATTACAAAGGTGAAAGATCAAGAAGGAGTTCTTGGAAACCAAGAACGATGTGGACACGACAGAAGGCAAGATTCAATAAATCTGGCTAAAGAAGTGGTCCAAATAGGTTTTCATTCCAAAGATCTAATAGATCTCAGGAAAGAACACCTGCCAAGAAGACTTTCAGACGAACTCACACCAGAGTTAATGAAAGCTTCAAAGATTGCAACTGCTGGACATGCGGTGCAAAGAGACATATTTCAACAAATTGTCCCGATAATGAAGAGGCATCCGGAGGTTCGAGTCAACACCAGACATCGAGGATGTCATCTACTATCAGGAGCCGATACAAGTTTATCAGTTCGAAGTTATACCCTCAGACGAGAGTATATACGAGCAATAGGAAATTTTCAGCGAAGAAGATTCTGACTGGTCGGATGGATCATCACAATCTGAATCCGACTGACGCTGAGGTTATTCATCAAGAGAGCGAAGATAGGACCAGGTTTTCAAGCCGGACACTTGTCACGACAGAAATGATGAATAAAATCATGAAGAAAAGCCTGAATATACAAAAATATCAAGGCTTTACGGCAAATGCCTGGGAACAAACCCTAAGGAACTTCAACCTAAAAAGTAGAAAACATCATGTTATCTACGGAGTCGTTAGACAAGAAATGGCTCTGCCGGTTGAATATACGAGTAATTAGGTGGAAATGCAGTTAATTTCAGCTGAGGATATTAGGGCAGATCTGGAAAAATTAAAGCAAAAAATTGCCGAAAAAATGAACTGGATTCACACTGGAGCAATCCAGATAGTGCTCAAATCCACTCTGTTTTTAGGAGTGCGGGCACCAATCGATATTGCGATTTGCGATAGGTGAGTCGAGAGTTTACAAGATTCCATTATGGGAACTATTGCCGGAGATCTTTGCGCCGGACAAGTGGTGGGGATTATATATCCAAAAATATCCTACCATCTTAACGATGCAGATTTCAGCAAAGCTCTGATTCTATATCAGAATTTCAAGCGTAAGGATCTATTAAAAAAGGGAAATAGACCTTACTCAATCACATATCAGGTGTCATATGCGTTTTCCAATTCGCATCATACTGATTTGTTTATGGGAAAGCAATTCATTGAGATACCGGATATATTCAAGAATGTGACAACGGCGGTTTGTCCCGATAGAGTGGAAATCCCTCAACTAAGAGGGGTTGACATTCAAATAAGAGATCGAGAAGTTTTGAGGCATAACCAAAGTTTCAAACTTAATTCAGGAAGACTATCTTTCCAAGGTGATAAGATTATGACGCAACCATTTGGAAGAAGTCTGACTCAGAGTTTCCATTCGCAGACATCTCAGAGTAATAAAGTTGCAGTCAATCTGCAATGTCCTGACGGATGGAGAGGTGTTACAGTTAGGTTCGATACTACAAGATGGGAACCTAACTTCCCATGTAATGTCTTACATTATATGCAGCAGACGGAGATCAACCACTACAGAGGAGCCCTTGAAATTGGGGAAATCAGATTGGAGATCAAAGGAAGGGCAGGACGAGAACCAGACGTCCTTGTTCTGGGGCTTAATTTTCTTGAGAAACACAAGCCTTGGAGGAAACAGCCAGAAGGAATGGAGATAATAATTAATAGGGTAGTGATATTTGGCCACACTGTGGCCGACCACACAAGCTAAAAATAGTAATATAAGTTTTGAAAATGGAAATACACCCCAATTAGGAAACATAAACCCTAGGGGGAAAATGTGATTATTTCCATTTTTTGAGTCAACTTTCCTTTTTTGGCGCGTGTGGCTGGCCACCGTGTGGCCGATCATCATTACCCTAATTAATAATACCCTATTATTAATTGAATGACAAGTCTATTCTCCATATACATCTCAGTTGGGATGTTATATGAGAAATATAAAGCAAAATATTTTGCTGCTTATATTGATTCAGGAGCAGGGATCTGCACAGCAAAACGAGGAGTCTTCCCAGATGAAGTGGAGGATGAGCTACCTCGTATTGCCGGACAAGATTTCTCAAAGAAGATTTTACTTTTATCAAAAGGAGTAAAAGAAACGGAGATTTTGATTGGAGGAGCAGGAGATACACCATGGTATAAGGTGAAAACTCCACCAATCTATTTCCACGATACAGGAGCAGACATTCTGTTGGGAAACAATTTCCTACAGATGTTCAAAAGATATACTCAGGATAATGAGAAAAGACGATTGGTGTTCACAACCAATTGTGATCATAAAATCATTGTCTAGAGGTTGAGGGGCATTCAATAGACAATTGCCACTGCCTTTTTGCAACAAGCATGGTGATGAAGGAAAACTTCGACACCAAAAAATGAAGGATCAAAGGCGATTCAACGAAGCAGTACTAAGTTGCATCAGAGATAAAGATCTCAACGATGAAGAGATCCAGATCCTCAAAGCATCCTTAATATCTAACCAAGATATTAGGGAAGAAATACAGGTGTCCTTAGAAGATGTCAAAAGGAAAATCCGAAGAAGCTACAATGAGAATCCTTTGGCATGGTGGGACAAGAACAAACTCAAAGCAACCTTAAAGGTGAAGTCGGGCAAGGAGTTTGTCAGATATAGACCAATCCTGATGAACGTCAAGGATCAGCAGGATATGAAGGAAATAATCAAGGAACACCTTGATTTGGGATTGATCGAACCAGAGAATTCGCCATACAGCAGTCCTGAATTTCTTGTAAGAAATCATGGTGAGATCAAACGAGGTAAACCCAGGCTTGTCATTAATTATAAAGGGATTAATGATATCTTGGAATTTGATGGATATTTTATTCCAAGTAGAGATCACCTTATCAACTGCATAAGAAATGCTAAGGTGTTTTCCAAGTTTGATTGCAAGTCAGGTTTCTACCAGATTCGCATGGAAGAAAGTAGCAGGAAGTTCACAACTTTCTCTACTCCACAAGAGCATTATGTTTGGATAGTGATGTCAATGGGATTAGCCAACGCACCTCAGGTATTCCAGAAGAAAATGGATAATCTCTTCAAAGATTATTTCTCTTTCATGTTCGTGTATATTAATGATATTTTAATAGCATCAAAGAATATGGAGGAACATGTCAAACATCTTGATATCTTTACAGATGTTTGTCATAAAGAAGGTCTTGTGCTGTCTGAAAAGAAGGCAGTCATCGCTACCAGGAGAATTGAATTTCTTGGTATTGAAATCGATGAATCAGGAATTGTTTTACAGGATCATATTGTCCAAAAGATCCAAGACTTTCCTGAGGATTTGAAGGAGAAGAAACAGCTCCAAAGTTTTTTGGGAGTTGTCAACTTTGCAGGAGCATTCATCAAAAATCTTGCAAAGTATAGAAAAGTCTTCAGTTCCTTACTAAAGAAAGATGTTCCATTTATCTGGAAAGATGAACACAAAGGAGGAATGAAGGAGTTAAAAAAGGTTTGCAAGAATCTCCCAAAGCTCTCGATACCACAGGATGAAGATGATCTAGTCCTGTGTACGGATGCAAGTGATTATTGGTGGGCAGCAGTCTTAACCAAGATTACTCCCAATGGAGAAGAACCATGTAGATACTGTAGTGGTTTATTCCCAAATAACGATGCCATCAGATGGCATATCAATGAGAAGGAATTTTTTGCTGTGCGAAAGGCTTTTAAAAAATGGTCTTTATTCTTATTAGCAAAGAAATTTGTTCTGAAAGTGGATAACACATAAGTTAAAGCTTTCTTAAAAACAGGATAGAATATAAACCTGAAAAGCCTAGATTACTTAGATGACAGGCTGAATGTCAATATTATATATTTGATATTGTCATTATTAAATCTTATAAATATTCTTGCAGATTTTTTGACGAAAGATGGAGCCAGCTGAAGCAAGATCCATCCTAGCAACTCAGAGGCATTTCAGAGAAAATTTAGAATTCCTCCTTGAGGAATGAAACGAGTGTGTTCTTCACGCCAAACAGGCAGGGAGATTACAATCTCCTGATGAGACAAAAGTCACCAGCAGAATACAGGCGCTTTTGCTTACCCAGTGTCAACTGTGGGAAGCAATGCAACCAGCTATCCTCCGGGATACTAAGGAATCCTTGGTAAAGGAGAGTTTCGAGCACAAGGCTCCTCAACCTGTAGCAGGGGATTCAAATACCCTTTGCACTAGTCCTAAGTTGGTGGATTCTTCGGAACCATTGGCCCAAGAAAAAGATGAACTTCAGGGGTCACACCCTAAAGGTTCATATCAATCCAGCACCTCTGGGGTTAAAGAGGGAGAGATTAATTTTAGGCCAATGACTGGCAAATCTAAGATTAATACTGACAAATCTGAAGCTTCTTCTTCATGGCAGGTCTATCAGGACAATTGGGAGAAGCTTGTAACCAGAAGGAACATTAACCCAGAAAAATTAAGGGTTGATGTGTCGGGAAAATATCCTCGAGTATGGGCGATGCCAAGAGCAGATCCACACGAGATCAGAAGGTGGTATGATTTTGGGGCATTAGCCTCAGTTTATACTACTGCACAAAGATTCTACCAAAATGGATCCAAGAAGCCGTGCATGAAGCCTGGGCTAACAATGATTCGCTTAGGCAAGGAGACATACTGGAGTTATACTTCATCAGTGCAGCTCCAGAACCAGCATGAAAAGGTAACCATGAAGCCTTTCACTACATAAGGCTCAGGAGACCCGATACCAACGCCTTGGGAAGAATCAAGACACCAATAGAGGAAGGGACTAGACTAATCTCAACAATGCCGGAGGATCTTATCTCAACAAGAAGAACATGGGGTCTATGGGTCTGTCTCACAGAGATGGACAAAGTCAAGTTTTCGTTCAAATTCTTCCAGAATTCGGTGAACGGATCATTCTTGTTAAATACCATGGCAGGAAAAACAACTGGATTTGCAGAAGAGGCTTTCGAACGAAAGAGAACTTTGCTTTGGGAAAACAATATTGCGGGAAGCAAAGAGACTTATCGCAAATATTGTAACATGGCTCATTTTGGGCATTGGATTGAGCATGTCTGCTCAGATTGTCCGAACCAGAGAGAGCGAGAGTTTGGAAAAGGCTTTCTCTCTAAAAAAGGGAAACAGAAGGCTCGGTCCGACAAGTATGCAGAGCACAAGACCGTGCCAAAGGCAAGAATGCCGAAGGCCCCGGGAAAAAAAGTAGATTCCCAACCCGAGGTAGTGGAGTCATGTGACTCTGCGCTGGAAGAGCACCCACCAAAAAGAAAACGACATCGGTGGGTGGATGTACAGGAATTACCCACTAAACAACAAGTGGGCAAAGCTAAACACCAAAAAGAATTACCGAACCGAGGTAGTGGAGTCATGTGACTCTGCGCTGGAAGAGCACCCACCAAAAGAAAACGACATCGGTGGATGGATGTACAAGAGTTACCCACTAAACAACAAGTGGGAAAAGCTACAGGAGGAGGACCACTACCATAAAGCAGTGATCCACCAAGTCACAGGTCATTATCTTCACCGAAAGTTGGTTGTCTTCATTCAATCATAGAAGACAAAGGGACCAAGGGCATGAGAGGTCGGCTGTTCTCATATGTTAATGGTCGGACTCGCTTCACGTGAAGAAAATGAGCCATGGAAGAATCCAAGGTAATAATGGAATATAGAGGGATTCAAACCTCTATATAAAGGAAGGCAGATCGAAGCAGAGGGATCATCAGAAAAGATCCATCCATCTTCAAACACAAAATCCTCTCTGCTTCATCAAAATATCCTAGCATAGTTTCTTCTTTAGTTTTTCTTTCTTTTTGTTTATGTACCCAATTACCGCTATCATAGGTAGCTAAAAGAGTATGTCTCCTCCCTAAAGGGGATATACTTATGTTGTAATAAGTTTTACTCTCTCCATTCGTCAAAAAGAGTCCTACTTACCCCATTTTTTTGGTTCATGAAAAAGAGTCCTACTCCACTTTTTCCAATCACATCAAGTGGGACCTTCTTCCATTTACCACAACTTCCACTCTCATTTTATATTTTCCACTCAAAATAGGTGGGACCCTTATTCCACTCACAACAACTTTAATTTTATTTTACGTTTTACACTCACAACAAGTGGAACCCTTATTCCACTCATAATAATTTTAATTCCAAGTTACTTTTACCACTCTCAATAAGTAGAACTCTTATTCCACTAACAACCACTTTACCAACTTTCTTAATCCTCGTGTCCAGCACACAATGGAACTCTTTTTGACGAATGGATGGAGTATATAATTCCTAGAGCAGGTCTCACATGCGACTTGCTGCTTGGCATGCGACCGGGTCCGGACCGGGTCGACCCGATCAACCCGGGTTTGACCCGTTGACCCGGTCAATTTTTTTTTTTAATTTCAGTTTTTTTGTCTTCGCCTTCGGCTCCGATTTTACGGCTCCACCTTCGCTCTGATTACAAATATAAGGATAATCGGCGGGCAATAATTTGGACTTTTTTGACTCGCTTCGAGGCTTTCGGCTCCCCTAGCTTGAATCTTGACCAAAGAAGAAGCAGCAAACCAAAAAACGAAGAGGCAAACAAAAAAAAGTGAAAAAAAGTAGAATTTAAAAAAAAAATTAAATTAAAATCTGAAAAAAAAAAAAAAACTGAAAACAGAAAAACAGAGAAAAAGAAAACAGGAAAATAAAAAAAAAATCGAAAAAAAAAATATGGGCGCGTGCGCCCCACGCGCCCCACGTGCAGTCGCATGGGGTGCGACCGGTCGCATGCAAGTTTTTGTGTAATTCCTAAATAAAGATTTGTGCTTTTGCTCATCCCTTCCCATATTTAAGATTTTCTTTGTGTATCGATGGAGCACCGTACGCCCTTGGTAGGAAATGAAATAGGGTTGTGCTGGGTGTTGCTGAAGGGGTCCGTTTTAAGCTAGCACACTACTAGAAATGCGCTCATACATAACGGGTGCTTTGGAAAACCTCCGGTTGCGACCATGACGGTTGAAAATGCGTTTGCCCGTAAAACTCCGGTGGATATCTACCCGGCAGCATATTAGTCAAAAGGTATGAAGTCGATATACATTGAATTTATTTTATACGGAAGTGTGATGAGCCTGATAGTATTGAATTGATTATTTCCAAAAATGGAGAAAATGGATTTATTCGTGAAAAAAAAACGAAAATTTTAACGGCAAAGTTAACATTGGATTTAATTACACCTATATTAAGACGTTAGAGGGTGGATTGCCCAAAAATGAACGTTGGGGGTATAATTATACCTTACTCAACACCCTGGGGGGTTATTTGCACCATGTCCCTTGTTTATAATAAAGTTGAGATGATAAAATAATTTTTTTAGGGGTACTTTTGTCACATCAAATAGGAGAGAGAAGAGAGTTAGTAGCTTTTTAGTGGCATATGTGGTAATTTATGAGTTATAGTGGGGTATTATCATATGTTGCATTTCCATTTTAGGAAATGGATATAATGAAATAATACATCCAAATAAGGCAAAATGGGTATAATAAAATGATACAGAGGGAATATTATACTACAAAATGTTAACTACTCCTTACTAATTACTTCATTGTTTGAGATCGTAAATACGTATACCATATTGAAATCATTACGACTTCATCATTCGTATCTATTGTTCATTCTGTTCCCAATATCATTCCTTCATATCAATTTTCTCCTAACAAAAAATTCATGAACCAAACCAAAAAATGGAGAGAGAAAATTTGATTGTTGAATTTTACTTTCTCTACTACTTGATTCCTTAGCACCGTACGCTGGTCTTATATTCATGAATATTTTTATTTTTTAAAATAAGAGATTATAGATAGAAACGGAGGTTATGTATAGAATAACTAAATAATTAATAGTTAAATATAGGGATACATTTATTTATATCCACTTTGCATAAAGTGAATTTGCGATATATTCACTCATTTTATCACATTTGAAATATAACTACTGACCCACAAATATTAACTTTGTTTAATTTTCTCTTACTCATGTCTTGTCACACTCTCTCTCTCCTCTTTTTCACGTGCATATACTTCTTCCTTTTTTTTTTCTTCTTATGTAGTCAATTCTTCCTCATCTTTCACATGCATGCAAATTGCAAAGGTCACCTCATTCATTTTCACATGCGTGCATATACTTCTCTCCTCTTTCACATGCATGCAAAGATCACCTAATCCATTTTCATACGTAAGAATTTTGTTACTAACTATCCTATATATATCTCGTTCACAATTTCATTTATCATCGAATAAGTTCACAATTTCACAAAACAAGGCTCGTTTTTGACATTTTAATCATCAAAGAAGCCACTGTGTCTGAAGTATACACAGGTTAATTGATGTTTTTTTTTATTTATTTATTGGTACCAAAACTAGAAAAAATGGTCTCGATCAAGTTGAAAATATATGTTCGGGACCAAACATCGCAACGACCCTGACAAATATATTTTCGATCACGACTAATTATTTTTAAATAAAAATCTTTCTTATACTTGTAGCTATGTAATATTGATATTGTAGAGAAAGTATGAAGCCACCACGAACCAATTGAAAATCACTTTGTTCTTCTAAAAATTACAGAGGAGAGAACTTTTCATCCAAAATTGCACAGGTAAATTGAAATTAATTTTATTCGTTGGTACCAGAACAAGAAAAAATAGTCTTGATCAAGTTTAAAATAAATGATCGGAACCAAATATTTAAACGATCACGGCAATATATTTTTTTATCACAACCAATTTTGTTTAGTTATTGAGCATCATTATATTAGTGAATAAGTATTTACGATGTTTATATAACATTACTGTCTTATTTTGTAGATAACATACGAAGCCACCACGAACCAATTGAAAATTAATTGCTTCATCTAGAAATACGACATAGTAAGTAAGAAATTGAGGCGTGTTTTAGTGAGTCGGTTGTACAGTATACAATCACTTTTTGTTATATTATAGCACACCATGTTTGACTATTCAACACACTATTCACGCTGGTTTACTGTTCATCGCCACGCGCGGTTACTGTTCAATTTTTTTTTTTAATTTCCGGTTTTTTTGATTTTTTCTTTCCAGGTTACTGTTTTAGAAGGGTTTTTTTTAATTACATATTTTTTTTAATATTTTTCAGTTTTTTTTTGTTTTTATACTACTTCCGGTCCCCAAGTCTTTTCCTAAGAGGGAGTGACACAGATATTAAGGAAAAAGTTGTTGAGTTAGTTATGAATAGAGAAAAAGTGATTGAATTTGTTGTGAGTGCAGAAAGGATCCCACATTGAGAGTAGTGATATATTAATTAATTGAGATAGTGATGATCATATGTGGTATTTTAGGTAAATAAGTTGATAAAGTAAGGGTAAGAGATATAATTTGTTGTAGGTAGTGTCCAAAAGTAGTTAGGAAGAAATTTGAGGACCATCCCAAAAAGGAAAGATAGGAAGAAACTTGGGAACCGGAGATAGTATGTAATAAAAATATAAAATCATCGTACATGTCGGATGCTAATTGACTTTATATGGTACTCCCTCCGTCCCACTTAACTTGTCTCATTCGAGACGGACACAGAGATTAAGAAAAAAGAGATTAGATATAAAGGGTGTGGTTAGTATAGTTAATAAAATGGTTTAAAATATTTTTTAATTGATAAAGTAATATAAAGTGTTTTTGAAGTGACATAAAGTAATACTACCTCCGGTCTCCAAGTCTCTTCCTAAGGGGAAGTGACACGGGTATTAAGGAAAAAGTTATTGAGTTAGTTATGAGTAGAGAAAAAGTGATTGAATTTATTGTGATTGGAGAAAGGGTCCCACATTGAGGGTAGTGATATATTAATTAATTGAGATAGTGTATATGGTATTTTAGGTAAATAAGTTGATAAAGTAAGGGTAAGATATAATAATTTGTTATGAGATAGTGTCCAAAAGTAGCTAGAAAGAAACTTGGGGACCATCCCAAAAAGGAAAGATAGGAAAAGACTTTGGGACCGGAGGTAGTATTTTTAAGTTTTTTTTTTTCCGAATTTTTTTATTTCCAAATTTTTTAGTAAACATTATCATTACGAAACGTAAATTTCACAATCATTACATTTCGTCACGACAATATCTACTTTTTATAAGTTCTACTTTTAGTCAAACGTTAAAGTAATTATTGTCGTTGGGAAAAATAAACTTTTTTACTAAGAAACGTAAAGTTTCACAATCATTACATTTCGTCACGACAATGCCTTCCAAATCAGCAACAAAATTAGAGAAAATGATCGGAGGGATACAATTGAGAAAGAATGAAATGTGAGGAATTTTTTTGCAAATATTAAATGGTGGGGATTTAAACGAGAATTTGATAAAAAGTAGGGTATATTTTTGCAATTTAGCCTAAAAAACAGGAAAAAAAAAAGAAATTTGTAAATAATGATAATAATAATAATAATAATAATAATAATAATAATAATAATAATAATAATAATAATAATAATAATAATAATAGTGAACAGTGCCTCGCGTGGCATGATGAACAGTACCCGTGGCGTGAATAGTGAGTTGAAAAGTCAAACATGGTGTGCTATAATAGGACAAAAAGTGGGTGTATAGTATACAACCGGAGCACCAAAACAATTGTCTAAGAAATTTCAGCAACATTTTTCACAAGTAAATTAAATTTTAATTTTATTTATTGGTATCGGAACAAGAAAAAATAGTTCCGATCAAGTTAAATAAAATATGATCGCAACCAATACATTATTGATCATGACTATAACATATTTGGTCATGACTAAATTTGTTTAATTTTTATGCATTTTGAAATTATTGCTTGGAAATGGTGGACAATTAGTTAGAGCAGCAGGTGCTATAGCGAAACTGATTGCAAAATAGGGGAAATCGGCCACATTAAAATTACCTTCTGGGGAGGTCCGTTTGATATCCAAAAACTGCTCAGCAACAGTCGGACAAGTGGGGAATGTTGGGGCGAATTCTTAATAAATTAGTATTTGCAATTAGTGAGGGCATTCTAGCTATATAAGAAATCATTGATTAATAATAAGTTAAATAACTTTTCCTTCGAAAATCTGATAGATTTATGGAATTGGTTATTTTTTATAAATTTTTAAAAATAGATAAAAATAATTGGGGACATTATGTGATTAGTTAGTATTCAAAATAGGAGTTGGTATTCAAAATATCCGATTCAAGTAGACAAAGAGATGGTTGAATCAAAATAATTTTTTTAAAAGTTCGATTTTTTTTTTCCAGAGGGCAATATGAATGTACTATCATGTTCCATCAACACACTAAAAGGGTTCTATGATATATCCGGCGTGGAAGTAGGCCAGAGATATTTGTCGATTCAAGAGGCGACTTGTGCTTATTCACATAAGCAAAGGCGCTATTCGGTAATGTCTATCTAGCAAACTCCCCACTAACTCGAGCGAACATTCAAATATCTGTCCTACATTCATTCGTGAAGGTACTCTTAATGGGTTGAAGACCATATCAACGGATTTTCCGTCTTGCAGATAGGGCATATCTTGTCTAGGCAAATTTTTTGAAATGATACCTTTATTTCCATGCCTTCCGGCCACTTTATCACCTACTTTGATTTCACGTTTTGTGAAATATATACACGAATCATTTCTGGATTATAACTAGAACCTTCTCTTTTCTGGATCCACCTCACATCAATAACCCGACCCCTACCCCCTATAGGGAGTTTTAAACAAGTATAGGAAGTTCTTGTTAGAACCGGCTTACTCGTTCACAAACTTTACAACAAACATAAGATGAACTAGAGAATAGAGAAATCAGAAATTACAAAGAATGATAATAATATAGTACAAAACAAATAATCAAACTCTATACGATAGCCGAGTCGAGATAGAATCTCTGCCCGCAAGAAGGAAAATGCCCTGGTAGTGCTCTCGGTTTGGCGATTCTTCCCCAAAGGTAAGACGGCTTTGTCTTGACGGATGTAGCACCACAAGTCCGGCGAGCTCCGGCGAACTAAATGAGAATCAAGAACTTGAGCTTTACTAGAATGCAAGAAAGAGTGCAGATTTTTCAAGTGTTCCCAAAACAATGGAAATGCAATCCTATTTATAGGCCATCCCACACCAAGGGAATTGATATACCCTTAATGGGTATTCAAAGCCATTATTGGCTGTTTCATATACGTTGGAGCCTAGCCATGAAAATGGCTTTTATGAATTATCAATTCAAATTGAACCGATTTCAATTCCGGCGGTTTTGTGAATAAAAGTCACGACCAACTTTTAATACCAAATCAATTAAACCATTTAATTGAAATATATGTATTGGAAAACACATGGGCCATAACTTACAAATACAATTATAACAATTACAATGTTTAATTATTTGTAAATTTGATAAATGGGCCAAGCCCAATCCTTAAGTATTTGATTATTGGACTAGCTATCATCAAGTCCAAAACATCAAATTCAAAACCCACGGTTCAAGCCCAAATTCTCGTTCCTTTAACATTTGAATTTGCGTACAACAAATTCGTTTCCAATAACCACTCAAATATACCATTTCTCACTCACTAAATAATGAGTTTGAGAACATGAATATATTTCGATTATTTACTCAACAAGTAAAATAATCCTCAATTATTTAATTCTGAATAATTAAATAATTAACCGCCATAAATAATGATTTCCAAACCATGATTTCCAACAATCCCCTACATGAGTGAGAAAACCATATGCAAATGTATGCAGACACTTAGCTCAGTCCTTCTAAGAGACACTATTGCATTTGGAAAGGTGGCTTGTGGCCTTGAACCTACCATAATCAACATCATCGAGTATACCGGCGGCCTAGTGGACTTATTACACCTTGAACTAGCCCTCCTTAGTGTATACTGAGACAACAATATTGACACAATATTATCTCAATCCTCATTCGTTCTCACGTTTGTGTCCATTACAGGCCTTGGAACACCCTTTGGATTCATAAGTGCGTCATTTGAAGCGGCCACACTTCACACTGACAAACATGAGTTTTCTATGCTTTAAGAGTGTACTTGATGCCATTTATCTCAAGAAAATCATGCTTTGTTTGAGTATTTTTGCATAAGTGTTGTTATTGTGAAGATGTTACGCTTGGTTGCTTATTTTGTTCAAATTTCAAAAAAATTAAGACCAAGTTGGAGTGAAAGAACCATGATGCATTGAAGAGGAGTTTGTTACGAGTTCGTAGGAAGAAACGAGAGGCAAATCGGAGTTTGGACGAGAGAGAACGAGCCAAAATAAAAAGGTCGCGCATTCATAAGCAAGATGAGCGCGAGCGCACGAACAAAGAAGAAAAATGGTCGTTTTGAGCGGGTTGCTTGGTCGTCATAAGCATCCGCTTATCCACCTGCTTCTGAGAGCTATTTTCATGAAGTCCATAAGCATCCTGCATGAGCACCCGCTCGTGGTGCACTTTCTTCCCACCAAACACGTTTTTACTCTTTTTTTCCCCACTATTTTCAGATTTTTTTCCTTTAGCAACTTGTTCTTCACTACCAACACTATATATATCCCTCTAAACTCAAACCCTAGTCATCCATTTACATACACACCACACCTCCTACCCTAGATTTCATTTCAAATAGTTTCCAATTAGGGTTCTAAACACTTTCCTTTTAATTGTAATAGTGATTAAGGTTGGATTTGAAGACTTTGTGAAGATTTCAACATTGGGTTCCTAGTTTTTCATCTATGCTATCATTTCTCTTTTGTTTTATGTTGATTTCCATTATGTCTAGCTAGATTTCGTGTTGGTTTTAGGGGTTTGTGATGATTTGTTGATGATTTGATCATATCTTGTTGAATCTTCTATCCTTCCTCTTCTTAGTTGTGATTTTGGTGCTTTGATTCATGTGGGAATTGTTGATCACCTTTCTTGCATGCCTATTGTTTGTGAAAGCTCCTAATAGTTTTTTGCTTGCATGGAATCTCATTTTCACTTCATGTTTTGGCTTGAGACTTAGTAGGTGATTGTTCAATGCATGGAAGCTTATGATCCTTGTGCTTTTGGGAGTTATTTAATTGGCTTGAGTCTTAAAAGAGATAGTTGATTGAATAATCCGCTTTTGCTAATTGTCGAGAGAGATTAGTGATTATATTTTTGGATTGCTTCCTAATTAGAGGATTAAAAATGGTTTGTATGATTTAGGAAGTGTTGATCAAGCTATCTAGAATCAAAATAAATCCCTAGAACCAACCCTTTCCCTTATTTGTTTCTTATTTGTTTGTTTGACCTTTTGTTTGTTGATTTTGCATGATCTTGTCTCTTATTTGTTTATTTAGCTTTGATTTCTTGTTTAAGAGTTCGTATGAGTTCCAAATCACTTTGTTTGAAGAGCTTGAATAGTAGGAATTCGCATAAACTTTATTTCCACTAAAAACTCGGTTTAATAGTCCTCGTGGATACGATACTCGTTATTTTTACTACAATTTCCCGATAAAGTGCGAATTTAATTGCTTGGTGAAAATAGTGATCACTTTTTGGCGCCGTTGCCGGGGACTATTTAGAGTTTAGAGTGTTAATGATCTTTGCGTTGAGAATACTAGTTCAAGCACCTTTTATTTGAATGTTTGTTATGGATTTAAGTGTGTTCTTGGTTGGTTTGTAGGTGAATTGGTGTATGATCACAAGGAAAAAGGGAGGAGCAATTATTCCTTTGGACTTGGAAATCGAGATCACACATAAGCGAGCCAACCGGGAACGACGAAGGAGACAAGAAATGGAGCGCCAAGGGCCGAATAATATGGCCGAGTTGGAGCACTAAATGCAAGAGCTTCGCCGACAAATGGCGGAGCAACAAGCCCAACAAGAGAGACCACCACCACCGCCCATTAATCAATTGTTCGAACCGCAAGTGAATCTATTTCAAGATGGTGGATGGGGGAATAGGTGTAATGCCAATCAATTTGTGATAAAGTCGGGTCTAGTGAATATGGTGCAAGCGGAGATGTTCGGAGGAGGTTTCAACGAAGATGCTAACGCACATTTGAGAGCTTTCTTAGACGTGTGCGAGACCATAAAGATCCAAGGAGTCTCAAGCGATGCCATTAGATTGAGGTTGTTTGGATTTTCTTTGCGGGATAGGGCAAATGATTGGTACAAAACCATCGACCGGTCGGAAATTACTACTTGGGAGCAACTTTGCCAGCTATTCCTTGCCAAATATTTTCCTCCATCTCGTGCACAAAAGTTGATTTCGGACATTTCCCATTTTTCTCAAGCCGGAGATGAGTCGATTCATGAAGCTTGGGAGCGGTACAAGGAGATGTTGAGGCGATGTCCTCAACATGGTTTTTCAAAGGAGCAAAAAATCTTGAATTTCTATCGAGGGCTCACTAGCTATACAAGAGAGGTTGTGAATGCCACAGCCGGTGGTGGTTTGACCAACCGTCCTTATGATGAAGCGGTGCGAATTTTGGAGGAAATATCGGTAAATAGTTACCATTGGCCCCAAGAGAGGAGTTCCTCGAAGAAAGTTGCTTCCATTTCGGATGAGAAATATGATGATCTATTGGAGCAATTCACCTTGCTTAAGAAGGACTACGAAGCCGAAGGAAAAGGGAAGATGGAAGTGAAGATGGTGGCTCAACCGATGCAACAAGGGGGTGATGAGTATTCTCAATTTGAGGATGCCAACTATGTCAATCAACGGGGGTATAACAACTACAACCATTCAAGCTATCCTCCGGGGAATCAAGCCTACAACCCCAACTATCAAAATTCGAATCTATCCTATTCAAATCCGAGCAATGCCATCCATCCACCACCCGGATTTTTGGTTTCTCTAGGGATGATTAATTAGCCAAAGAAGCCTATGCCGACTATGGAGGAAATGATGCAACAACTTCTCCAAAATCAAAATGCTTTCATGGGTTCCACGGGTCAAAAGGTTACAAGTTTGGAAGGGACCGTCTCGGCTTTGTCTAAGTCGGTGAAGATGTTGGAAGGGCAAGTGAGCCAAATGGCTAATCAAGCGGCTTCTCAACACAAGCCGGGTCAATTTCCAAGCAACACGGAGGTGAATCCGAAGAATCAATGCAACGCTATCCACTTGAGAAGTGGAACTACTTACAAAAATTATCCGGAGTTGGAAGATCAAGATGAAGTGGTTAATGAAGAGGTGGAAGTAGAGGAGCCCGTTCCTCAAGTGGAGAAGCCTCAAGTTCTAAAGGAGGTACCCTCTAAAGCTACTCCTTCTATTCCCTCTTCTTCTTTGCCAAATTAAGATGTGGTTCCCAAAGCTCCTTATCCTCAAAGACTTGCCAAAGCTAAGGGTGATGAAAAACTTGCCAAATTCATTGAGATATTCAAGAAGGTGGAAATCAATATCCCTTTGCTTGATGCTTTGAGAGACATGCCGGGTTATGCTAAGTTCTTGAAGGAGGCCGTATCAAGGAAGAGGAAGCTTGGGAAGTTTGAAACTTTTAACTTGTCGGAGGAGTGTAGTGCTGTATTACAAAGGAAGTTGCCTTTGAAGCAAAAGGACCCCGGGAGTTTTGTTATTGCTTGTGTGATTGGAGGCCAAACTTTTGGGAGAGTTTTGTGTGACTTGGGTGCAAGCATCAACCTCATGCTCCTATCTATCTTTAGGAGGTTGGAAATTGGTGAGTTGAAGCCCACGTCTATTGCCTTGCAAATGGCCGATCGCTCAATTTCTTATCGAAGGGGAATCGTGGAAGATGTACTCATCAAGGTGGACGAATTCATCTTTCTTGAGGACTTTGTGGTGCTCGACATGCCTGAAGACGAACATACTCCCCTTATTCTAGGCCGGCCGTTCTTGGCAATCGGGAGGGCGTTGATTGATGTCCAAGATGGGTAGCTCACCTTCCGATATAATGATGAGAAGATGATCATTTCTATCTATGAAGCAATGAAGAAATCTCAAGAGTTGGAGCTTGAAGAATGTAAGTTCATCGACTCTATTTCATCTTATTCTCAAGATCCATTGGAAAATTGCATTGTTGACTCTATTCACTCTTATTCGGATTTGGATGAGGCTTGTGATGAACTATTGGAATCTATTGCTTATGTGGATGAAAATCAAGGCATTCCTTTGGAAGATTTGGCTTATCTTGATCTTTATAAACCCGTTGAGGGAGGAGTGCCGGACGGAGTGCCCAAGCCGAGTTCTTCCTCGACTTTGGAGTTGAAGCCACTACCCGATCACCTCAAGTATGCTTTCTTGGGTAAGGATGAGACTTTTCCAGTTATTGTGTCTTCTTTTCTTAATAATGAGGAGTTGGATAAGTTATTGAGGGTGTTGAGGAAGTTTAAGTCTTCCATTGGGTGGTCCATTGCCGATATTGAGGGAATTAGCCCTTCTATTTGTATGCACCGTATTTTGTTGGAGGATGATGCAAAGCCGAAGGTCCAACCTCAACGTCGTTTGAATCCAGTTATACAAGAGGTTGTGAGGAAGGATGTCTTGAAGTTATTTGATGTCGGAATTATCTATGCCATATCCGATAGTGAGTGGGTTAGCCCGACTCAAGTGGTTGCAAAGAAAGGGGGAATCAACGTTGTTGAAGATGAGAATGGAGAGCAAATAGCCATTCGTTTGCAAACGGGGTGGAGAGTGTGTTTTGACTATAGGGTGTTGAATGCGGCTATAAGGAAGGACCATTTCCCTCTTCCTTTCATCGATCAAATGCTTGATAGGCTAGCCGGTTGTGAGTATTATTGCTTCTTGGATGGGTATTCCGGCTACAATCAAATTGCTATAGCTCCGGAGGATCAACACAAGACGGCTTTCACATGCCCTTATGGAATCTTTGCTTGCCGTCAGATGTCATTTGGGCTTTGCAATGCCCCCGCCACTTTCCAAAGGTGTATGATGGCTATATTTCATGGCCTTATTGAGAATATTATGGAGGTTTTCATGGATGATTTCTCAATTTTCGGGTCTTCCTTTGATGCATGTTTGGCCAACCTTTCCCAAGTGTTACAACGTTGTGAAGAAACCTCCCTTTGTTTGAATTGGGAGAAGTGCCATTTCATGGTAAGAGAGGGGATTGTTTTGGGTCATAAAGTCTCAAGTAATGGGCTAGAGGTGGACCGAGCCAAGATCGTTGCCGTTGAGAAGCTTCCGCCTCCAACAAACGTGAAGTCTATCCGGAGTTTTTTTTGCCATGCCGGGTTCTATAGAAGATTCATCAAAGATTTTTCCAAAGTATCAAAGCCTCTTTGTTCTTTGTTGGAAAAAGATTCTAAGTTTGATTTTAATGATACATGCCTTGAGTCTTTTGAGAAATTGAAGAAAGCCCTCGTTTCTACTCCCGTTTTGATCTCGTCCGATTGGAATGAGCCTTTTGTTCTTATGTGTGATGCAAGCGATTGGGCGGTGGGGGCCGTTCTAGGCCAAAAGAGAGATAAGTTGTTTCGGGTGATCTACTATGCTAGTAAAACTCTCGACTCGGCCCAAATGAATTACACCACAATCGAGAAAGAGCTTCTTGCGGTGGTGTACGCCTTTGACAAGTTCCGTCCATATCTAGTGGGCACTCATTCTATTGTGTACACGGACCATTCCGCCATCCGTTATCTCTTTACAAAGAAAGACTCGAAGCCCCGCCTTATCCGATGGATTCTCCTCCTTCAAGAGTTTGACATGGAGATTCGAGACCGCAAAGGATGTGAAAATGTGGTAGCCGACCATTTATCTCGTCTTGAGAATCCGGTGAAAGGTGAAGACCCTCGGGTACGTATTAATGAATCTTTCCCCGATGAACAAGTTTTGAAGTTGGTTGATTATACGCCTTGGTTTGCGGATTATGTGAACTATCTTGTGATTGGGGAATTGCTGGGAGACCTCACGCACTACCAAAAGAATAAATTCTTACATGATGTGAAGTTTTATTATTGGAAGGATCCCAACTTATATAGAAGGTGTGCCGATGGAATTATCCAAAAGTGTGTTAAGCAAACGGATTGGGTAAGGATTATGGAAGAATGCCATAGCTCTCCAAGTGGAGGTCACTTTGGCGGCCATCAAACCGCCATCAAGGTCTTCCATAGTGGTTTCTATTGGCCGTCCATTTTTAAAGATTGCCATGCCTTCGTCAAATCTTGTAATCGGTGCCAACGGATGGGAAACATCACCAAAAGAGATGAAATGCCTCAAAATATCTTGGTGGAGGTTGAATTGTTTGATGTGTGGGGTATTGACTTCATGGGTCCCTTTCCTAAATCTCAAGGGTTCACTTATATCTTGCTTGCGGTGCAGTATGTGTCCCGATGGGTGGAAGCAATTCCGACGGTGAAGAATGATTCAAAAGCGGTGCTTAAGTTCTTACAAAAGAATATCCTCACTCGATTTGGCACCCCAAGGGCATTGATTAGTGATGGAGGGTCGCATTTCAACAATAAGTGGCTTGGAAGTTTACTTTCCAAATATGGGGTGAAGCACAAAGTAGCCACTACATACCATCCTCAAGGGAATGGCCAAGCCGAGTTGGCCAATCATGAAATTAAACAAATCCTGGAAAAATCGGTGGCACATCGAAAAGATTGGGCGGGTCACTTGGATAATGCATTGTGGGCGTATCGAACCGCCTACAAGACTCCCATAGGTATGTCTCCATTTCAACTTGTCTTTGGGAAGTCTTGTCATTTGCCGGTCGAGCTCGAGCACAAGGCATATTGGGCCACAAGACGTATTGGGCCACAAGACGTATTAATCTTGAGTTTAAAGAGGCCGGGTACACAAGGCTTGAGAAGCTACTTGAACTCGATGAGTGGAGGAATGAAGCCTTTGAGAGCTCTCGGATTTACAAGGAGAGGGCGAAGAAGTTCCATGACCGAGCTATTCGTTCCAAGGACTTTGTCCCTAGAGATGAGGTGCTTCTATATAATTCTCGCCTCCGTCTCTTTCCGGGCAAGTTGAAGTCAAGATGGACGGGTCCCTATGTTATCTATAAGAGCAATGGAAATGGCACATATCATCTTCTCAAAGCCGATGGAGAGACCTTCTTGGTGAATGGGCATCGCCTCAAGTCGTATATCAATTGTGAGCCGGACCGGAACGTGACGGTCACGCTTCTAAACGACCCTTGAAGTTGAGGTATCGTCTAGCTTTAGACGTTAAACAAAGCGCTCGTTGGGATGCACCCCAACATTTTACTTGCTTTTGAGTATATATGGTATGGTAGGTAGTAGTTAAATAAAAAAAATGCATTTGCGCTTTAATTTTCTGGTTTTGTATATGTGTTGTGGTTAATTTGCAAAAAAAAAAAAAAAAAAAAAAAACAACGAAAATTGGAAGAGAACAGCAACCTACTATAGAGAGGTGTTTTTCTTTGTTGCATCAGCGACCCTCACAAGCACTTGCTCTCTAAGCCGCTACTGAGAGGTGTTTCCTCGTTGTGAGAAAGCGGGCTGCTCTTTCTTCTTTCTACTAGTTAGTTTTTCTTTTTCTTTTTTTTTTATTTCTTTTCTTTTTCTCTTTGCTCAAGCATACACGCACAACACTCTCTTTCTCTTCACCATTTTTTTTTTCTCTTTTTCCTTTCTTTTCCTTCCTAATTCACGCCAACTCTACCAAAGCTACTGAGGTATGTAAATTACTTTTCAATCTCTTGTTTATTTCAATTTCTTTGCAAGATTTGGTAGCTTTGGACCCATTAAGTATCATGAAATTTGAGCATACGGGTTGATTTTGAATTGAGGGCTCCATATATTTGAAATTTTGGAGTGATAATTTTCATGAATTGCTTCTTCCTATGCTCGATTTCTTGTCATATGAATATGGGTTTGTGCTCATTTGAGGAATTCGTTCTCCATTATGCTAAGAAATTGATGATTTTGCTCAAATTTTGAATTTTTGAGCTTTTGATATGGTGATTTTGATTTCTTACGTTTAATTGCTCAAATTGGTGAATGGGCTTTGTTCTCTTGATGTTGGCCAATGTGTAAGAGATATGAATTGTGAAAAATTGAGGTTCCAATTTCCAAAAATGATTGAGAATTACTCTCTTGCTTGGTAGTTTTTGGCCTAATCTTGACTTGAAGGTTGATTTGTGCTAGCACTTTGCATTTTCTTGAGTATTGAGAGAAAGTTGTGCTTGAAACTTGATGATTGATGGAAAGAGAAGTGAATGTCAATTTATTTGAGCATGTATGTTTACAAGGGTTTTACTATAACTCATTACTTTAGTGTTTGTGGTCAAATAAAAATTATGAACTGACACTCTAGTTGAATTTTCATCTCTATAAAGTCAAGCTCTTGTTAACTTAGTGCTCTTATTTGACATATTTTATCTATTTTATCTTAAATTCCCTTTTGTTAATTCGTTATTTTCTTTTTCTTTTTATTTTGGTTTTGATGCAGGGTCATGGCACCACCAAAGAAGAAAACAAGGGCACGTGAGCCTTCACCAGAAACACCACCCCAAGAACCACAATGGGGGTAGCTAGATCCGGAATTCCACAATGTACGTTTGCCCGATGAAGTATCCAGTGAGCGTTGGAACCGATTGGTTCAAATCCCCTTCAAGCTTACTCGTTACCCTTCCGATGCATGTACAACCGCTCTTGGTATTCATGATGATGTTTGGAGACTTTTTGATAGAGTGGGTTGGAGAAAGATGATGAGGGCTAAGTGTCCCGTCTATCGTGCTTTTACACTTGAGTTTCTTTCTACACTCACAGTGCATAAAAAAAGTACTGGAAAGATACGCGGATAGAATTCCGTTTGGGAAATCAACCGAGAGAGCTAACTGATAACGAGTTAAATACCATTTTAGGAGTGCCTCTTGGTGGTCTCAGAAAAGGTGATCACTTCTATGACCAAGATGATATGTGGAACTCCATCACGGACGGCAAAAGTCGATATTCCTCTAATACTTCCACAGCTACATCCATCAGAAATCCGGTTTTTTGATATATTCAGAGAGTGATGGCTTTCTCACTCTTTCATAGGGAGAATAATAGCCATGTTGCTGTAGGTGAGCTCTTTGCACTCCACTGCATGGCTACGAGCACGAACATGAATGTGGGATTGTACTTGATAGAGCATTTCGAATCTCAAGCCACTGTTGCCACATAATCAATTGGTATTGGAGGTTTCATTACACCATTAGTCCATCACTTTGAGATTCCTATTCGTCATAAAGCAGAACAAGGACAGAATGAGATAGGTATCGAGGGGCTAAAGAAAATGTCCATGCTTGATTATTGCCTGGACCGCTATCTTTTGCTGCAAAGAAATCTCAGGCCCTTTTCCTTGCCAAACAAAGCTCTTACCTTGATCCTTGTTAAGGATAATTGGAGAATGGACTCTCCACTCCATCGAAAAGTGACGCAAGAAGTCTATGATGCTATGAATCCCTCTCAATCAAGACCTTCCACTTCTATCATTGTCTCTACGAGTCAAGCTCCCTCTCGACCACCCTCTCCACCTCCCGAGACTTCAAGAAATGCTAGCCAATGTCACACACCTCCTACATATGAGGAGCGAATTGCATTGTTGACTAGTAAGTTAAATGAGATGCAAAGCGCTAATGAGGCAAGACATACCGCAATGGAAGCAACCATGAGAGATCGACACACTATTCTTGTACATGAGTTGGAGACATTGCGCGACAGTAATGCCATTTTGAGGTCGGATTCCATTGCTTTGAGGGAGCATGCTCAGACAATGCAAGGCCAATTGAACCGGATGAACGAAATGATGGAGCATATGCATTCTAGAGCTTAGCCACCAAACCCCCGGTCTCCTTAATTTGTGTAAGCTTGATAAGTAAACCACCTCTTCATCTTTCAAACTTATTTTTCTCTTTTGTGCTAAATAAGTTTGGGGGGAGGGAGAAGTGTGGTTTGCTTATCTATTTATTTTCTTGTTATTTTCTTTTTCTAGTACTTTTGTCTAGTGTCTAGTTGAGTCTGTTTTAAAGCATGCGTGGGTGGATAACATGGCTAATGATGAAAAAAAAATGTTTTGATTGAAGTAGTGGTTTTGTGCATCGATTGATTTGTTGGGCATATTTTGGTGAAAATGAATTTTTGACCTCTTAGGTTGTGGATTAAATGAACCTTTGTGAGATTTGAGCCTTTGACTAATAATTGATTATAGTATTTCTCGTTTCTTGTGTGTGAATGTTTGAGCATGCATTTGTATCTCTAAAACTTGTCACGGTTCTTCCTTGAGAATAAGTAAATGTGCTCTAGATGTTGAAATGATTAAAGGTCATCTTTGTAGCCACTTTATCCCAAACTTGTGCCCAAAATTCTATAAAATCTTAATTCACCCCCTTTGTGCCTTTAAGCCTTTTCTTTGAATTAACCAATGGTGAAGGTTAGAACTTGTGATTGTTGTGGTTGGTTTTGTGGTGAGAAATTTTGAAACTCCACCTTGCTAAGCTATGGTTTGAGGTGAAACATGCTAGCATCCTTATAAGCTCTTGAATAATTCATCAAAGAAAAAAAATGAAAAAAAAAATGAAAAAAAAAAAACTATTGTTGTTTTGTAGATGATTGAGCATAAAAGGGTAATTATAGCACATTGTTTTTGAATACTTTGCAAGGAAGGGTTTGAAGTGTTCTAGAAATAAAAAGATGTTGGGATTTGACTTATTGAGAAGTTGGTGAAATTGACTTGTTGGGTATATCATTGTTAGATTATTTGGAAATAAGTCACTTTGTCTAAAAATTCCACACCTACCAAAGAGCCTTCGTTACAGCCAAACAAAAGTCCTTTTTGATCTTCATCTTAGAGCATGTTGAGCAATAAATAGGCTAGACGAATGGCAAGCTTATGGTAGATCTCATGCATGATTTCAATATTGAGCGAAAACACGTCTCAGTTATACACTTGAGTTGAGTGCTTTATTTTCAAAGGTCTTTGTGTGAGAATCCGGAAATCCGAAGAGGTTGAATACTTGATTTCGTCATAATATGCTTGATTTTGATTGAGATGTGCATATGCAACATGTTTTCTTAAAATGCCTTCTGAAGCAATTTAATGTCATCAATTCACCCTTTCATGTTTGTGTTTTCTTCTTTTCTATTGTTGTTTGGGGACAAACAACAATTTGAGTTTGGGGGGTTGACAAACATGAATTTTCTATGCTTTAAGAGTGTACTTGATGCCATTTATCTCAAGAAAATCATGCTTTGTTTGAGTATTTTTGCATAAGTGTTGTTATTGTGAAGATGTTACGCTTGGTTGCTTGTTTTGTTCAAATTTCAGAAAAATTAAGACCAAGTTGGAGTGAAAGAACCATGATGCATTGAAGAGGAGTTTGTTACGAGTTCGTAGGAAGAAACGGGAGACAAATCGGAGTTCGGACGAGAGAGAACGAGCCAAAATAAAAAGGTCGCGCATTCATAAGCAAGATGAGCGCGAGCGCACGAACAAAGAAGAAAAATGATCGTTTTGAGTGGGTTGCTTGGTCGTCATAAGCATCCGCTTATCCACCTGCTTCTGAGAGTTATTTTCATGAAGTCCATAAGCAACCTGCATGAGCACCCGCTCGCGGTGCACTTTCTTCCCACCAAACACGTTTTTACTCTTTTTTTCCCCACTATTTTCGGATTTTTTTCCTTTAGCAACTTGTTCTTCACTACCAACACTATATATATCCCTCTAAACTCAAACCCTAGTCATCCATCTACATACACACCACACCTCCTGCCCTAGATCCATTTCAAATAGTTTCCAATTAGGGTTCTAAACACTTTCCTTTTAATTGTAATAGTGATTAAGGTTGGATTTTTGAAGACTTTGTGAAGATTTCAACATTGGGTTCCTAGTTTTTCATCTATGCTATCATTTCTCTTTTGTTTTATGTTGATTTCCATTATGTCTAGCTAGATTTCTTGTTGGTTTTAGGGGTTTGTGATGATTTGTTGATGGTTTGATCATATCTTGTTGAATCTTCTATCCTTCCTCTTCTTAGTTGTGATTTTGGTACTTTGATTCATGTGGGAATTGTTGATCACCTTTCTTGCATGCCTAGTGTTTGTGAAAACTCCTAATAGGTTTTTGCTTGCATGGAATCCCATTTTCACTTCATGTTTTGGCTTGAGACTTAGTAGGTTATTGTTCAATGCATGGAAGCTTATGATCCTTGTGCTTTTGGGAGTTGTTTAATTGGCTTGAGTCTTAAAAGAGATAGTTGATTGAATAATCCGCTTTTGCTAATTGTCGAGAGAGATTAGTTATTATATTTGTGGATTGTTTCCTAATTAGAGGATTAAAAATGGTTTGTATGATTTAGGAAGTGTTGATCAAGCTATCTAGAATCAAAATAAATCCCTAGAACCAACTTTTTCCCTTATTTGTTCCTTATTTGTTTGTTTGACCTTTTGTTTGTTGATTTTGCATGATCTTGTCTCTTATTTGTTTATTTAGCTTTGATTTCTTGTTTAAGAGTTCGTATGAGTTCCAAATCACTTTGTTTGAAGAGCTTGAATAGTAGGAATTCGCATAAACTTTGTTTCCACTAAAAACTCGGTTTAATAGTCCTCGTGGATACGATACTCGTTATTTTTACTACAATTGCCCGATAAAGTGCGGATTTAATTGCTTAGTGAAAGTAGTGATGATCACACACTTACATAGGTGATTCTTTTTGCCAAGTATCCTGCTATACTTGACCTCCTCGAGATATCCAAGAATCATTAAAAGTCAAAGACTTAACCTCGTTACCACGTGCATGTTTTATACACTCAATGCTCTCTAGGGAATAGGAGAAGATATAATCTTCCGAGTGTTTTACACGGACTCTTATAGCTTAGTTGTCCCATTGAACCAAGTTCTTGGGATCCTCCAGTCATCATGGTTGGGTATCCACTATAATCTTCCTTAAGATGTGGATTTTAATCCCATTCCCCCTAGCAATTTTGACTATTTGATCTCGATTTAATCTCTTGGTTAACGGATCCGCTAGGTTATCTATTGACTTTACACACTCAATAGAAATAACCCACAAAGAGATCAAATGTCTTGACAAAGATGTCAACCCTCACACTTTGAGGTATACAACATTTTGTCCAACAATATGTATAATTTGGTTAACAACATGTGCAACGATTTCAATAACAAGAGTATTTTAACAAATATCCCCACAACCAAGTTATCACCATCTCAAAATTGGATATTCATTGACATGTTACACAACATGTAAACCCAACTTGGTCATATATTCAATCTTGCATATCGACAAGTCATTTTCTTGTGGAATCATGTTCCAACAAGTTACAATCATTTGCTTAACACTTGAGAAACCACGTTTCAACAAGTTATACTTGGCCGCAATTCCAACCTTTGGTCTAGAATTAGCCCTCTTTGTTGTCTTTCGCAAAATTGAGCTTGACAACCAAACCTCAAGATTCATCACCATTAATTTTATGCTTAATGTGACTCTTGAAACCCTTCCAATAAGAAAGTTTCCTCTCAATCACCATCTCAATAGTGAAAGAGATTAAACAAATAAACTTATTAGTATGAACTATGTACATGAATATAAACTCTTGTACTTGTTCCAACACTAAACGAGTTTTTCACCATTTACTATTTTCAGCCACAACGAGCTTGACTTCATTCGGCTGTACTAGCCCGTCTGTTTGCCCAAACGGAGCCATTACAAACTTCGAGATGTCCATTTGTTTGCCCAAACGGATTATCTAAGGCAACGGTGGAGGCAGCAATGAGGTCACCTGTTTGCCCAAATAGATGTGAGAGTTGAGACAGCGAAACCATTGGTGCTTGACTCGTCGGCCAGAACGGTGTACGTCATTTCCAAGCAAAGGATTAAAAGTTTTGAAAGTTTTAAGTCTGATTAAAGGCCCAAAATCTGATCTTCTTCTCTATCACGAATGAGTAACGTTGGCTAAGTTTTTTCTTTCTTGCGATTGTCAGAACCGGCGTACTCGTTCACAAACTTTACACCAAAATATAAGTTGAACTAGAGAATAGAGAAATCAGAAATTACAAGAAATGATAATAATATAGTACAAAATAAATAATCAAATTCTATATGATAGCTGAGTCGAGATAGAATCTCTGCCCGCAAGAAGGAAAACGCACTGGTAGTGCTCTCGGTTTGGCGGTCCTTTCCCAAAGGTAAAACGGCTTCGTCTCGACGGATGTAGCACCACAAGTCCGATGAGCTCCGACGAACTGAACGAGAATCGAGAACTGAGCTAGACCACTATGTTATGCAAATTTTGTGTAGGAAGATATGCAATATTTTTCCCATATTTTTCCATGTAAAAACCAATGCAAATGATATGCTATTTATAGGCTAGATCAACATGGAGGGATTAATCCACAATAAAGTGTAATAACTAGCCAAAATGGATGTTACATAGGTTATAACATAAAATGCCATTAATCACACATTCAAATTCGGGTGTTACACCTTGGCCACTATCAAGGCTCGTCAATTTCGTCAGTTTCGTTTTTTAAACTTAATTGTGGCTATTACAGATAAACTGAACCATATGTTTGGCCAAACGTGCCACTTAGCCGAGATGTACACCACCTGCTGGGCCAAACGGATTTAGCCCCAACTTATTTTTATTGGGCCAAGACCAAACAACAATTGCCAAGTCGGCATCTCCGGTGCCATCTCTACACCACACCCATCTTTGATCTTTCATTTCTCACTCACCGAAAATCGGTTTTGAGAACATGAGTTTACTCATTCATCTACTCACGACGTAGATTAACATCCAATAATTATTTACAAAATAATTATTATCACAAAATGGTTATTCAAAACCAATTTTCCAACAGTTCTCTTCGTACGGCTCGAGAAAAAACGATTTAATTCGGAGTTTTACCTATATATCAAATTCTAATAAATTAAATAACAACAGACCCTATTCCTATAAAATAAATTGGACTACGATTCCAATCTTTTTTCTTCCTGAAAAAGAAACCGCTCATACTCATAACTCAAGTCGGATAACTCTCAAATAGTTCAAAGGATAATCTTTAATGAGTTTCCTTTATTGAGTAGTCTTTACTCCCTTTCATTTATCCTGGTTAAACTATTTCAAATTCTATTTGGATTTTTTAGTTGGATCCCGTTATTGAAACTTTTGAGAGAATTAACAACTAAAAGGGTGTTTCCTTGTTTTTAAACCCTTTAATTCCTATTTTTAATCATTGGATTTAGACATTACTTCGTTGTTTCTTAATCTTTTCAAAATTGCAGCAACATACCTTTTTTTATTTCTTTATATCAAAGAATCCTATGGACGGTTGATTCTAGTATGATACACATTGGATCGAAAAATTAGGATCAATTTCAAGAAGTTTTGCTTTTGAATTGGAAACTTACTCAAATTGGATCCTTTCTATTTTCCATATATTTACGAAATTGTTCCAGTTGATTGGCATTAACCCTAGATCCTTGCCCCTAAGAAATAAAAGAAATAAATTAATACTTTCGGCTCGAGTTCCATCATGGACTATTTACAATCTCGACAAAAAATAAAGGGTTCAAGTGTAACAGAACAAACAATGTCGAGCCAAGAGCACCTCATTTCTAGACAAATCTAAAATGGTGGGTGTAAAAATCCACAACGGGTCGTATCCTTCAAGTCGCACGTTGCTTTCTACCACATCGTTTTAAACGGAATTTTACCATAACATTCGTCTAATTTGGAACCGGTATGGAATTGATTCAATTATGGAATCATGAGTAGTCATCGGTTCAGTTGTCCATAGACATCGCAATCTACACTTTTTCTTCTATATATGATACACGAAATAATTTTATGAAAAAATCTTAGCAAGACAACACTCTTAACATATCTAACAGACTGATAGAATATTAATATATAGATAATAGAAAGAAAAAAAAAATCTATTCTTATTATATAATATATATGTAAATATATTACATATCATATACATATATAAATAATATAAAATAAATGAATAAGTGTTTGAATCTTCAAGTAATTTAATAAGATAAATTAAATGATTTCCTACTTTTTCAAAGATTCCACGTACATGGAATCATTAAAAATAAAAAATAAAAAGATTTATGAATGAAATTAACTATTTGAATTAAACATCATTATTTGATTCACTTTAATTTGATTGGGTTTGAAGAAAATTGGACAATAAGTACCGCCTTTCTTTATAGAAAGACTAGCCTTTCTTTTTTAATTGACTCGTCACTAATTTCAAATAAAAATTTGAAATAGATCAAAGAAATGAAGAAATAAATAAGAAGAAAGAAATCCTTTTTTCATGAGATGTATAAAAGCTAATATTTGAATTTTGATTCTTTTAATTAGATTACGAAAATCAAAATAGAAAAAAATAGTAAGGTTTCTCCTATTTATCACTATCAGATAGACTGAACTGTTGTCACTGTTTGTTATAGATCTTTTATATCTACTATAACTATAGAACTATAGAATATGGGACGTGGTAATTTGTTAATTAAATTTGAACAGACACAAATGTTTAAAGTAATATAGATTAACTCCTATTCACCCCTCTTCCATTTTATATTATGCATAGGGTTTTATATGGGAATAATGGAGAAATGGATCCGAACTGGGACGGAAGGATTCGAACCTCCGAATGGCGAGACCAAAACCCGCTGCCTTACCGCTTGGCCACGCCCCATTTCAATTTCTAATCGACACTAAGAAACAATAATATTGTTTTTTGTTGTTTGTCAACTCCAGCCAAACTAAATATCTAGATAAATTCCATATCTATAAAATATAGATCTTCTATATCTATAGAATAATAGAATAGACCGGTATTTGAATTTTGATACATATAGATAGAGAATTCAACTTAATTTAATGATCATTACATATAGTTCAATTAAGATATTGTATGAAAGTATGGTTTCTTCTATTCTCCTTTGAGAATTGGAGGATTTTTGGTTCGGTGGATTCAAAGAAAAAGAAGTTTTGTCTATCTTATTGACTTTCCTTCTTTTTCCTTATATAAAAAATGCAACCAAAATGCAATTATCTCCACGAACAAAATGTCTGTTATGCTTAATATTGTTAGTTTGATCTGTATTTGTATTAATTCGCCCCTTTATTTGAGTAGTTTTTTCTTCGGTAAATTGCCCGAAGCCTATGCTTTTTGAATCCAATCGTAGATGTTATGCCAGTCATACCTTTGTTTTTTTTTCTCTTAGCTTTTGTTTGGCAGGCTGCTGTAAGTTTTCGATAAGATCCTGAATAATAATATCCTAGAAATGCACGATTTCCTTGAGAATAAATTATAACAATTGCTAAAATAAGATCAGTTTTAGAGTATGAACCCTCGATTCACACATTGAAATTCGTGGATAGCCAACGCTTACCCGCATTTCCTCGTTTTTAAGTCTTTTCCAACCATCTAGTCAAAGATCCTAACCCTATTAGGGTCTCCCACAATATCTAAATTTGGATATTAAGGGCAAATTTTATGTACTTATAATATTTTTTCGAAAATTGTTTTGATTTTACAGATGGAGTGTAAGAGATTCATCGTTAAATATAGTGGATATTAGGCGATACATTATATAATGGTGGAGAATCACGCACTTTCTACGTGCCGCTGAATACGATAATTTTTTTTCTATCATTAAAGATAATATCGACTTGATAATGATGTCGAAATCGTTGAGTTGCATTTATGAATTATGGTGTTTATTAAATTCTGAAAGTGGTCAAACTGTTAAATATTGTGTGAGCAATGATGATGAACTTTATTGTTTTTGTGGTTTTGAATTTGAGCCTACGTTGTATGTGGTGCACAATGATGATGTGTATAGACCTTCGTTTGATTTGTTTGTCGTCATATGCCTACGACAATCAATACTCTCAACACAATGAGTATGTCGCATCGTTCACACATATGGCTTCATTCAATTTGTTTGGAGAAACTAAATTTGGAAGTGGTAGTAGCGCAAGCATTCCTACGCAGGAGATACCGGCATCGCAATCACGCGAGCATGTGGAATGTACCGCGCGTCGAGGAGTCAGGCGAATATGATGAATAATATATTGAAGAATCATAGAAGACATGAAGCATCGTCGAAAAAATCTTCAATCTCCCGAAAAAATGGCGGCAACAACTCTCGATTTATGAAAAACAACGTGAGTCTCTCGTTGTTCAAGTAAGAAAGCTTTATAACGGCGCTCCACCTCATTCTCCCATGTAAGTCGGGCAGGAGGACACACGGCTACGAAGGGACTTGTCTGTGTAGGTGCAGGATTTTTCGGCCTTTCACTTCGACGAAGAGGTCTAGCTGGTTCAATCTCTTGTTCTGTAACTGGTGCTTTGCCCTTCGACTTGCCCACATTTTCCTCAGAAGCTTCTCTGTACTGTGCAGGATCGTTCCATTCTTGTGCAATCTTGGAGAATTGATTGTATAGCTCGGGATTGTGCATGATCGCGTGCCTGAAGTTGAAATTAGCAGGGACGATCGCACTTATCGGGTTAGCCTCGAGGATCTGCATGGTCATGGTGAAAAAACAATAGTAATGGCCATACAAAAAGCATACACAGCCAGTACCATTTCTTTAGTGACTATGACAAACAATTTCAAATCCAAAATTACCTGCGATTCAGTATATGTATTCCAATTTTCATCATAATGTAAAGAAGGGATATTAGGTGCAAACTGTTAATCCAAAAACGTACTCCCTCCGTTCACAAGATTGTCACATTGTGGGTGATACGAGTTTTAAAAAATTGTAGGTAGTAGTAGATTTAATGAGTATTGTTGTGAGTGGAGTAAGGATCCCACAATAAATATGAGTGAAGTATTGAGAAATACTACAAAACTGAAGGCACAATTTTTATTTCCAATAATCTGAATAGTGTCATTTTAAAAAATAGTGTATCGATTTCTTATCATATAAATCCATTATAATAAATTTTGTGGATGTATTATATTGCTTCAATTAGTGCACTGTTTCAATTTTGATCAATGTGCATTTTTTATGTATCCGTCTAAATGCATTACAATTCTTTGGCACATCAAATTCAAAATGGACTACAAAATTACTTCTTAGGAAGACTATATTATATATGACCCTTATTCTATAATAAAATAATAATGTTATATATGATGTTCAATAATTATTAATAAAATATACCGTGAAATTATCATATGATGCATTTACTATTTCATGATAATGAACTTATAATGCACTATGAAATATTATATAATGCATTTACGATTTTAGAATAATGCACTTCGAAATCTAAAAACTAATAATATAACATATTTCGAATTTTGCATGTTATTAATAAATTAATAAGAATACGAATTAAAAAAAATAAGTATATATATAGAACAAAAAATAAACAGTATATGAAATTAATGAATGGAATGTATGGCTTGTTTTTCGGATTTTAAAATTCAAATCAATTCAAATTCCATAATTGTAGGAACAAAACCGTCCACGACTAAAAAGAGCAATATACAAAATTAACCCTTTTCTTAAATGATGGGATAAAATATAACCAAAATGCTAAAATAAATAATAACCATAGATCACAAAAAATGGATGTCTTAGATTTCTTCTTATTTCTTACGGGAAGAGGGGTTTTGTATATGATCTCTTTCCTATATATATATATGAACCCTAATACTACATTAATGTAAGGTGATGCTATTTTATTCATATAACGTCCAAATATTAACAATCAATTAAGAACTATAAAATAATGATGTGTGTTTTGGTGAGTCGGTTGTATATTATACGCTCACTTTTTGTCCTATTATAGCACACCATCTTTGACTTTTCAACACACAATACCCGCCGGTTACTGTTCATCACCCATGTGCGCGTACTGTTCACGCGCGGGGTACTGTTCATTTTTTTTTTCCTTCCTTCCTTTCCAGGTTACTGTTTTAGCAGTTTTTTTTTACTACATATTTTATTTTTCAGTTTTTTTTTAATATTTTTGAGTTTTTTTTTTATATTTTTCAGTTCTTTTTCCAGATTTTTTTTATTTCCAAATTTTTTAGTAAACATTGTCATTACGAAACGTAAAGTTTCAAAATCATTACATTTCGTCACGACAATATCTGTTTTTTAATACGACAAGTTCTACTTTTAGTCAAACGTTAAAGTAATTATTGTCGTTAGAAAAAATAAACTTTTTCACTAAGAAACGTAAAGTTTCACAATTATTACATTTTGTCACTACAATGTCTACTTTTTAATACAACAAGTTTTACTTTTTAGTCGAACGTTAAAGTAATTATTGTCGTTGGAAAAAGTAAACTTTTTCACTAAGAAACGTAATGTTTCATAATCATTACATTTCGTCACGACAATGTCTACTTTTTAATACGACAAGTTCTACTTTTAGTCGAACGTTAAAGTAATTATTATCGTTGGAAAAGGTAAACTTTTTCACTAAGAAACGTAAAGTTTCAAAATCATTACATTTCGTCACGACAATATCTGCTTTTTAATAGGACAAGTTCTACTTTTAGTCAAACGTTAAAGTAATTATTGTCGTTGAAAAAAGTAAACTTTTTCACTAAGAAACATAATGTTTAACAATCATTACATTTCGTCACGACAATGTCTACTTTTTAATACAACAAGTTTTACTTTTAGTCGAACGTTAAAGTAATTATTGTCGTCGGAAAAAGTAAACTTTTTCACTAAGAAACATCATGTTTCACAATCATTACGTTTCGTCACGACAATGTTGAAAAAAACGAAGATGAAATAAAATAAAGAAAATGTGGAAAATAAAAAAAAATCTGGAAAAAAAAAAGAAAAAAAAAGAAACAAAATCTGAAAAATTAAAAAAAAAAAGTGGGAAAAAAGGAAAATAAAAAAATAAAATAAAAATGAAAACAAAAAAAATATGGAAATACAAAAAAAGAGGAAAAAGAAAAACAGGAAATAAAAAAAACAGGAAATTGTGTACACAATGCCGTGAACAGTATCCGGGGGTGTAAATTGTGTTGGTTGAAAAGTCAAAGATGGTGTGCTATAATAGGACAAAAAGTGGGTGTATAGTATAAAACTGATGCACCAAAACAATTGTCTAAAATAATTATAGTTCATTCGCATACTATAGATAGCTTCCAATCCTAGGAATTTGAAGGGGAAAAAAATGAGAGATGGCTACTTCCTAATTTTTAGAAGAGAAATTTGAGAGTAGATGACTGAACAATTCGGAGTTTCCTTCTAGTAAAAAATGTTATCTTTCCATTTTCGGAAATGACCCCACTAACATTTTAGTACTACATCCGGTCCTCAAGTGTTTTACTAGGAGGAAATGATACGTGTATTAAGGAAAAAATTGTTGAGTTAGTTGTAGGTAGAGAAAAAATGATTTAATTTGTTGTGAGTGGAGAAAGGGTCACACCAGGGTAGTGATATAATATTAACTAGCGTGCAACCCGTCGAAAATCGACGGGGATTGACACTATGTTATTAAACGATCCAATTTTGTAAAAGAAAAAGTTTTGGAAGTTCAATTTTTTATTTTCATAGGAAGATAATTGAAAAGTACAAGTGATGTTGTTGAGAAGTATTTTCGACAATGAATTATCTTCATTCATTGGTACATCAAACTTAATAACTGTCACTTTAAGATAGAACAACGAATAAAATTTTTAAGCAAACTGTGTTCATTATTAACACATGCATAAGTAAATCCAAAAGAAATCTCTTCTAAAACAATACCATATTAACCAAAAACAAACATATCTTAATTACAAGAATAACTCCTTTTTGATTGAAATTAGCCGGCCATGTGGTACTGATACTAAAACAGCTGCAAGAAATCAAATATATGTTTTAGTTTTGCAAGTTTTTTAATAATATTGCAATTTGAAAAAAAATTAACTTTGCTCTTACCTCATAGCTTGTCGAAGATTTCACTGTACACAACATTAGTTGTTGAGTGTTGTGTCTGATCATTCTCGTCATATTTTAGAGGCTCCACTAATGCTATATATCTAGAATAATAAATATTCAATAGGTCATAATTATAATATGAAATCTCTATTAATAATTAAAGAACAGCTCAACCGAGAAATAAATAATAGCGAAAAGTACCATAATATTTTTAAAATAAAATAATAAATCCTCTCAAAAACTAAGATTCGAGTAAAAGTCTATTTTAAAATTTAGAAGCGTCTATCTAATTCTTCAAACTCTTTATTGATGAGAACTGGATGTCATCAATATCGTGTAGATCATCATCATCACTATTGCGATCACGTTTTTGAGGAGTGAGATTGATACTCTCGGAATTTGAACAAATTTCTTCATTTACTGGAGCATGATTCTGCAAAAGTGATATAATTAGAAATTATTTAACTAAAATATACCAAGTTATTCACAAAGTCTGGGACAATGCATATGAAATTTAATAAGCAAGGGCACAAAAACACTCTACAACTCATGATTATGATCTAACAAAAACTTCTTGCTTATACTGATTGAAACTCAAATAATAACATTAAAAAAATTCATCAAATTAAACAGATTCAAAGTAGTCCTCTTGAATAGATTGGACAAGAAAAATTACAGGTCCACAATTAATTGTGAGTAAGTTATTATTTGATTAATTTAGTGCCTTGGACTTGATTAATTGTAGATGAGATGTAAGATGGCAAAAACACATGAGCGCATGCAGATAATGTAACCCTAACTCTATCAGCTGCAATTCTTGAAAACTATAATTAGTTTTTTTCTTTTTTTCCTTCAAATATTTTTCAGAGGTATGCGAATGTGTACTACTTATAATAGTATTATTTTAGATATGGAGTTAGAGGAAAATAAATAAACTGAGGCCTATGTATAAATCACAAATTAAGATATGAGTCACAATTGAAATATTTGTACTTACATCTTCTTTATCACTTTACTCGAACAAAATCATGGATTCATTGCAATTAGACTGGGCTTCCTGAAATTTATAAATATATAATACATGTAGTTATTAAATTGCATTTGACTATTCCAGATCGAAATCGGCCCGTCAACCATAATTTACGATGATGCTTGCTCTGATGAATAATACACGATAAATTGGTTGAGTAAGTGGACGTGACCAATTTCACTATAGTTAACAATACACATCTAAATACTATTCAAATTCATGTAAAAAAAAAAAAATTCAACTCATTAGAGTTCACAGTTTTCGCTTAACAACATATATTGGTTCTGCATTAATATTATCTATATATAAACCAATCTTATATGCATATAATATATAATTAAAATCGGATTGATATTGGGCTATTGTATGATATGGATACAATTACCGCAGATTGGTTTACTTTAAGAAAAGATATGAATTAATCATGGAAATTAAAGATAATGAACAATAAAGAAGTAATTAAATAATATATAATATAATAATAATAATATAATAATATATATATATATAATAATGATTTTTAATTTCAAAAATTGGAGAATTGAGATAAATAGGAATGGAGGGATTTAAGGGGTGCCACATAGGATTTTTTAAAAGAAGCTTCGTTTTCGTTTATATAATAATAGATTAATTGAGATAGTGGTGGATCATATGTGATATTTTAGATAAAGAAGTTGATAAAGTAAGGGTAAGAGATAATAATTTGTTGTGGGGTAGTGGCCAAAAATAGTTAGGAAGAAACTTGGGGACCGTCCAAAAAAGAAAAGATAGAAAGAAACTTGAGGATTGGAGGTAGTAATATTTTAAATCTCTTCCCTCAACTAAAGAAATTAAATCTCAAAATAAGTCAAAATGATTGATCTAATTCTCCACTGACAAGAATTTACCTAACTCATTATTAAGACTTGTGCCACTCCCTCGAATGACACTTTTCGTGAACACTAAGAGTAATAAATTATTATGATTGGAAAGAACACATTATATCTAATAATATTAAAAAAAACAAAAATGTATTTGGTAATACTTAACATTTAAGTGAACGGCAACAATGTATAAACAACGACATTGTTGCATTTCTTAATTTATTTGAAAAAATGAACAACTTTTGGTAACGAAGCATGTTAATGAAACTTGTATCAGGAATTTGATTATTTTAGACAATTTTTGGTAATGAAGCATATCATACGGAGAAACAAGCATCAAACTCTTGCTTTCGCTTTAATCTATATTCAAGTTTGAATTCTTCCTTGTGTCATTGATATACCTCTGTTTTCCAATCTAGGAAGGCTTAACAATATTCCAAATCTATATTGTTACAGAGGTTGATGACTCATTAGGTGAGGGACCTCTGTTAAAATCTTGAAATTGGCTTAAAGTTGTGCAAGCATGGAAATTATACTTAATGGACATTAGTTAGTTCAATTATTCAGACAAATTTCAACGTGTCAATTGCATCTGGAATGTCGACTCATTCCCAACTGTTATCCCTGTCAGAGATGACTCTCAAAAGCAACTGATACCATTCCCTGGTAAGACCACCAGCATCAATCCATCCCCCCCCCCTTGAAAATGAACAGTCAATCTACCCTTCAAATCTTGTGCCAATCTCATACGCAGCTGGTTGTATGAATCTTCAAGAATGTAAGCTCTTCTAACAGAGACTCTCAGAGGAGAGGACTGTGGTGATGATCGTGATATTGGACCCAAAGTCATGAGCCCTTCTGTTATCAAAATCAATAAACCGAGGAACCTTCAGCATGAGAGAATGACTTCTCAAGTAAACCAGGATTCTGCATGATAAAGGCATTAAGAAGCTTTTTGTGCTTTCTGAGAACCTTAAGAAAGCAACATGTTTCTCATCTCCTTTCATAGAAGATCCTACAGTCTTCTGTTGCTTGCATCGAAGAATTACCCTCCCCTGAAGCTGCCGTAGAAACTACATTCGTCTCAGCAGCCGGTGCAGAGATCTGAGGGTCAGAAGGCTGCTCAGATGCAGATGAAATTGGCTCGTTAGATGGATTTGATTTCTTCTCACCATAGTCAATAACAACTTCCAATAAATTTAGTAGCTGCAACAGACAATAGCAAGATACATCAATCGAAAAGGTAATCTAACTAGAAGAATCATGTTATGTAAAAGATGTCTGCAAATACACATCTGCTCCGGATGAGCAACACTTCTCAAATACAGTGATTGGTTCAAAAGGCTAAGAAGCAATGTGAAGGATGCCATCAGTCTACTTTTATAAGCTAAGAAGATCTCGTGAAAGAGGGGGGGGGGGGGGGGGGGGGGAACACAAAGTTCAGATATTTTCATCCACACATGTTCAACATACAACTAACATCCTCTCATCCATGTTTCAAAAATTGATATTGTACGACGCAGCAGCTAAATCTGCAAAGATCTGCTGCTCCCGCCATAAACACTGTCATAAGTAAGCTGTAGGTTTAACACAACCAATAACTAACAGAAGATAACAAGATACAAGTACAAGAAACTAAAACACCACGAATTTATTAACGTTTCAGTAGCCAATTAGCTAGTAGTTATTCAACAAGGATAATTTTCAATATGACTGGATTAAAGCGATGAATTTGTGTTATGCAACATCTCTACCTCAAATAACTAGGATATGGCGAAAAACTAAAGGCATCACTCCATTTAATCCTAATCCCATACTTAACCAAGGTGAATCTTGAGGGTATTATTAGATGCAGGTTTGGCTGTGTTTCATTACAAAAGCTGTATGAAGTACGAATCTTGGGCTAACTACAGCATATCTTTGTTTTCCGACATATGCAAAAGAAGAAAATACTAATTTTCATAAGAAAAGAAATTGATGCAGCTTATGGAATGTAGTCTATCATGGCAATATAAATTGAAGCAAGGAGACAAAAAGAGAGTACCTATAGTTGATCTCCATTGATATTATACAGAAAAGAGTAGAATGCAAACCTTAAGTTGTTTGGATGATCCACGAAAATGGCCTCCACAAACCAGGCAACTAATGAGACGGTTATCAATAACCGGAGACCACTACATAACTACGCTTTGTATTCTATAAAGGTGGCTGAGGGGTCGAGGTTTGAAGCGCGGGAATGATATTTTGGAGTCTCCTTAACAGCTCATCACATAGGATGCTACTGCCATTCACCTTCTCTCGAGTAAAACTTGGCAGAAGCTGTGAAATATCAGGGCCTTCAGGTAAATCACACACGCACGTTAAGATAGTCAAGGTCAGTTCATCGTCGAGAACAACACCTGTTGTCGCCATCTCCTGTATCAAATCGAGTATTTCTTCACTGCTGCCCTCTGCTCTCAAGCCTTTGAGCAAAGAATCATAAACAATGGAATGTGGAGGGAAGCCAGCAGCTTTCATCCTTTCCAACACGGATTTGGCCTCCATCATCATTCCTAATTTCGAGAAGTTATTGATCAAAACCGAAAAGGTCAAAGCATCAAGATGCAGACCCCTGCGCTGCATATCAACCAGTAGCTCTTTGGCAGACTCCACATCCCCTGCTTTCATGGTGGAGTCGATCATTATGTTGAATGAAATGACATCAGGTTCACAACTACCACTCACCATATCTGTAAACAAAGCTCTAGCTTGCTCTAAACTACTTTCCCTGCATAAGGCGGCCATCAGCGAGTTGTAGTCACACGAGGTAGGACTGCAACCCGAGATTCTCATTTTGTTGAAAACACCTTTTGCAATATTCAAACAGTTACATTTGCATAAACCATTAATTAAAGCGCTATAAGCCCTTGAATCCGGAACGAACCCCGCCTCTGAAATAATAATCTTCCAAAACTTGAGAACTTTCTTAACCTTTCCTTCCTTCAGATAAGCTCCAATTAGCACGGTATATGGTGAAATATCACTCAACTTCTTTCGTTTAACCCTATCACGAATAACCTTCTCCACCTTTTCAAGATGGCCATCCTTGCACAGCCCTTTAACTAGGGTACAAATAGTCCAAGAATCGGGCTCAACGTGATTTGTGTTATACACCATAGAATCATAGAGCTCCACGGCAACATCAACCTTCCCAACGTCACAGAGACCTCGTAGTAAAGTATTATAAGTTACAATATCAGGAATTTTTCGCTTCTCCACCATCATTTCCAACATCTTAAAAGCATCATCTAATTGTCCTGCCTTGCATAACCCATCAATCATAATGTTATATATGGTAACAGTAGTTTCTTCACCCTTCTTCACCATGAAATCAAACAATTCCATTGCTTTCTCAGCCTTCCCAACTTGGCAAAGCCCAAACGTCACAGGATCAGGACGAATGCCATTTCTCAGCATTTCATTGAACAAGCGCTTAGCTTCTTTCAGATTCCCCTTCTGGCAGAGACCATGCATCAAGCAGGTGTACGAAACTCTATCCGGAGAAATCCCTTTCCCCAACATCTCATTGAAAATCTCCTTTGCTCTGTCAACATCCCTTTTACTACAAAAGCCATTTATAAGCGTGTCATAGAAGAAAACGTCAGGTTCCAACGCGTTCATCCTCATCTCTTCCAACAACGTCGTTACCCCATCCATGCGACCCTCCACGAAATGAGCATCCATCACAATATTATATGTGATCAAATTGGGAGCAATATTTGCAGACTCCATTCTTCTCTTCACAGTCATAGCATCGTCTAATCTCTTCTCCCGGCAAAACCCTTTCATTAGAGTGTTAAAACTAACTACATCAGGAAACACGACATTCCTACTCATTTCACCTAAAAACACCTCAGCATCAACTGCAATCCATTACAACAGAGACCATTCAACACCACATTTGCAGCATATATGCTAATGTTGTAGCCTTGCTTCAACATCAACCCTATTGCTCCCAGAGCCGATTTGGGCGCTGAGAGATGCACCAAGCACTCAACCAAAGCCGATAACGACAGAAATCGCGGCAAAGAACCTGCAAACACCAATTTCTTATATACATTGGCAGCCAATTTGTGCTCCTAATTCTTGACTGGGGTTTGCAGATGACGATCGGTGGAAGGCCCTGATGGAATGAGACCCGTTTCCACAGATTGCTCAAATAGAGAACAAGCATTCTGTAAATTTACCAATGAGTTTGGTGTATTACATAAAGATGTGATTTTGGTTTCGACATCTTGGGATTTCCTGTAATTAGGGTTTAATTGGGATTTAGGGGGGTGTATTCAATTTAGAGTTCCATTGAATTTTAAAGATTTCAGAAGTCTGGGTGTATTTAATCTAGATTTTTGTTGTATTTCTGAAATTCGGGTGTATTCAATTTATACTTTTGTTTTATTTCATAAATCTTAAAAAGGTCTAGGTGTATTTAATTACGATTTCATTTGGATTCCTGAATTCTTGGTGTATTTAATACTCTATGGACTTTGCAAAGTCTGATTTCTATTTGATTTTCATTTGATTTTGAGGACAAAAATACACTGCATGAAATCCCATCGTTTGGGATGAGATTTGAAATCCCAGCGCCGGCTGAGTACGAGCGGTCGCTCTATGCTCCCAGCCGGCGCTGGGGTCCAACGGTCGCTGGGAATGCGGGAAAGGTGAAACGTCGCCCGTACTTTTATTAGCTTCACTCATAAAAACTTTAACATTTTTGTGTTCTTTTCTTCCTGGAGCTGGAGCTGGACATTGGAGCATACTCAAATCTCACTCACAAATTTCTTCTCTACAAGGTATGCATTCAAAAATCTTTTATTTGTTCTTGTAAGTTATTCTTTGTAAGCTAACAAGCTATTGTTATGATTCTCTTTGCATGTGGATAGATTGAAAAATGGAAATATTTGTCCAATGTGTAATGTTATTAGAAGTAATCTTGAAGTTTTTATATGCATTTTGGATATATTTTGGATATAGAGTATGATTTTTCATATACACTTTGCCTAGTACTGCGTTTTAGGGTTCAGGGTTCATTTTGGATATATTTTGGGAGAATAGGCCGCCACAAAACGGAGATGAAAATGAAGACGATGGGAATGAAGATGACAATGCCTAGTACTGCGTTTTTTGGAACGAATGTTGGTGGAATGATATTGTGTTATTTTGTTTGAACTGATGGGACTTGATAGGAGCTATTTCTTTGTTTTGTTGCAATGTATAAGACTTGTTATTGTTGTTGTTTTGCATATTTTACCATTTTCATGGCTCATTGGATATCAATAGCGATCTTACAAACGGAATTAAGAACATAAAAAACAACAAATAAAAACATTTTCATGAATCATACACAAATGCACCGCTTCGACGACATAAACAAAATTAAACATTATATTGTTCGACGATACAAACAAAAATAAAACAACAAATTGTTCCGCTACAAACACAGAAATGAAGAAGATCGAGTTCATTGTTCAACTACATTTCCAGAAATAAAAAATGAAATAAACTGAAATTAGAAAACTAAATCGAGCGAGCGTTGCGCCTCAGCGCCGGCTCGAATGTGTTACTGGACTGAATTCGAGCGGTCGCCCGAACCCAGAGGTCGGTGCACATCTTCTTCAGAACTTACTGGATTGATGATCTCCTCTCCTGTACAAGACAAATTCATCAATATAATCATCAAATCCATCAACATTATTGACTATTATTCATGAACTGATTAATCATAGACAAACGATACAGATAACATACCAAAAGTCAATGCTCCTCATCGTCCTCAGCCGGTGGTGGTGGTTGCGGTGGCGGGTAGAACGCGGACCACGCATTCCATTGCGCTTGCAAAGATGCAATCTGTTGGTTATGGTTGACAAATCTTGAGTTAACATCTTGTTGCCATAGCGCAAACTGTTGGTTCTGCGCATCAAACCTCGATTGCACATCATGCCGGATTCCGTGGAATTGATCGTTCACCTCCTGTCGGAATGAAGAAAAAGTAGTGTCGAAATGATTTAGAAATTGTTCGTAGCCAACTCCCGAGGTTGTATCTTGTGGGGGGGTCACTGGCACTTCCTCTTCTTCATTCGATGGACCGCCGACTTCAAAAGTACGAACCACAGGTGCTTGTCTCCCTTCGGCAATTTCTTTGTTCACGTACTTCTTCACACACAACCTTTTTGCTGGAGGAACTAGAGTGAAAGCATCAGCAATGATCTGAGACCTCAGGAGCTCGCTGTAATCAATGATATCCCCCTCAAGTTCCTGGTAACCATTGTGGGGGCCCTTTAAATTACTCAGAACACCTAAACTATGCGCCAAAACCGTAATAATGCCACCCCAAGAAGCATGAGATCCAGCACGAGTCTGACTCTGAATCATAGCATTCCAAATAAAATTTGAGGGGCACACCTTCACATTATTTTTGGCACATGTCAATAGATAGACCTCGGTTGTGTTGACCTTGTTGGCCTGCTCCTTCCCAGAAATATTATACGCAATAAATTTATGAACAATGGACAATGTCGGGTCCGTAATAAATCCATTCGACACACCCGTAGTATCCCAATTTGTAAACCCAGTCAACTCCGTCCAATCAACATTAGCATTATACCCCGCAGGTTTCTCTCTTTCCCCACCAGTTGGAAATCCAAAAATACTTTTCATTTTCTGTAAGCTTATAAGATATTTCTTGTTTCTCATTCTAACAGTAATCTTCTTCTTATCCGCACTCAAACACATAGTAGATAGAAACTCAACAGTTAAGACATCATAAGCAGAAGCATGAACAATTAGTCTAGCAAAAGTGTCAAGTCCTAAATTCTTCAAATACTGCAATACTCTTGCTTTAATTTTTAGTCTTAAGCAAATCCCAATCTAGATAATGGGGACGAGTAATATCATACTCAATGAGCTTAGTGAATATCTCTCCCTCAGTCTCAGATTCTAAATGGAACGGAGAACCATACCTCGTCGTGAAGTCTTCCTCTGTCTGCTCGGCGTTCTTTGTTCGTGGCATGATTTCGAGCTTTCACTGGGTGGGAGCGAACGCGCGACAGAGTGAGCGAGCGTTCGATTCAGTGACCGCTGCTGCCGGAAATAGATCGGAGGCGGAGGTGGGTCAGAGGGCGGCGGTGGAGCCGGGAGCCGGTAGAGGACGAGAGGGCGGCGACGGAATGGGATGGCAGCGGAGGGCTGTGGCGAAAAGTGAGGCGGCAGTCAATGGAAGGCGATGGAGCGCGGCGGAAGTGGGGCGGTGATGGAGCGTGGCGGCAGAGGTAGGGCGGTGATGGAGTGTGGCGGCGGCGATGGGCCGGTGATGGAGAGAGTTGTGAGAGCGGAAAGGGATTAGGGTTAGGAATTGATGGAATTAGGGGCGGGGAATTGGGTATTATAAACACTAACTCACGTGGCGCGAGCGATCACTGGCTCCGAGTGAACGCTCGGCACTGCGAGCGAGTGCTTAGTGTGAGCGATCGCTTGGATGTTGGAATTCACAACTCAAACAAAAGTCGAAAATAACTCTTCAGACTCCCCCAAAACTCCAAACGAAATATATCCTCAACTCCAACAAAAATGCATTGACTTTTAAAATCTGTAGAGTTTAGGAATCTTTAAAATCCAATGAAAGTCACTATTGAATACACCCTCCTTAGTAACGAAAAGATTGATGAATGTGAGGTTGTGGGATGACATTGGCTTGAAAAATATCTTCTTTCGCATCATCGACGATGCCATACCTAATTTTGATTCTGATTTTTCTCGTCTTATAAGTTTTAATTACAGTCAAGAGAGAGAAAATTGAGATAGAGAAGGAGGCAGCACCGTCCGTTCAACGGAGACAGCGGTTTTGGCCGGTCGAGAAGAGAGAGGCAGGCGGTAGAGAATAGAGAGAAGTATTGTTCTGTTGCTTAGAGAGAGTAGAGGGTTGAGATGAGAGGGAAGGGCGGCACCGTTCGACGAAGACGGCAGTGGCGGCCGACGGTTCCCACCGGCAAAGATAGTTAAAGGGTTCTGTCATCGATAGTAACGAATGATGATCAAAAAGTCAAAATAATCCGTCCTAAAAATAAAAGATAAATTTTGTTATTTTAAAAAAAAAATTGTCAAATCATTTTCTTTTATAACTTTTTTACCCTTATAGATATACAAAAAGGCTAACGTTAATTTGAATTATACACGAAGACTAAACTTTATGTATGAATTTCCGGCATAAAAATTCCGGCGGTCGTCTTCTCCCGCAAAAAATTCCGGCGGTCATCTTCTCCGGCGATGACGGTTTTTTTATATGAGATTGTTCTTGTATGTGTGTATGCATTCGTGTATACGTGTATGCATTCGTGTATGAGATCGTTCTTCTATGCGTTTTTTCTTGTATGAGATATGCATTTATGTATGTTTTTTTCTTCGTGTATGATGCATACACGAAAACTAATCTTCATGTATGATTTAAATTTAAAATTTTTGCGGCGAAAATTTTAACATTTTTTTACTAGAAAAAAGACTATTTTGCACTATTACCTCTAGAATGATTGAGAGCGACAAACGCTGCAAATTTCCTACCTAATTAGTACCAGTATTAGTGATTTTTAGCATAAAATAAAACAAAAGTTTTCGCAGTTTTCTTTAATTTTCGATTTTGTTAATTTCATTTTTTTTTCAATTTTTTTTTTAAATTCCACATTTTTTCCCCTCCTTTTTTTATGTTTGCCTGATCGTTATTTTGTTTGCCGCTTCTTCTTTGGTCAAGATTCGAGCGAGCCGAAAAAGTCCAAATTGTTGTCCGACGAATATCCTTATTTTAGTAATCGAAGTGAAGGTGGAGCCTAAAAAAAATCTAGAAATTAAAAAAAAAATCGAAACAAAAAATACGGCCCGTGTACAACAAGTGTCGCGAATGGGAAGCACGCACGTGTCGTGCACGTGCTACGCGCGGTCCTAGGTTATGCGGCACTGCCGCACAGGAGAGCTTCTCAAGATTTTGGATCCACCACTATCTCAATTAGTAATTAATATCACTATTCTCAATGCCTAACTCTTTCTCCACTCACAACAAATTAAATTATTTTTTCTCTACTTACAACTAACTCAACAACTTTTTCCTTAATATTCGTGTCACTTCCTCCTATGAAGAGACTTGAGGACCGGATGTAGTACTAGAATATTAGTGGGGTCATTTCCAAAACTAGAAAGATGCATCTCATGAACCACAATGTGATAGATGCACCACACTGTACAATGAGATGCATCATACGTTGAAATGAGATACACCCAGCTTTATGGAAAAATCAGACCTTAAAAAAAATTAAAATTATATATATATTTACATGCACCACAGTGCAAAGCGAGATGAACTAAATGCACCGCCCGCCCTTCATAGCGATATGCATAAGATGAGTGATGGAGATTAATTCTCATTTCATTCATTAGGATAATGATCATTCTTATATGATCCTAATCATATATATATATATATATATAGGGTAATGATATTTGGCCACACTGTGGCCAGCCACACGAGCTAAAAATGGTAATATATGTTTTTAAAATGGAAATATACCCTAATTGAAAAGCATAAACCCTAAAGAGGAAATATGATTATTTCCATTTTTATAGTCAATTTTCTTTTTTTTACGCATGTGGCCGGCCACACTGTGGCCGTATATCTTTATTCATATATATATATATATAGGGGAGAAATCATATACAAAGCCTTTTTCCAGTAAGAAATAAGAAGAAATCCACACCATTCATTTAACAAGATCTATGGTTAATATTCATTACTAATTTTTAATTCCATAACTTCGGTTTTCATTTGATTAGGAATAGAAAAGCAAATGTTTTGTAACTACCTTCTCCCTTAAATTATGGAACGTGACTCTTTTTCTTCTATAGTCCAAATTTCTTAAGTCAGATCTTTCAAAAAAGAATCACAATTTAATCGAAGAAATATAAAAAATAATTAATTTATTTTGGTTATAATGCAATGATAAATAAAGAATGCACTTCCAATTCCCGAATATACAAATCTCTAAAATTGCATATTCCAATTCCCGAATGCACAAACTCTGGAATTGCATATTACTATCATTTTGGTACAAAATAAGTCCAAAAAAATAAATTGAAAATTCTAATTAAATAAGAATTCAAAACCGTCATTTATAACTCGAATATTGATAAAACAAAAATTTAATAATTGTATGAATTTAATAACTTCAATATAATGCACTAACTAAACAAAAAAAAATGCAGAAATTTATAGTTATTTATAGTAATGCACAATGGTTTTTTTTTTTTATGTAGTGCATATTCATGTTGAGGAAGTTTATATCTTTTTACTTATTTGGAGCTTCGTGCATTGTAATAATGCGACCAATGCATTCGATAAACAATCAATGCATTACATAACTTGTCTTCCTCCCATGCGGGAATATTTGTATATACTTAGAAAAGATAAGTGATATAATGTCGTATGCGATTATAAATTTGAACGGTGCATTTTGACAACGACTACAACTAAGAAATTATTGGTGCATTTTGACAACGACTACAACTAAGAAATTATTTTTGCTAGTTTAATGTAATGCAAAAGATCTGTTATTACTCTGATTGTGAAAACGTATATCTATATATGTGAGGGGGGAGTGGTACGTACAACTTTTATGAATTTTATTTCCCAAATTCCTTTAGTTTCGCACCCCCTTAAATTAGGAAGTAGTTATTTAATTTTTTTCTTACTATATTACCCTTTATCAATACAAATTGTCGGCAGTTTCATTAAAGTTTAATAAAATATATATTTAAATATTAAATCTAGACGGTTAGATTATAAGTAATCAATGGTTCATGATGCTTCTTATTTCTTACACTAAGAAGGATTTACACATGAACTCAATCCTTATATATATATAGAGGCAAATGGTAGTATGTCATTACCATACATGGTAATAACAAATTTTGTCAAAAGTACACTTTTGACAAAAATTGTGTAAAATCGTACCCAATTTGACAGAAATACCCTTATAGGGTAGTGGGTGTATACGGTTGAAATTCAAAATACATTTACTCACTTCTCTCTCTTCCCTCTCATTCTCTCTCACAGATTTTCTCTCTCCCCGTTTTTCTCTCTCTCGGCGACAATACAACATCCACCTCAAAACCCTACCGCCGTCGTCAACCCCCACCACACCGCCTCAATCCGCCTCACCGGTACAAATATATCTAAATGGCACCGCGAACAAAAAAGCCAAAAACTACCGAAGTAGCAAAAGAAACGGCGGCGAAGGTCACCACCGCGGCGAAGAGTAGCAAAGCAGCGACATCGCCGACAAAACGCGCGAAGAAACAGAGAAAACCGGCGGCGACGCCGAGCAAAGCCGCAACCAAAACAAGGTCTCAGAGGACCGAAGTTCCGACGCCAATTGAAGAGGCGCCACCGCGTGAAGAGGCGCCGCCCAGCGAAGAAGAAGTCGAGCAGACGCTGCCAGAGATGCACGAAGAAGAAGGTGAACAGACATCGCCGCCGCGGGCAAAGAAAGAAGCACAGCCGTCGCCGCGGCGAGAAGAGGAAAAAGACCAGGTTGAAGATGCCGAGGAGGAGGAAGCCGAAGAACAAGATGCTTTCGAACATTTGCCGGTAAGATTTCCAGATCTAAAAGTTACGGTGGTTGCATGTTTGATTATCACGTGATTTCTCCGATTTCGCGGGTTTATTATGTTTTGAATGTCAATTTCGTGTCTAGTTTGTTTAGTAGAATGGAAATTAGGGTACGATTTGCAGATCTGTGATTTTGGGGGAAAACTCAACTGGTACACCGGGTACGTTTTGTGAGAAACGTACCGGTAATACCAGATATATCATTACTGGAATTGAGGATAGCTTCTTGTTGAATAGCTGAGATTGTTTATGCATGATGTATTTTGCATTCTGATCATTTGAATATGCCTTTGTTTTGTTAAAATTGATACGATTTTCCCAAATATGTACCAAGAAAACTAATATGTTTTAGTACACTCGGTACGCATTTTCAAAAACGTACCGAGTGTACCAGTTTTTAATTGTAGTATAGGTAAGAATTTATAAAAGCGTACCTACTATACAGGTACATTTGGTACGATTTTATCAAATCGTACCAAGTGTGCCATTCTGAGTAAGATTTTGTAAAATCGTACTAGGTGTACCAGCGTATAATAGGTACACTCGGTACGATTTCATCAATTCGTACCAGGTGTATCAGCGTAGACTTGGTACAATTGGTACACTTTCACCAATTCGTACCAGGTGTACCAGCGAAGACATGGTACAGTTGGTATGATTTTCACAATTCGTACCAGGTGTACCATGTCGTGTTAGTACACTCGGTACGATTTTGAAAATTCGCACCGGGTTTTACCAAGCAGATTATGTCTAAAACAGTTCAAATGTATTCTTAATTGAATTGTTCTTTTTTTTCTATTGCAGACCCGATGGAGATACAAGAGACTCAAGCTTGATGGTTTGAAAAACAAAACAATTACTCACGGTTATGAGTCCCTTGTTTACGACATCAGAAACTGCCTCACAGCAAGTGGCAACTCTACTTTGGACAAGCTGAAACAGTCCTGCCTGGGCCATTTTATGGGCATGGAGGACATGAATACCCGATCGGGGAAGGCCATCCACTGGATGGTGATTCGAGAGGTTCTATCCTTCCCCCAGTATGATCCATCAGCTCTTTGGTTCAAGGTTGAAGGGAAGATCTTGCGGTTCAGCCGGCAAGAATTTGCATTGGTTAGCGCATTGAAATTCGGCCCTGCAGATTTCGACCCCTACGCCGGCCACATCATACCGCGATCATCACTGTACTCCCGAATATTCAGCAACCAAATGGTCACAGCTACAGAGGTGTGGACACCTTTCACGAACATGAAGTTTTTTTCCAAGAAATCTGAAATAAAGATCAGCGCCGACGACTACTTGAAGTTGGCAAAAATTCTGTTGGCGGCATCGTACGTGCTGGGATTTGAGAATACCAAGAAGAAAATACCGGACTGGATGTGGGTCCTGGTTGAGGATGAGGAAGCATGGGAGAAATTCCCCTGGGGCAGCTTGTCGTTTCAAATGGTTGTCGATAGTTTCAAAACTATCGACACAGAAGATAAAAAGAACAAATCCGGCATCTCTTACCACATCAAAGGCTGCAGTTTTGCTTTATTGGTAAGTTCTTAAGAATAGGTAAAATTGGTATTTATTGGAAATCTTGGTACAATTTTACAATTACGTACCAAACATTACAGTTCGATACTGGTGAAACTTGGTATGAAATTAAAAAATCGTACCAAGTTTTCCAAATATAAGTATAAGCTCTTGGAAAACTTGGTACGATTTCTTAATTTCGTACCAAACGTAACAGATCGAACTGGTAAAACTTGTTACGAAATTAGGAAATCGTACCAAGTTTTCCAATTTGGAAAACTTGGTACGATTTCCTAATTTCGTACCAAACGCAACAGTTTAATGCAAGTAAACTCGGTACGCATTTATAATTACGTACAATGATTACAAAGTAAACCTATTGTATCTTGTATATGATTACATACTGATAAAGCTTTATTTATTAAACAGGGGTGGATATTTGAGGCTATGCAGGCAATAGGAACAAAGGTGGAATTGAGATTCACCGAGAAGAAGATGCCTCGGATGTTGAGGTACAGATTCATCAGAGACGTAGAAATCCCCCCAGCAGAAGACATAAAATTGGTAAGATTTATTGTCAGATCTAATATTTATTTTAGTAAAGCTTGGTACACATTCAAAAATACGTACCACTTTTACCATTGTCAAAGTCCTATACTTGGTACGAACTGACAAATGCGTACCAAGTGTGCATAGATGGATTGGTAAACTTGGTACGAATTTATAATTTCGTACCAAGTGTACCAAGTGAAAGAAGCATTTGTTAGGTACACTCGGTACGAAATAGAAATATCATACTGAGATTACTTAAATAAATTGATATACTAAGTACGAATTTATAATTTCGTACCAAGTGTACCAAGTGAAAGAAGCATTTGTTAGGTACACTCGGTACGAATTAGGAATTTCGTACTGAGATTACTTAAATAAACTCCTACACTTGGTACGAATTTATAATTTCGTACCAAGTGTACCAAGTTTGCCGACAGTTTATCTAACCATATTTTATACTTCTCAGACTCTTCACCAGCTGCTGAAGTCATCCAAAGCTGAAAAGCAAACACCATACTGGCTTTCTCTACAGAACGATGCAGAATTCGGAACATTTGCATTTAATTACGATCCGAATGATGCAAAAAAGAAAAGAAAAAGAGAAGCAGTGGACAATGGTGAAGATGATGACGAGCCTACTGCCAATGAAGCGGAAGCTGCCAACAAAGATGATCAAGACAATCTTCCTCCTCCTCCTCCGCATACCAACATTGCATCCACCTCAACCGCTCCTCCTACCGCCGATACACGTTCCTCTATCATTGCAAACATAATGCAAGGGCCGGAAAGAGCGGTTCTTGTGAGAGAGATAGCAGAGGCAGCCGCAAATATGCTCATATCATGGCTTTCGAATGAAAGGAAGCAGTTCGTGGAGGACGTTGGGAGCTGTGTTGTGAACAAGCTCCAAGAAGAAGGGATAGTCCAACCCTTCACGAGTGCAGACTATACGTCTCCAACCTCTCCTCCTATCATTGACATCCAACCTGCAACAACAGAAGCAGCAGCGGCGGATGGCGACATGAAAAGCGCGGAGAAAGAGCAAACCGAGGCAGCTGCCATGGAAAGCGACAAGACGATGAACGAGGCGGAGGGAGCAGCAGCAATAGAGCAAGCTGGAGGGAGGACGTCTGAGCAGGTAGATGACGAAAAGGCACAAGATGCATCTTGAGTAGATGCTTGGCAAAATTTGAACAATTTCTTGGTGTGTTAACATAAACAATTGCATCCTTTTTATTTTTCATGTTATGAACAAATATTTATTTTCCTGTTTATTTGAACATATAACCGAATTTGTAATATGTTTGATGAATTATTTTTCATTAATTCATTGATCTCTATTGTAATTGGGTACGTCTGGTACGATATACAAAATCGTACCTGTTTCCACGAGTACGCATGGTACGTTTTTCATAAAAACGTACTATGCGTACACACAAGCGTTTGTTCAAAACGTACCGAGTGTACCAAGTTTGCAATACAAATCTAGTACGAAATTAGGAAAAACGTACCAATATTTCTCTTTTCTCTAGCAGGCCCCTCAACAGGAAAACGATCAATTTTCGGACACGCAAATCAACTTGCTGTGGGACACCTTCCTGGAAAATGATCAATTTACGCCTCCGCAAGTCAAAATTCTTCAACCAAATGCAGCTTCAGCTGGTCCATTCACACCGTGTCCAAATTTTGAAGCTCAAAAACCAGCAGCTCCAAAAAACTTGGTGCCACAAGGGCCACCTCCTGCACAAGCTCCAGAAATCTCAGTGCCACAAGGTCCAGCACAACAAGGGCCACCAGCACAACAAAGCTCGGTGCGCATCTTGAATCCGAGGCCGATCCGAAGAAGATTTCCAACTCCTCCTCTACGCAGTCCATTTCTGCCGGAAGACGTGCGACCAGGCCGTCACACCTTCGAGCATTGGTTGAACTCAGAGGAAGCTCCACTATAAGTTAAATTATTCATCTTCAAAATTTTATCAATGCGTACCGGGTGTAACATGTATTTTGGTAAAACTCGGTACGTTTTCTTAAATTACGTACCAAGTGTGCCATTCTGCAATTGGTAAATTGAGAACGATTTTGTAAAATCGTACTAAGTGTACCAGTCTAGAATTGGTACACTAGGTACGATTTTATCAGTTCGTACCAGGTGTACCATGTCGTGTGTATAAATTATGTACGATTTTGTGAAAACGTACCGGGATTACCATATTACAATAAGTAAACCCGGTACGATTTTACCAATACGTACCAGGTGTACCAATCTTAATTAGTAAACCCGGTACGATTTTTACAATACGTACAAGGTTTAATTAATGTAATATTCATTGACAACAGGAGGAATGTCGGGGCCTTTTGTGGTGTTGACAAGACCTTTTTCCAGTCTATCATGGATCCAACAGGACAGATCGACTTGGAACACATTGAGGCGTATCTTGCTATTCTGGTGGCAAATCCTACAATGGCCGGATTGGGAGAAGTTGACCCGAAGATTGCCGTCACGTCTTGTTATTTTATGGTAAATTCAACCAATTATAATAATTTTAATTTTATACAGTAATATTTATACACACATAACATATATATATTTCTTAAACTTATTTGTAGGAAACGGTGGAGAATGTGTTCGACACCATCCACAAGAGACCAATTCCTTTTGATCCATACAATCACAAGGCGTTTAGACCAAATGTTGAAGAGGTCTTCCCAAAAGAAGAAATGGACAGGTTGCTTTTGTTTGCCGAAGGAGCTCAGCCAGCTTGGGGGGAAAACATAAGGCCTTGGGTTGAATGCGACAAGGTAGGATTTTATTAATAATATATAATAATAAAACTAAGTACACTGGGTACGCATTTACGAATTTTGTAAAACGTAGCGAGTGTACCAGTTTTTAATTGTAGTATTGGTAAGAATTTACAAAATCGTACCTACTATACAGATACATTTGGTACGATTTTATCAAATCGTACCAAGTGTGCCATTATGCAATTCGTAAACTGAGTACGATTTTGTAAAAGCGTACTAGGTGTAACAGCGTGTTATAGGTACACTCGGTACGCTTCCATCAATTCGTACCAAGTGTACCAGCGTAGACTTGGTACAATTGTTAAGATTTTATCAATTCGTATCAGGTGTACCTGGTTTAGCAGTCTGAAATTACAAAAACGTATCTGGTTTTCTTAGATTTGTGGTACGCATTTACAATAACGTACCATGTTTTATTTTGTTTTTAGGTAGTTGCATTGTGCTTCTACAAGGATCACTGGGGTACAATGTTGATAGATCTGAAAAAGCAGAAGATCACTCTGTATGACTCGATGGAGCATATATTCGAGGATCACCATTATGATAATAGAAGAGATATATACCTCCCAATGACAAGAACGATGCCACAAATCATGAAGGTCATCGGATACTACAAAGAGCATCGCATAAAGGACCCAAAAGTCAGCCAGTGGGAATTATGCTTTCCTCCACAGAAGGGCATTAAAAGAAACAAATTCCAGCAAAACAATGGATATGATTGTGGCCTCTATGCCCTTAAATATGTGGAGCAACTCATCTCCAAAAATCTAATGCGAAAATGTTTGCAAGAGCATAAGGACCGCGTGGAGTATAGAAACCACATAGCAATGACCATTTATGCGCATAGCACGGAGGAAGTCACACTGGAAGTCCTCATAGATTTGGATAGAGTCAATGAAGGGGATGAAGCCAATTGAATTAAACATTGCATTCATGTTAATATTTTGTGCATGATGGATAGTATTTTGTAAATCCATAAACATTAGAATATTTTTGAATGTGCATTTTGCATAACTATTAGCATATGCCAGGGATTAAATATGTATATTTTTTTCTAATGTGAATTATGGTACGCACACTACGCAAATCTAATTTCTTTACAGTTTTTCAAGTACGAAAAGTAAGCAATTAAACAAAACGTACCAAGATTTACTAGTATTTTTCTAGTACACCCGGTACGCATTTAAAAAAACGTACCGAGTGCACCAGTTTTTCATTGTAATATAGGTACATATTTACAAAAGCGTACCTACTCTACTGGTACACTTAGTACGAATTATGAAAAACGTACCAAGTGTACCAGTATTTCATTAGTTTCAGGCACGTATTTGCAAATTGCGTACCTACATGACAAGTATTAAGTACGCATTAGCAAAAACGGACCAAGCGTACCGGGAGTTTTAGTACGAATTCATAAAAGTGATCAATTAAACAAAACGTACAAATATTTACTTAAAAAACTACAAACACTACACAGCTAATATTTGCCACAATATAGATTAAAAGGTCGTAAATTTCAAACAAAAAATAAATGACAAACACTACACATCTAATAGAATTAAATAAATCTCCACTTATCAACCAAATCTATGTGGATCTTGACATGTTTGGCGAGTATGACCCGCAACACCACAAATACCACATTTCTTCGTTTTGCGGGTTCTCGTATCGATGCTTGGTTGGTTGCTACTCCCTTCTTCTTCCGGATTAATCAAGCGACGTCTTAAAGGACATGTACTCATATAATGACCTTTCTCATGACACCACAAACACCCCCGATTGCGTTTGGTATGAGATCCAGTTGGAATCCTCTTTGTACGAGGACGTCCAGCTTGCTTAGGTTCCTTAGGTGTAAGAACAATCCTTGAAGCAACATGTGGCGGCACACTCCATGAATCTTTATCCGGAATAGGCATCACATCATCAGCATAAATCTCACGCCACGTCGCCGTAGAATAATATTCATGAACATATGACAGTGGGGATTCCTTCTTAAACCTAAAAATGTGTAAAAAATCAAAACTTCGTCGAAGAAAAACTTGGTACGAAATTGGGTAATGCGTATCGGCGTACCAAGTTCGGGTAAGCAAACTTGGTACAATATTGTAATTACGTACCAAGTTTGTTCATAAGAACTTGGTACGCCGGTACGTTTTTACTCAAAGCGTACCGGCGTACCAAGTTCTTATGAACAAACTTGGTACGTAATTACAATATCGTACCAAGTGTACTTCATCTAAACTTAATGACCAGGTACGCATTGATCAAAGCGTACCTGCGTACCAAGTTAAATGAGGTACACTTGGTACGCATTTACAATTACGTACCAGGTGTACTAAGATGTTTCGGCAAAATAGGTACTCATATTCAATTAATACCAACAAATAAAAACTTCAACCTCACCTAATTGCTGCAGTAGCGTGAGAGCAAGGTATTAAATCCAGATCCCATGCCCGACACGAACACTTCCTGGAAGCAACATCAACAACATTGCTATTAACTCCACAAATGACATTAAACTTCGTATCAGATATCGGTTCAACTCTTATCACCCGCCCCGCCTCGACAGCTATGCCTAATTCCTTTGTTGCATATACCGATAATTCTTCATTTCTAGATCCAGATTTTGTGCGGCGCTGAAAGAACCAAGATTGGACAAGATTACGACAGTATTCTAGAAGAGAACATGCCGGAAGTTTTCTTGCCCACCGAAGTCTTGAATTCATATTCTCTACAACGTTGGATGTACCAAACCCAAACTTCCGCACGGGGCATAGTGCAACAGACCATCTGCTCGGACCAATACTCATCAGCTTTTCATAGCCACCACGAGAGGCCTCCTTCAAATTGTTCATGTACTCCTCATAATCCTCCACTTTGTAAGCATTCGCAGCAAGGTGGAATAGATCAATCACAACAGTACCCCAAGTCTTCAGGTTACCCTGTATATGAAACGTACAAAGACCATAAGGGATGCCAGGATAAACTCGATCTATAGCATTCTTGATGCTCAGATGCTGATCGGAAACTATCATAAAATCCGGGGGGCAACCAAACGTCCGACGGACACGCTCCAAAAACCACGACCAAGATGAAGTATCCTCCACATCACCAATTCCAAATGCTAATGGAACAATTTGTTCATTAGCATCCTTTGTAGCGTCAACAAACAAAATGCCCTTGTATTTCCCTTTCAAGTGTGTGCCATCAATGACAATCACGGGACGACATGCACGAAAAGCTCTTATGCATGCAGAGAGAGCAAAGTAACAATATTGAAACAAACTGTCTCGACATGTCTGAAGGTCCACAATTGAACCAGGATTCATCTGCTCCAACATGTATAAGAACTTGGGAATCATCTGAAAGAATTTATCTTAATTAATAAAAAAAATCACTAAAAGTACGCTAGGTAAACATGGTACGCTTTTCAAAAAACGTACCAAATGTACCAGTAATATAGTTGCAAACGAGGTACGAATTTACAAAAACGTACCGAATGTACCAGTAATATAGTTGCAAACTAGGTACGAATTTACAAAAACGTACCGATTCTACCAACATAATTGGCAAAACTTGGTACGTTTTTATAAATACGAACAACATACTATACTACCTATTGTAAACTAGGTATGCAATATTAAATTCGTACCAGATTTGCCGCTTTATTACCGGTACACTGAGTACAATTTGGTAAAATCGTACCCAATGTACCGGTAATACAGAGACAAATCGGGTACGAAATTTTAAAATCGTACCAACTTTACCAATAATAATAATTACGCAATACAAAATATAGAAAAGGATAGAGAAACCTGAAATGAATTATCCGCATCTCCAAATGAAAGTTCCAGAGCATGGTGCTTACCAGCCAAAGCAGTAGAATATTTTACATTCACACCAAATTCCCTTCGTATCTGTGATTGAATATCCTTTGGCCTAAGACACGAACCATCTTCCCCAAAATTTGGGCCAAGGTGTGCAGCAACAACTCTAGATGAAACCTTAGGATCAGGGTGATATCTCAAATCATCCACACAAGAGTGACGAGTGAAGAGATTGATACGCCACAAATTAGATGCTGCACTTGCTCGCATCTCAAACTCACATCGCTCTAAAAGTTTGCATCCCACATGGTAGTACACCTTGTTTGATCGAATTGTTTTACACTCGAGATGCTTTTTCATGTGATATAAACCAAGAGCTGCCTTCAGTTTCTTCTTTCCGACAAAAGTGCCACCCTGAACAAGCTTATCCACACGCACAACCGGTGCAAGTATTTCATCCGATGGAAGAGACGCTTGATGGGCTGCACCGGGAATAACCCACAAACGCTGTCCTACGCTACTTTCATTACCCACATCGCTATTACCATCCACATTGCTATTACCAACATCATGGTCATCATTCTCACCAATGCCATCTAAACCCAACTCATCACAACCAACATCAAAATTGTTTTGGTCTTCATTCCGTACACCATCATCAATTAAAGGAGTCCTCCTATTATGAGATTTATCAATCGTGGGAGAAACCGCCACATATACAGTAGGAAACTTCAACACATCCATCAAATACGACAACTTGAAATCATCTGTAATCTTCATTCTCATAGTTTCACCACTAGGAGACTTGACTAAACCATCTATATCAAACATATACATCCTCTTATCCTTCTTCATTCGAACTCCAAGCTTTGCTAATAAAGATTTAAAAATTATACCACTAGGCGGTATAGGAATATACTCTTTCCTACCACCCTCATAAATGTTCTCTTTCCAGCATCCTCCATGCGCAACCACTAAAGAAGAAGGCCTTACCTGCACCGAGTAAACTTGGTACGCATTAGTAAATGCGTACTGCGTACCCAGTAAACTTGGTACGAATTCATAACTACGTATTGCATACCAAGTACACTTGGTACGTAATGATAAATACGTACTGCGTACCATTCAAACAAATTAAGGTACGCAGTACGTTTTTATCAATACGTACTGCGTACCAGGTAAACTTGGTACGCACAGTACGAAACTAAGAAAAACATACCAAGCCTGCAACAAGAAAATACAGTCGCCGGAATTTACCTCCATAGCTTAAAATCGCAACCAAAAAAATCGCCGGAAAATTACAAATCAACCAACGTAACACTTGCTAAACAAAAATAATAGAATAAAACAAAGCAAAATCGCATAAAAACAGGCGGAGATGACGAACAAAAGCACAAAATCACAACAAATTGCTGCAAAATCACAACAAAACAACTACACGACGGAGATGACGAAAAAGCCAGCGACAACAACTCTCGTCGACGACGAACATCTCTCGTCGACGATGATGGAGGAAAAAGCTACAAACTATGGCGACGGCGACGGCGATGGCGAAGACGACGACGACGGCGATGGCTTGGACGACGACGACGGCGATGGCGATGGCGACGACGATGACGGAACGAAATGAACAAAGTCGACGACGTTGAGCGGAGAACAATCAGCAGAAACGAAAAACTTGAAGATGAAGAAAACTGAAAAAAAAACGATAGAGAGACAGAGAGAGACGTGAGCTAGGGGAATAAGAGAGAGAAAAAGGAGGGAGAAAAATAAAGTGGAAAAGTAGGAGAGAGAATGTGTTAGAATGGAATAAGGTATAAGGTATAAGGGTATAAATGTCCAAAAAGTAAACATATGACAAAAATTGATAAAATTTAAACTAGTGACCCTTTTTGATATTACAATTGAGCTAATGACATATGGGTGCATTTCCTCTAATTATTAACTGTTGATAGTAAAATATGAACGTGAGAGATTGCTTCTCAATTGTTACGGAAAATGGATTTTACATATTATCTTTTCCCAATCTATATCTATATAGCTATATACAGTATCTATATTAAAATAAAAGTGATGAGAGATAATTTTACAATTAATTTTAACCAATTCTAGTTAATTTTGATCAATTGTAATTTTTGGCCAATCAATCTACAAAATTACCCACTAACTCTTTAATTAAAAAATAAATATTAAAATAGCCCACTAACAAATAAGTTGAACAGTTTTCAATTAAAAGGGTTAATTAATATTTTTCTTTTGGTAATTAAAGGATGATTATGTGAATTTCATGGTAATGGCAGATGTTGCCTATTTTTGAGGATAGTGGGCTTTGTAGTTTTTTTCTTTGATGCATACATTATGAAAAAAGAAAATAAAAAATAAAAAATTCATACTTTAATTATAGGAACGAAAAATTCAAGTATCTATACTTATATAAAAAGAGCATTGTTTTATAAAATTTGAATCACCTAAAATATCCTAATTATATAACAAAATTAAGAGCAATAGTGTAATACAATATGGTTATAAGTTCATATGTGGTTCACATTATTGTGCCTTTTTTTCCCTCTATTTTTACAACTTAAAGTTGCTTTCTCTTCCAACAGATTACTATAAACAATTTTAAATATTTTTAGATTCAACCATCCATATTTAACTTATTTAATCTTTTTGAAGCATTTTTTTTATCCTTTTCACCCCTACGTTTTACAAATAGTGGCGCTAAATTTTTCCTCTATTTTCATTCATGGTTCATCAAAATGTATACGACATATTTCAAAAAACGTATACTTGTGCATTATACTTATCTAACTTTTTTTTTTGTTAAAAATATATTGTCCATTACTATTACTCTTTAATATGAGTTAGGGTTATAAGATTCATTGTTGTTTTTATGGTAGACGCAACAAGAAGTCACTTTCTTAATCCAAAGAGAGCAACGACACATGAGTTCAATTATTTTCTGGTGGTGAATTTCTTAACGTGATTTTTTAATGCAAAGAGAACAACGAATTGTTCAAGTTTCATTTTTATGATTAGTTGCTTTTTTTTTTTCTTTTCTCAACTTGGTTTGCTTTGATAACTTTTTCTCTTTTGGAGTTTTGGATATACAGTCGTTCAAAATTTGATTTTTAATGAGTTGAATTTTGAAAGGAAAAAAAAGTGAAAATCTATAGGACTTGTTTTTTTACTCTAGGAAAATCAACATGATATAATTTACTGCATGACGATGGACGGTTTATTTATTTCTATAGATTACGGAGATGGCTGCAATTTTTCTTTTATTCAATGTTATTAGAAGTTGACAATATATGATTATGTGATCATCATATATTTGTTGTTTTTCAAGTTGACATTTTTGCTTAAAATAATTAGTAGAGTTTTCAATTTTAAATATTCAGATAATTCATGTTTTAGATGAAACATTCCTACCAAAAATTATTGATATTTCAATATCGATTTTTACCTTTTCAGGAAACTACATAAAAATGTACTGACAATATATTAGCACTTTTATAATGACACTAAAGAAAAATTCAATGAAAATGTAAATAATAGTTATTATATTTGGACATACATAGAACTTTATCACTTGCACTACTTCTTTAATTCTCGGAAGGTCAATAATACAAGAAGTAACGAGAGTTCTTTTACAAATAATTTTACTATTTCTTTATTTTATTTTATTTTATTTTATTTTATTTTATATTTTATTAATGATAGAATATAAAATTTTAAGAAATTGCAAAAAATTCAATAAAAATAAATTAAATATAAATTGACTCATCATTATTTATTTAGTAATATCATTTTTTTAACGTGCGAGTGCACGTTACTTATACTAGTTATAGTAAAACACCGCCTACTCCGATCCACCCATTAACTATTAATTTTGTATTCATGAAAAAGTTAAATCATGATAATCCTACTATAACTATATCGACCATGACATGAGATTCCACTTAGGATGCAATATAGAGCTACTCCAGCTATCTCCTTGACCCTTGTGATACTCAACACTATTGTCCCGATTATAAACCTTAATCCAATCTTGAACGACAAGATTGGTCCAAATAAACCAAAACAAAACGAAAGGTGTCATGACACAAAATTTTAGTTCAACCAAATTTCAGTCTAATCAATCAAAAATAGCTTAATGACTCCCTTGTGGGAATGAAAATCCTTAAAACTGAAAATATATAGAAACTAGATTCAGTAAAAACAAACAAATAAATAAACATGGCTTCCGCAGCCCACCTACCAAGCAAAAGAAAATGAGAACTTCTGTACAACCGACCGCTTATTAGTGATCGGGTTGTACCCGACTCATATGCCCGACCCCTAACTGAGCATATGAAAGAAAATCACTGCGAAACCAGTTGATATAAGTTAGAAATTGAAGTATATAGCAACGTTAAGTAGCTTGCCACTCGGCACCACCTGGATTCAAAATTCCTTTGGTGATAAAAGTAACGATTATCACGAAGAAAAGTGCTAAGTAACATTTTCCATTTAATCAAAATCTTTAATAGCTAGAACAAAAGTAACATTTTTATTAGCATGGTGCGGCCGCCGTGCACAACTTTTACGGAAAAATAGATAAATATTTAGTAGAGATATTTTAAGTGGAGGAAGGGATCCATTTAGGATGTGTTGTTAATTTCTTGATAGATGCAGAAACTTTATAAGAGTAAATATATTGAATTTTTAAGGATAAAACAATAAAAGATATGTATGAAATAGAAAACATCATACTAAGTTAGAACGGTTAAAAAATGAAAGTAATCATACTAATCGGGGACGGAAGGAGTAATTTTTTAAAAACATTTTCAGGGCATGTCCGGGTCGGGTGCAATATATCGGTCATTGGGTTAGGCCCAAGGGGCAATAGACTAAGGCTCCCATATGAGGGGGGCCAAAATTATAAAAATAGCCCATAAGAAAGAAATTAAAATAAAATAAAAAAGTCCTTCTCATGGGACTACACATTCTAGACAATTTGTTTCACATTCTCTCTCAATTCTCACAAGCCGCTACTCTCTTACTACCTGTCTCTCTAATTCTATTTCAATTATAGTAGTATTTGTATCCAGTAGAATAAAAACCTGTCAAATTTCAACACACGTTTTTATGTCATGTACATGTTTTACATTCCACTAATACAATCATCATATACTTATAGCATCATTTAATACAAAGTTATTCAATTTAATACGTGTGATACGTGAAGATATCGATTGCACGTTTTCACGAAATCTAGAAAAAAAAGCGAAGCGATGTAGCCCAGAAGTAGTGCAAAAGAATCTTATAGCCCACTCGATATTTTTATCCAAAATAATTTGCAAGCGATTATATCTTGAAGCCCCTGTTCTACAAATTGAGCAGCCCATCATGCTTTGTGTATAATAATTGTAATGATTTTCAGCAGCTAATCCTTCGTTTAAAATCAGAAATACTCCTTCCTACGTACTTAAATACTTGACGGTTATATAAAAGTAATCTTCTTCCTTAAATTCTAAAGCATACATTAATCAATCAATCACCTTCTCAATTTATGAATTACTGAAGTGGAAACCACATATTTATATAAACTGACAAAATATGTCATTTCTTTAAGATATCTTAACCCACACCTCTATCGTTTCTGCATACTCAAGAACAAGAAGATGAACTAAAAATCGACAAACAACTCCATCCATAGTTGTTCTTGCTTCACCTCAAAACATACCAAAATGTTGAAAATAGCAATTTTAAGCTTAATCACCGTAGCCACTTCAATTTCCTTCATGTTTCTAACAATATTCCCAAAATCCTTCTACCACTCTTTCTTCATATCCGACTCCTTCTCCGGCAACGACTCCATCTCCCACCACCTCTACATCCTCACGCGCCGCCCCCACATCGCCGGCTCCGAAGCCAACGCCGACGCCGCCGTCTACGTCCTGTCCACCCTCACCTCCTACGGCATTCCCTCCCACATAGCACCCTACTTCTCAGCCTTGACTTACCCGGTGTCGCGCTCTTTAGTTCTGACCCTCCCGCCGCCGCAGCCGCCGCTCGAGTTCACTCTCCGCCAGGAGATATACGACGGCGATCCCTACGCAGACGTAGCCGACCAAGTTGAGCCCACGTTCCACGGATTCGCCAAGTCGGGCACCGCCGCCGGCCCCGCCGTCTACGTCAACTACGGCCGCGTCGAGGACTTCGCGACGCTGGCGGAGATGGGGGTCAACGTGTCCGGCGCCGTCGTACTGGCGAGGTACGGGGAGATATACAGAGGCGACATAGTGAAGAACGCTTATGCCGCCGGCGCCATCGGCGCCGTGATTTACACTGACAGGAAGGACTACGGCGGCGGCGGCGGAAGCGACGCGAAGTGGTTTCCCGACGGAAAGTGGATGCCGCCTAGCGGCGTGCAGGTGGGCACGGTGTATAATGGAGCCGGCGATCCGATGACGCCCGGTTGGGCGAGCACGGAGGAGTGTGAGAGGATATCGGAGGAGGAGGTGGAGGAATCCGGCGACGTGCCGCTCATTCCTTCGCTGCCGATTTCGTGGGCTGACGGCGACGCGATCATTAGGTCGATGGGCGGACCCGTGGCGGGTGGGGATTGGCAGGGAGGGAAACACGCCGCTGTTTATAGAGTCGGGCCGGGCCCCGGAGTTTTGAATTTGAGTTATGAGGTGAGTATTTCCTGCGCCATGATCATCTTCTTCTGCAATTGGTGAATATTAAGTACAGTTGGAATGCAGGGAAAACAAGTGATCACCAGAATTGAGAATGTAATTGGGATCATCCAAGGAGAAGAAGAACCAGATAGGTATACTGTGTTTATCTTTCGACTTTGAGCGAATAATGCTTTCGATTTCTGATATGGTATGCCCATATGTTCCCATTAGATGTGTGTGTGTGTGTGTGTGTGTGTGTGTGGTTTCTTTACAATTACTCCATAGACATGGTGGAGTGATAATGTGGTGAGGCAGAGGATGGACAATGAAATTCATCAAAGTTAAGCTTTGTTTTCTTTCATGAATGAAGAAGTAAATTTGGTGTTAGCTGTTGTTTCTTTGTCTAATGAGGAACTTTGGTTGTAGTATTCATACTCCATTATACGAAATGGTCTTGTAGAGTTGAAATGGGACGATCATAGAAGCTTGTAGTTATGTTGAGGATACCTTTTGATCATTAAATTTGAAACAATTGGTAGATTCGTGATTCTTGGTAATCATCGCGATGCATGGACATTTGGAGCTGTGGATCCCAACAGTGGCACTGCATGTTTGCTTGAGGTAGTTATAACCATACACAGTTTCTTGTGCCCTTCAGTTCTCAAATCATCTTTCTGAAGCATAGCTTATAACTTTCCTCGGCATGAATCTCTAGGTTGTTGATAGAATGTCGAAGCTTCAGAAGAAGGGGTGGAAGCCTAGACGAACCATTGTATTCTGCAACTGGGATGCTGAGGAGTATGGCCTGGTCTCTCCCAAGCTTTACTTTTCCAATTTTGCCCATTCCTAACTGTGAACGCTCACATGTACAAGCACACATACAACTTGAATAATGTAAAATTGCTCTTCTATTTTTTCAGATAGGATCGACAGAATGGGTTGAGGAGAATAGAGAAATGTTGATATCAAGAGCTGTGGCTTACTTGAATGTCGATATTGCAGTTGCTGGAGCTGGATTTGTGACCTCTGCAACTCCTCAGCTTGATGAACTACTTGTACAATCTGCTAAGCAGGTAATAATATTGTGAATCTGCATATTGATGGCTACTGTGCTATTCTGTGCGAGTAATATTAATTCTTTTGTCGGATTCTTGTTTGGTCTAAGGTTCTGGACCCAGACAACTCATCACAAACTATCTACGACTCATGGACTAGCATGAAAAACAGTGCTGAGGTAAGTTAAGGCACCTAGAAAGAAGTTACTTTTCTTTTCAACTGCGTTTATGCATTTCTGTTTGATGTTTGAATCATGCTATGTTTAGATAGGCTGCGTGTAAAATGTTTGAGTATTTGTTTTATCCGTGAAGATTGGGAGACTAGGAGGCGCAGGCTCGGATTATTCAGCGTTTGTACAACATATTGGTGTTCCTTCAGCTGATATTTCCTATGGAGGAGGTAAAATACTAAACATCTCACATTTTTTAACAGAATATTATCTTGAACCATTGCAGCTTTATTTAAGTCATGAAAACACTTACTTCTTGCAGGCTATCCAGTCTATCACTCGATGTACGATGACTTCGTTTGGATGAGCAAATTTGGAGATCCAATGTTTCGAAGAAGTGCAGCAGGTCTGTCTTTGATCATTCATAGTAGTTTTTTATTAGCTTTTCAATCCTCAAGGAGCAAGGACTCAATAAAACGAACTTTATAAATTGTATTCTTCGCCTTCTTTCCAATCCGACTTTTCTAAGATCATGCTTTCTGAATGATATGTGCATGCAGTGGCTAGTATTTGGGGTTTAGTGGCACTCAGGCTAGCAGACGACGTGATTTTACCTTTCAATTATCTCTCTTATGCTCACGAGCTTCAGGTACGTACGTATATGAGCTCTGCAACAACTCTCTCTTTCTCTATATGATAACCTAATATACCACATCCACTTGAACAGAAAAGTGTAGAAGAATTGAAAGGTGAAGTTTTGCATAGAGGCCTCACTCTTGTTCCCATGATCAAGTCCATTAATCAATTAAAAAAAGTAGCTATTCAAATAAATGATGAGATAAAGGTAAAAGTTTCACTCCCAAATCAACACTTTCTCTGCACATTTAGATGGATTTAGGAAATGTACAATTGTGCAGGCACTAGAAGGAAGCTGGACAGCAATGTGGAAAGAAGATCAGAAAGTAAGAGAGTTGAATGATCGACTGATGATGGCCGAACGTGCATTTACAGACAGAGAGGGACTTAAGGGAAGATGGTGGTATAAACATTTGGTAGGTTTCAATCCTAAACATGCACATTCATTTGTGTCATAAAGTTAATGTCATTAGGTTTCGATCCTCTGATCAATCTTAAGCTCGCCGGTGTTCAGATTTTCCGAAAACAGATAGTAGCTGTAGAATATCTTTCTTTTGTAGTAGTCTCCATTCTGCTGCTTCTGCATGGATGCCACAAATTTTATATGAGATAGATTTTGTTGATTTCAGATCTACGCCCCAGCTAAGCACGATGACTATGGCTCTATGTCGTTTCCTGGGATATATGACGCGATTGAAGAGGCGAAGAGCGTAAATAGTTCGGAGTCTTGGCATTCTGTGCAACATGAGATTTGGAGAGTCTCAAGAGTCATTACACAGGCTTCATTGTGCCTCAAAGGTGACCTGACATGAAGGTTTTGTTGTATTTTACCATAAATTAGTGGTCTGATTTTGTTTCTAAATAAGCTTGGAACTAATTCTCATGTAAATAGTCAAGTTCTTGATCTAAATGGCTGCGATTAGAGACGGAGGAATGCTGGGGCATGGAGGCCCCTTGTGTCCCCAAATTGTTTATATATATATATATATATATGAGAATATCATGTGATATAGTCAATATGAGTATTGAAATATAAATTATGGCCCACCCTCTTCATAAATATAAATTATAGCCATTTTTTTGAACTTAGGACCTAAATACCCATTTCTCTCTTTTATTTGTGATCCATCACTCTTTATCCATTTTTTTGACACTTAATTTCCTTTTCAATTTTTTTTTCTTTTTTTACTGTTTTTTTTTATTTTCCAGTTTTTTTTCTTTTCTTTTTCTATTTTTTTTTTCTTATTTTCCAGAATTTTTTTCTTTTCTTTTCTGTTTTATTTTTTGTTTTTCAGATTTTTTTTTTCTTATTTTCCAGATTTCTTTTTCTTTTGTTCTGTTTTTTTTATTTTCCAGATTTTTTTCCTTTTTTCTGTTTTTTTTATTTTTCAAATCTTTTTTAATTTCCAAATTTTTGTTTGCCGCTTATTCTTTGGTTAAGATTCGAGCGAGGGGAGTCGAAGGCCTCGGAGCGAGCTGAAAAAATCTAAATTGTTGCCCGACGATTATCCTTATATTAGTAATCGGAGCGAAGGCGGAGCCGTATAATTGGAGCCGAAGATGGAGCCGCAAAATCGGAGTAGTATAACTTGAAATAATTGGAATGTTCGTCCCAAGAGTACCATATCATAACTTGGAACATCTGGAACTAATTTGACAATTCGTCTCAGTTGTACCAAATCTGGAACAATTGGCACTAATAAGGCTAAATTCGTACCAGATGTACTAGAACAATTGGTATTAATAAGACTAAATTTGTACCAAAAGTACCAAATGCCTCATACCCGCCCGACCCGACCCGCTCCGCATTTCATTAAGGGTATTTTCGTCCCAAATTGAAAAAAATGGCCAAAATTTATATTTTTGAAGAAGGTGGGCCAAAATTTATATTTTAATGATCATTATGGCTATTTCAAAATATGTCTATATATATATATATATATATAAAGTGTATTTTAATAATTTAATAATTGAATTTTTTTTTGTTTTTGTTTTTTAATAGTGTTTGTGCTTTGAATTTCTATTCTCTCTGGTCTCTCTGCAGACTACTCTTGTTTCCTTCCTCCCTTATTTGCTAAACTATAGAATCCTCCCTGCTTTGAAAAATGTCTTTTAGTGGGGTCTGCGTTTTCATTTTAATAGTAGTATGTCGTTATCAATTTGCTCGATTTATTCAATATATAATAGTACTAATAAATTTTAAATTATATTACCTATATATAAACAGTGACAAAGCAGAAATATTTTCTAGGATACCAAAAAATATAATAACTTAATAATTGAAATAAAATTTAGAGTAACCGTTCCGCTCATTTTGTCTACATATTGTATGACACATAGTAGTATATATACTCATTTTGTCTACATATTGTACGATACATAGTAGTATATATACTTATTCTTCGGCAGAGTAGTATATTTGCTGGGGAATGGAGGCCCCTAATTATATATGCCCCTAATTTCTTTAATTAGCTTCTAATCACCCAACCATCTCCTATTTAAACCAACCCTAAGGAGTAGTACATTACTACAGTAAAACCTCTATTTAGGTATACTTTTGGGACTACAGAAAAATATGATAAAACTAGTGTGTAATCCGTCGAAAATCGACGGGGAACAATATTATACTAAAATTTATAAGTATGTTCGTAAATGTAATATAATAGTCTACAATAAAGTAATTTATTAGAGTAATGTTTATTGAAAATTTACTTTAAGAAGTCGTACAGAAATTTCTAATAATAGAATAAAAGTTATTTGTATTATTGTATTGGTAATTAATTCAACAGTCCTCGTGGGTCCGAAGGCTATCTACTCTTTATTACTTTTATGATAATATGCTCTTGTGTCCGTAAAATTTGCATAAATTGGAGTATTCATTTAGCATTACAATCATCAGTTGTTCGGCTAGTGGTAGGATTTGGTGAAGTAAGCGGAATTGTCTCGTCTTTTCTATTAAATAAATCATAATTCTCGAAAGTATTAGTCTATATAGACATTGATCAATTTAAATAATATTTAGAATATTACAATTAGAATTTGAAGCTAAAAAAAAAAAAAACGAATTCTCAATTCTTACGCATGTCATATAATATTGTTTAATTTGGATTTATATATGAGCCTTATTTATATAGTTAAAATTAATTATTACTTGAGAAAATTAAATAAATATCATTGGCCAATTTAAAAAATTATTTAATTAAAAAACCTTATTGACCAATTAATTAATTTGTCTAATTAAATTGGTTGTGAGAAATAATTGCAAGATGAAAAAAAAAAAAACACACGTGATCTTGAGTATTTTTATAAGTTCTTCAAGAGTATGTATACTTAAAAAATATGGGATGGAAAAAATTTATTTAATTATAATATAATATATGAATATAAATATGTTCTTATTAACACTAATATTTAGATAAATCTTAAAATATGAGATATTGTAAGAATTAATATTGAAAAGTAATATACATATATGGTTTTTAATCGATTGTTAATCAATCTCAAAACGATTTTATATTTCAACTCACGCTATGACCTTCCTTCCACACATCTTGGGCCGTTTTCCATATTTGGACATCTTATCCATCTTGACTCATTCCATATATAAAAATAATTAGTGGTTGTAAGAGTACTTAACTGTCTCATTTAACCCGTATTCACTACTTTATTCACTAAATAATTTTTCCTTAATCTTCGTGTCCAACATTTTGACCTAAGATGGGTGGGACGGTGAGAATACTTAATTGTCCCATTTGAATTGTAAATTTGTTTGGTTTGAGCTTTGACTAGAATAACTTTTGGATATATAAAACTAAAAGTAAAATAATAATAATAATAATTAAATTATGCATGTAACCGAAAAACATAGAACAATCTCTTTCCTTCTGCCCCATGACAATCATCAATAATTATTTTCTAGATCATCCCATGAAAATGATCAGGTACAAAGATCGTCTTTATGCTTTCAATATGATACATATTGAACATCTTCATTGAATTTGTGAAATTTAAATCAATTCGGATTCAAAATTTATGATATAAAAATACATAAATGAGAATATTATATAAAGAAGAATATAGAGATAGGGGATGTCACACATAGAAACATGTAATTGAAGATATTCTAATTTGTAATATATTAACTTTAACTCTTTGTTTCAACTCTTAGAAATTAAATCTTATCTTGTAAAATTATATGATTTAAGTTCTTCTGAATATGTTTTTATACTCTTGAGATCTCATACATGTATGTGCATTTTTTTGGTATTTTTTACGATCTTGACATGAGATCAATCCATATTTTTAATCGACTCAAATTGAAGAAACTAATTTACTTGACCATAATTTATTTATTTAGGTTACCAATTGGTGAAGTCTCATTAAAAATCAACGTGCGATTTCAAATTATAAAAAAAGTTAATCCTGATTCAAATAAGAATAAATTAAAATAAAAACTCTTAAGTAGATGGAAGAGGTGATCGGCTGCATCACATGAAAAAAAATAGTATTCTTTTTTTTTTGGTAATTAATAATTTTTATTAAAACCAAAAGTGACAAAGCAGCGACTTTACAATCAGGGAAACAAGCTAGCTAAATTAATCCTTCATCAATCGCCTGAGTTTCTCATTGCGTTGACATCTCATTGCAATTTGGTATTTGCATTCTTTGATCAATTGACCACTATCCTTAGAAGCTCCTTTGAATCTTCTGGCATTTCTTTCCAACCAAAGGTGATAGACAACAGTCGCCAAAACTACCTTATACATGAGTTGTTTTCCGGATTTTGATCCACATTGAGATCTCATGTACTCCTTCTCATCTTCCCATGTTCTGATTGTGGCGGGCAGACATAGAAAGAACAGATGTGATATATCTTCCTTATCCTCCAAGCATAAGCTGCACCTTTTGTTTCAACTATTTTAATCCTAAGTTGCACGCAATTAAACGTGATCTTTATAGATTAAGTAAGTTAACCCAAGTATCGTCTCACAAGGAAAACTTAGTAGGGAAATTATTTGTATTGCGACGGAAAAGAAAATAAAGTAATAAAATCGAGGGTTTGATTTGTTTATAATTAGGCAAAGAAGAAAACTTAAACTTAAATTAAATCTAGACAAATATTGAAATATAATCTAGCTCCAATTAAACCTAGGCAAGAAATGAAATCTAATCTAATGAACACGGGAAAATAAATCATAACAGAATTTAATAAGCAAAAGAAAAGACAAAAGAACTCACAAACTTGAATTAAAAGTAAATCTGAAATTGCAGTTGAAACAGTGATGATTGATGTTCTTGAATCCGGAATGAAATTACAAGACTTGAAATAATAGAAGCAAAATTAATTAAGAGCGAAAAGAAACACGAAATAGCCGTCCTTCTTGTTGCAAAGAATTCCCTAGTAGAAAAACTAATAAAAAACTAAGAAGAGAAAACAGCCGTCCTTGATTTCTAGTCTAAGGAAAAAAATAAAACCTAGAAGGAAAAATAATAAAGAAAACAAAAGTCAAAAAGGCGAAAAAGAAAGTAAGTAATGGGCGGCGTGTGGAAGTTGCCCTTTTAATCCGCCAAATAACTCAGGGAGGGGAGCTCTGGTCTGATCAGGGAGCTCTGCCTCCACTTGTTGGACGCGCAATGAATAAATTAGCAGGGAGCTCTGGTCAGGTAGGGAGCTCTGGTCAGGTAGGGAATTCTGCCCTCTACTTCAGCTCTACTCTCCTTCATACCGCTTCGTTTCAAATTCGGATTGATCCTATTTTATTCTTTAAAACTTGCATTCCTGGCTCAAAATTTACACTTTCCCTCAAAATACTCAAACGAAGCATTAGTGCAATTTTTAACTTAAAACAATACAATCCAAACGAATTATCATAAAAAAACACACCTAAAAATATATGCAAAATAAGACCAAAAATAGGGTTGATCATGCATTATCCCAAACTTAGCCAAATTATCAACAGTAGCTAATCTTCCCCATAAAGCAAGCCACGTAATAAAAATACATTTTGGAGCTGCCCAGTTTTGTGACACAACCTTGTGCCAATGAACCTGAGGAGCAGGTCCCAAGCGAAGAAGGTAGCATTTCTTGACAGCAAATCCAGGTTTGTCTAGTAAGCTAGCCGTCTCAGAACTGTGCACAAAGTAATCCCTTGCTCCCATTATCTTCTTGATAACCCAACATGCTTGAGAAGGGATTGGCATGGTTCGAATATCTTGACCTTTAATATAAAAGCCATGAATTCAACGCACCCAAAGCTTATCTTTTTTATGAGAAATCTGCCAGAAGAGCTTACCAAGAGCAGCTTGGTTCCATTGTTGTAGATTGATCAGGTTCCAACCCCCAGCCTGCTTCGGAGAGCATACTTTATCCCATGCCACGAGGGCTCTCTTTGTGAGGCCAGCTTTTCCAGACCATAAGTAACATCTACAGGCTGACTGGATCACCTTAATGACTTTCTTTGGGAGTAAAAATACTTGAATCCAATACGTCTGAATACTATAAAGGACAGATTTTATAAGCTGAAGCCTTCCCGCATATGACAAATACTTAGCTGACCAACATTCTATACGAGCTATGATCTTTTTTATGAGAGGTTGGCACTGGAGGATAGTGAGTTTCTTAGTCGACAGAGGAACTCCAAGATACTTAAAAGAAAGTATACTTTTCTCCGTACCAAATTCAGCAAGAACTCTTTCTTGAACCTCCATAGAAACACCACCAAAATATACACTACTCTTGGCCTGATTGGCTTTCAAACCAGATGCTTCATAAAAGAGATAAAATGTTTTCATTAGCATCTGAACATATTTCACATCTCCTCTAGTGAATAGCAGGAGGTCGTCTGCAAAGCATACATGATATAAGTTGAACCTTTTGCACCTTGGATGAAACTGAAAACTTCTGTCATGCTTCAACTGATTCAAGCATCTATGAAGATACTCCATACTGAGGAAAAATAGATAGGGTGAGATAGGATCGCCTTGTCTCAACCCTTTCCTAGCAGAGAAAGCTTCAGTAACCTCACCATTAATGTTCACAACATAAGAAACAGTACTCACACAAGCCATAATCCAACAGACAAATGTGTGTGGAAATCCCAGCTGCAACATTAAATGCTTTAAGAATGGCCATTCCACAGAATCGTAGGTCTTCTGTATATCAATTTTAATCATGCATCTAGGTAAAATCTGCTTTCTAGTATATCCCTTGATAAGCTCATGACTGATAAGAATTTTATCAAAGATAACCCTCCCCTTAATGAAAGCAGATTGTGATTCTCCAACAACACTGTCCAATACTTGTTGTAGTCTATTTGCAAGAGTTTTAGACAAGATTTTATATAGTACACTACAACAAGCAATAGGCCTAAATTCCTTAATAGAGCAAGCCTGAGCAGTTTTGGGAAGTAAAGCAACAAGAGTGGAGTTAATTGCTTTTGGGAGAAAGCCAGTGGTGAAGTTTTTTGATTGCTTGTACTATATCCTGGATTGCTTGTACTATATCCTTACCAATCACATTCCAAGTTTTTTGAAAGAAGCAGGCATTAAAGCCATCCAAACCTGGAGCTTTTAAAGGATTCATCTGGAATAGGGCTTGTTTGATATCTTCTTCAGAAAAGGGAGTGCAGAGCATTTGTTGTTGAGTTGGATTCAATCTTGGCCCTTGTTCAATAATTCTCCTGTCCACCATAGGTATAGAATCTGCAGCTTGACCCATCAAGTTTGAGTAGAAGGTTAAAACTTCTTCTTTAATCTGCTGTTGACTGGTACATCTGCTGCCATCATTTCTGATCAAAAGCTTAATTGCATTAGTCCCTTGTCTTGCTTTAGTGAAGGCATGGAAGAACTTAGTATTGACATCTCCTAATTTCACCCAGTCAGCTCTAGCTTTTTGTTGCCAAATTTGTTCCTCAACTCTGCTCCATTTTTCAATTTCTCCCAGAGTTTGTTTTTCTGTTTCAATCAGGATTTGATTCAGCTTATCATTTCCCAACTGGAACTGAGTTTCTCTTAACTTCAATCTGGCCATCTCCAACTTTTCTAAGATATTCCTATAATGCTTAGTATTCAACTGTTTCAGAGGAGCTTTCAGCTTTTTTAATTTGTACCAAATGTTCAAAAATTTGTTGGAATGGCAGTGATGAGTCCAACAATCTTGAACAATCTGTATAAAGTCCTTATGGTCTGCTAGCACATTCAGGAACTTGAAGGGAGAGTTCCTGATTATGTTATCATTTTCAATAGAGAGCAACTGTGGACAATGATCCGAAACACTCCTTTCAAGCAATTCAACTTTCACTGCAGGAAACATATTCATCCACTGAGCATTGCCTAGGCATCTATCAATGAGGGAGTAAATTCTGTGCATATCCTCTTGGTTATTACACCAAGATAATTCATGACCAAGTCTTTGAATAACATGCAGCTCAGTATCCTTTATATTGTTAGCAAAATCTCTTATCTCTGCTTCGGACACTTGATTACCTTGGAATCTGTCACCTACTTCTAAAACAGAATTAAAATAACCTCCAATGATCCATGGAGTAGTGATAATCCTGCTCAGATTGCAAATTTGTTCCCATAGACTTTTCCTCAGTTCCATTGTATTGAAAACATACACAGCCATCAAAGTAAACTCTCTACTAGATATGATATCATGAACTTTACATACAATACTCTGAGCTTGTGCTTCTAACATTTGCACATTCACTGTCTTATTATCCTAACCAATCCAGATCCTCCCGTTCTCAGCATGAGAATAATTATTTAAGAAGCTCCAGTTCTTGTTGATTTTCTCTGCAACTTTCTTGAAATGCCCCGCTTTAACCTTTGTTTCCAGAAAAGCTACAATGTTCACTTTATTTCTTAGCATGGAATGCTTTATTTCTTTTTGTTTGAGGGGTTTATTAAAACCCCTCACGTTCCAAAACATAAGTTTCATTTGGGACCCAAGGGGAACGGGTCCCCACCCCTTATTTCGCCTTCTTCCTCATGCAGAACTTGATAAGAATTTCCCACAGAAACTATGTCAGAGGGTTTAGGAACAACAATTTTATGACTTATATTTCTTGATTTAGACCATACCTCACTGGAAGATTTGGAATTTTCTATAACTTTATCTTTTCCCTTATCATTAGCCTGCACTATTATTTCTTCTTTCTCCATAGTAGGTAGTTGTTCATCTTGTGGTTTCTGTGAGGCTTCCTTTGGTTTCCATACCTGTTGCTTTACCACTTGTTGATAACTTTTTGGCTTCTCCAAACAATTGTGCCTTGCAACTTGGCACCTTTTACAGAAAGGAGGAAACCATTCATAAGTGACTTTCTGTTCTATTAATCTCCCTTCAGCTCCTTCAATTATTACTTGATGTTTGATGGGTTGTGTGACATCAATTTCAATCAATACCCTAGCAAACGAAATTCTATCTTGATTGATAGTACATTTATCTGCATGCAAAGGAGTTCCCAATAAGCTACCTATCCTGCTCAAGGAATCCCCTCCCCAACAATTAAGAGGGAGGTTAGGAAATTAAACCCACAGAGGAATGACTTTCAATATTTCCTTCTCAAAGCAGAAATTGGCATCCCAAGCTTTTACTATGACTGGTTTATTTCCAACCATATGTGGACCAGAATAAAGCACAAAGTCCCTTTCTTCCATGGTACTAAATCGAACTACAAAGTAACCTTCAGCATGGAAATATATTTCAGGTTTAGTTGCAATAGCGCACTGTTTCATCAAGAAATTGCTTAAGTATGAAATAGGGGGATAATCTCCTATGACATACATGATCACTGCAGTTTTCCATTTCAGAGCTTCTTTTTCAACTTCTCTAATCTCAAGACATGCAGTAGGGATACCGTTCTTTATAGTAGGAGGAACATAGTTAAGCTTCATACCTTTCATGCCTGCTCGAATAGGGGTGGGATTCTGGTTTTGCTGCTCTTTGCTCTCTTTAGCTGACTTTTGCATCGCAGTTTCAATATCTGGAAATTCGTCCATAGCAGGTGCTTTATGAATATCCACTGAATTCCTATCTCGATTCGAGGATTCTCCTTCATGGCCTCCACTTACTGTTCCATTGGTTGGGTTTGAGGTTTTTGCCAGATCTGGAGTCATTGTGGCCTTTGTTTGCACCAATCCTTTTAGAGTAGAAGCATTTTCACCTTGCGAAGGCTTTGAGATGCCATCGTACTGCTTATTTTTCCAGGGACGGCCTTTGTTTGGCTTGAACATCGGAGATCAGCGCAAGTTAACACAAGAGTACTAACGTGCGTCGAGAGACTTTAAAAAAATAGTATTCTTTATTCATATTTAACGTATCGGATGGATCTTATACATCAACTTTTTTCATAATTGAATTCGATCGCCATAATTAAACTACGTAGGACCTGCAATTAAAGGGGAGATCTCGAATCTGTGATCACTTTAGTAATATATATATATATATATATATATATATATATATATATATATATATATATAGATAGATAGATAGATAGACATAAATTATTATTGAAGTTTAGAAAGTTGTACAAATATCTATCAAATAAAAAGTATATAATTTTATTCTTTACTTGTGCCAACTTTATAATTTGTTAAATTAAAAAATGTAATATTGACAACTTAATAAATTGACATATCAATTTTCTAAATAATATAAAACTATTTATTTGACCAACCAATCAATTGTGCAAAACGGTAGAAAAAAATACACAATAATATCGAGTATTTATAGAGCTTCTCGAGTAATGAAGTCTTATTGAAAAGCGATGTGGGACAAAGAATTGTAAGTAATTTTTTGTTTAAATTGATTAAAAAATTGATTTAGGGCATTAATGCTTCTTAATTAAAAAAATCGTGACTATAATATAGTAGAGCAAATCTTTGCTTTGATTTTTTCAAGTTAAATTATTGTGGTTGCTTATTAATGGAATATAATTTGCATAAAATTTACTCTTTATATAGAAGCATACCAAAAGTATTAATTTAAAGGATAAATATATGAATAAAAATCATTAAAATGAGGATTTACGATAAATATTAATACTGAATTGAGAGAGCGTCACGTAGGACCTAAAATTAAGGGTACAGTTCGAATCCGCATCGGTATTAATAATATATAGATAGATAGCCAAATTATGTTGAAACTATTTATTTGGCCAACTAATAAATTTGTCCCTACAAAAATATTTATTCAGTCAACTAATAAATTGATCAAATTAAATTAAATTAAATTATAAAAATATAGTTATTTATTCAGCTAAGTAATAAATAAATTGGACAAATAAATCGGTGGTGCAAAAAGATGAGAAAATATGTATTAATTCTAGGTATTTATAGGCTTTTGCAACAGGTAAAGTTTCATTGAAAAACCGATGTGAGACACAAGTATATATTTAAAATTTATTATTTTATATTAAAAAATACAAAGATTTGAAAATTTAGATGCAGTAAATAGGAATGGCCGAATGGAGGGATTTATCTACAATATATGACATAAAATTGATTTTTTTATGAATTAATAGGCATTAAATGAACGCATAATATATAGTTAATTCTTAGTGACTAATCTATTAAATATACTTTCCATGTAGACAAATAAATCTATATGACAAATAAAACAATTATTACACACAACGTAATCAAATATCAATAAATATATTAGATATTCTTCCCATGTACAATATATGACATATAAATTTATTTATTTTATGAATTAAAATGCATTAAATGAGAATTTAAGATAAATAAGAATAATTGATGGAGGTTGCGCCATGTAGGACCTCGAATCAAGGAGAGAGCTTGAATCAACATTGGTTTTAATAATATATAGATGGGAGGTTATTCCTAAATAGAGTTCGAAGAAGTTTTTTTTTTATTTTTTTCCTAATTTTAATGTATATGAACAATAATTAAATATTATAATTACTAAATAAATGTATTGTATAATGTATTATGTGCAATACATGTATTGATTTATTTCACCTAGAATATGTAGAGTCTATGACTTAAAAATATGCATTTAACTTGCTCGACAAGTTCGAACTATTTTGAGTTCAACAAGAAGGTGGTCATATGGACGAGCTATTGAAGACACACAAGTTAAAGAGCATGGTTACAACAAAAAAGATGAAGTCATTGTCACAAGTAACTTTAAAAAGGTATTTTATATCAACCTAAATCTATTGTAATGCGATATATATTTATAGGTATGCATTCTAGTGAAAAGCCTCCTTATCCTAAAAAATGAGAATTAATCTCCACCACACATCTTTGCATAATCGATGGTCAAGATTTAATCTTGATCAAAGCGGGTCAACCCGAGTCAACCCGTTGATTTTTTTTTCGATCTTTTTTTTTCTTTTTTAACGGTCAGACCATATGCACCACACAGTGTGATGAGATGCACCACTAGATGCATTGAGATGCACCGAATTTTCAGTTTTTTTTTTAAACGGTCAGGTCATATGCACCGCACTATATATTCATATGCACCACACTCTATAATGAAATGCACCACTGTAGAGGCTAGATCTACAATTGAAGGTGACGTCAGGCACGTCGGGTTGATCGGGCACTAGCAACCTGTCAACACAACACAGAACGTGAGAGCCCTAAGGTGAGCACCGGTGGGGGGTGTCGACCGAAGATCCTCCGACGCTCAAGTTAGTACGGTGATAAAGTAAGCGGAAAGTAGATAAAATAAGTAGAGAGATTGTCTGGAGAGCCAATGATAATCGGGATGGATCGGGATAGGTCGGAGGGTGACGACGGTGACAGTGGCAGATGAGAGTGTAGTGAGAGTGTAGCGGGCGTGTCGGGCAACTCCGGCGGTCTTGAGACCGATAGAGAAGGCTATCAGGGGACTGAGTAAACGGAGCAAGCGAAGAGAGTTGAGAGAATGAGAGTATGAGAGTCCAGATGGTCTTGCTTGACCTAGTCACCTTGTTTATATAGAGCCGCCAATACCCTTTAGGGTTTCTCTCAGTCAGCCTTATCCGTTAGCCTACTTTGTTATGACAGTTCCTATCTTGACGGAACCACCTCATCTTGACTTAGTCCCAGCTGTTGTAGCCGATCGGGTTGTTGAGTCATATCAGCCGTCATGACCGACGTGGTGGATCATGGATTTTAGAGATGGCTTTTCCAGCCCAATTATGAGTTTGAATTTGATTAAATGACTATTGGGCTGGCTCGTTTGTTTCGCCTGGCTCGTCTGGTTCGTCTGAATTGTCAGGTAAGTTAATTGGGCCTAATAAGAATTTTGCCCACTACAGTTTGTCCCCCACTCTCTAATTAGAAGTATTCTAGGTACAGAATTGATAAAATCAAACATGTCAAGCTCACCGGGAGCAATTGATTAGTGCGTCTCATGTATGAGGTCGATAAATATCAATTTTCAACTAATAAATGCCGCATATGGTTAAGCCGAAAATATCTTGTTAACAATATATATACATATTGTCAATTATCAAACTGATATTACAGGTTGTGAGGCAATGCTATTGACTGCATGGAAAGATGGTTATGGCCAATTTGGGCAATTGAGAATGATAATTGGGCCGGTCCCTTTATATAGATAATGGGCCATTTCCTTTTTTTTTTTTTTTAGTTTGGCCCAATATGAAATAAAGGTTATATAAATAACCTTGTCGGCCTCATCGGCATGGTCGGCATGGTCGGCCTCGTCAGCATGGTCGGCCTCGTCGGCCATGTCGGCTTCGTTAGCCACGACGATTACATATTTGGCTTAAGAAGTAGTATAGGCTCAAGTATAGATATATTGCTCCTTTGTCCGCCTAGTCGGGTTGGTCGGGCACGTCCGCCTCATCGGTCGCATCTCCGCATCAACCTCGTCGGGCAGCCATGTAATTGACATAGAAAATATTAGGGGATCAAGTAGGCGGCCTCGTCCGTCTCATCGGCTTCGTCGGTCAAGGCGGTATATATATTTGATCTAAAAAATAAAGAGACTCAAGCGAGCGACCTCGTCGGTATGATCGGCGTGGTCGGCCTCGTTGGCCACGTCGGTTGCGATGATTAATGTGGTCGATTTCCGAAGCAATAGAGATTCAAGCAAGCGGTCTTTTTTGCTTCGTCGGCCTCGTCGGCCTCATCGGTTATTGCAATTGATTTGAATTAAGTAAATAAACTCCATTTCCATCGAGTTGAGTAAATCAGCCGCATCAATCACTTCTTGAATCAAGTAAACCAAGAAATAAACTTATTTGTTTCAAAAATCATTCTTTATACTCACGTACATGTATTTAAATGTACATAGTGCTATTCTTTTGTAAGCGGGCCCCATTGAGAAGCTATTTACAACAACTATTATCTCCAACATATAGAACATTTAGGCCACGTTTGGTAGGTACAGTAATAATATTGGAATAAATAATACATAGATAAATAATATAATAATTTTATAATAAATAGTACTCCCTCTGTCCACAAAGAGAATGCATAGTTTTCCTTTTTTAGCTGTCCACAAAGAGAATGCATAGTCCATTTATGAAAACTATTTTCTCACTTACTACCCCTATAATGTGGGACCCTATCTCCACTAACATCTACTTTTTCTCCACTCTCTCACTTACTACCCTTATAATGTGGGACCCTATCTCCACTAACATCTATTTTTTCTCCATTCACATTTTACTTTCCAGGATTTTCTTAAAACTCGTGCCGCCACAAAGTATGCATTCTCTTTGTGGATGGAGGGAGTAGTATTTTGTGTGTTTGGTAGAAAATATAAAAATTATGTTTGTGAAAGTTTATTGTTTGGTACACCATATTAAAATTAGTATTAACTTAGGTTTTTCCCAATTTATCCTTCCTCTTCCACCCTCACAGCTATGGCCGCCTCTCTCCCTCTCCTCCTACCCCTCTCTCTTCCTCCTTCTCTCTTCCTTCGCAGCGGCGCCGAGAGCAAGCGGGTTGCCATCATCATCATCCCCTTCCACAAGCACCACCGCCTCGACGGCCACCTCGAGGCCACCCGCGCCGAGATGCGCCAAGTCAACCGCCGGGTCCTCGAGAGCTCCCCCTGCTCCGTCGCCATCCTCGTCGACTGCGGCCTCGGCCTCGGCGGCGCCGCCCACGTCTCCACCAGCAACGTCGACTACATCATCATCGCCTTCTTCTTCGGCGGCGCCGCCCACGTCTCCACCAGCAATGTCGACTACACCATCATCGCCTTCTTCTTCGGCGGAGCACCCCGGCATCAGCTTGGACGTCGTCCGCTTCTTCGTCGACCCCAAGGCCGCTTGTGGCACCATCAAGCTCAACGTGGATGATCACGGTGGATCTGGGTTCTTGGGCTTGCAAGATCTGGGTTCTTGGGCCTGCAAGATTTGGGATCCGTCGACGGTGAAATTCACCGGTGAATTGTTGGTAACGATGATGAAATTGGAAGGGAGCAGAGTTGGGAGGCGCGTGAGATGGCGTGAAACGTTGGAGGTCGGAAAAAGTGAAGTCGTGCGCCGGCGGAGAGGAGGCGGGAGATGGCGTCGTTGCAGGGGACGAAGAGGGTGGTCGTGAGTGGGAGGGAAGAAGAGTTGGCGGAGGAGAGGATGTTGGCCCAGCCGCCTTAGTCGTCGGCATCGATCAGTGCTTCGAGGATGTTTGTGAGCTGTTTAGTCGCCGGAGCCTGTGATGGTGGTGGAGCTGGAGCCGAGCCTGTACACTGGTAGGAGAGGAAAAGATAGAGAAGAAAGGGGAGAGGATGAAGAATGAGAGGGGTAATTTTTTCTTTTCGATATTTAATACAAATCACTGTTCTAGGTGGTGAAAATAATACCAAGGGGGAGGTAGTATTATTTAAGTGCCCATCTTTGTATTCTACTACCGGGCCTGAGCCTATTCAAGGGCTATTTGTATAAATAATTTTTACTACCAAACAACACATAAACCTATATAAATAATATAACATGGGTTTATAACCCCTACCAAACGAGGCCTTAGGGAAAGTCAGTATTTAATTCGTGCAAGCAAGTAAACTACGAGAAATGCCAACCAACCCCAATTCCACCCAACAACGCATGTCATAATTATCAATAATGTCTCCAATCTAAAGCTGCAAGCAATGTACTACACAATGGAGCTTGAAATAAAGTGCGGATATCAACATCAGACGACAAGGCAACAGTTAAGACAGTAGGTTAGCTACAAGCAAGGAAAGGAGTTAAGCTAAGACCTTCGGAGCATATTAATAGAATTCCTTTGCTACATTACCCAATAGCTCTTTCTCTCTGATGGGTTGACTGCATCGCTTCGCTCGGCTGTAGCTGCAGTAGCAACAAGGCAACAGGTAAGGAATTGCTAATAAAGCCAAGTCCCGTAGGATATATTTATCTCCTCTGCTTCATTAGTCTTATCGTAGTGTTATAGACTGTCCAAGCCGGAGTACTGGAAAGTAGCACGTTTTCTTTTACAATTTCTACTGTACATTAAATGTGTAGTGGTAAATAGGGGAGGCTGCTGCTACGTATGAATTGATAGTGCAGATTCCATTAATGCTAATAGCATCCCTATGGTTAATAGGATGGAATTCAATGTAGCATCCTTCTATTTATTTGTACAGAAAGACAAGGTATCAAGTATCAATACTTCTTATTCTGTTTCTCATTTCCTCAAACTGAGAATATTCATTGTTGAAGAATTTCGAAGGGCATAGACGTCGGCCTCAGCGGTCGGTTAGTTCTATCGTCGACGGGGGCGAAAAAGTTGAAGGCAAGCCTTTGATGGGGGGCGACAAGATATAGTTAAGCATAGTGAAGTTGAGGACGACGGCGTCGAAGGCCAATAACCTATAGAGGTCAATACACTTTCTCTTTGTTTTAAGAGTTGTTGTCGTCGTCAATGTTTGTCTCTTCCCTCAAGTATTTATCGTTGAGTTTCGCTTGGTCAGTTGGAGTATGCTTTGACTACAAGACGACGAGCTAATCCGTTGTTCCGGATTGGCGAGGCGGCAACAGCAGGAGGAGGAACCCATCTATGTCTCTGATTTGGTGAGGTTGTAGAGGTGTATTGATAACTCCTCGCTTGGTAAGAATTTGTTTTGATTCATGTTTTCAATGCGTTCGTACTAGATCTTTGAGTAGTAGTAAGTTAGTGTTTTTGTTATTATTCATGCCATTGCTCTATTGTCGTTTGCATTTGCTTGGTCGGCTTGATCGGGTTAGTCGGCTTGCTCTACTTAGTCGGTCACTTCATATCTCAAGCACCTAGGCGTGACAATTTAATTAATTAGGAGAGGTCGGTATGCTCTATGTATGCTTTTTACATGTTTCTCTTTTTAGATGCTCTTGGCATGATAGCATGTGTTATTATCTTGGTCAACATGTCTTCTCATTGCGAGGATGGTTCGTCGGATTCGAGTAGTAAACGTCTTGTGGTTCATAGTGGCAATGGTAGTGATGTTGATAATATTCCTTGTGGTGTTTCCCTTGCTTGGCCGGCTCGTCTGGATGATTCAAATACGTTTACTAAGTGTGGTCCTGATAGTGCCGGTCCCATTGAAGAGAGCCGACCTACAAACTACCTTCCATTAGATAACTTCCCGAGTTTGTTGAAGTTGGTCGATATGATAGAGCTTCGTCGTATGCATAAAATTCCTTTAGATATTGAAATGCATGCTCCATGTAAAGGCGCAAGGGCGGACTGGGACTTTCCGGGTATGGTATGTCTCTGTGAGAGCCCTTTCAGATGGGGTTTTAGGTTTCCGTTACCTAGGTTGGTCATGGAAATCTGTCGTTACTATGTTATCTCTCCCGGGCAGTTGGTGCCAAATGGTTGGCGGACTTTGATGGCTATTGAAGTATTAGCCGAACTAAAGGGTATTAAAATTACCTAACGGGAGGTGTTGGCTTGCTATTCCTTGAGGACGGTTAGTTGCGACCATAGTCGCTTTCAGCTGGGTTGTAAGTCTGCTAAGAAGAGAATGATTGCTAAGCTCGACGACCCCGACAAATTATGGAAGCAAAAGTATTTCTTTGTATCGTTTGAGGCGTTGGGGTTTTCGCCTGATTGCGGCATCCCTCGTTTTTGGAACATCGCTAGTGAGTGTGTTGTTTGTCTGGTTGGTTATGATGTTTCTTTATCTCTTATATTTGATTATATATTTGACTGATTGATATTTTGTTCTTTACTTCTTTCAGGCACTCTTGATAAGCCAGCCCCGATATTGTGTGATCGGTCAAAAGCAAGGCTTGAGAAGTTCTTTGCCATACCCGAAGAAGAGCGTCATTGGGAGGTAGTCTTGACGCATTCTAACCTTCGTCGTAGCGGCTTCTGGGAGTCAGTGCAGTCACATCGGGAAGGTATTAGTTCAATTTTCATTTTGTTTTCTGCTCATGTGATATTAACTTGAGTGTTCAATTTGATGCAGAGGACACCATGTCGAAGCAGCCAACGTACCCTTTGTCTGGTGACGATGAGGAGTTGCTCCAAGTCAAGAAGGGCACAACTAAGATTCGTGCCGCCTGGAAGGCACATGCCAAGGCGCCTGTTCGAGTTCTTACTTCGTCTGTTGCTCAAGCCAGCAAGAAAAGGGTTGTGGATGATGACGTTGCCTTCTTTTCCATGGAGGATGTTGTCTCAGCTTCCCCATGACGGCTCATGCTTACACCGAGTTTACTCCCCACTCTTCCGAGGTTCAGAAGCTATTGTGGCATGAGGATGAGTCCACTTTCAGACAGCTTGGTTCGGAGACTACTGGTCAGACAGGCATTGCCAATATCTTTAAGGTATCTCCAACTTTTACACACGATGATTCGTATACTTATGCATTTTGCAATGTTTGTTTGCTAAGTTTGTCTTTGGTTTATAGGGATTGCAGTCGGTGATTTACTTGACTAAGAAGGTTGGAGAGCTGGAGGATTAGGTGAAGCAATTGGCGTCGGACAAGACTGGTCTCAATAAGAAAGTACGGGCTCTCAAGGAGAGGATCAAAGAGCTTGAGGTGGTCGAGGTGGAGCGCAAAGCTTTACTAAAGTCGAGAGATGTTGATGCCGAGCGTTTGAAGGTTGCTCTTGCGGAGGTGGATGCCCTCCGAGCTGACATGGAGAAGAATTGTAGGGTAGCTGCTCTTGAGACCGAGGTAAGGCTTCGGGAGCAATTGTACCTGGATTTTAAGGCTGGAAAGGCTGAAGAGTGGGATGGCAAGAAGATTTGTGCTGCGGCAGAGAAGTTGAGGAAGATGGAGGCAGCTGAGGAGGACGAGGCAACAGATGCAGACGATCATTTTGATGATGTGGTTACTTTAGACTTTGTAGGTGGAGATCAGTTTGATCAGGCCGGGCAGGGAGGTCAGGACGAGCTCGAGGGTTGAGCTTGCACTCTTGTTTCTGTTAAAGACTTAGTTTTTATTATGTATCGCTTGGACGATTTTTATTTTTATTTTTCCGGGTGCATGTTCCCGATGATTGAGCATGTACTTATGAACTCATGACTTATGTTTTTCTTATCATTTGTAAGGGTTCGTATCCCCATTTTCCCCCTAGTCCAAGTCATAGTCGGAAGATATGGCTTGGATTAGTTGTTAACTTATAGATGCCGATTGGCTCGTCTGAGGCGTTCCTTTGTTATTTGCAAGGTCTTTTACTTTTTTTTTTGTTATGTTGTTAACTCTTTATTGGTTGAATGTTTGTTCTATGACTTGAGAGTGATCAAGTCCATTGTGTCGGGCGAGTCAGTTGACTTAGTGAGATTGAAGTGTTCTTTAGTGGGCTGTGCTCCTTAGAGCTGCCTACATACCCTTGAAGGGATTAAGCCCGAATGTAGTTCTGACATTGGCCTGCATTGACTTGTCAACTAGTGTGGAATGATAAGTGGGTTTCGTGGACCAAATCAATTGAAACTAAGGTCATGGATGTTACCATGTTTTTGTTTCCGGCTGTTTTACGATGCTTGGACAGGTGGTTTGGTCTGGTCCGTTTCTATCTGTCAGTAAAGGTGGGTTGCACTCCGTGGAGCTGCCTACATACTCCTTTTGGAGATCAAGCCCATATGTAGTTCTGAGAATTTTCTGCATAAAATTGTCAGAACTAGTGTGGCTGGTAATATGAGTCCCGTGAGACTTAAACTTATTGACAAAGCGTGTAAAGTTACCGCCTCATGTTGGCGTAGTTTGGGTAGTTAGTGGATCTGCGCCCATCTCTTCTTATTCGGCAAGTTGGGTTGTGCTCCTTAGAGCTGCCTACATACCCTTTTAAGGGATCAAGCCGAATGTAGTTCTGACCTGTTTCATAGAGCAATCAGAACTGACGGAAGAGAGAAAAATATGGGTGGTTGCGCTCCTTGGAGCTGCTTACATACCCTGAAGAGGGATCAAGCCACGATAAAGTTCTTTTATGTCCTGCATGAAACTGTTAGACCGGTATGGCTAGAGAGGTGGGTCCCGTGGGACTAAATCAATTGAAATAAATGAAAAGTTGAGTTAAGCGTGATACTGTCGAAGATGGATGGCATTTCAGTTGTTGCCTATGTCGCGTCCATTTTTCTCTTGAAGCTTGTATGCTCCATTCCCGTATACCTTGGTGATCAAGTACGGACCTTCCCATGTCGGGCCTAGCTTGCCGGTCCCAACCTCCTTAGTGTTTTGGAATACACGTCGGAGTACCCAATCACCTAGCTTGAATGTTCGGGTGCAGACATGCTTGTTGTAGTGTCTGGCGACACTTTGCTGGTAGGAGGCTAGCCGTAGCCTAGCCACGTCCTTCTTTTCATCGAGTGTGTCGAGCTCGTGACATATTCCTTGGTCGTTATGGTCGTCTGAGGCGAGCTCGGTTCTCGTCGTCAGTACTTTGCTTTCAGCTGGAATGACTGCTTCCATCTCGTACGCCAAGGAGAATGGAGTTTCTCTCGTCGAGGTTCTGGGGGTCGTTCGATATGACTAAAGCACTTCGGGTAGTTCAGCGGCCCATAAGCCCTTAGCTTTTTCGAGCCTCTTCTTCAGGGTGTTGACTATTGTCTTGTTGGATGATTCAGCTTGACCGTTTGCTTGGGGATATCTAGGTGTTGAGAAGCTGAGTTTGATGTTCCAAGACTTGCAAAAGTCTTGAAAGTCATAGCTGATGAACTGGGAGCCGTTGTCGGTCACTATCTCCTTTGGTACTCCATATTGGCATATCACGTTTTTTCATATGAATCCTTTCACCTCTGTATCCCGAACTTTGTGGAATGCCTCGGCTTCTGTCCACTTGCTGAAATAGTCAGTCACAACCAGCATGTACTCCAATTGTCCGGGTGCCTTAGGTAACTTGCCCACGATGTCCATCCCCCACTTCATGAGGGGCCAAGGTGACGTGACTGAGATCAATGGTTCAGGTGGAAGGTGGGATACTTGGGCGAACCGCTGGCATTTGTCGCATCGCTTGACATAATCAGCGGCGTCTGACTTCATTTTAGGCCAATAGTATCCGCTTGTTAGAGCTCTTTGGGCTAAGCTCCTCCCGCCGGAGTGGTTTCCACATTCTCCATCATGCAGCTCAGCCAAGACCGTCTTTGCTTCTGCATGGTTAATACATTTTAAGTATGGACCAGAGTATGATCGTTTGTACAACTTACCTCGGATGATGGAGAATCGGGCAGACTGAGCTCTTATTTGGCGTGCTTCATTTTTGTTATCTGGAAGTATGTCTTGCTCAAGGTATTCTAGTATTGGAGTCATCCAAGTCCGGCTGTCTGATATGTCATGCACTTGTTCTTCTTCTTTCTTCCACACGGCCGGCCATTGGAGGTAGACAAGTGGAATGGTCTTTGGACCGGTGGTTTGAATAGAGGAGGCGAGATTGGCTAGAGCATCTGCGAGATTATTCTCTTCTCTGGGCACTTGGCCGACTGTGAACTTTTCAAAGCTTGACTGCAACTCCTTCACCTTGTCTAGGTAAGCCGTCATCTTGTTGTCTCGAGCCTGGTAGGTTCCTTGCATCTGATTTACTACCAGCTGGGAGTCACTGAAGACATCGATCTTCTTAGCCCCTAGTTCCTTACCCAATCCAAGTCCAGCTAGCATAGCTTCATATTCGGCCCCGTTGTTGGTTGCTTTGAATCCACATCTTACTGCTTGCTCAATGTTGTCACCTTGAGGTGATGAAAGAACAAGTCCAAGTCCACTTCCGTGTTTGTTACTTGAGCCGTCCACAAAGAGTTTCCATATTCCAGCTGATTCGTCTTCGGTGAGGCAACATAGCTCTTTGTCTGCCTGCATTGAAAGGTTAGGCGTAAAATCATTCACGAAATCAGCTAATACCTGTGACTTCAAGGAAGTACGCGGCTTGTAGGATATGTCGTGTTCGCTTAGTTCGACTGCCCACTTGGCTGGTCTGCCAGACAACTCCGGTTTGTGAAGGATGGTCTTTAGAGGGTATGTTGTAAGGACCACAATTGGGTGACATTGGAAGTAAGTGCGAAGCTTTCTTGCTGCATGCACGAGAGCGAGGGCAAGCTTCTCGAGCAAGCTGTATCTTGTCTCTGCGTCCAACATGGACTTGCTGACGTAGTAGATCGGTGATTGTCTACCTTCATCCTCTCGGACTAAGACTGCGCTGATTGTTGTTTCCGACACCGCCAAGTAGATGTATAATGTTTCACCATCTTTGGGTTTAGATAGGAGTGGCGGGCTTGTCAGGTATTGTTTGAGCTTGTTGAGTGATTCCTCACATTCTGGTGTTCACTCGAAAGTTTTTTATTTCCTCAATGTGTTGAAGAATGGATGGCAACGCTCTGATGATCTCGAGATGAACCGGCTAAGGGCCGCCACTCTCCCTGTGAGCTTTTGCACGTCTTTGACGTTTGTTGGGGATGCAATTCTTTGTACGGAGTCGATTTGAGCCGGGTTGGCTTATATCCCTCTCTGAGTCACCATGTAGCCGAGGAATTTCTCTGCAGTTACACCAAATGAACATTTAGTCGGATTAAGCTTCATATTATACTCACGAAATATTTCGAAAGATTGTCGGAGGTGGTCGATATGGTCTTCTGCTCGTAGAGACTTCACGAGCATGTCGTCTATGTAGACCTCCATTGTCCTCCCCAACAATTCTTCAAACATCCTATTGACCAAACGCTGGTAGGTTGCTCCCGTATTTTTCAATCTGAATGGCATATATTTGTAGCAATAGATGTCTATATTGGACATGAAAGTCGTTTTCTCCTGATCATCGGGATGCATCAGTATCTGGTGGTATCCAGAGTATGCGTCCATGAAGCTGAGTAGCTCGTGTCCGGCTGTGGCGTCGACGAGCATGTCTATGTGTGGTATTGGAAATGAATCATAAGGGCACGCCTTGTTCAAGTCTGCGAAGTCTATGCACACTCGTCATTTGCCATTCTTTTTCTTGACGACCACCACGTTTGCTAGCCAGTCGGGGTATTGGATTTCATCATTGATGACTTTATTCCTTTCTAGGGCAAACTTTCTTCGCTTTTGCTTCCTTAGAGGGTAGTCGGGATCGACATTCAACCTATGAACAATAATATCAGGGTCAATACCAGTCATGTCCGCATGGGACCAAGCAAAACAATCATAGTGTTCAGAGAGAAATTGAATGAGTCTCTCTCTGAGAGAGGGTTCCAGTTGTGCTCCAATCCGGACTTTGTTGTCCGGGAAGTCTGGATGAATGTAGACTTCATCTAACTCCACCGCGTCGGGTTGGTCAGGTTGGACGGGCTGACTCGGTTTAGGGTCAGATGATTCTCCTTGCTGTAATTGCTATAAGACAGCTTGCTTTGCTTTCATTGTTGTTTGATAACACGATCTGGAATCTTTTTGGTCTCCTCGAATCTCCCTTATTCCCCACTTTGTCGGGAACCTCAGGGCTTGGTGGTAAGTAGATGGTACAACCTCCATTTCGTGTATCCATGGTCGGCCTAGGATAACATTGTAAGCTGAGGGAGAGTCCACCACTAGGAAGCGAGTGCAGAGATTGACTCCTTCAGCATAGACGGGTAGTTCAATTTCACCAATTGTGCTATTTTGTTCCCCGTTAAAGTCGATAAGGACTGTCGCCTTCCTGATGATCTTTGTTTTGTCGATCCTCATTTTCCTCAGAGTAGACAGAAAAAGGACATTGGCAGAGCTACCGTTGTCTATTAGAACATGCTTGGTTAAACAATTTCCAATACAAATTGAAATTACTAAAGCATCATGATGAGGATTAAGTAGCCTGGTTGATTCAGATGTGGTGAAAGTGATGGTTTGTGCTGGAAGGATGGTTGTGCTTGTTTGAGCTTCGCCACGTTCTGGTTGGAAATGACCAGCCTGCCTGGTGTGTCTCCTGGCTGCTGAGTGAGTGATTCCACTGACTTCTGATCCGCCGGTTATCACGTTAACTATTCGATCAAGTGTCGGCGGTCTAGGCGGGGTGACGTCTGCATTGCTTTGCTGACGACCTTGGGCTTGTTGTAGGGTCTGACGTCCTTTGTCAGTAAGGAGGTTAATCAGGTGACCTTGCTTCAGTATGTGTGATAATTCTAACTTCAGCGCGATGCAATTTCTGTTCGGTGTCTGTGATCAGTGTGGAAATCGCACCATTTCGACTTGCCTCTCTGATCAGCTGGTGTCCCCATCTTTTCTGGCCATTTGACTTTGTTTCCAAGTCCCTTGAGAGCTAAGACAGCCTCAGCTGGCGAGATGGATAAGTTGTACTCGGGTATCTCTGCCCTTTCACGTGGTCGTGTCTCGTAAGGGCGGTCATATTGTCTTCTTCTATATTCTTTCCTTGGAGGCGAGTAAGGCTCGGACCGCCTATCACTCGCCCTTCTGTCCACTCTGGAGTCTCTTCTGGTGTTTCTGCTCGGTGAAGATCGGTGGTGGTTGTATTGATCTTCCTCCCACTTGATCTGTGCCCATGCCTTGGCTAGGACATCTTCCATCGTTCTGCAAGGATACTTGGTGAGATCCTTATATAAGTCCGAGTCGGGCAGGAGACCCTTTCGGAAGGCAGTGACCGCTATCTGAGTGTTGCAATTGGTTATGGACACCTTCTCTTTGTTGAAGTGGCCGATGTAGTCTCGAAGAGACTCTCCACGTCGTTGAACCACGGCATACAAATCCTTTGATATCTTTTCAAGTTTCCTGCTACTGGCATATTGTTGTACGAAGATATCCGTTAGTTGAGCAAAACTTGAAATAGAATAATTTGGAAGGTTAGTGTACCACTGGAGGGCCGGTCTTGTCAGACTAGAACCGAACCCCTTACACATGCAGGCCTGCCTCAATTCGCGAGGAATTGCGGCGGTGAACATCCTTTGCTTGTACTGAGCAATGTGATCTGTCGGATCAGTCGTGCCGTCGAACATCTGCATGGTGGGGAAGTTGAATTTGACGGGCATCTCAACCAAAGCAATTTCATCTACGAAAAGTGAGTCGGCATAGCAGTTCTCCGAGCTCTTGTGGATTGGTGCCGACACACCAGGAATTCGCTGGATCAGGGCCTCCATTTCAGCTAATTTTCGTGCCAAGTCCTCATCTCTGATTGCATAGTGGCCGGTCATGGCTGGTTGAGCGAATTCGTTGGCAAATAGTTGATCTTGAGTGACTTCTCTTTGACCGGCTCTGATCGTCTGTTGGTTAACATTAGCCGGTGGAATCGTCTAGTTGGGTACTGGTATGGTTGGTTGCGTACCTCCAATAATAGCATTACTCATTGCTAGGCCGGGGGTGGTCAAGACAGTTCGAGAATGTTGTCCCCCAGTGGTGATTGTTCCATCTGGTCGGGCTGTTCCTCCAGTTCCGGTGGCGTCCGCATTGATTTGCCCCAGATCACGTGCTTGCTCAAGTGCAGATGGCGGAACGTTGATACCTGCATTCAAAATACCACGAGCCGAATCAGTTGAGTTACCAATGACATTACGGTTTCTTACCGAAGGTGACGGGTCCGTCACAAGAGAGTTGGATCCATCATTGCGAGTGATCGGTGTGTCTCCCAGAGGCTGCATGGGAGGCACTTGGACCCGGAAGCCGGGAAGTTGAATGATCTCGATAGGCTCCAAAGCCTCGAAGCGTTCTCCATTTCCAACTTTTTGCAACAAATTCAATTCTCATTTATTTATTTAATGTGATTTATTCCTAAATGGAGGTGTATTTCCTTAATATGAGACCGAAAAAAATATGAATTATGACAAATATAGAATTTGTTCCTATTTATAACTGGTTCCAAGTTGGGACCATGAAAATATATGACAAAATGAGAGTTAATTCCTAAATAGAGTATTCATTTCTGGAGGTTCTACTGTAGTTACTACATTTTACATCCTTATGTGACAATTATATATGCTCCTAAGAGCATTTGTAGTGGGGGCGTGATACCCAACTCGAGTCACCAGGAGATCAAATCCCCCAATAACGAGCTAACCTGATCGAGTTGAGGCGTTCGCTAGTTATGGCAGACATATGCATTGCATGTGCCATAATTAAAAAAAAAATGAATTTGAATTTGTTGCAACGGCTACCTTGGCCGAAGACCGCCGCCAATGGCTCGCCAGCCACAACGAGTTGCTGGAGTAGCCAATGGTCAATTATTTATTTATATAAATTTCACCTAATAAATACACTAATTCATTTCACACTTCCTACACAAATTCATTCCAACTCTTATTTTTCTCTTTCAAATTTTCAATCCTCCATGGGCTCCATCTCTCACTTCTCCTTCAACATCTCATCCTTCTCATTCAAATGACCACCAACCGACCACATGGCACGACTACAGCGAGGCGAAGTCTGCAACATTAGCTCGAGCTTGGGTCGCAGTTAGTCATGAACCAAGGGCAGGCCGTTCAAGCTCATTCTGGCAGCAAATCACCGGTTGCTATCGGCCTCGACCCAATATCACTGTGGAGCGAAATGCAACGATGTTGCGCCACCACTTGAGCCGAACGAGTAATAGGTGCACACTCTTCCAAGAAATCCACAGGCAATGCACAGGGTGAGCTACTAACGGCGCTACCGCCGACGTCTTTAGCAGAGTACAAAACTACTTACGGCAATTCATTTAAGCTCTTGGATATGTGGAGGATCGTGAAGGATGATCCTAATTTCAAGGCTTGATTTATTTATAATCTTTTTTTTTTCTTTCCAATTCAATAAAATGGTTGTAGTGTTTTTAACTATTCATTCAATAAAATTAGTATTTAAATTATGCAATGTTTATAACTTAATTAAATGGATTTTATTATTTGAAGTAGTGTGATTTTCTTATTTAAAAATAAATTAATGAGCCAACACACTATGGAATCAACACTTGACTTACTACGCATGCTCTAATTTATTTAATTAGCTTCTAATCACCCAACCATCTCCTAATTAAACCAACCATACGTAAAATTAGTTGTGCCCAATTTTTTTCCTACAATAAAAAATATTGAGCAACATATGGAACATCAACGAAATACCAGTGCCAAACCGAAATCCTAAGTATGTGAGAATGTATTTGATTGATCACATATTTATGTGGGACCAAACTTAGTTTAAGGCTATAGAACGTAACGTTGCAAGTGAGATGTACTCAATTAGTCAATTGTAGCATAAGATTGTATATTCCGTTTAAAAAAAAAACCATAAAGATTATATTATAATCGATGTAGATTGGCAATGGATGGCTTGCTATAGGAAGTGTTTAGTTCAAAGGTGCGTTCACTTGGAGTGAAAAGGAAGAAAAACGAGATATAATATTATTTTATTATCTTATATCTTGTTTTGTTTTGATTTAAAAAAAAAACCTGTAGAAAATATAAAGGTTCGAGCAACCCCTATTCCTTGCCCCTTAGGTTATCAGCAGTGGCGTGCGCTCGAGCGCCCGCTGCTTTTGCGAGCGCTACATAGAGTTCGATGACTATTGCAGAGCGTGGAGCTCGCAAGGAAGAGCGAGAAAAAAAGTAATTTTAGAATAAGTATATTATCATCCCAACTAAACAATACATAAAACTTGTGGTCTACACTAAATTATAACTCATAATAATATTATCAGGTATAAATTTATAATGTCAAGTGAAAACACTCCTAGAGAAAACGAGTGGAAAGTACTACTCCTTCTGTCCCACATTACTTGTCTCATTTTCTATTTTGGACGTCCCACTCTACTTGTCTCACTTTTCATTTAAATAAATAATTAAAAAATCATTTTATGCACTTTATATGACTTCAACACCACTTTATATCACTTTATATCACATCAGCACCACTTTATATCACTTTATCAATTAAAAAATACTTTATATCACTTTATAAACTACATTATAATTTTGTTTGAGGAATAAGTAATTTGAAAGCAAATATTTGAGACGTTGCCTAATAAGGATTTTAAGGTTGGCAAAATATATTAAAAAGCAAGTAGAAATCATTTTTGAGTTTATGCAACTCCACTTCCTAATTAATTAGTGCAGACTGTCCAAATTCTGAAATGCCACTAATCTATCTCAAAATTTTATAGAACTCATCGCAAGCATGCTTGCCTTGCCTAAATTCCATATATGCGAATTTACAATTTTTCCAGTATAAATTATTGCGACATGAATTCTGTTCAACAAATATCGCTCGAAAATCCTCATAAAACAAGCACATATTTACACTAAAATCAGAAAATTAAGATAAGCACCAAAATTAAGATTTTTATTGAATCCATAAAAACGATCATCACCAGTCATCGTAGCCAAACGCAAGCACATATTTACACTAAAATCAGAAAATTAGAGCCTAAAATCAGTTGGCCGTGACGACATCGGGCTCCTCGAAGTTGGGATCTTTGGCGTCGACGGCTTCGATCTGGGCCCGGTCCATCTCGACCGGCGAGTATCCGTCGCCGGCCCACGTGAACTTGCCACCGTGGCCACCTTTCTTGGGGGAACCGAGCATGCCCGACCCGGATCTACGGTCCTTCCGCAGATCCGGCCCATTATGCTTGCCGCTCGTTTTGGAAGCTTTCTTCATCTTAGATCTGATCTGATCTGAGTATGGCGGTTTGAGTGAGGTGTGTGTGTTGATGGATTGGTGAAAATGGAGGAGATACTTATGCTCTTATCTTGACTTGAATGGATAAGATCGAAATTTATTTTATTTATTTTACTATTATTTGTAGATCTCAAAACTGTTCCCGTTTACTAATTCCATCTGGTTGCATCTTCTACTAGCATTATTCTCTCTCATATTAGGAGTGTGACTTAAGGTTCGAAAAAGTTATCCAAAATTAAATGCATTTCAACAAAATAAAAATTGATGTCCTTTTCCCTGATGTCCCTTTTACTCTCCAAAATTAAATCCATTTCAACAAAATAAAAATTGATGTCCCTTTCCCTGATGTTCCTCTTACTCTCTTCGTCCTCATTTAAGTATCTTAATTACTGTTCGGCACGAAATTTAAGAAAGTTAAAAAAAATATTTTAAGTGGAATAAATATTAAAATGTAAAAATAATAATAATAACACATTTAATTTACTAATTACACACTTAATTTATTAAAAAAAAGACTTCTTCTCCCACTCCCTATCTCTCTCTCCTGTTCTTCTGCCTTCTCTCTCTTCCTCCCCCATTTCTTTAGTTCAGCAACTCTTGGCCTCCTTCCGCCGCTGTCGCCACCGGTTGCCGCCGCCGCCAATGGTGGTGCCAACCCTACATTCCCGGCGAGCAAAGCTCAGCTCTACAACGCGAGGGCGGATGACGATGAGGAAGATCCGCTCTGGTGGCCTGAGATCCGCGCGGTGAGCGGCGATGGCTGCTGGAGGAGGAGGACGACGACGAACAGGTGAGAGAGAAGCGGATGGTGACGATGGACAGTGGAGGTGTAGCTGACGGCGGCGTTGGGCGGTCTGAGGTGTGTGACAGCCGCGCTGCAGCTGCTTGGTTTCGCCGTCGGAGAGCTTCTCAGCTGCTTGGTGGTGTTGAGCTTCTCGAACGCGACGGAGCCGGTGGCGGGCTGCATCGCGGCGGCGCAAGGAGTCCAGCACCGGATCTGCTACAGTGGATCTGCTACGGACTCGGCGGCGGCAATGATGAAGCTGGACGGTGCTGGCGGCGATTGTGAGGCATGGGATTAGGGAATTTGGACAGGGAGAGAGAGAAAGTGAGTGTGAAAATTCCCACCGTCCATGAATCATATCCTCATTTGGATTCCGACACGGAAAATAAGAAAGCTGATAAAGTTGTTTTAAGTGAGATAAAAATTAGAATGTAGGGATAATAAAATAATGACAAAAAAAATAGTGGTAATGAAAAAAGAGGTGATATTGATAAAAAAATGAGAATAAAGTTATTGTGATGATAAAAAAATAGGAATAAAGTTGTTGTGAGGTGGAACCACTAATGACAAAGGATAGTAAATAAAGGAAAAGTAGGAGGGTATGGTTGTATAAAAAGGTAAGTAGGGATTGATTCATGGACAAAAAAATATGGATAAATAGGGATTTGATTCGTGGACGGAGGGAGTAGGAAATTAGATTAGTGATTTAATTATGTGTCCAGAATGGTAAGGGTAGTAAATATTGCAAAAGGTGGAGGGTATTTTTGTAGGAAAAGTGTAAGTAGACACTTATTTAAGGACAATAAAAATGGAGAAGCAGGACACTTATTTGAGGATGGAGGGAGTACTTTTCAAAAAAAACTTGTATAAGCTCTCCACTTTTTACAAACATAATACTCCCTCCGTCCATTAATTATGTACCTACTTACCTCATTTTATCTGTCCATTAATTCTGTATTCATTTGTATAAAAGTACCCATCTATCCTTACTAATTCATGTTATTTTCTACCCTTTACCACTTGAACCCACACCTTTATTCTACTAACTATCACTTTATCACTACCTTTTTCACTATGGGCCCACCACTAACAATTTTTATTCCACTAACTATTATTTTATCACTACCCCTCAAAAATAATTTTATCCCACCAACTTCACTTTATCAGCTTTTTTTAAGCTCTGTACCAGCACCAAATGGATACAGAATTAATGGACGGATGAAGTATTTTTTATTTTAAATTGGCCACCAGATACTTTCGAGGATCTTGCAATGACGAAAAACATCCTGTAAAATTAGTACATGAACTTTAAAATAGATATTTTATGAGAATTTAAGCCAAATTGCCTTAATTATATATAATGATTCCATTACCTAGTTTCACACAAATTATTTTTAATTACTAATATTTTAGTCTATGGCTCCTCCATCACTTGATAATTTTAGATCTTATTTTGTTTGATCTCAATAACTTTTTCTTAACTAGTCATATCTTTATCGCATATTACTAATTATTTTTAGGGTAATGATATTCGGCCACATTGTGACTAGCCACACGAGCTAAAAATGGTAATATATGTTTTTAAAATGGAAATATACTCTAATTGAGAAGCATAAACCCTAAAGAGGAAATATGATTATTTCCATTTTTATAGTCAACTTTCCTTTTTTTACGCGTGTGGCCGGCCACAGTGTGGCCGGATATCTTTATTCTTATTTTTATTTACTACTGTAAAATCTTAATTTCCGAAGTCCCAACTCTCATCTTCAAAATTCTGAAATTGGTATCAACTCATACCCAGTATTCATACACCAGTCTGAGTTGATGAAACAATGTGGCATAGAAGAACTTCGAAACGAATGATTCATCCTCTAGTAGCTTTATTATCTTGCTTAACTTTTTCCTATGTTGATTGATTACATTTATTATTAGGAACTTTTGAATGATTGTGTAATTGATTAATAATTACCTCAAATTTGATTGGATAAATTATCATTTAATGGATGAATATCATCACGGGGAAATTATTCAATCAAAACAATTAATTGGATTAGATTATATATTTTCTGTCAAACATAATCAGCCAAATTAAACAACACCTTTTTATTTTTATTTTTTATATTTTTATCTAGAACTCAAGAGCTAACGAACCTAGTATCTAGATGTAAAGAACAAGTTAATTATTCCAGAAAGGTTCTTTGCATCTTTATTTATTAAAATAACATCTTATAATAATATTACGTGAAATCTTAATAGGACCTGCCTGTATAACTCGTGAAATTAATTAATGCAATATTGATGAGTACTTCTATATGATAAAAACAATAAAATAGTTAAAGAAACATGGAATCTGTAATTTGTATTAGATCATCCGAAGAATTAACATGGATGAATATGAAAATGAGATGGAATCATAAATCAATTAAATATTTAACTTAATTGGTCCAAAAATTTACTAAAGTTGCTTCTGGAGTTTTAAGTTTCCAAATTTAATTTCATATCTATATTATAGTACTATCTCTCTCTTCCTCTCAATGTGGTGGCATAAAGTGCTTCTCACATAATCTGAAATTACGTCTTTCTTTTCTTTTTCTAAGCCAACATCCAAATACTTCTCTGTAAATTGATGAAGATATAGCAATAATAGCTAGGTACAAAATTTCCTTCATTTCACAAAGAAAAAAAAAAAGAATAGAAGCTAGGGTTTCCTAGCGTCTAATAAAAAAGAAAAAAGAAAAAAGAGAAATTAGAAATTAATTTGTAGGGTTGTAGCCATGGATGAAGAAAGAACTTTTAGCCCCAAAGTCAGGTGAACATGATGTTTTTGTTGGCCTCTTCGCTATTCTTGCCTTTGGACCAAATTTATGGTAAATATTATTCAAACTCCTCCCATTATTCTTGCATGATTTAATTCTTGTGCTGCAACTCATCTTCCCAAGATCTTCAACACTCTTCACACTTGACAATGATCCAAATGTTTGTGATTTCCCATTGTAGAACTTGGATAAACCCCTCCTGCAAATATTCACACACAACCTCACATTAATCAAAACTTCAAAAAATCTCTCTCTCTCTCTCTCTCTCTCTCTCTCTCTCTCTCTCTCTCTCTCACACACACACACACACAGAATAAGAAAAAAGACTTACTTTATAGGGAGGTGGGCCATGAGGTCCGCTAATTCATAGAGAGGCCCATTTGAAGATGAATCGTTATCATATGTTCTTGAAGAAGAAGAAGAAGAAGATGAAGAAGCATCATCGCCCAAATCCGACGATGATAATGAATCATCAATGGAGGATGATGATGATGATAATGATGAACAATCTTCATCCTTTTTAATGGTTGCCCACCGCACCTGCTTGAACGCCATTTCTTTCTAAGATTTTGCAATGAAATTCAAGAATTTTTCGAGAGAGAGAGAGAGGGACGATAGCGACGACTAGTTTTTTTGATGATGATAATGAGTCAGTTGTATTTGTAAACGGTTTGTGTAGTCCACGAGAGTAAAATGTACTCTATTTATATACATATTTGATTATAAAATTAAAGAAAATGGAAAAATAAATAACATGTGGCTGAACTTAGGAAGATTGGTCATTTTCAAAAATGGTTTTTATTTTATCCATCCCTTTTCTTTTAGTTTTTTCCCGTTGTACAAGGAAGTGGATAAGCTCTATATTGTTTGGAGACATCCAAATCTGAGTCACCCAACTTCTCCAATTTCGGGAAACTAATTAAGCTCCTCACAAATTCACAATCAATACCTCTCTCTCTCTCTACCCACAGTTTTTCAAAATTAGTTATCCCTCCGCAATATTATCTGGAATTTACCTATTTAAAGAAATAGAATAAGATATTTCAACATTTATGTACCCTATAATTAGGTCATCTTACTTTCGAAAAAAAATCAGGTCATCTTACTTTCGAAAAAAAATCAGGTCATCTTTGTTTTTTTTTTTTTTGAGAAATATAATTGAGGAAAAATTTAATTTGAGAGATTTTTTGTATGAAATCTTACTTTTTGTTATATTAGTCTAAATTTAAAATTCAAAGTAATATTGAATGAGATACTAGAAGCGCTCTTAGGTCACTTAATTATATATTCTCCTATTCGGATGAATTTTTTATTTTAAAGTTACAATATTTCTTTCCGTCAAAAAAAAAAGTTTCAATATTTCTGTAAAATTTAATTGTGTATTATTCACAAATTTATTTATGATTTACATTAATTGTCATCTAAGTAGTAGTATATAATAAGAACTACTCCCTCGGTAATATCCCCTACTTTTTGGACACATTTTTTAAAGACCAAGAGTAAAAGTATAGAAAATTGTAGACATCATCACTTTTAAAGATTTAAATATTTTTATTTATTGGAATGACATTATAGATGAAGCAGATCAAAAAGAACGAAACATTATAAGTAGGACGGAGGGAGTAGTATTTTACTATCCAACATTTGGCTCGAATTTAATAAATACTCCCTCCGTCCACCAAAAACTTGTGCATTTTGCCATTTTCGTCCGTCCACCAAAAACTTGTGCATTTTGCCATTTTCGTCCGTCCACCAAAAACTTGTGCATTTCTATTTTTAGTAACTACACACATAACATTTACCCTACTTCATGTGTAAATTTACCATATTGCCATTATTTGGGCCACCATTAAAAACTAATCACTACCTAATTAACATTAAAATAAAGCACAATTAAAGCATAACTCTACCAACCCTAAATCTACCCAAATCGCAGCCTCCCCTCATTCCCCTCTCACATCGTGCCCTAACAATAGAAATCCCTCTCTCTCGTTCCTTCTCTTCTCCGTCGAATCCCTTCTAATTACTCCCTTCTCCCTCTTGTATGATGCCAGAATTGATGGTCCCTACTTCGCCGGAATCGATGGCGGAAGCTGATATGGTAGTTGAGGATTCTCAATCTCCCGATGCCGCCTTCTATGATGAAACGGTGGTGCCGGAGACACCACAACATATATCTACACCGGAAATCATTCCGGCAAGGGTATGGTGGAGAAACAAGGATGAGTATCTGCGGTGGCTGGGTATGCTCTTCCCTTCCGTTTTGAGATTGCTTAAATCTGAATACACCGATTCAGATGATGCCTCGACGACGTCGGAATCTCTGCCGGTGATGCATGATGCGCAATCACCATTCGATCTGGACTTTCAGATTGACACGGTGGTGCCGGAGACACCACTGGAGATGCACGTGACTGAGACACCACCTTCTATCTGGAGAGATGAGAAGGAGTATCTGGAATGGTTGGGAACTTTTTTTCCCTTCGGTGTTGAGGCTCGTTGGATCAGGTGCTTCTGTTCTTAAACTCACACTTCTCTATATCTAATTTCTGATGCATTCTGTGATGAATATTTTCTGATGTGAGTATTGAGGTGCTGAGTATTGTGTGATTTGGGATTTCTGAGATGGCAGAATTGATGCACAAATTCTGACGTGTTGATCCTTGTGCTTTCTTATTCTGATTGTGCACTGTGTTTTGTGATGATGAATCTGATACCGATGATCTGTTTGCTTGCTGAGGTGCCTTTGCCCTATTTATGCCACCACTTTCATAGTTTTGGAGGCAAAATAGTGAGATGTAGAGGCATTGCCTTGATATGCTACTGCATGATCCCTGTGCTTATGTGCTTTTGTGAGATAATTGATGAACATATGATGACATTTCTCTGATGTTCATGGCATATATGACTGCCCCATTCATGCCACCACTTTCATAGTTTGGAGGTAGATTTAGGGGGGCAGTAACTGAGTAGATATGCACAAAAACTGACCTTAAGAAAATGAGTAATGAGTCAATCATGCAAAGTACATATAAAAGCTTCATTGCTGAGACATTACATGCCAAAACATTATACCAAAAGAATGTTTACATCCTAAACAACAACCTCAAAAGTGAAAGTCAGTTGCTTATAGTGTAAACGAAGCAAAAATTGCATCCTTGCACCCACTATCTCTGAGAACTCTCTGATGTGCAGCCATTTTTTCTTCAAAAAAACTGATGAGCAGCTTCTTACTCTTGAATTCCCATATGATTGAAAGCATTCACTATGTCTGAGAAAATGAATGTGCTTTGATGTCCATGTGCAGCCTGGTTTAGATGATCTATACACTCCCTTACAAGCTCTAAATCCACTTCCAAACATTCTCGAAGAGTCCCTTCTCTTATGTGTCTTTCCTTGTTGATATGTGGCACTTTATAGTTATTCCCTCCCTTTTGCTTCATGATTTCAGTGTAGCATCCTTGTAGGGTCAGAAATACATTGTTCAATTTGTATGTTTCAAATTCTTCAAAAGCTTCAGTCACATTCTTCAATAGCTCATCCACCCCCCTTGCCATCTTCCTGTCTTTCAATGTCTGTATTGCTCTGAAAAAGCCAAGATCGTTTACATTTGTATATGGGGAATTTGCTGGTTGACAAACCAGTTCTATGTGGAATCCATTGACATTTGCTGCCTTGATAAAATCTGGATCATTTGGCTTGATGTGGGGTTTGGCATTGTCTTGTTGAATAATGATATGCTTGCTTGCTGATTCTGGCCATTTTGCCATGATTGCTGGGATAATCTGAAAAATAGCTAAGTGATGAATTAATATGCACAAAAATTTTGATAGCACATTATACCAAAAACTGACCTGGTTTATCATAATAGCCTTCATGACTTCATGATTGATAGACTGAATTGGCTTGGTTTCTAGTGTACCTTTTGTTCTGTTTTTGGAATTTCTGATTGCTGGCTCAAGTGTTGTGAAGGGAAAAATGCCTATTTTTCCATCAAATATACAGCTGCCATCCTCTGCATATTGTGGTATGCTCACTACAGACATGAACATAACTTTTTCTATGAACCGCTTAGACTTGCATGTTCTATATGGTTCTTCCTCATCATCAAGCAGATAATATCTATCTGCTGTTTTAGTGAGATTGAACCACTTTTCATCAATGTGAACTACATTGTACATCTTCTTGAATTTCAATTTCCTGTCTTCAATGGTTGGATCCAACTGTTTAAGGCTCCATTGCAGCCTTGTGAACTTGTTTTCTTCTGTTAAGGCAGGTTTGATGGTTGAGGTATGAGGCCTGATTTTTTTTCTGTTTTATCCATGTTCCAACTAGAGTTTTGCTCACATCTAACTTCTCAGCAATGATTCTATAAGAGGATCTTTCTAACACTGACAGATTTTTAAACTTGTCCACATCCATCTCTTTTCTATCTTTATATGAACTGTACCTTTCTTTTTTGAAATTACATGGACATGTGCTCCTGAATCCAGCTGTTGATGAGCCAATTTCCATATGTTGTGCATTGTAATTCTGTGGCATCTAAACAGGGTTGCTGTCTCAACTATTGCTCCATGCCTCAGCTTCTTGTGTTTGCATTTTTAAAGAAGCAATTGAGCCACCAAGTTCCTTTCATCATCTGCCAAATCCAGCCGCTCCTTAGAAGAAACCATTTTGCTCGGTTTATGCTCTAATATGTGACACTGAAATTTGTAGTTTGTGCAGAAAAATGTGAATGGTTTGGCAGATTTATAGTGTAGATTAGTTGAATAGTGTTCCCTCCTTAATTTTGATCACATCATGTGTCTCTTAGAATTTCTTGGATTTCTTTATTGTAAACTTAGCTGCCTTCAATCTGAAAAATACAGGTTTTTTTCATTAATGTTGTTTAATTATTGTTGTGATAATTATTGTTGTAACATCATGTGTTTGCAATAGAGGTTTTTTTTCATTATTGTTGTTTCATCCAATACAGAAAAAAAAAAAAAAAAATCAAATGCACAATAACCCTTCAAATGCGCAGTATAAATTTAAAGAATAAAAGGAAAAAGTACACTTTATGCATAGGATGGTTTAAGAGAATTAATCCTTCAATTAACTCACACTAAAAGTGAGATCTTTATTTCACTCACTACCCACTTTACCAACTTTCTTAATCTCCGTATCAAAAGCAAATGCACAAATTTTTCAAGGACGGAGGGAGTAATATGTTGACCATTCATCAAACCTTCAAAATAGCACGAAATGAATATTTTTCTGCACAAGAATGTTGCCTTGATGTGCCGACCCTTATATTTTATTAGTCTCGTCATAGCTTCACGACTACAAATTCGAATTTTTAGGATCGAATCTTGTTTAGAGATTGAATTAATTCAGGTGAGAGTCGCGTGATAATCATTATCTCTCACTAATATTAAGGTTGTAGGCTACCCACAGTTTTGAAAATTAGGTAGCCTACTGCATTTTCTCAATATCATTCAAATGTTTTAATTTTTGGATACTGTTGCAGTAGTTGTCTCCATAGGTGTCTCAAGACACTCAATCCATTAAGATAGTCCAGTGTAGCACTTACTGTGCAGCACTCACTGTCTTGAGACAGTCTCGTTCTCCTCTTCTTTTTTTTTTCAGTTTTTTTTTCCTTTCATTTTTTAATTTTTTTTTCTTTTTTGATTTTTCTTATTCATTAGTTTTTTTTCTTTTCTTATTTTTATTTTTTAGTATTCATTTTAATATGTTTCTTAATAAAAAAATGTAATAGTTTTATTTTCGGATTAATACAATTTTTTATTTGTACTTTAATTAATAATTTTTTTGAATTTTATGATTAAAATTAATGCAAAATTAATATTTAAAATTAATAAACTAATTAGATGTAGTCACCCCATAGAGACAGTCCCACTGCAGCTGTCTCTATCTCCATCACACCCAATAGAGACACCTCATAAAGACATTTTCACTGCGGATTGTCTAACGTATCATCTTCAACTTTTATATATTCCAAAAGTATAGATATATTTCCTCAAAAAAAGTATAAATATATACTATGTCCCTAATTTGTATTTTATCATTTTATTGATTGCTTTATTTATTTATTCTTTTCTGTTATCGCGGAAGGAGGAAAAAGGGGCAAGAACATTGCCGTCTCCGTTTTCTCTATCGTGTACATTATTTGGACCTTTAATAATTTATTGATGAGCATTAAAATTGCTTGCTTATAGGGATGCATTAGGAAATTTATTATTACTATTATTTTACTTGGAAATGCATTAGGATATTATACATTAAAAATTGTTTGTTTCTCTTAATATTTCTCACTCCAATTTTAAATGATATCATCACCACAAATACAATATACATGGACATTTTTCAAGGGTAAATATATTGCACTATCAAATCAACGCAGAACCTACCAAGCATGATCGTCTATTGAATTATTTAATTTGCAATCTCACCTTATATCTTCAGATCTAGATGATTACCATGTATTATGGGAAATGAGAAATATTGGACGGTGATGGGAAGATTAAGCAAAATTGATAGATTATCCACTTTTCTTTAAGCCTAGGTGCGACGGGAGATATTGGATTATTATTCAATAGAGAATCCCAATTCAACTTATACCGCTTAACTTATAAAAAATGGTCATTTTTATAAAATACATAAGATACTGATTACAATTATTAATACGTGAACTAAATGCAATAAAAGTAAAAAATTGAAACTATAATAAAATAAAAATTCGAGACCTCACAAAATAAAAAATAAAACTAGTTGTTTTTTACGGAGTATTTATAATTCGATTGATAAATTTCTTCAAAAGAAAAGTTAATGGATCAAGAATATCGTGGATATGATTTGATAAAATCAACCAATTAATTAATTAAATTATTGAGATTGCTAATTTCATAAAATAAACTGATTACATGACGGTTTGATGTAATCAGAAAATGGCTGAGACCCGCAAACCATTAGTTAAAAGTAAGCGTCTACTTGTCCCCCTTGGGGATGACCTAGTGGTAAAAGTGAGCGCCTGAGACTGAGAGGTCTCAAGTTCGAACCTCATGAAACGCCTCTATAGGTCGAGCTTATCACACCAGTACTTGAAAAATGTAGTTTACCTGTCCTGTGTTGTGTGGTTTGCAGGCTACTGCACAAGGGATGAGGTGGGTTCCCACGATGTTGAAAAAAAAAAATAGAAGTAAGCGTCTACTTGATTATCTGTTTAGCAAATATGTTAAGGTGCATATTAAATTTGCATTTTAAATAAATGATGATATGAAATTTATAGTGTCACACTAAATCTAATGCAACCTTTGTTCATATGTACTACTCCTACAATTTAGTTGCAGTGAGTCAAATATATATTTTCTTATTTTATACTAGTATTTACAATACTCAACAAATAAATTTTAAACTACTTAATTAGTTATACTTAATTTTTTTCTTTTGTTTAACATTCATTATATTAAAAAGGGTCTATTATCCAATAAATTTATAATAATATGTTATAAATACGAACTTACTAGTATTATATTATTATTATGGATTATTGGTAATCTTACAAAACACAAATAATTTATTTTAATGTTGTGGGTACTTATTTCCATTGTGTAGGTTTAGTGCAGAAACTACAGTATTGCAAATAATTGAAGTTGGCCTGACTAAGCAAAAAAATAGTGCTAGTAGTTCTCGAACTAATAAAACGAGGAATAAAGGTCATATACCGATATATACTATCTATCCCCTATATAAATCAAACAGACCAGTTCAACTAAATGACAAAACAAGAGCAACCCAATCTGAAAGTGAAAGAAAATTGCAAAAGAACTAGGATAAGGAATCTGACTCGGATAGATATAATTCACAAAATTATAGGATGTTACTAATAACGAAATACATAAAGTGATTGCCTCCTAAAATTCCATTGTCAAATCATATGTATCTTGTTTCGTTATTATCTTTTTCTTCGTAATAATTAAAGCATCAAGTTTATGCAAATTCAAGAAAATGAAGAAGGGTCTTCTATGAATTGTTCTTGCCGACAATTTCAATTTCAAGATATAGTTTATGCATAACTGAATTCCTCAAAGATGACTCAGAATTTCAACTCATTGCATATGAACCTAACCTTTGAGATTTCGATTCTCTAACTTCAGAGTTGGCGTTTCATTTTGTAACATAACAACGCTTGCATTCCTTTACTATATAACATCACTTAAAAAAATTTCATGATTTTAGAACAAAGTATGAATAAAGCAAGAAAACATACATCACATAGTAACACTGCAGAGCTAATGCAGTACATCAAGGAACTGCGATTATCTGGGAATATTAACGGGTGGATCCAAGCTCCCAACCAAAATGCTAAGATCAATGTCCTTGTCTTCGAACTTCTTGATGAAAGGATGGCTCTGCACGTGCAAGTTTCTAAGTTAAACGAGACATGTAAAGAGTTAATGTATGGACAATGAACACAAACTTACCAGTAGTTCCAAAGCCGAAGATCTGTCTCTAGGATCTTTCTGTATGCTACATAATACCAAGCCAAGGCAATGAATAATAGGATGACGAAAATAGTTCTAACAAAGAAAACAGGTCAAACAAGATTCTAAGTACAGGGTCGTGGTTGCATTTCTGATATTCTATCGACTCCTGATAAGGTTTGGGTAGGAATTTACTATATTCACATGTAATAAACACTCAAAAGAGGATTGTGTTCTAACGAACTGAAATTGGTAGGGATGAAAAGATTGGTAGAAAAAATGCTCCAAACACAGCCAGGATTATGTTGTGAAGAAATCTAGGAATGCCAAATTTGAGGACTGTGATTGAACACTCTGAGAACTAAATTCTGATACCAGTGAATACTGTAGTTATTTAATTTTCTGCCCCTTGTTTGATATTTCCATCCACAACATATTAACGCTAAACTGAAATCTAAATCTACATTCAAGCTAGTGAAAAGATGACCCGTTTCCTGTATTCACTGATCTTCACGGTTATTTGGTGCATATTAAACGTGATTTTGGAAAAGGGGAACCGCCCCATCTCCTACCTGAGGAAACTAGAGTATGTCTAACTGTGGGATTGTAACACGTATACTAGTACTTAGGAAACAAAATGCACTCTTTCTTGATATGAAGGCTTACCATGCAGAAACAAAAGAACATAATTCTGGAGAGAATTGATCTGGTGGAGCAGAAGGAGGTGGACTTCCAACAATTGCCTGCAGAAGTTCATAAAAGCTCGGACCAGTTTGTTGATCTTCAGATTTGGTATAAGGAAAACGTCCAATAGCACACTCAAGAACAACCATGCCCAAGCTCCAAATATCACTTTTATAGTCGTAGGTGCTTCCGCTAATCCTTTCAGGCTAAAGAAAGATTCCAGTTAAGGAAAAAATAGTTAGATATCAGTATGAGTCGAGTCTTTATGCTTTACTCTATAAAGGTCAATCCATTATCTTCATTTGATGCTTAACGAATACTCACCGCCATGTAGTTGTAAGTCCCAACAAATGTGTCCCGTTGGCCCATAGAGCTTGCCAGCATCGCACTAACACCAAAATCTGTAATTTTTACTTCCCCTTTGTGGTTTACTAGCAGATTTGAAGGCTTTACATCTCTATGTATAACATGTTTCTCATGATGCAAGTAAACTAAGCCTTGTAAAACCTGGAGTTGAAACATAATCCACTTAAAACTGAAGCAAGCAAAAGGTGTATAGTTTAATTTAGAATTTTCTAGAGTGAGAACACACACCTGTTTGCAAACAACAGCAAGGTAGGGCTCGAGGATTGTCTTGACTTGTCTGATTATATCAACTAATGATCCACGATCCATGTATTCGAACACAATAGATATTGCTCCGTTGTGATAGAATGAATGATAGCAAACTACAACATTTGGACATTGAGATGCTTGATTTATTTTAAGCTCCTGAACTATTTGTTTCCGAATCTCCTCCTGTATAGTCATCTGAATAACCTGTGGCAACACTTTGTTCTGTTAAATGCTAAATTAATACTTCAGAGTTGTTTGTCAAAATTTAAAGGCTGCAGAGTTGTTTTCTTAATTTCTTCTTTATTTTGTCGAGTTAGCAATAAAGGCTGTTCTGCACAGTGGACGAGGTGAAAGTGTTCAAGAGAATTGTGTTTTGGTATTAGCTATCAATCTGAAAGGTTGGGGTCCTTGAGTCTTATCAACACAATACTATCTTTTATTTTATTGAAATAGCAAATAGATGGTGGTTTGGCCATGTGTGGCCTATTCCAAATGATATTATTGAATCGATTGTGTGCTTGAGCAAGCGGAAGCCTAAGGAACTTGTTTGAGGTTGTTCTATTTCCCTTCATCTCTTATTTGAAACTCATTCTTGCCTCACATTATTCCCTAGCCTATATTGTAGTTGATTATAAAAATTGTAACATTAAAGGAATAAAGCAAGTTAAATAACTAAATGACTGCTCGGAACATACCTTCAAGGCAAACAACGTTCCAACCCATTTATGGCGAACAAGTTGAACAACACCACCACTTCCCTTGCCTATGACTTTGATGGTCTCAAGGTCTTCCAACGAGAATTGAAGGTCAAGCTCCTTCATCTCTGATGGCTAGAATAAACCCAAAAATAAAGAAAGAAAAATAAAAGTCAATCACAAAATATATAGTTTGACACTTAAAACTCATATATACCAGTATACCACCAATTTATGTATGCACAGCAAGATCTGCAATCATCAACCCTATACAAGTTCTATAAAATCCAAGAATTGGTGTGATTCTACATTTAATTTTGTTAAATTACTCACTTTATGTTTGAAGAAAGCAGTCTGATTCAATCAAGTAAAGCTGCCACATACATTTTCTATTGAGCTAACCAATAATGATTGTTACTGCTCTCTTTGCAGATTTCAAGTGATAGCAAGATATTCATGCATTTTCAGTAGAAATAACAGAAGTTTCTCTTCTTCAACATCATGACGAAATGCAATACCACTTTGTGAGCCATGATCTGCACTAGTAATGACAATAATGGAACACCGAAATTTATAAGCACATGATACTATCACCACATGCATTCGTAGAATAGAATTTAGACTTCATGTTCAATACAGCAGAGTTCACATTGGATTTTGCTTAAGACTATTGGCAAAGTTGCACTGTCTACTTCTAGCACAACTCAGTATTGAGTTCATCGGACTATCAGAATTCAATTTCCAAATGCTCTGAAACTCAAACATCTTTTACCATTTTAACAAAACTTCTTTAAACCTATGGTATTTATGCTCAAACACACAATTGCACACACATGTAAACTGTGGGTCAGAGATTCTTCATGTAACTTTTCCTTAATTCTTGACTTTTTCAGGGCTAGGATTTAGGAAACTCTGAAATATATTCCTAAAATACAGCAAAAGAGACAATGCCCTCATTCATAGATTGCTTTGCTATTACTCTTGGAAAGTAAAAATGGCTTTCATTTCAACTTCCAATGACTATTAAAAACTGCAGTACACATTTACCAGCTCCGATTTTGAACTTAACACTTTCGTATGAAGTGAAGCCATTTCTCTTCAAGAACTCAGCCTAACTTCTAACAGGCATTGACCTTTGGATTTTCTTGCGGAATCGTAAGGAAATTGAACACAATAAAACACTTACGCGGGGTTCATTCTCATCAGAAATTAATCGAAGCCCTTTCTGATTCAATAGTAAATCGCCATCGTGAAAGGTCCCGCTAGCCGTGCTGCATCACAAGAATCAACATTAGCTGATGAATCTGAAGAGAAATTGAAAGCGAGAATGTTGTAGAATGGATTAAAACATACAGGAATGAGGAAATTGGGGAATTCTGAGCTGGGACAGAGAGCTTGAGCTCCTTGAGAGGCTTCTTCAACTTCATGATTTGATTTGAGTAGCAGAATTCTAGGGTTCAGATGGGAGAAGAGAAGTTGAAGAGAAGAAATTCAAATGGGAATGACCGCTTTAGCTCAACTCCAACGGTATTAATAACTCGAATGGGAATGGGCGCTGCCTTTTTGGCTTGGCTTTCTTAATTTTTTATTGCGGTTTTAATTTTTTAAAAATGTTTACTTAGCTGTATGCCTGTAAGTGAAAATTGGAAATTTGTATGGGAAAATGAAGGAAAAGAAAAATATTTTCTTTCTTTAAATTTCTTACTTTTTTATTTATATTTTCCCTTACCAGAAGAATCATTTTTTTTTTCTTTTCATTTTAAAGAAAGCAAAAATATTATCATCAGGTAGGTGAGATATTAAAATCTGAAATTATCGTTTAAGTGTCTAAAAATAAATAATTTCACGCGAAATTAAAAGAATTCCAAACGAAGAAGCTGTTAGAATATTACTACTAACTCATTTTCTTAACAGAGAAAAAAGAAAAAGAAAAGAACCTCTTTAATTAATTATTACACGGGAAATTATGGTGAAATTATTCAGTTAAGAACGGGTGTGAATTGTGATAGCGAAGGTTCTAGGTAATACTCCTACCACAAAACTGGAATTCATCTAATTCGTTCCCTCTCTCTTCTCTCTCTCTCTTCTTCGTTAAGCAAACCTTCTCCCTGCACTGCTCTTCCACCATATACGACCACGCTCACAATTATCAGTTGCGGATTTTGGCCGGATCGTTTATCTCTATTCTGTTCAATCGAAGTGATTTTTTTTTTCGGATTCGTCATGTCTTCCCCTGCTGAGTAATTTCAATTCTCTCTCTTTCTCTATGCGTCATATTGCTGTGCTTAGTTTTATGAACATTGTGCTCAAGATTCTGACTACAATTTGTAATTAGAGGTGTCTATTAATGCGCTAGTTGTTGCTTGTGTTATGGAAATTGGAACCTCGCGATTGACTCTTTCGTTTTTCAGATTTCCGGTTTCTTTTGGATGTGTAACTGTAAATCTTATGAAAAAGAGTTTAGTTTAGTTTAATTTTGTGTCGAGTATTAATTTGTTTGGATGTGCTTCGAAGAGAGAGGCTGACCTAGATGTATGTGACTCTAGATATGCCTCGTTAAGGTTATAACTCGGTCAAGTCATCAATTTTGAGGATGTTTTCTGCACTAGAAGGAGTGATTTCCTGATAGTTATGAACTAGAAAGTGGCCTTAATCCTGGAACTACCAATCAAGAAGTGAAGAAACTGTTAGTTTTAAGACTAGATCAACACAATAATCATCCATATATATATTTTGAGCTTTTTTAACATACACCTAAGAGAGGAATAGATAGATTTAAGACAGATAGAACAATAGCATTAGCAGTAGTTGAAGTTAAGAATCTGGTTATCACAGATGTCTGAAGAAAATTGAAAAAAATGCAGGAGGTAGAATGAAATACTGATAGTTGTTAAGTTATAATTCATGTACGAAAAGTTTGTGGAGATGTTACTCTTCCAATGATGCCTCAGGGAAAGTATTCTTCAATGCTTCTGGTTAAAGATCCGTTACGCTACGGGCTGTGTTTATTCTAGTAAATTTTTATTCTGCTCGATGCCTCGATCAAACATGAACCATGGATGGATGGATGTGGACTAAAAGACTCAAAAGTGACTAAGATGGCAGTGGTCACACTCTATAATGGTTGGCCTAATTTCAATTGGTGGAAGTAGGTGATGCTAGAGCTGAACTTGATGATCTTTGGCCATAAACATAGGGAAGCACTCTATATGCTGCAAATTTGCATCCTTTAATGTAATTTGGTCAGCACAACAAATAATCGCATAAAAAACTTATTGGGGACATTTAGAACAGCTTTTGGTTGCTTGATGAGTTGATGTCACATGCTACTTTGAAAAACACTCACATCCTAGTCTGTTACATTTTTGGTTCAAGAATCAGCTTCACTTATATACAGCTGAATTTTTCTTTTCTTGATGATGCTGTCATGCCCCATTTTACCCTGGCATATTCAGTTTATGCCACTTGTAACTTTTGGTTTCATGAATGACCAGTTAGTGTTTTGTTTTGGTTCGGAAGGGTGGACAGTTAGTTGAGAGTTTTTTTTTTTTCTTATATTGTGATGGTTCATTTTGTACAGATTTTATAAGTCGCTTCCACCTATAACTAAAGCTTATGGGACTGCATGCTTAGCCGTCACTGTTGCATGTCAACTTGGGTTACTCAGTCCTGCAGACATTGCATACTTCACATTTTTTGATTGGCAGGTAAACATATTACTTCTTGGTCCAAATGGTTATGCTTTAGAAATGTTGCATGAAATTGATAAATATTCAATTCAGGCAGTTATTTATCATTCTTTGTTGTATATAAGTGTAAATTGTCTTTCTCTTTTTATATTAATTTGTCATTTGAGTTTGCATGTTGAGAAGTTGAGAAGTTGATGAGTAAAGTAGTTGTTCTTTTGACTGTGTTTTGGAATCTTCATTTTCTTGGTTGTCATTAGCATTGATGCAATAATCTTATCAGCAAGATTAGTTAAACGTTTCATTTGTCCTTTCTTTCTCTTTTTAACGCCAATTTCTTTATAAAACAGGAGATAAGTGTAAAACTATTTGGGTAAGATGGTAGCCGTATGCATTACATGTGAAAGTATATTAATATTAGGTGTAAGAGTTGCTATGGCCCCTTATTGGTCGCAATCAGTCTGCTGTGTTAGTGAGTTGGTCACTCATTATATAGTGATTTGACATTGTGCTGGACCCAACTCTTTCTCCCACTGTACTGCCTCTCTGCAAGTACTCTTCCTCTCTTCCCTAAAGTACTCTGGGTAACACAAAAGTCAGGATCGAAGATTTAAAAAAATAGTGATGTGTGGAATTACTTATTTTCAGTTAATTCTATCATCAATGTTGTTGGTGGCATTGGAATAAGCATAATCGATGACTTAATTACTTATGTTTTATAAATGTTTAGCAGTATAAAAGCTATGATTATACGCAGTGGTTACTCAAGTGATATCATCTTTTCTTGAATCTGCTGGTCGTTTTTATTATACTATGAAAGGGAAAACATCGATCTTAAAATTATTAAACAATGAGAGTAACTACTGTTACAGCCATTCTTGAACGTGGGGAGTATCCTGGAAAGTTTATGGCTTAAGTGTCCGGGAATTCAAACTTCAGTTACTCTGTAAAGAGGGAGATACTAGAAGATGACTATACACAAAACTATTTGGTGTGAGCAGGAGAGAATGACTTGCAAAACAGTTATGGTCCTCATCCTCCCCTTCCATCCCAATAAATTCAGACTTCTATTATTCATTTGTCTCAGTATACAGAAGTGACATCCTTAGAGTGCCATTTGAGTTTTATTGTCCATGGAGAACCCATTCCCTGAATTCAACTCAACTCAATTATGGAAAGGGGTCCCCCAGTGATATGCAGTTGAGGTGAAACTGGGGGAGGGGTGTTCTGCTGCTTCAGACCGGAGTAGATTGTGGTGGTTATTTTGCCGTTTGAGTATGTCGGAACTAAAGAAAATGAAATTATATAAGATTAAAGATTCTCATCTTGAGTATTTTCCACCCAGGTGGGTTGACTTAATGATCTTAAAATATTTCCTTGGACTCCTTACCTAAGTTGCAAAAATCATTAAATAAACAACTAAGTTTGAATTAGGTCAAGAAGTTCAGTTCTCATTCCACATACAACTATGTATACATGTGTGTCTGTTTGTGTCTTATGCATTAATTATATATGACGTATTCCCAGTGCATCTCGGTCCATGTCTTCGATTGTCCTCTGAGTATCTTTGTTTGAAATGACTTAGCAGACAGTTGGTAGTTACAAGACTTAATTAAGAAATGTCAACCTCTTTTAGCAGCATTTTCTAAAAACTCCCTGATTTTGTTTTCATTTTGTTGATTCTGTTTTCATCTTGTCCACAGGTGTGGCGACTAGTCACCAATTTCTTTTTTCTTGGCAAGTTCTCTATCAATTTTGGGATTCGGCTCTTAATGATGTAGGTCACTTTTAATCAATGTTCAATCAAAGTCAAACATTTAAATTTAATTCCTCTGCTTTGCTACTAGTAGTAATGAAGTACTTCGGCAATTTAATTTGTTCTATCTATTTGTAGGTTGCAGTCTTTCTTAATAATCTTGTATTCATTACTTCTTGTTTCTGTAGAGCAAGATATGGAGTTCAACTGGAAAATGGGCCTTTTCAGAGACGCACAGCTGATTTCTTGTGGATGATGTTGTTTGGAGCTCTCTCTTTAGTGGTATGGAAACTGTGTGTGTTAGTGCTCATGCGCTTCATTTGCTTTTTGCATGCCCCAGAAATATTTCTCTGTCGTCATAGAGAAATTTGAAAGCCAAGCTTGCAGTTTATATTCTGGCAATGATAACTGGTTTAATTTTTGCTTGTAATCATTCTGCTTAGTTTTTAATTTGTCTCCTCAATTTCTGATTAGTAATACCTATACCATACTATTCGCTTTGAGTCTTTGACTCGAGTTGCACTCTATCCACTTAGGAAGTTTTGCATGACTAATTTGGTTCTGGTCACCATGTTTACGGCATCCACCACTTTCTGTTTGTTCAGGTATTGTCTATCATCCCCATCTTCTCGTCCCCTTTCTTAGGGATTTCACTTGTTTTCATGCTTCTGTATCTCTGGAGTAGAGAATTTCCAAATGCCAATATCAACCTATACGGTCTTGTGACTCTTAAGGTATTTCCCTAGCATATTCTGAACTTCAGTGATTTCTTATAATCATATTATATTGTGTGCTTACGAGAATGTGTTCCTCGTGACAGGCATTTTACTTGCCATGGGCCATGCTCTGCTTGGATGTCATCTTTGGTTCTCCAATTGTGCCTGATCTTTTGGGCATTATAGCTGGGCATCTTTATTACTTCTTAACAGTATTGCATCCGCTTGCTGGCGGGAAGCTCATACTGAAGACGCCCATATTTCTGTATCCTTATGTTTTAGTTTTCAATGGGATATATTTCAAAGTTCAATAAGAGCTTTTTGCTTATGCTCGTGCTGGCTTACACATTGATTGTTAATCCACCTTGGAATTTGGAAATGTGAAATCATCTGATGGTTGTTTCTTGGCAATTTCGCTTGTGCAGGGAGAAACAGTTGGAGCAAGATGATAATTTCAATTTCTGTTTTTTGTTTAGTAGCATTCTTATAATCCGGAAAATCTTACTGAAACAATTACTCGTTGCATATTCTTATTGTCTGATTATACTTTCCTTGACTGGTATCCTTAGACATAAAAGAATTGGTGCTCCCCCGCCAAGCAATGTCGCTCAGCCAGATAGGGCTTCAGGTGTTGCATTTAGGGGAAGATCATATCGTCTTGGTGGGTAATGCGCTTCTAACATGTGCAAATTCTTGAAACAGCTCATGTGGATAACAAAAGTGAGTTCTGATTTTGGTTTTCTACTCTGGTGGACTAGATGTATTCCTGACATTGGGTATCTGATTATAAGATCCTGTGGCATTTATTTGCTTTAGTTTCTTATTGAGGAATGCATTTTTAATTTATACGAAATGAATGACGTATTTTCATTCTTGGCTGTTTCTTTTCTTTGTTTTTTACGTTTTGATTGGTACTCTATGCTTTTAGCATTTGGTAAATTTTGAAATGCAGATAGGCTCAAAGCCTCAAACGCGGAGTATCGAAATTTATAATTTGAATGGTTTGAGTTCACTTCTAATAGGTTTCCAATGAAAGATTTGCATTTGATGGATTTACAGTTGTGGTTTCGTTATATTTTTAAACTAGTGATACACCAGCTCGATGCGCTTCAACGTGTCATTTGTTAACACTTTTAACAACTGCTGCTTTTAAAAATGTAAAAGGAAAAATCATAATTCACTGAATGGAAAAGAATTTATTTGTGAAGTTCGTTATAATTAGAGAAATTATAAATGCATGTCTATGATATGTTTATAAAAAATCAATTCCACATTATAATTTTTCTTTAAAATAGTACAATGAACTTTTACATAAAAAAAAAAAGAGTATTTATGAGAGAAAGATCATATTATCCCCTTCTGATGAAATTCAACTACTACATCTCTTCAACCGTAACACATGTCAGCTCAATTCGAAGGAAATTATGCAGAAGCTTTAGAGAATATATTATGGATTAAACTACAAGATTTCATAGATGTGATGTGAGACGCAGAAGCTTTACAGAATTATTAGACCACCCACCATGGTGAAGATATCAAGGTGCTCCATCTCCAAGGAGCCCAAATAGAGAAAGTCACCTGTAATGGTACTGTTTTTATGTTGTCTCTATCTAATTAGTTTCTGAATATTTATTTTGTATAAATTTGATGGTCCCGATACGAGTTACTAGTGTATGGGGGGGGGGGGGAATACACTAGTAAGGATTTTAAAACTAAACTCCTGAAAAATACTTCAACCGAGTAAAAAGACTCAGTTGGAATCTCACAGCTGAGTATGCAACCTCAGCTGGAAGAGTTGTGCTGTGCGGAATGTGGTGGAAATTAAACTCGTAAAACAACTCACGTTTTTATGAACGGTTGGTCAAAAACCAAAACAGTTGAGAATGCGCAGATGCAGTTTGAATGCTGGTTAGTCAGTCAGTAGAGTATGCAAGAAATAACTGAATAAAGAAAAACACAAGCACACAGAGAATTAACGTGGTTCGGAGCTAACACTCCTACGTCCACGGGGAGTTGTGAGTCCACACAACTCTGTCCAAGTTCTTCTGGACAAACCACACAGCTTACGCGGGCTGTGCAACCGTTAAGGATAAGTTTGCGGGTACTTATCAACCTTACAGATTAGTTTACGGGTACTAATCAACCTGTCTACTCAGTTACGGGAAGAGTAGGGTCCTAAAACCTTTTCAGGTATGAAAGATAAGGTTCCAACTAACAGTTCGAACAAGAAGTGAGCTGGGATCTAACACTCTACGAACTCTCACAAAGTGATGTTCTCATGGTTTTATCTAAAGACACTCAGACACAATCTAATGCTCTAGAACTCTCAACAAGTGATGTTCTTAGAGACTAAATCTAATTCAGCTCGAGTAAGGAATATAGTTCTTTCTTTCGCTCTGTCTCGTCTCGTGTGTCTTCTTTTTTCTTCGAATGAATGAAGGCCTCTATTTATAGGCGGAGAGTATCAACTAGCCGTTGGAGGAGCTGTTGATCTCTGTTCTTTGAAAGCGATGGCTTGTCTCTGATCTCTGCAGACTTTCCCAATATGGCATCTGTGCTCTTCTGCTTTCCATCTGAGATAGCCTTGTGTTGGGTCAAATGGGGTAGTGACTGAACGGTCAAACCCTCACGTAACTTCCTTTTTGAATTCAAATCTTAACAACAGACTTCCAACAAGGAGTGGTCGGTTAAGACTTTCGATCTTCAACTAGCTTGTTCTTCAGCCGATGTTCTATCTGACAACTAACAGTTGAACTCTCAGCTGACTTCATCTTCAAGCTGTTGATCTTCTTGGTTGAGTTCTACAACTGATGTTCTGAAACTGAACACTCAGTTGTCTTCCTTGTATCTGATCAGTTGGGTTCGAACGCTCAGATGGCTTTCTTTCATCTGATGTTCTCTTCCCCTTTATTGCTTCTCATCTGATGAACGCTCAGTTGTTTTCCTTACAACTGATGTTCTGAAGACTTTCCCCTCTTTGCATCTGAAGAGATGAACTCTCAGTTGTCTTTCTTCACAACTGATGTTCTGTCTGAGTGATGCCTTGTTGCCATCTTCAGCTGGAGACCTGTAAAGATAAAATCTTGACAATGCTCAAACAGCGAGCCTAACTACTAACAATAGGTTCTGGCAACATCTACTCGGTTGGGGTCAGTTGGTTTTGGAATTCATCAAAACTCTTTACTAATAAATTTTCCAACAATTTCCCCCTTTTTGATGATGCCAAAACCACTTACAACTTTAAACCACTACTGATCTAAACCTCACTAACTTATCTAAAATCTCAGCTGAAATTCTAGACAGTCTATAAAATAAAACATCAAAGGGTTAGCAAAGTTATAACATGGTATTTAAAAGACTTTGCGATTCAGAGCTTGGACAATGAGGGATTGTTCATCAAGGTGAATCGAATATATATACTTGAAGTTTTCATTACAACTGATGATTACACAGATAGGCACAAAAACCAAAAAGTTACAACAGTTGCTAGAAAACTAATTGAGCTAAAACTGTAGCCCATACTTACTAAATATCCTAACAAAAATTTCTCTCTTGGCAGGTGACTCCTTGGAAATGTCCACTCCATGCTCCTGGCAGACCTGCCTCGCCTCATCTGCGATCTTCGTGCGGTTCGGGTTGCTAGAGTCTGGGAGAAGAGGAGGCCGATATGTAACCCTCTTCGGAACTGGAACAGTGTTCAAGTCCAGGTTGGCGTCAATCATAGCCCGCCTGAACTGGCTGAACATACCAGGATCCCCCGAGTGCAACTCAGTCAGCGCTTCCTTGAACGCTTTCCTTGGGTCGTCAGTTGCGTAAACCTTCCTGTAGTAGAAGTCGTTCACGAACTCCTGCTTGAACAGCTCCCACTCTTCATTCCACTCGGTCGGCATCCACTTGTCAACATGCTTGAACCGACTCACGACCTTGGACTTTGCAGGCAACCTTTGTTGCTTCAATCGAGCTTCCGCCTTTGATTGATGCTTGTTGATGTGGCGTCGGCTGCGGGAGGCAACGTTGCGGTCCAGGTTCTGGGACAACTTCTTCAGCTCAACCTCGAACTGGTTCACTTTCCTCGCCTGGCTGGCGGCAAACTTCCTGATCCAGCTCGGGTTCATGTAGTCCTTCTCCTCTACGTCCATAGCCTTGGCCGCTGCAATGCACTCTTCGGTTGTTATCCCGTCGAGTTCAGAATCCAGCTCGGCTGCGATCTCGGCTATGGAGCTGTAGGAAACTCCAATCTTCTCTGCCTGCTCCAAGTCTTTAGACATCTCAGCTCCACCGACTTCGGTTGACTTGGAAGTAACAGACTTCCTTCTCCTCAGCTGAGATTTGGATGGTTGAGCAGCTGACACTCCTTGTTCTTGGGTCTCTTCTTCTTCCTGCGCCTCAACCTCCGTGTCCTTCTCTTCCCCCTTTTTGGCATCAGCAACAAGGCTTGCTACTGAACCATCTAGAGAGTTGAGTTTATCCTCGGTTAGTTGAACACGGTTGAAGAGTTCATCGACCGCACACTCCAGCTCGATCTTCTTCGCCAGTTCGGAGTCCTGGCGCTCTTGTTCGGCCTTCTTCAAGACAGAGAGGTTGTCGATGACCTCTGTCTGAAAGGCAGCGAACTCAGCCCACCGCGACTCGAACCTGGACTCCCATTCAGCATCCTGTGTCTGTTGGGACTTGGCAAGATTTGAGTCGGCCATAGATTTGAAAACGTTGAGCTCTGACTTCAGTCCCAACAGAGTGGATTTCAACTCTGACATTTCTTGACTGGTGGAGGAGGAGAATTCATTCAGCTTGGACTTCAGATCAACATTCTCCTCCACCAGTTGTTGGTACTTGACTTCTTGTGCTGCCAACGCCCTCAGCTGGTCATCTTTTTGGTGCTTGAGGTTGGCGAGCAGTTCGGTCCTCAGCTGGTTGACCCTCTCAGCTACCAGCTCGCAGATTTCTTCAGTTGATGGAGCATGTTGAGCAGCTGGAGGGGCTTGAGCAGTCAGAGCTAGAGGCTCAGCTGTGACCATGGCTTGCCTGTTGGCCAGGTACAGCTTTAGATTTTCTTCTTCTTCTTCCGCGGCTGAGGCGGCTGCATCGACATCTTCAAGGAAGTCAGCTGATTTAGCCAACATGCTGTCAAGGAAGTCGACGCACTCCTTTCCAGCTGTTTCCCTGGTGTCCATCCCTTCAGCCCGACTCTGGTCCATCCGTCGAGTGAGCAGCGCAATCCGGTTGTTGTACGCCACCTCCAAGCTGGAATAGTTGAAGTAGGCTCGGATGCGGGACTCATCGGACTTCAGCCTGTCCTAGCTCTGTACCCTGATCGTATCTTCTTTGACATACCAGTGGCTGAAGATCAGGTGGAACTGGTACAAGAGCTCGGTTCCCAGAGTGGCGAAGATGGGCATGTTGCGAGCCTCAGAGAACAGACCTAACAGCTTTTGAAAGCAGTAGGCCACCCTGCCTTCGTGCTCCTGAGCAACTGCCTGCAGGTCCTCCGCTTCATTAATTGGGGAGGGGGTAAGATTATATGGCTCTGGTTCAAGAGGTTCATCGATGTTGGCCAAAGAGTCGATCGCAACATCGGCATCGAGCTGAGCGCTCGGAATTTGGGATTCGGTTGGGAGAGTGGGTTCAATGGTTTCCTCAACATCGGCCGAAGGAGCGGTCATGATGTTGGCATCGAGCATAGTGCTCAGAATTTCTGGCTCTGGTTGGGTAGAAAGAGCAAGAGGCTCTGAGGGCGGTACGGCATTATCTCCTGCCGTGGGGGAGGTGATAACATCTTCAAGGTCCTCAGATGAGGAGGATGCATCCGACGTCTCCATGCCCTCAATCTCATCAGCTCCGGGGGCTCGAGGAACTATCTCGAACGAGGCGGCCTCAGCTGAGCGGCTGGATTCAGACAGCTCCTCAGCAGGTGTCGACTCAACCGGTGCCTCCTCCTCGGCTGGAGCTTGCTCCTCAGCTGGCATTTCCTCCTCAGCTGGCTCTTGTTCCTCGGCTGGCTCCTCAGCAGGTATATCAACTGGCTCCTCAGCTGTCTCAACGGCTGGCACCTTAGTTGACTCAACCGCTGGCACATCAGCTGCCTTCTTGGTCGACTTCTTGAACCGTACCCTTAACTTTTTCTGGGCAGGTTCCTCAGCAGACTCCTTTTCCGCCTCAGCTCGTCGGCGAGCAACTTTGGATTTGGCGGGACGAGCATCGGCTTGTTCCCCCTCAGCTGTTGACTCAGCTGTCTTTCCCGACTCCCTCCTATTCTTAGGAGTGTAGACACTCCTGAGCACCTCCTGTACTTTCTTGGCCGTAGGGAACAACAACAGCTTCTTCAGCGGCGTCTCCTCGCAGTCTGCCCAGACCATGTTGCGGTCTTTGGTTGCGAGCAAGATGAGGGCAGAGATTTTGCAGCCGAAGTTGAGTGTTCCCTTCACACTCAGCAGCTTCTCTCCGGACTCGGTTGTAGTCTCGGAGATCTTCGACTTCTCCACCATCAACTGGTTCAGGAAATATTGGAACCAGTTGATTTGGTGTTGGTGCTCCAGTGCCACCAGCTGCTTCAGTTTGGGTCGGCTGATGTCCCCAAACGCGCCGCTGTAACCGAACACCACCTTCAACACATCATCGAACAGCAGGCGATGTTCCGGCTTCAGCTTCGTCCGTTGCATGTTGCTCCTTAGCTTCTCCGGCTCGATCAGAGCATCCTGCAGAAACTCATCCGCCTGCTCGTCGGTAATATTCTCCAGGAACTCGGTGGCGGTGTGGTTGACGGGAATGATGTACCGGAGGACATCGGACACGTCGATGGGGAAGGTGACACGACGTATGGTCCTGGCTGGAACATCTCTTTGTCGGCAGGACACCTCCGTAGATACTCCCTCTGAACTGTCAAGGGGCGAACTAGATTGACGTAGAATTCTCCGACTTGGCGCCTGAGCAAGTGGGAGGGGCAAAGCTTGGCCCATTCAAGAAGGCCATTCTCCCTGAGTGTGTTGGCGAGCGGGGCCAAGACCGGCGACTCCAGTTCCTCGTCGGAGAGGATTTGCTCGAAGTGAATCTTCTATACTAGCATATCGAACGATTCTTCATATGTGGTAGGGACGAGGGATGGTCCAGATGATGCCATTCTCTTACTTTTCGGTGCCATAAGTGATCACTGCAAAGAGAATATATAGAAGAAAGGAAAGACAATCTTTTGCAGAAAATGGGTTAGGCAGAAACTGGGAAGACGATGAACAGGTAATTAAGATATGCACGAATGAGGAAAGTAGGAGATATCTTCCTGATTTTTCGCCTTATATAGGTCTTGACTCGGATGAAATCGACGGCTGGGGTTAAATGGCGCGAATCCATCAACGGCTGAGATTACGCGACTGTTGACTATCTTTGACTTGACGTTTTGATTCGAGTTTCAACCAGCGCGTGAGAAGGTGTACAGTTTATCTTGTCAGCCCAGTCGCACTATAAAGTAGGCTATGGATGTTCAGCCGTATTTAATGCGACATGATGGCTATTTTAATGTAACTGACTAGTTCAGGAATGTTTGAATTTATTTCAAACATTCTCATTTAAGAACATATCACCTTCAGCCATAAATGTTACCTGCCAGCTGATGTCGAGATCAGCTGAGTTCCCATGTTGCAGCATACCATCAGCTGACTCGAGTTCGTCTGTTCAGCTGACGTCTGATTCCTTCGGATGGCAATCTGTATCTGAGTTTCCCCCTTCAGCTGACCATCTATCTCTTCACTTTCGCTGGTTCCTCAACTGATGGATCCAACAATCCAAGGAGGTCACATAGCATCTTGAACCGTGCTTCAGCTAGAGGTTTGGTGAAGATATCAGCTCTCTGAATCTCAGTTGGAATCTTCTCCATGGACACATCCTTCTTCTCAATATGATCTCGGATAAAATGATGACGGATGTCGATATGCTTTGTCCGAGAGTGGTGAACAGGATTCAGAGAGATAGCTATGGCACTTGAGCTATCACAATGAATGGGAACCTGTCCAGTTGCAACTTCATAATCTCTCAGCTGTTGCTTGAGCCACAACACTTGCATGCAACAGCTTCCGGCAGCCATATACTCTGACTCGGTTGTAGAAGTGGCAACACATGCTTGTTTCTTAGAGAACCATGAAACTAGCTTGCTTCCCATGAACTGACAGTGTCCAGATGTGGACTTCCTGTCCAACCGATCTCCTGCTAGATCTGCATCTGAGTATCCAGTCAGTTGGATATTGTCGTCAGTTGGATACCACAATCCAACATTAACAGTTCCCTTCAGGTACTTGATGATGTTCTTTGCTGCCAACATGTGTGCTTCCCTTGGTTGAACTTGGAATCGAGCACACACTCCAACTGCGTATGATATGTCTGGCCAGCTGGCAGTCAGATATAGCAAAGAACCAATGATCCCTCTATACTTACTGGCGTCCACGAGCTTTCCTTCAGTTCCAGGTTCAATCTTCCAGTTAGTATTCATTGGGATCCTTGTGGTCTTACTTGTCTGCAATCCGAACTTGGTGATGAGCTCCTTTGTATACTTGGATTGATTGATGAAAATCCCTTCTGGCGACTGCTTCACTTGTAATCCAAGGAAATAATTCATCTCGCCCATCATTGACATCTCGAACTTCTCCTTCATGAGGTTTGAAAATTTTTCACACAGTTCCTCCGACTTAGATCCGAATATGATGTCGTCAACATAGATTTGCACAACAAGAATGTCATCTCCAACTTTGATGGTGAACAGGGTTTTGTCAACTGACCCTCGTTTGAAACCCGAGTTCAGAAGAAAACCACAAAGAGTGTCATACCAAGCCCTTGGCGCTTGCTTTAGTCCATAGATAGCTTTCTTCAACTTGTACGCTCTTCCATCTCCAGTCTCAAAACCAGGAGGCTGTTCAACATATACATCTTCCTTGATATCTCCGTTGAGGAATGCACACTTCACATCCATCTGATACACCTTGAACTTGTAATGTGCGGCATAAGCTAGAAAGATTCGGATGGCTCCCAGCCTTGCAACCGGCGCGAAGGAGTCCTCGAAATCGATTCCTTCTTGTTGGTAGTATCCTTGAGCTACCAACCTTGCCTTATTCCTTACTATGAATCCAATGGCGTCTCTCTTGTTTTTGAAAATCCACTTCAATCCAATCACCTTGACACCATTTGGTCTTTCTACCAACTCCCATACACAGTTGCGTAGAAACTCATTCAGTTCTTCTTGCATGGCTGTTGTCCAGTGAACACAGTTGAGAGCTTCCACAACGTTCTTCGGTTCTGGCACATCAGCTACAAAGCAAGAAATCATGGCAACATCTCCAACTTGCTCGAACTCCTCTAGAACTGCCAACTCCTCAGCATATTGGGCATAAGTGTTGGAATCTTCCTCGGTTGAATCCTGAGTCGCAACTCTGCTTCTTGTACGAACACCTTCGGTTGGATCTCCGATGATGTTGTCAGTGGAATGAACTTCATACCATCTTCGGTTGCGTCTTCCTTCTTCTTCCAACTGTGGCTGTTCCGTGATCTGAGTTGGAGTCTTCAGAGCTGGTGATTGATCAGCTGTTGAGTCTGGATCCTCAACATTGACATTATTTTGAACCGGACTTGGTTGAGCTTCGGATGCTGATGCAGTTGGACGGACATCAGCTGGAGTTCCCCCTTGAGATGAGCTGGGGTCCTCGCATTCATCTTCAGAGGAGTATGGATCCTCATCCTCGGTTGCCCATACCAGTGGTTCAGCTAGATTCTTTTCCCTTAGAGCTTGAGATCTGGTGAGAACAGGTGGAACTTGTGTATTGCCCTGTTGTCCTTTAGCCTGTTCCCTGCACTCAAAAGTAGATTCATCAAAACTAACATGAGGTGTTATCTCCACAACACGAGAGCTATTGTTGAAAACTCTATAAGCCTTGATCCGAGCGGCATATCCGAGAAATATGCCTTTCGAAGCTTTGGCATCAAAAGTTTTCAACTGAGTCTTCCCATTGTTGTGAATATAACACTTAGAACCAAAAATGCGAAAATAAGAAATATCTGGCTTCCTGCGTCTCCATAGCTCGTATGGTGTCTTTCCCAACCGCTTGGTCAGAAGAGATCGGATCTGAGTGTAGCAGGCTCTGTTGATCGCCTCAGCCCAAAATCTCTTTGGCAGAGCTGAGCTGGTTAGCATGGATGTAGCTGCATCCTTTAGTGTTCTGTTCCTTCGCTCAGCTACTCCATTCTGTTGTGGAGTACGCGCGGCTGATGTCTGATGGGTAATTCCATTCTTCTCGCAATACTCGATGATGGTTTTATTTAGAAACTCAGTTCCATGATCTGATCGGATAGAAATGATCTTCATCTCTTGTTGGTTAGATATCCGATTCATCAACTTGGGTAGCTCATCTCGGGTTTCACTCTTGTGGCGCATGAAGATGGTCCACGTATATCTTGAGTAGTCATCAGTTACAACCAGGGTGTACTCGTTCCCGTTCATGCTCTTGGGTGTAACTGGCCCGAAGAGATCCATATGGATCAGCTGTAACACTCGGTCGGTTGAGGGAGTTGATTTCAACCGGAAGGAGGATCTAGCGAGCTTTCCCAACTGGCATGCACTGCAGATATGTGTTGTTGAAAACACTCGGTTGGGTATGCCTCTTGCATGTTCTTGTCTGGCGAGTTGGTTCATTGTCTTGAAGTTTAGATGGTTGAGCTTTTTGTGCCACAACCAGCTCACATCTGAACTGCTCTTTGATAACAGGTAGGTGTCAGGAAGACTACTGTTCCGGTCAGCATAGTAGACGTTCCCGGTTGGAGATCGATTTCTCAACAATATGACCTGCTTTGATCCGACATCTTTAACTCTGCAACCCTGTGAATTAAACTTGACAGAGAAACCATTATAACAGAATTGGCTGATGGAGAGCAAGTTATGCTTCAATCCATCAACATAAGAAACATTAGAAATCGAAACATGATTGGTTTCAAGGGTACCGTAACCTCTGGTGTAACCTTTTGAGTTATCACCAAAAGTAACTGAGGGTCCTTCTTTTTCCACAAAACTTCCAAGCAAATCCTTCAGATTTGTCATGTGTTTCGAGCATCCACTATCTATCACCCACATTGTAGCAGACACTTTATTCTTCCTCAGCTGTTTCTCCTGTACCTGCAAAGAGAAACTCGCTTAGGTCCCCAATTTTAGTTGGGTCCTGGAGGATTAGAACCAGTTCCCCCTGGAACTGTGCGTCGCTTTTCCCTGTATACTCAGATGGATTTATCATTCCAGATCACTTTTCCTTCATCATCAATTATAACAACACCTCGGTTATCCTTAGGCTTGTTGTTAGTAGTGATGTTCTGTTTCTTGGGAGGAGTTGGATTTCTCCCATGTTGAACTCTCGGAGGTGAGGCTTTCCCCCTGTTTTGATGGCGATTTTTATCCTGTTTGATTTGTCTGGATGATCGAACGCCATGTTGGAATCTTTGTGGCTGATTCTGATTCCAACTCCTTGAGTGTTGTTGATAGGTGTTCATGCCATGTTGATGATTCATGTTGTGGCATGAGTATCTCCAACTGTTCGATCTGTTCCTTATCGGTTGACTCGGTTGGAACCTTTGGTTGAACTGGGGATGGAACCGCTGTTGATTCAGATGATTGAACCCTTGTCGGTTCTGCGGTCGGTTCCATTCTTTCTGATGTTGACTCTGAGGTTGATGCAGACGTCGGTTCTGATTCTGAATTCGGTTGCGATTATGTCTTCGACGCCTCTGATTCCTCTTCTGACTTTTGGAACATTCCCCCTCAGTTGATGTCCCAACCGATGGAACATTCTGTCTTTCATCTAATACTTCTTTTCCCTTCTCAGTTGTAATTCCATTGGTCGGTTGAACTTGCTGAGAGGTGAAGGTTGGATTAACTTCTGGCGACTCAGCTGTGTTTGGCTCGACAGCCTTGACCTCAACAACTTTGATGAAGGTTGCTGGAGGAATTCCAGTATCTTTAATCACATCATAACCGAGTCCTGACACGTCATCCATCTGTCTGCTGTAGCTGATAAGATTCTCTATGATCTTGGACGACTGATACAGCTTGATTAGATTATCCTTCTCAGTTTGCAACTCCTTGAGGAGGACAGTTATCTGCTCGGTTTGTCCATCTGACTTCTTTATCACCTGGTTGATCTGAGTCTCTTGATTTTTCAACTGATCTCGCTGCTCGTTGATCTGCCTTGTCAACTTCTCATCAGTTGGAGCCTTAGCCTCGTTCAGTTGACTCTTGAGATTCTCAATCTCCTCGGTTTGGTTCTTGATCAGATCGTCCTTTTCGGTTAAGGAATTTTCAAGTTTGGCGAACTGAGCTTGAAGACTCTTAAACTCAACCGATTGGTAATGCAGTTCCTCACTGAGTTCTTGAAAATCACTCCAGGAGGGTTCCAACTCTTCGTCCAGAGATTCCTGCATGTTAGATGTATTGAAAGAATTTAACTTAGCAGGATTAGAGTGTACCTCAGTATCCTCTTGGTCGGTTCCAAGTGCCATGAGGCATTGATCCTGACTGATGGCGTTGTTGGTAGAAGTCAGCTCATCCTCATCTTCAGTGTCAGTGAAGATGTCCATGTCGTTAGCTGCTTTTTCTGCTACCATGGCCTTGTTCTTTCCAGCTTACTTGGCCCTCAACGCTTCTCTCTCTTTCTTTGAGAGGTCTGGACAGTCAGCTTTGAAGTGTCCCTCCTTGCCGCATTCAAAGCAACCGTTGGTGACAGGCTTTGAACTGTCTCGAGTTCGGTTTGATTTGTAGAATCGTTTGTATTTCCCGAACCGAGTGTCCATGTCGGCTAGTTTCTTTGACAGGGCTGCAATGTTCTGTTGCAGTTCCTCTCTGCTTGGCTCCTTTGCAGTCGTGTCAGCCGATCTGGTTGGCCTCGATGTTCTCGATTTTGAGTAGTCAGCTCGGAGAGCAACTGACTTTGAGGCTGAACCAACATCCTCAAGTCGACTCGTCTGAACCGAGGACTGAGATCTTCTTCGGTTCACCTTATACTCATTTTCCTTTAAGATTGAGAACAATCTTTCAGTTCCCATTTCACCAAGGTCAGCTCGGCTTTCGTGGATATTGGTGAAAGTATCCCACTCAGCCGGTAGAACTTGCAATACTTTGAGATTGATTTCTCTTAGTGTGTATTTTTCTCTTCGGATGGACTAGATTCTTCTAAGGATGTCCATAAACCGGAGCTCTAGCTGATTGATGGTTTCATCTGTCTTCAGACAAAAGTTGTCGAAGTCTTGGCATGCATGTGAGAACTTGTTCTCCTTCGTCTCGTCGCTTCCTTCACTCAGCGATGCCAGGATATCCCACATTTCTTTGGCCGTCTCACACTCTTCAATCCAAGGGAGATAATCTTGTCCAACAGTAGACATAATCGTGCTTTGAGCCCAGATATCCAACTGGCTCACCTTGGCTTCCTCTGGAGTGTAGTCTTCTGGCTACTTCTCCACAAACTCCACAACTGTGTCCCCATCGTTGGGATTTGTAGGAGTGCGAGCTATTCTTTCTTTGATGATGATCAGTCCGGAAGAAAGAACTTGTTGCATCCTATGATGTTTCGATAGAAGGATCTTCTTCATCCGTGTCCTCCAGGATGTATAATTTACAACCGAGAACATTACCACGATCTTATCCTTGACGTCCATCTGCACACAACAACAGAACAAATATGCAAGCAAATATGCACTAGTGTGAAAAATAGATCTGTTCAGTTGACCACTAAAGAAACTTTCTCGAATTCACACCTTGTGAAACAGAGTCAGTAGTCTTTTGAACCACTGCTCTGATACCACTTGATGGTCCCGATACGAGTTATTGGTGTATGGAGGGGGGAATACACCAGTAAGGATTTTAAAACTAAACTCCTGAAAAATACTTCAACCGAGTAAAAAGACTCAGTTGGAATCTCACAGCTGAGTATGCAACTTCAGCTGGAAGAGTTGTGATGTGCGGAATGTAGTGGAAATTAAACTCGTAAAATAACTCACGCTTTTATGAACGGTTGGTCAAAAACCAAAACAGTTGAGAATGCGCAGATGCAGTTTGAATGTTGGTTAGTCAGTCAGTAGAGTATGCAAGAAACTGAATAAAGACAAACACAAGCACACAGAGAATTAACGTGGTTCGGAGCTAACATTCCTACGTCCACGGGGAGTTGTGAGTCCACACAACTCTGTTCAAGTTCTTCTGGACAAACCACACAGCTTACGCGGGCTGTGCAACCGTTAAGGATAAGTTTGCGGGTACTTATCAACCTTACAGATTAGTTTACGGGTACTAATCAACCTGTCTACTCAGTTACGGGAAGAGTAGGGTCCTAAAACCTTTTCAGGTATGAAAGATAAGGTTCCAGCTAACAGCTTGAACAAGAAGTGAGCTGGGATCTAACACTCTACGAACTCTCACAAAGTGATGTTCTCAAGGTTCGATCTAAAGACACTCAGACACAATCTAATGCTCTAGAACTCTCAACAAGTGATGTTCTTAGAGACTAAATCTAATTCAGCTCGAGTAAGGAATATAGTTCTTTCTTTCGCTCTGTCTCGTCTCGTGTGTCTTCTCTTGTGTGTCTTCTTTTTTCTTCGAATGAATGAAGGCCTCTATTTATAGGCGGAGAGTATCAACTAGCCGTTGGAGGAGCTGTTGATCTCTGTTCTTTGAAAGCGATGGCTTGTCTCTGATCTCTGCAGACTTTCCCGATATGGCATCTGTGCTCTTCTGCTTTCCATCTGAGATAGCCTTGTGTTAGGCCATATCACGTGACTTCCTTTTTGAATTCAAATCTTAACAATAGACTTCCAACAAGGAGTGGTCGGTTAAGACTTTCGATCTTCAACTAGCTTGTTCTTCAGCCGATGTTCTATCTGACAACTAACAGTTGAACTCTCAGCTGACTTCATCTTCAAGCTGTTGATCTTCTTGGTTGAGTTCTACAACTGATGTTCTGTAACTGAACACTCAGTTGTCTTCCTTGTATCTGATCAGTTGGGTTTGAACACTCAGATGGCTTTCTTTCATCTGATGTTCTCTTCCCCTTTATTGCTTCTCATCTGATGAACGCTCAGTTGTTTTCCTTACAACTGATGTTCTGAAGACTTCCCCCTCTTTGCATCTGAAGAGATGAACTCTCAGTTGTCTTTCTTCACAACTGATGTTCTGTCTGAGTGATGCCTTGTTGCCATCTTCAGCTGGAGACCTGTAAAGATAAAATCTTGACAATGCTCAAACAGCGAGCCTAACTACTAACAATAGATTCTGGCAACATCTACTCGGTTGGGGTCAGTTGGTTTTGGAATTCATCAAAACTCTTTACTAATAAATTTCCCAACAAAATTTTAATCGAAAATTCAAAATTTCATTAATTGAAATAAATACTAGTACAATACATTAATTGAAATTAAAAAAAATAATACATTAATTGAAATAAAAAAAAAATCCTAGTCTCGAAGAGGTCCAAATCGGACCCAAACATACTTCATCAAGTCATTGGTGAGTCGATGGTGTTTTCTTGTATCTCTCAAATCTTCTTCCCTTTTGAGATAATCTTTGAAGGACAACGGAATGGGCTGCCGGTCTACACCACTCGACGTCAATGCTTCCGCATCGTCCTAGTCTTACTTTAGTTTTGCATCTTTGTTGACGAAATAAGTACCACGTCCTGGAGAAAGGAATCACTTCAACTAGTGAGCACATTTGCCTCTGCTTTCGAGCTATGAATTGATGCCTCCCGGGACCGGAGATAGAAAGGGACGAAGTGGTGACCAATAGAAATAATAAATATATAGAGTATGGCATAAAGCCTTCCAATTGATGCCAAAGTACTGATAAAAACATAAAAGTAATAATTTACTCGACCTCACGAACTCATTAAATACTATGCAGCTTATTTTGTTTTCCTTTCATCCAAGACATGGGAAGTCTTAAGTAAAAGTAGGTCGCCCTTGGATTTGTCTTTAGTACTGATATTGACCTCTGAGAGTGGTTAGTAAGTTCTGAACCTTTGCGTTCCCTTGCAACGACTTTCACTTCCTAAATCGAAAGGAATGGAATATGTAACTCACCAACAGGAGGAGGATATGAAATAGAACACCAACAACCATTCCACTCGAGCGGAACTTCTAACTGAAGCTGTTCACCTTTTTCTGTCCAGAGCGGAGAGTAAACAATGGACCGGACCCACACAAACAATGGGATTCCTACGTATCTCTCTTCAATTATTCATCGAATGTATCCGACGCTCCACCGGTGGCTAGTTGGCGAATGGCCATTGTACATTTTTGCACCGACGTGAGGCACCATTTGCCGGTTGCATCTTGTTTCTGCTGGAAGTACCGCACATTATGCTCCAACGCCTCACAAATCTTCAAGAACAGATGCTTGTGTACCTGAAAACGCCGGCGGAAAAATATTGGGCCGTACGTCGGGTTGTCGTTGAAGTAGTCGGTCATCAACTGCTGCAGGGCTGCCTCCCTATCGCAGTGTATGACTGTCCTCTTCACCTTCTTTTTTTTCTTGGAGGCGAAGAGTCGAACGGCAGCAACTTGGAGGTTCGTCACCGTCAACATAATCTCGTCGTCGGTGCCATGAGAAGAATAGTCGATTGAGGAGTCCGACGAGGAAGATATTTTTTGCGAAAAATTGAGAGAAAAATAAAGGAAGAAGATGAATTTGATATGGAAAAAAATTGTGTGATAAAGTGGGGATTTATAGGTGTGAATTAATAAATTAAAAAAAATGGCTAAAATAGCCGTTGTATACCCGTTGGATCAAATATATCCGATGCAGAATTTTTATTTTTATTTTCGGTCTTGGGCGTGCAATGCACGCACCGTATTTTAAAAAAAAAGTCCAGCGTGTCAATGCATGCGCCGGATCGAGACGATCTCGAGCTGGCGAGACGAGCTCGAGCCGCTGGCTCCTGCACCGCAGTGTCTCCTCAATGCGGCTTTCTCGAGCCGGCCGACGAGACAACCGATGCGAATCGTGTTAGTGATTTTGGAAAAATATGACGTTTTATTTTAGATGAGTAAATAAAGACCAGCCAGGAACTTATGTAAACCTTGAAATTGGGAAATTTAAACTACATATTTCCATATATAATTTTTGATATTTGATATTACGTGTTGATTGTCTTTAAAGTTATCAAAAGCGACTTAACTTGATTTCGGGTCTCCACTCACAAGCTTTTTTTTTTTTTTTTTTTTTTTTGGGAGAGACACTCACAAGCCATTTGAAATAGGCAAAATTGTGCCTCGATATAATTTTGGGCGGCTTAAAACTGGTCAAATGGCTTGTGAGACGAAACCGATCATTTCACACTGTAAAATAAATTTGGGATAAGTGCAAGTTACTTATGTTTGCAGGCAAATTTTTGTTTGGTCCAATTTGTTCGGATCGATTCCTCTGCCTATTTTATTAGTAGCTATTTTGGTGGCTGAGTGAAAACGGGTTAATTTTTTTATTTTTATTTTTTTTTCAATTTTTCTAAACCTATATCATGTGAGTCAACTTAAGGTCAATGTGAAATTGGCTCCTAATTATTGAAGTTATTTTATCGACTTCATTTATTATGAGATTGAACCAATAGAAACCTAATTATATCGGATATTACAATCATATCCATCAAATCAATTCTTAGGCTATTACTATCGCGGCTCGGAATGGGGTGCACGAATGCAACTTGAGCACGGTGGAGCTCGAGCACCCCGCGTGGCAAGCTGTGCAGCGTCGAGACGTGCCCGAACGCTCGAGCAGGGCTCGAGTTCAGCGCGCGCATGCCACGCGCTCCCATTTTCGATTAAAAAAAAATGGCGCGTGTTTAACACGCGCCTAACGTTAAAAATTTTAAAAATTCGACCGTTCGGCTATTTCAACGGCTATTGCCGATTTTTTTTTTTTCCTTCCACTATAAATACATCCTCACAACCCTCATTCATCTCACACCAAAAATGCATCCTCTTTCTCTCTCAAATTCAACTACAAAAAAATGTCTTCATCTTCGTTGAGTTTTTCATCTTCGTCGGTGGAATATGTCGAGGGCGGCACCGACGGCGAGATAATGGAGATGATGGCGGACGTGGATCGCTACATACGTGCACACTTAGCAGCGCAGAAAAAGAAGAAGAAGAGGGCGCGGGGGTTCGTCGACCGCGACCAAGAAGCGGCGTGTGCGGTCCTACACGTCGACTACTTCGCCGACAACCCCACGTACGGCGAGCATTTTTTCCAACGCCGTTTCCAGATGCATAAGCATCTGTTCTTGCGCATCTGCAGGACGTTGGAGGAAAACGTTCACTACTTCACGCATCGACAAGATGCACTCAGACGATGTGGGCTGACGTCGGTGCAAAAATGCACGATGGCGGTGCGACAACGTTCGAGACCGGTGGTGCTGCCGACACGTTCGACAAGTACCTGAAGATCGGAGATAGCACGGGCCGCCTTTGTCTCAAAAATTTTTTCCGGGCAATGATCGACCTCTTCAGCGAGCGGTACTTGAGGAAGCCCAATGCTGCCGACACCGCACGTCTGCTCCGAATGCACGAGCAGCGGCATGGGTTTTAGGGGATGCTCGGGAGCCTGGATTGAATGCACTGGACTTGAAGGAATTGCCCAAAAGGTTGGGCGGGTGTCCACACTCGCGGCGATCAAGGCGTGCCTACCTTAATCTTGGAAGCGGTGGCGTCGCAGGATTTGTGGATCTGACATGCTTTTTTTGGTGTGCCGGCTCCAACAACGACATCAACGTCCTCAATCAGTCGCCCTTGTTCACCGACGTGCTTGAGGATAGAGCTCCGTCGTGCAACTTCACCGTCAATGGAAACCGCTACGACAAGGGGTACTACTTGACCGACGGGATCTACCCTTCTTGGCCTACACTGATCAAAGCGCCGAAGGTTGAAACTGACCCAAAGACGGCGATGTTCAAGAGGATGCAGGAGGCGGCGAGAAAGGACATAGAACGGGCCTTTGGAGTGCTCCAAGCCCGATGGGGAATAATACGCGCTCCGGGTCGGTGCTGGTACAAGAGGCATCTCCGAGACATCATGTTTGCGTGCATTATTTTGCACAACATGATCATCGAAGACGATCGGGAAGATGTGGAGAATTGGAGAGATGACTCCGAATCTCCGTCCACTAGCGGGATATCCTTTCGGACCACTTCGATCGCCTTTGAGACATATCTCCAACGGGAAGCCGACTTGAGAGATCAACGAAAGCACGTTTGGCTTACCAATGATCTCACCGAGCACCTTTACCAGAAATTTGGAGCTCTACGGGAGTAGTCGAGCATTTTTAACTATGTAATTTTTTTAATTAATGTAATGTTTTTTTATTTGAATTAATGTAATATTTTATTTTATTTGAATTAATGTAATGTTTAATGTTATTTTTATTAATGGAATTTTATGAATTAAGTAAATGAAAATGGGGAATTGTTTAATATTGTGCTGGAACACCGTTAGCCTTGAGATGCAGTGATAGAGGTCTCTAAGGGACCTTTAGTGTTGGAGCACCCCTTGAAACCCCCTAATGGTCTCCAAGGAATGCAGATAGTCTTAAGAAATTTGCCTTCAACATGTTCTCATGCAGTCATGTTTATAATCAAAATTTCATGTTCGAACTTTTGTATATTCAATATTAAACCGAGTAATGATCGATATAATAAGTCAAATACTTGTGTGCGGCTGTTGCTGCCACTCCGGACGGTGGGATGAAAATCCTTAATTAATTCAATTAATATGTTTAAATCTACGATTAATTATGATTTAGTTATTCGTAATCAAAATTTAATTAAATTTTGTGTTTACTTTTTCTAATTGGACCGCGGCATCATGTAGCGAACACCCGGTGCACCTCTTATCATAGTCAGAGTTAATTATTTCATCACAATTATTAGGTAATAATATATTTCTTTAGAACAATAAAAATATTATGATTTTGTGATTGTTGTGTCTGTTACAAACTATGGTATATAACAATAACTTCAAAAAGATAAATATTAATTATTACACCAACATTTTTCATTATGATTGTTAATATCTTTTTAACTTTTTTTAGAGAATTACAATGAAGTATATATATATATATATATATATATGTCTAGTATCAAATAAATCGTTACATCATCATATGAGTGAGACCTCTATTCCGCACGCAGACGGGACCACAACACCACCAAATAAGGTGAAAATATACTACACCTACTATGACATTATTGAATCTAAGATCTCTCACTAAAGAGAGACTTAAGTTATAACAGCTAGTTACTTGAGCAGCATTATAGGCTTAATATCTTTTTAATAAACGATTAAAAAATTATTATGATTGAGTTTAGAAAATTATTATGAATTTCTTTTTGGGAGCAGAATGCTTTTTTACAAATGTTTTTTATTATTATTATTATTATTATTATTATTATTATTATGATTGTTAATATGCACCAACATCTCCCCGTGTTTTATGATTATGAATCGGGCTCCTTGTAGGCGGGGCCCGACGCCGCATAGTGTAAGTTTTTTAGGATGAATTGTAGAACATTGAAAAAAGCATTAGTAATATTGACTCTTCAAAAAACTTCAGAAATATTGATTAAAGTGGTCAGGACAAGCATGATTACTTCCTCTTTTTTTTATGAATATCCGATGCTATGTTATAGACTTTATAGTATTCCATATTTCTGATTATTTATAAATAATTTGTTGTTTAATTTCAAAAGTTGTTAGTTTAGTGGAGTAAAAAATAATTATTATCCGATGACCATTTGTTTAAAGTTCTTATAGTATTTGTTATTAGGTACAATAAAAAAATAATTATTATCCGATGACCATTTGTTTTTTCCGAGATGAGGTCGAAGTGTTAGAAAAAGTAACAGACGCGAAGAAAATAGGATGATAAGTATAAATCTTACCTCTCCCATGCAAAGGAAGCTAACAGAGTATTTTTCTTATACATGATTTTGCACAAAAAATATGGAGAGAAAAATTGTAATGATGATACAGTTAATGAATATTTTTCACATTAATTTATTCTAAAATTAGTAAATTATACACTTGTTGAGAAGCAACAAATATTCCTCCAAAAAAAACCGAAATTGGGAGACGAATTTCAAACAAAATACAGTAGTTAGGCTATCTGCATCGGCGCTCGAAGGAGGGTGCTCGAGCCGGGATCGAGCACGGGGTGGCTCGAGCACCCTGCGTGGCGGGGAGAAGGCACTCGAGCGGTGCCCGAGCGATCGAGCGGTGCTCGAGCTCGGTGCGTGCTCGGCACGCGCGGGATATTTCGGCCAAAAAAAAAAATAAAAAAAAGTTACACGCGCCTAACGTTAATAAATTTAAATTTTCGACCGTTTTCAAACGGCTATTGCCGATTTTTTTTTTTTTTTTTTTATTTCTTCCACTATAAATACATCCTCAAATCCTCATTCATCTCACACCAAAAATATATCTTCCTTCTCTCTCAAACTCAACTACAAAAAAATATCTTCATCTTCGTTGACTTTTTCATCTTCGTCGGTGGAATATGTCGAGGGCGGCACCGACGACGAGGTAATGGAGATGTTAGCGGACGTGGATCGCTACATACGTGCACACGTAGCGGAGCAGAAGTAGAAAAAGAAAAGAGCGCGGGGGTTCGTCGACCGCGACCGAGAAGCGGCGTGTGCGGTCCTTCACGCCGACTACTTCGCCGACAACCCCACGTACGGCGAGCATTTTTTCAGACGCCGTTTCCGGATGCATAAGCATCTGTTCTTGCGCATCTGCAGGACATTGGAGGAAAACGTCCACTACTTCACGCATCGACAAGATGCACTCGGGCGATGGGGGCTGACGTCGGTGCAAAAATGCACGATGACGGTGCGACAACTGGCGATCGGTGGTGCTGCCGACACGTTCGACGAGTACTTGAAGATCGGAGATAGCATGGGCCGCCTTTGCCTCAAAAAAATTTGCCAGGCAATCATCGACCTGTTCGGCGAGCGGTACTTGAGGAAGCCAACCCTGCCGACACTGCACGTCTGCTCCAAATGCACGAGGAGCGGCATGGATTTCCGGGGATGCTGGGGAGCCTGGATTGCATGCACTGGGCTTGGAGGAACTGCCCAAAAGGGTGGGCGGGTGTCCACACTCGCGGCGATCAAGGCGTGCCTACCATGATCTTGGAGGCGGTGGCGTCGCAGGATTTGTGGATCTGGCATGCCTTTTTTGGGTGTGCCGGCTCCAACAACGACATCAACGTCCTCAATCAGTCGCCCTTGTTCACCGACGTGTTTGAGGATAGAGCTCCACCGTTCATCTTCACCGTCAACGGACACCGCTACGACAAGGGGTATTACTTGACCGACGGGATCTACCCTTCGTGGCCTACACTGATCAAAGCACCGAGGGTTGAATCTGACGAAAAGTACGTCTGATTTGGCTAATCTCGAAATAAAAGGAAACTCCTAGAGGTTATCGAAAGTAGGGAAGTTCGGATTATGAGGTACTGAGTTCCTAGAGTAAGTATTAGTAAAGGAAGCATCATAAGAAAAGAGAATCAATCGCCAACATTCGTATGTTCAATTCGTCGGTAGTACAAAAACAAAATAGTCAAATGTCGTCGGCATATAGCAGGTATGAAGGACTTGGCAAGACTCCTTATCCTTATCCTACTTTCGGGATCACCGCTGTAACACGGTCCTGTCGATTCAATTTGAACAAAGAAAATGCGGTAAAGCCATAAAGTCAAATAAAATAGTCTTCTTTTCGAGGGAGTTCAAGTTCATTCTTTTCTTTCGTCGTTAATCAAATCTCCCAAACGATTCGTAATTCGTTCGGATTTTTTTGGAGCTGTTTGAAGAAGTTAGCATTGGCGCCATTTTGGCGCAATTCTGCTAACTTTCTTGATAGGGTTTCGAGCCTGTAGTCAGGTCCTCTTGGGGTTAGAATCGTCAATTTGAGTTTTGATTTATTCTGTAAAATAAAAATAAAAAAGCCCTTTTAATGCATTTACCCCGCCGGACCTGGGGTTTTTGATGCATACAAGTATTTTTGTTGGAACGTTCATACATAACTAATGAAATGCTTAGAGTATCCCCATTCCCCGAAAAGGTAGAAAGGACGAAACACGTAATACACCCGATAATGGGAACCCCAATCAACCAACGTACAACCCCAGATTTTTTAGAGGAGGCGTCGAACGCACGGCACAGAGATCGATCAGTTGCTGAATTCGTATTGAAGAAATGAGCATCCTCTGTCAATCCGCCGTCGGAGTCTCCATTTCTCAAAGAAGAGAAGTAAAAGAAAGGGTGTCAATACCTTCTCCAATAGAGAATTTGAACTCAATTTGGGTGTCAAGAGAAAAAGATAAAAAGGCTCTCTATTTATACTAGTTGTCATGATTTAAACATGGTAGGGGCGAAAATCTTTGAATCATTCATTCTTTGTGATTGATTTTCCTTGCAGCAGTTAAAAGAATTTGAGAAAGGAAGTTAGGGTTGAAACGAGAAGAAACGAAAGAGATGAACAATGACTTGTAATTGGGCTTTTATTTTGGGCTAGGATAGAGAGATGAACTTTGAAATGTTAGTCTTCGAATTAATATACGGACAACCAGTGAATTTGGGCTAATGGATAAAAGAGTTAAAACTCCATTTGTATCTTGAACATCATCTGTAAATCGAAAATGGGCCTATTAAAATAGAATAGATATAATATTTTTGGGCTCAAATTTTAAATGCTATATGTAATTAAATGAATGTATATTGATGTTCGTGAAAATAAAATAATTATAGGTGCGACTTATAAGACTAAATATTTAATTGCTTAAAGAAATATATATAAATAAATATTTTAGGAGAAATGTAACAAAATTTTCTTGATCGTTGCAGGTATTATGTGATATTTCCTAATCATAAATAAATTTAATGATTAATTATTCATATTAGAGCACTTACTACAAGGCACGAGTGGGGGTGTCGAAGGGCAGTGTCGAGCGCCTAGACACACCCCCCACTCGACATAGCCCTATGTCGAGCCTATAGTGGGCGATCGACACACCCCTATGTCGATGGGTGTGTCGAAATTTCGATACACCCCTCGACTCCGCCAAGCAGCAAAATGGGGACACGTGGCGTGTCCCCATTGGTCCAGTCCATTTTTTTTATTACAAAATTAATAAAAAGCAACGATTATATTTTTTTGTCTCCAACGTATATTTTGCTACGAGCAGCGGCTATTCCCATTTTTTCCCTATATATATCCCACCACACCACCACATCAATTCATCCAATTCATTCATCATACAATTCACTCGTTTTTTCAAAAAAAAAAAAAAAATTATGAGTTGGCCGGGTGCGAGCTACAATCTTGAAGAGGCGGAGGCGCGCCGCCACCAACGTATGCAGCGAGCTAGGGAGCTTTACCAAATATATTTTATTTATTTCCTAATTATTGTATTTTTTTTAGTTATTGTCTTTTTTTTTTAAATTCAATAAAATTGTCATTTATTAATTTCTGAATTTAATTATGTTATTTTTAATAATATTTATTACAAATAAAAAAAACAACAAAATAAAATCTATTCAATCATTAAAATCACGCTTCCCAGTGCTTAGACCTAGGTCTTACTCAACCTCATTGTAGTGGGAAAATCAACCTATGTCTAACTAAACACCACCAATCATTAAAATCACGCTTCCCAGTGCTTCAACCTAAGTCTTACTAAATACCCGTAGTAAGTGCTCTTATATTATTTTTAGTATAATCATGCAACACACGTGATCTCTGCTAGTACTTAAAAATATAGTTTAAAAAATTAATATACCATAATAATGAAATAATCTACCATATTAATTAATTAATTATTGGTGCACCTATTGAAAGATGAGATCCACATAGTTACTGTTAAAAAAACTGGAGAAGGGGTAAATGCTCAAATTACACGTTCCAAAATGCGAATTTAAAATATGAGATCGATAAGAAATAAAGATTTTTCGCTCAAAAATACAAATTAAAAGTGTAAATGTGGTGACCCTTCAGCCTTTGAAATAAAGATTGTTTAAAGATTGTGTAAATGTGGTGATCGATAAGAAATAAAGATTGTTTAGTAAAATTTGTTATCGGTTTATTTCAAGTTTTGAGTTGTTGCGTAACTTTTTTTCGTTTGAAGAAAAAAGTCATGCATCTACATCAGCGCCCCCATTTTCCTCATGGACGCCGTCGATTTAAAGGCTGCCGCCACTGGCCGCTTGCAGTCATTATTTAAAATAAAAATAAAAATTTGTAATTAAGATTAAAAATAATAATAAAGCATATTTTATTGAATTTAAGTAAATAAAAACATTACATCACGATGCTAAAAATAAAAACTAAGAACGACGGAAAATAGAGAAATCCTTTAGTGTCATCTACGTGTTGACAATCGTGAACTGAGCCCCTTTCAAGTTTACACAATTAGTCTTAGTCGAATTCAGTATCTGCTCGGCGGTAGCGTTTCGAATTCTCTGGCAGTTTGCACTGTGGAACTCGTCGAACATGAGGACATTAGCCCTAGTCTGTGTTCAATAATTCACATTCCTCACTGGGCTGTACTCGGGGCGAGTAGTAGCGGTTGGTGATCTGATCCCACAATACACCAATTGCCCGTGGAGCCCGGTTCACCTCGAGCCAGACGTCGACAAAGTTTTCAGTCTCAGCATCGAAGTAGATAAAGTGAGCCATTGAAGAAGTAGTGAAGAAGAGAATGGAGATGGAATTAAAAAAGGATGAGAAATGAAGGAGGAATGAAGTGTATTTATAGGGGAGAAAAATTAAAATAAATAAATAAATCTAACGTCATAATGGCCAATGGCTAATCCGCTTGCTCTAATAGAGTGCAAGGACATTTCATAAAAGAGATGCATTATCGAATTTTCCGGATAAAGAATGAATTTTCTTTCAACCGTCTAACCGTATGAGGAGACAACATTTTTCTCATAAATTACGTGATTCCTCGAATCAATAAAGTCCAAATTGCTTTTTTACTTGGAAAAAGGGAGAATGATGAGATATAAGCCCTAAACCACATTGTTTATGACTATGCACCCCTTGTTATTCATTCTTTTAACTCTAAATATTTTGTGTATATTTCCATGGCACTTGGTCATTGTCTGTGACATTGGAACAAATTCAATAACAAAATGCACAAACCACAAACCAATTCACATGAACATAGTGCGCAATTTGCACTAAACAGAAGATAAATTTAACAAATGCAAGTTCAAATACATAACTATTACACAAAAAAAAAAGAAAAAAAAAGAAGCTATATCAAGTTAACTATAACAATACGAGCACAAGTTCTCTCACATTATTCATGCCATGTCTCCCAGCTGAAAAATCGACACAACATTCACCCCACATATTCTCTACACACCGGAATATTACTACCGAAATAGAATCATACATCCACAGTAATCCCAACATCCAACAATCCCAACCCGATAAACTCTTAACTTATTTCGTCAAGAAATGCTCGATTTGTGTAAGTGCCTGGAGATGAGCACCGTTATATTTAGCCACATTTCTCAAACATGCAAGATAAAGATGAAGCAAATCTAGTAGACGGAGGAGGGGACATACCTCAATCGCTATTGCAGTTGGAGAGATATCGGATACATCTTCATATTTAAGTTTGCCTGCCATGTCTATTATAACACAAACAATGTCAAAAAACTAGCGAATTTCAGAGAATGTGAAAGAATTACGGAGAAATGAAATATCTAACTCAAGGTATGTGCACTGAGACCCTACATTCAAGAGAAACTCTCACATCAGCATTTGCATAGGCGTCACCCCTCTCTTCGAAAAGGGTAGATAATCGCTTCATGGTCTACACAAATTACGAGTGAGTACTAACAATTTTCAGTCATGGACCCTTTTCGTGATGATACCCTTTATAAACAAAAATGAAACCCTACCTTAGTATAAGGATCTCCATCTCCATGATGCAACAGGGGCCGAGAACCAGTTCCAACAGCTATAATTCTACGAGCTAAGGCTTCCAAAGGGACATCCAACCAGACCGTGATGCCCTTTCTCATATGTCTCCTACCATGCACAAGCAACAACCATTTAACACTATGAACGTGATCGAAATGACCGTGCAGAAAAACTCTAGACTCAATATATTATTACCAATTGACTGGTCGTACAACTGCACCCCCGCCAGTTGAAACAACTAATTGATACATTGAAGACAACTTCTTCAGCACTTCAGTCTAAAATCCAGAAGTCCGAACACAAGTGAGTAAGAATGGACAACATTCACGTCTTTTAACAATAGCCAGTTTGAATCAGTAAGAAGTGGCATTTAGCTAAACAATATAATCTCTTTGCAAGTTTCACAGACCATTTGATAAATACTTCAAGAATTCCTATGTAACCAGAAATAAGTCTTCATACAACCATTAATAGATGCAGTAAGACATGCAGAAGAGGTATACATGGGTATTAACTTTTTCGGAAATTTCTAAGAAGAGGTACTCAATAAATCATCTTTCTGTATTTACTAAGCCATCCTCATTGATGACTGGCCATGGAAGCACAAGACGAGAGAACATTCTAAATACAATAGATGCATTATCAAGTATCAAAAGAAGACAAATAAAAGAAATCCTGAGTCCTTCATCATAAGGGCCTGGAAGCAACCCAATTTATAGGAGGAAAGAAAAAAACGGTTTAGTGCTGGCTAACCTCATTCTCTCTAAAGAAGCCCTCGCCATGTAACTTAAATATTTCGGCAACGGTGCTTAAACCAACAGCCTCCTCTATCAGTACATCACTGAAACAATTAAATTATCTATGTTGATAAAATCAAACAAAGCACAACATGTAATGCAGGATGCTAAAAAGACAAGAAACAAATCAGTGTCAAGTCATAGGTATTCTTAGATTAAACAACCAACTAGAATCATTTAATTGCTACAAAAAACAAGTTTCAATGAGTTTTCTTGTGTATGTGTATGTGTGTGTGTGTGCTTGTGTGTTCTCTTGTCGTAAGTGATATTTGGATCTAACCAGTCAAGAAATGAGTATCCAAGAGCTTCTGACAAAACCTTGCCCACTGTTGTTTTCCCAGATCCCATCATTCCTGCAACATAGAAAAGCTTCCTTTAAAATGCCAATGACCTGAAGCAACTGATATACTTCTTCAAGTAATTGACATGTTCGCCCACCAACAAGATATATGCAACGTCCATCTAGATATGGTTCAACCTCTTTAGCTTTATTCTGTCATAGCAGCACAACTGGATCAATTTTTATATCAGCAGTTCAAATACTGTGCGCATGCTAACTTTTCAAAGCTTAATTTATATGAACACAACTTAACGCAGTTGTTTGCAACTAAATAGGTGTCATGCATCCGTACATTATACATGAAAGAATATGTTGAAAGAACTTACCTTTATGACAACTGACTCATCAAGGAATGCTGGAGAACTTTCAGATTCCACCACCGAAGCTGAAAAACAGAGAAGATGCTAGTGCACAATCATTGCATGAGAGTTGATGCACTAAGTTCCACTATACCCTCTATCTTTCTTTTTATAGGTTGAACAAATGAAAAAAAAAAAAAAAAAATCAAAAACTTCTTAACAAAATAGCAACCCAACACCCGACAACCGAAGACATGCATATATATACACATGCACACATGCTTGAATTTATGTGTCTCATGCACTCATAGAGAACAAGGGTGTACAGATTTAACGTAAATGTTCCCAAGCAATAAGATTGACCCACTATTCAATGATATAATATAATGTAGAGAATTAGGATAAAAACATTTTCTCAGTGGTGCCACAGGTATGCACCTGTGATAAGTTGCAACAAATGTTATCCACACGACCACCAACAGTTAGAAACAAAAGAGCATAAATCAAACCTCAACTGTCCACATTTGTTATGTAAAATATTGCAACTGGTGATGGACCACTGCAGAGACAAGAGGGTCAAATATGTTTCTTCTTCCCAAATCCAACAATGAACTTTTGTAACTAAATCCATTGTTCAAATAAATTTACAACTACAAGAAAAGTACTTTCTATTGGGAAGTAAAAGATGCAGACAGATCATGCAGTGGGGGAGTTGAACAATTTCTTTGGGAGTTGAACAATTTCTTTCACATCAAAAGGAGCTAAATAGTATTTCCAAAGCTCTAGGAGCATGTCACTCGCATGCTCAGTCAAGCTAACAACACCATTCGGTGGTCGAGGGATATTTGAATAATTAGCATAAACATATCTTGGCACAAAAAGGGTAATTGGATGTACTCAAATGAATCAACAAACAAAACCACCAACAAGCATCAAGGCAATAAGAGTAAATGCAAACCATCAGAGACAGAAAGTATCTGTTTACGCAATCTACCTTGACGATTTTCAACAGAACACGAAACCCTTAAAGATACAAATCTATGGACTCGTTGGGGACAACGATGAACAGACATCTGATACGATCGTTGCCCACCATATTGACGGAAGAAATGCAAAGAACCAGCCGGTTTTCTTGCAACCTTTTCCGGGTTTACCCAATTGGGCAGTTGCAAGCTTGAAGAAACTCTTGCATCCATGCTATATTGCTCCTCACTCCAATAGAATTAGATTACAGTTCCAACAAAATGAAGCTACTTTTAATAAATTCTGAGTTTATCTTCTGCAAATACCACAAAGTTTGATGAGAAATCTCACTTGAATAATACACATTACCACCAAAAAACAAAACCCTAAAAAAGATTCAATCTTTATCATCGAATTAAATCACAGCGCGACAAGATGATCCAAAATATTTGGATAATTAGAAATTGAAAGCAAAGAGAGCCCACCTACCAAAAGAACGTCACGAATTCAACAAATCAAAGGATTTATTCATTCAAAGCGGGATGAAAGAATCGCAGCTGGGATATAATTAAACGAATTGAATAAAGAGATGAACAGAGAGTGAAGAATAAGGTGCTACCTACCAGAAATGAAACAAACGGTTGTAGTTGAGGTGGGAATGGGGTAGGTGGCGTGGCATCTGCCAACTTTTGAAATGGAGTTGAATTTATATTATTCTATCTCAAATTTGTATTATCGGCAAATAAAGTGTTTAAAACTAAACGTAAATACTAATGCAGAAAATGTGGATAATGATTAAATTTAATAAACGAGACGGGTCGGGCACCCAATACCCACACCCTTTTCAAAAAACGGTTAATGCCCAAACTGACCGGCCCGTTGGTCAGCGGTTTTTAACCGAACCCGCGATCAACCGAAACCGGAATCGGCAAGGGCAGGGCCGGTTACGGGCTGCATATTCGACGAACCGTAACCGACGGTTCGGCCCGCCGGTTAACCGGAGCTTCGAAATATAACTTCAAAATACACTCGTACCCATTTTTACAGTGATTACAGATGGTGGAGAATGGTGATATTGGCGTAAATAAGAATTGGAAATTCAAGATTTGAGAAATATTATTAGTAGCAGACAAATAAAAAAAAATCACAAGTCCACAACACAGTGAACATAGAACATATACCAATCTCAAACCTTTCCATATCTTCTAGATTAATGAAGCTAGATAAGCAATCATCTATGTGATTCTGACGCCGGCGACGGAGATGGAAGAGGAGATTAGAAATAGATTTCGCCGGAACAGCGGTGGCGCGGAAGAAGAGGCAGCGGCGGATTTGATTTGAAGGAAGAGATGGAGATACGGAGTTTTTTTTCAATTGGGGATGTAGGATTTGTGAATTTGATGTTTGTATGTTTTGGGTGTGTAATCGATTTCTTGTTCAATTTTGACCGAGGATGATGGTGTGTTGTCTCGCGGCGGACCGAATCTGGCCGGAGAAAGGAGAACGGCGTGTGTTGTTGCAGCCGTTTGAAAGATTGAGAGAGAGAGAGAGAAAGAGAGATGGGGGGACTGGGGGAAACACAGCAGGGGTTGCTGTGGGATATACGGCGCCGTTTTACAATGGTTTTCCCAAACATTTCATTTGTTTGTTTCCTACTCTATTCTCTCCTTTCTTTTCCTTCTATGCTTTTCACAATTCACACATACTGAAACTTTAGTTCTACTTTTATTTTTTATCAAAACAACCTCGCCTTTCTTCTCGTTTCTCTTCTACATTTGTTAGAATTTGAGACTTTAATAGTAAAATATGTCATATATAATGATTATTTTTTTAAATCCAAAATATCAAGATTATATGTAATTTCAAGAATAAATTAAATAAATTATATTATTCATAAAAACTTAATTGTGATTAGTCAACCCTAATTAAAAATCAGAAAAAAACTTTACTGTGGTAATTGAAAATTAATAAACTCTAATTAGAATACTACTTATTAATTGTACCTTGTAACCGTGTTCGAAATCACTCTGTTAATTGGCAACTTATTTCATTGGAGTTAAATTATTTTATTTTTTTTATAAATATTAAAATTTCAATTATTCACGCTATATATTTCGTCCAAGAATGCTACAGTACATTTTCCCCCCCTTAATCAAGTTATTGTGGTACAATTTTGTCTTGTTCTTTTATGCTTTGGCTCAAAATCATGATTTAAAATAGACATATTTTGAAATAGCTATAATGATCATTAAAATATAAATTTTGGTTCACCTTCTTGAAAAATATAAATTTTGGCCATTTTTTTCAATTTGGGATGAAAATACCCTTAATGAAATGTGGAGCGGGTAGGGTTTGACGCGGGCGGGCGCGGGTCGGGCCGGGCGGGTATGAGGCATTTGGTACTTTTGGTACAAATTTAGTCTTATTAGTACCAATTGTTCTAGTATATCTAGTACGAATTTAGCCTTATTAGTGCCAATTGTTCCAGATTTGGTACAACTGGGACGAATTGTCAAATTAGTTCCAGATGTTCCAAGTTATGATATGGTACTCTTGGGACGAACATTCCAATTATTTCAAGTTATACTACTCCGATTTTGCGGCTCCGCCTTCGGCTCTGATTATACGGCTCCGCTTTCGCTCCGATTACTAATATAAGGATAATCGTCGGGCAACAATTTAAATTTTTTGGCTCGCTCTGTGGCCTTCGGCTCCCCTCGCTCGAATCTTGACCAAAGAATAAGCGGCAAACAAAAAAACGAAGATGCAAACAAAAATTTGGAAATTAAAAAAGTTATGAAAAATAAAAAAAACAGAAAAAAGGAAAAAGATCTGGAAAATAAAAAAAATCTGAAAAATAAAAAATAAAACAGAAAACAGAAAAAAAAAGAAAAAAAATTCTGGAAAATAAGAAAAAAAATAGAAAAAGAAAAGAAAAAAATCTGAAAAATAAAAAAAGAACAGTAAAAAAAGAAAAAGAAATTGAAAAGGAAATTAAATGTCAATAAAATGGATCAAAAAGTGATGGATCACAAATAAAAGAGGGAAAGGGGTATTTAGGTCCTAAGTTCAAAAAAATAGCTATAATTTATATTTATGAAGAGGGTGAGCCATAATTTATATTTCAATACTCATATTGGCTATATCACATGATATTCTCTTAATAAAATATGTTATGAAGTATTTAATCCTAACTAAAATGCTTAGTTAACATCTGAAATTACAAAAGTAAAAACCCTCTTTATGAAATAATTAATCCTAATAAAATGATTAACTGAAAATTAAATATTTATAAAACATAAATCCTAATTATGGAAATTATTTAGCCAACAACATATTTATACCTATTTATACAAATAAATGATTACATAATTATCTATAATTACTATGAAATAAATGAGAGACATATTTTGAAATAGCCATAATACCATTAAAATATAAATTTTGGCCCACCTTCTTCAAAAATATAAATTTTGACTATTTTTTTCAATTTGGGACGAAAATACCCTTAATAAGACGAGGAACGGGTCGGGTCGGACGCGGGCGGGCGCGGGTCGGGTCGGGCAGATATAAGGCGTTTGGTACTTCTGGTACAAATTTAGTTATATTAGTACCAATAGTTCTAGTACTTCTGGTACGAATTTAGCCTTATTAGTGCCAATAGTTCCAGATTTGGTACAATTGGGACGAATTGTCGAATTAGTTCCAGATGTTCCAAGTTATGATATGGTACTCTTGGGACGAAAATTCCAATTATTTCAAATTATACAGCTCCGCCTTCGGCTCCGATTATACGGCTCCGCCTTCGCTTCGATTACTAATATAAGGATAATCGTCGGGCAACAATTTAGATTTCTTCGGCTCGCTCCGAGGCCTTCGGCTCCCCTCGCTCGAATCTTGACCAAAGAAGAAGCGGCCAACAAAAAAAATGAATAGGCAAACAAAAAATAATGAGGCAAACAAAAATTTGGCAATTAAAAAGAAATAGAAAAAAAAAACAGAAAAAAAAGAAAAAATCTGGAAAAAAAAAAGAAATAACAAGGAAAAAATTGGAAAATAAAAAAAAAACAAAAGAAATCTGAAAAAAAAGACAGAAAAAAAATCTGGAAAATAAGAAAACAAAATAGAAAAAAGAAGAAAAAAGCTGGAAAATAAAAAAAAACAGGAAAAAAAAGAAAAAAAAAACTTGGAAAGGAAAACAAGTGTCAATAAAATGGATCAAGGATTGATGGATCAAAAATAGAAGAGGGAAAGAGGTATTTAGGTCCTAAGTTCAAAAAAATGGCTATAATTTATATTTATGAAGAAGGTGGGCCAAAATTTATATTTTAATGTTCATTATGGCTATATCACATGATATTCTCAATAAATGGCGACTAATAAAAAATTACCAGAAACTAAAAAAAAAAAAACTTTGACATGTAATGACAGAAAAGAAGAAGAAAAAAAATTACTAACTTGCACCGAAAAGAACCAAAAAAGACAATATTTCTCATGCTAGAATGTGAAGCGCCGTCGTTTTGCGGCACAACACCATGCTGTGCATTTTCCCCACAGCAGGGGATCCTTCCCCGAGAGAGAGATGCGGCGTGAGAGAAGTGGGGGAGAAGAGAGAGAAGAACTATACCTCGTGTTCACGGTAACCGGTGGTTTCGGTCCACGGTTCCTAAGAGGATGAACCTTAACCGGTCCATATATACTGTACACGATTCCGGTCCAGGTTAAAAAACCGGCAATTTCGAGCCGGTTTGAATCCGTCGATTCGGTTTGAAACCGTCAGATAATAAACATACGATGGAGTACTATGTTTCTACTTTCATCCTTTTCCACAATCCTCCCTACCCTACTATAATCCTCCCCACCTTACTACAGGTCTACCTTGTCGTTAAGTGGGTTGCCCTCTTAATTTAATTTTAGAGATGAGATAAATGTTTTAAATCAACTTCAATTTTTTTTAAAAAAAAAACTAGCGTATAACCATCGATTTTCGATGGAAAATTAATTAATAAAAAATAATAAAATTATTAGATACTATTAATATGTGATAGATTATAAAAAATATTATTTGTTCATTATTTTAGTGTTAAATCATTCGATTATGCTATCTACTTAAATCGTTTAGAATTTATATGCTCTTGAACATATCTCAAATTCAATTTAAAAGTAATTTTACCATATATGACATTTGTTTTATTTTTTACCTGAAATTAATATTTCTCTTCCTTAATCGTATAGTGTTATTCGCTAATTACAATTATAGATTATGCAAAGTTGGAAAACTAACTACAAATAGTATAAAAATTAATTCATGGATAATAATTATAGATTTAAGAATATACATGAAAAAATGCATAAAATAAAAAATTTCCTGAGTTGAGGTAATCGTTGGTTGGGAATTGGCCGGTCTATACTACGATTTCGGATCAGAACCGGCCCGTTGACCACGATTTTTTTATTAATAAGTGCGTAATTTATAAAACTCGTTTAGAACTTTATTTAGAACTTATATAGACCTAAAACTTAATTAAAAAAATTGATTGTACTATCCGTTCTTGTTTTAATTGTATAATATTTACTAATTACGATTATAAATTATGCAAAGTTTGAAACCCAGCTATAAAAAACGTAAAAAATCAATTCACAGATAACGATTCTATATTTTAGAAAATACAACAAAAAATGAATAAAATGAAAATTTTAAAATAAATAAGAATAAAGAATGAAATGTGCTACATAGGATCCCGAAGTTGATGTACCCTTCAGTTGGAAAATGGCCACTGTACCTAATTAATTGACGAATTAAAAATAATTATTTTAACAAATTAAATAAAACATTATTAGAATATTTCAATATTAAATTCAGCCAACCAATAAATTAGCCAAATTATTTTGAACCATTTATTCGGCTAACTATTAAATTAGTTCCCTACAAAAAATAATTATATATTTAGAAAATTAATAAATTGGCCAAATTAAAAAAAAATTATAAAATATAGTTATTTATTTGATCGACTAATAAATAAATTGACTAAATAAAACTGGTGGAGCAAAAGATGAGAAAATACACATTGATTCTAGCTAGGTATTTATAGACTTTTTAAAAGATGAGAAAATACACATTGAAAACCGATGTGGAACACAAGATTTTAGTAGATATTAAAAATCTTTCATTCACATTTAAAAATTCAAAAATATTGAGAATATAGATAAATACCGCCACGGTTGTGGGTCGGAATCGGCCCGTTGACCACGGTTTTGATTTATAAGTGAGTAATTTATAACACTCGTTTAGAATTTATATAGACTCAAAACTTAAAAAAAAAATTGATTGTACTATTCGTTCTCGTCTTAACTGTGTAATAATATTTTCTAATTATGATTATAAATTATGCAAAGTTGTAAACCTAACTACGAATAACGTAAATATCAATTCATAGATGATGATGATTCAAGATTTTAGAAAATACATGAAAAAATAGAATAAAATAAATTTTTTTAAAATAAATAAGAATAAAGAAGGAAAATGTGTCACGTGGATTTCCAAGTTGAGGTACCCAACACTCGATGTGGAACACAAGATTTTAGTAGATCTTTAAAATCTATTATTTTCGATTTAAAAATTCAAAAATTTGAGAATTTAGATAAATAGGAATGAAAGATTAAGAGAGGTGCCACGTAGGATTTTTTCAAAGTAAGAATCATTTTTCTTTTAGTAATTCTATTATTTTAGATTCAAAAATTCAAAAATTTGAGAATTTAGATAAATAGGAAAGAAAGATTAAGAGATGTGCTACGTAGGATTTTTTCAAAGTAAGAATTATTTTTCTTTTAGTAATATAATGATGATTAATTTTCTTAGGGAAAAAAATTTAATTTTAATCCCCAACACTTGATGAAATCACGAATGATGCTAAAAGTTTTTATAAGGTATTTTCTAAATCCAAATAAAATATACTCCATTAAACCCATTTAGGTACTTGCAAATTAATGTGACTAGATGAGGCGTGACTAAGATGTGAAATTGATCGTTGTTTTGCTCGATCGTGATACTATTGGTCGTGGTGTTATGAAAGGGTTAATTATCAATTATGGCCGACCTTTCACTCCATAGTGATTTTATGTCCTGACCTTTTGAAATATTCAGAAATGTTCCGACCTTTGTCCCTCAGTGACACTTATGGCATGAGAGCAAAAATCCGGCGACGGAAAACTGACTGAGACGCTGGATGATGACGTGGATATTATCTCCACTTTTTTAAATAACATGGAATTTGCATATACCTTGTAGACCAAAAAAAAAAACTCTTCAATTAAAAAAAAAGATTTTTCCTTCTCTAAGGCAAATTCTCTACTCACTTAACAAAGGAGTTCCAGACTTTCGGTCTTCCAATACAAGAAAAAGTTTCAGATTTTTGTGCTTTATCTCCGATGAATTTTATAGAAAAAAAAAGAGGAGAAAAGAGTATTAATGATGATAATTTTGCGTTGAGAATAACTGGAAGAGAAAACACACAGATTTATTGTTGGAACGATTAGAAAATTTGTCTTGGAGAAGGAGAAATCTTTTTTTTATTTAAAGAAAAATTATTTTTGTCTACATGGCATATGCAAATTACATGTCATCCACATCATCATCCGACCTTCCAGTCAATTTTGCATTGTCGAATTTTCGCTCCCATGCCATAAATGTCACAGAGGGACAAAGGTCGAGACATTTTTGATATTTCAAAAGGTCAGACCATAAAATCACTACAAAATGAAAGGTCGGGACATGAGTGATAATTAAGCCTGTTATGAAATTCTGATGTTTGTAAACATATTCTTAAGATGCTCTCACAGTCTCACTTATTTGTGCCCCAAACTAAGAGTTGTTGCTAAGGGAGTGATGGTCCCGATACGAGTTCTGGTGTATGGGAGGGGGGGAATACACCAGATAGAAAATTTTAAAATAACTCTCGAAAATATCTCAACCGAGTAAAAACACTCAGCTGGATTCACAACTGAGTAAGAGTACTCAGCTGGAAGAGTGGCGTCTTTTATAGAAGGTAAAAGATCACTTTCTGATTTTCCGCCTTTTATAGGTTAGTGGCTCGGTTGAAATCGACGGCTAGGGTTGAATGGCGCGAATCCATCAACGGCTGAGATCTCGCGACTGTTGACTAGCTTTGACTTGACGTCACATTCCGAGTTCCAACCAGCGCGTGAGAAGGTGAACTGTTTTCATGTCAGTCCAGTCGCACTATAAAGTAGGTTATTGATGTTCAGCCATACTTTACATTAAATGCGCTATGATGGCTATTTTAGTCTAACTGACATGCTTCAGGAATGTTGGAATTTATTTCAAACATTCTCATTTAAGACACAAACACCTTCAGCCATGTATGATACCTGCCAGCTGATGTCGGAATCAGCTGTGTTCACCTGCCAGCTGATGTTGGAATCAGCTGTGTTCCAATGTTGCGGCATACCATCAGCTGACTCGAGTTCGTCTGTTCAGCTGACGTCTGATATCTTCGGTTGGCGATCCGCATCTGATGTCTTCGGTTGGCGATCCGCATTTGATGTCTTCGGTTGGCGATCCGCATCTGATGTCTTCGGTTGGCGATCCACATATGATGTCTTCGGTTGGCGATCCGCATCTGATGTCTTCGGTTGGCGATCCGCATATGATGTCTTCGGTTCCCCCTTCATCTGAGCTTCCCCCTCAGATGGATATCTATCTCTTCACCTCAGCTGGTTCCTCATCTGATGGATCCAACAATCCAAGTAGATCACATAACATTTTGAACCGCGCTTCGGCTAGAGGTTTGGTGAAGATATCAGCTCTCTGAATCTCAGTTGGAATCTTCTCCATAGATACGTCCTTCTTCTCAATATGATCTCGGATAAAATGATGTCGGATGTCAATGTGCTTCATCCGAGAACTGTGAACAGGATTCAAAGAGATAGCAATGGCACTTGAGCTATCACAATGAATGGGGACCTATCCAGTTGCGACTTCATAATCTCTCAATTGTTGCTTGAGCCACAACACTTGCATGCAACAGCTACCGGCAGCCATGTACTTTGACTCGGTTGTAGAAATAGCAACACATGCTTGTTTCTTGGAGAACCATGAAACCAGCTTGCTTCCCATGAACTGACAGTGTCCAGATGTGGACTTCCTGTCCAACCGATCTCCGGCTAAATCCGCATCTGAGTATCCGGACAGTTGAATATTGTCGTCGGTTGGATACCACAACCCAACATTAACTGTACCCTTCAGATACTTCAGGATGTTCTTTGTTGCCAACATGTGTGCTTCCCTTGGCTGAACTTGGAACCGAGCACACACTCCAACCGCGTAAGATATGTCTGACCGACTGGCGGTTAGATATAGCAAAGAACCGATAATCCCTCTATACTTACTGGCATCCACGAGCTTTCCCTCAGCTCCAGGTTCAATCTTCCAGTTAGTATTCATCGGGATCCTTGTGGTTTTACTTGACTGCAATCCGAACTTTGTGATGAGCTCATTTGTATATTTGGACTGATTGATGAAGATTCCTTTTGATGACTGCTTCACCTGTAGCCCAAGAAAATAATTCATCTCGCCCATCATTGACATCTCGAATTTCTCCTTCATAAGAGTTGAGAATTTTTCGCACAGCTCCTCTGACTTGGAACCGAATATGATGTCATCAACATAGATTTGCACGACAATTATATCTTCTCCAACTTTGATGGTGAACAGTGTTTTGTCAACTGACCCTCGTTTGAACCCTGAGTTCAGAAGAAAACCACATAGAGTGTCATACCAAGCCCTGGGTTCTTGCTTCAAGCCATAGATAGTTTTCTTCAACTTATACACTCTTCCATCTCCAGTCTCAAAATCGGGAGGCTATTCAACATATACATCTTCCTTAATATCACCGTTGAGGAAGGCACACTTCACATCCATCTGATAGACATTGAAATTGTGAAATGCGGCATAGGCTAGAAAGATTCGGATGGCTTCCAGCCTTGCAACTGGCGCGAAGGAGTCCTCGAAATCGATTCCTTCTTGTTGGCAATATCCCTGAGCTACCAACCTTGCCTTATTCCTCACTATGAATCCAATGGCGTCTCTCTTGTTCTTGAAAATCCACTTCAATCCAATGACTTTGACACCATTTGGTCTTTCTACCAACTCTCATACACAGTTGCGTAAAAATTCGTTCAGTTCTTCTTGCATGGCTGTTGTCCAGTGAACACAGTTGAGAGCTTCCACAACATTCTTCGATTTTGGCACATCAGCTATGAGGCAAGAAATCATGGCAACATCTCCAGCTTGCTCGAACTTCTCAAGAACTGCCAACTCCTCAGCATATTGGGCATAAGTGTTGGAATCTTCCTCGGTTGAATCTGGATTTGCAACTCTGCTCCTTGTACGCACACCTTCGGTTGGATCCCTGATGATGTTGTCAGTGGAATGATCTTCATACCATCTCCTGTTGCGTCTTCCTTCTTCTTCCAACATTGGTTGTTCCGAGATTTCAACTGATGGGATTTCCTGAGCTGTGGGAGATGCTGGGATCTTTTGAACTGGTAATTTATCAGTTGCTGAGTCTGGATCCTCAATATTGACAATATTTTGAACCGGGATCGGTTGGGCTTCGGATACTGATGCAGTTGGAGTGACATCAGCTGAGATTCCCCCTTGAGATGAGCTAGGGTCCTCACATTCATCTTCAGAGGAATATGGATCATCATCCTCGGTTGCCCATACCAATGGTTCAGCTAGGTTCTTCTGCCTTAGAATCTGCGATCTGGTGAGAGCTGGTGGAACATGTGGATCAGCTTGTTGTCCTTTAGCCTGTTCCCTGCACTCAAAAGTAGATTCATCAAAACTAACATAAGGTGTTATCTCCACAACACGAGAACTGTTGTTGAAAACTCTGTAAGCCTCGATCCAAGCGGCATATCCAAGAAATATGCCCTTCGAAGCCTTGGCGTCAAAAATTTTCAACTGAGTTTTCCCATTGTTGTGAATATAACACTTAGAACCAAAAATACGAAAGTATGAAATATCAGGCTTCCTGCGTCTCCATAGCTCGTATGGTGTCTTTCCCAACCGCTTGGTTAGAAGAGACCGGTTCTGGGTGTAGCAGGCTGTGTTGATGGCCTCAGCCCAAAATCTCTTTGGCAGAGCTGAGCTTGTCAACATGGATGTAGCCGCATCCTTCTGTGTTCAGTTCCTTCGCTCGGCTACTCCATTCTGTTGTGGAGTACGCGCAGCTGATGTTTGATGAGTTATTCCATGCTTCTCACAGTACTCGATGATGGTTTCATTTAGGAACTCGGTTCCGCAATCTGATCGGATAGAAATGATTTTCATCTCTTGTTGGTTCGATATCCGATCCATTAGCTTGGGTAGCTCATCTCGGGTTTCACTCTTGTGTCACATGAAAATGGTCCACGTGTACCTGGAGAAATCATCAGTTACAACAAGGGTATATTCGTTACCATTCATGCTCTTTGGTGTAACTGGCCCGAAGAGATCCATATGGATCAGCTGTAATACTCGATCGGTTGAGGGAATCGTTTTCAACCGGAAGGAGGATCTAGCGAGCTTTCCCAACTGACATGCACTGCAGATATGTGTTGTTGAAAACACTCGGTTTGGAATGCCTTTTGCATGAAACTGTCTGGTAAGTCGGTTCATTGTCTTGAAATTCAGTTGGTTGAGCCTTTTGTGCCACAGCCAACTCACATCTGAACTGCTCTTCGATAACAGACAGGTATCAGGAGGACTACTACTCCAATCTGCATAGTAGACATTCGCGATTGGGGATCGATTTCCCAACAATATGACCTGCTTTGTTCCGACATTTTTAACCCTGCAGCCCTGTGCATCAAACTTAACAGAGAAACCATTATCACAGAATTGGCTGATGGAGAGCAAGTTATGCTTCAATCCATCAACATATGAAACATTGGAAATCGACACGTGATTGGTTTCAAGGGTACCGTAGCCTTTGGTGTGACCTTTTGCGTTGTCACCAAAGGTAACTGATGGTCCTTCTTTTTCCACGAAACTTCCAAGCAAATCCTTCAGATTTGTCATGTGTTTCGAGCATCCACTATCCATCACCCAACTGGTCTGTGATGCTTTATTCTTCCTCAGCTGTTTCTCCTGTTCCTGCATAGAGAAACTCGCTTAGGTCCCCAATTTTAGTTGGGTCCTGGAGGGTTAGAACCAGTTCCCTCTTGAACTGTGAGTCGCTTTTCCCTGTATACTCGGATAGATTTATCATTCCAAATCACTTTTCCTTCTCCATCAACTATAACAACACCTCGGTTATCCTTAGGCTTGTTGTTATTATTGGAGTTCTATTTCTTGGGAGGAGATGAATTTCTCCCATTGTGAGCTTTAGGAGGAGAGGCTTTCCCCCTGTTTTGATGGCGGTTCTTATCCTGTTGGTTTTCTCGATGAGGTCGGACGCCATGTTGGAATCTCTGTGTCTGATTCCATTTTCTTAACTGTTGATGACTGTTGTTCAAGCCCTGTTGATGATTCATGTTCTGGCTTGAAATCCGCAGCTGTTGGAACCGTTCTTTATTGGTTGACTCGGATGGAACCTTTGGTTGAACTGATGATGGAACCGCTGTTGATTCAGATGGTTGAATCCTTGTCGGTTCTGCGGTCAGTTCCATTCTTTCTGAGGTTTGCTCTGAGGTCGGTTCAGAGGTCGGTTCTGAGTTTGGTTCTGATTGTATCTCCGATGCCTCTGGTTCCTCTTCTGAGACTTGGAACATTCCACTCGGTTGATGTCCCAACCGATGGAATGTTCAGTTCTCCATCCACCGCTCCTTTTCCTTTCTCAGTTGAAATTTCCTTAGTCGGTTGAGCTTGCTGAGAAGTGGAGGTTGGATTAATTTGGGGAGTTTCAGACTCAACCGTGTCAGGTTTGGCAACCGTGACATCTACAGCTTTGATGAAGGTTGGGGGAGGAATTCCCGTATCCTTGACCACGTCGTAACCGAGTCCTGACACGTCATCCATCTGTCGTCTGTAACTGATACCACTTGATGGTCCCGATACGAGTTCTGGTGTATGGGGGGGGGGGGGGAATATACCAGATAGAAAATTTTAAAACAACTCTCGAAAATATCTCAACCGAGTAAAAACACTCAGCTGGATTCACAACTGAGTAAGAGTACTCAGCTGGAAGAGTGGTGCTGTGCAGAATGTGGTGGATAAAAACTAACTCGTATAAAATCAACTCACGCTTAAATGCAAGGTCAGTCAATAACCAAGACAGTTGATATGGAAAGATGCAGTTTGTATGCTGGTTAGTTGGTCAGTTAAATATGCAATAAATAACTGAAAAATAAACACAAACACACAAAGATTTACGTGGTTCGGAGATAACTCCTATGTCCACGGGGAGTTGTGAGTCCACACAACTCAGTCCAAGTTCTTCTGGACAAAAACCACAAAGCTTACGCGGGCTTTGCAACCGTTAAGATAAGTTTATGGGTACTTATCAACCTTACAGATAAGTTTACAGGTACTTATCAACCTATCTACTCAATTCCTGGAAGAGTAGGGTCCTAACAATCCTTTTGAGAGGATGTGTGAGAAAGGGTGGGATTTCCAACTACTAGCTCGAACAAGAAGTGAGCTAGGATCTAACACTCTATGAACTCTCAGCTAGTGATGTTCTCAAGGTTGGATCGAAAAACACCAAGACAGAATCTAGTACTCTATGAACTCTCAACTAGTGATGCTCTTAGAGTTTGAATGCAGTTCAGCTCGTGTGTGATATGAACTCTCAACTGGTGATGTTCGCTCGTCTATTTGCTCTCGCACTTCTTCTCTTTCTCTTGTCTGTCTTGTCTATCCCGTGTGTCTTCTAAGTCTTGGTGAATGAATGAATGCCTCTATTTATAGGCGGAGAGAATCAACTAGCCGTTGGAAGAGCCGTTGATCTATGTTCTTGTGAAAGCGATGGCTTGTCTCTCATCTCTGCAGACTTTCCGGATTTGGCAACTGTGAACTTCTGCTTTCCATCTGAGACAACCTTGTGTTGGGCCAAATGAGGTAATGACAGAGAGTCAAACCTTCACGTGACTTCCTTATTTGAATTTCAAATCTCAACATTAGTCTTTCAACATTGGATGGTTGGTTGAGAAGTTTGATCTTCATCTGATTGGTCTTCAGCTGATGTTCTGTCTGAATAGGAACAGTTGAACTCTCAGCTGACTTGAACTTCATGTTTGTTGATCTTACTGATTGAGTTTTACAACTGATGTTCCATCTTGAACGCTCAGTTGTCTTTCTTGTATCTGAATCTGATCAGTTGGCTCGAACGCTCAGATGACTTTCTTACAACTGATGTTCTATCTCTTGAACGCTCAGTTGTCTTTCTTACAACTGATGTTCTATCCGAGTGAAGCCTTGTTGCCGTCTTCAGCTGGAGTCCTGTAAAGATAAAATCTCAACATTGCTCAAACAGCGAGCCTAAAAGCTAACAATAAGAAATGGCAACATCTACTCGGTTGGGGTCAATTAGTTTTGAAATCAATCAAAACTTTTAATAAATTTCCCAACATGGAGCACCTTAATAAATGTGATAAAATAATGCACGGCGCCAAATATGGGCTGTTAATTGTAATCATTTATAATTTGTAAGACTAGCTCAATTATTCATATTATTGTAAATTTTGTTATCAATTTATTGCGAGGACACTCCAGATAATAATACATGGGTTGAGATTTTATTGTAAAAGGTAACCGGAAGCTGTAACACCAAAAACGATAAATTCATCAATAAATTACTTAAATTTAATTTTCTGGTACAGTTGACAAGGTGAAAGTCAAAACATTAGCCAAATTTTGAAATATATAATCAACACAGTCGAATACAAAAAGTTGCATCAAATTGTGCATCATAATTCAGGCTTTGACATAACAGTTAAAGTAGCTGAAGAAGCTCCTTCTCCCCTGTTGCAACAAAAACATGATTAGTTACACGACACGATCATTAAGCATAAGAATTAGTTCGTGAATCGTGTATATGGAAAAATTCATCTCATCTAAAAGTTCGAATGATTAGAGGTGTGGAATTAATTTATTTATATTAATTACTATTCCTAGTAGTTCATAGAGAACGACCGACTCAATCCAAGTCACCAGACCAAAGGGAGAATTTGAGTCGGGCAAAACTGAAATTTGTCGATCCTAAAAAATATGGCACAACCCGGCCAAAAAAATTAAGCCTTTTCAAGGACAAACGGGAAAATGGTCCGTGTTGGCCAGAAATCCTACCAAACCAACAAAGTGCGATCCAAGTTGATCCAAAATGGAGTCAGACGTGTTTTGACACCTCTATAATGTTGAATTACACTGATAATGTTGAAAATTGACTTTTTTTTTTTAAAGAAATGTAATAAGTATTCCACACACCATTGTCCCAATTACCACATCTACTCCACCCAGTGTTTTAAACCGGACATGACCGCCCGGTTGGACCAGTTGAATCGGGAAGCAAAAATTGGTCCAATTTGATGGTTTTGATGTGAACCGGCAATTTGGTCGGTTTAGTATTAATTAGTTCAACCTGAAAAACTGCGAACCGGAGATCATGCCGATTGACCTCCAGTTCGAATATTGAAAAGTAAAGATTACACCCAAGTTTTCAACTTACAACGAACAACTAAGGCCAACTTGGAAAATGTGTGTGTTTGATGCCCCATTTGATCTATAATAAATAATAGCAACTCTCGAGTGACAATTGCAATTATCCCGAACCAATCATATCTAAACGGAGACTAAAAAAAGGCAGTTATGTGAAGGGAACGAGAGGCGTACCATTGGAGAGTTGTTGGGATGGTAGGTGTGGAGATCATTATGAGCAGAGGTGGAGCTCGTTGATGAAGAGATGAGCTCGTCCTCATTCCCGATGCTGGCTCGTGACGATGGCTCCTTCTTGTTCTGCTTCCTCATCTCTCTGATCTTGGAGAAATCCATGGAGTAATCTGGTATCACTCACTTTTGATCCCAGTCTCCAAATTGTGGCACTGATAGCCATGGTGCATTCCTCTGCATTCATTATTATTATTGATATGGAAACTTTAGAGTAACATGAAAAATAAAAGAAATAATTAAAAATATACTCTAGCTAGTTATAGTACAGTACAATGTATTGAAAGATGCTGATTAGGAGAGTAATTGTAGTACTAGTATTTGTTAGTTATTGTTCCAACTAACAAAAGATTCATTCCCTTGTGATTATTCAAGATTATTATTGTGTATTAGTAGCTTCTATTCATAATCCTAGACCTAAAAAGGAATTAAATTAGTGTTATTCCACAATTTCTGACTTTGATAACCCTCAGTAAGCCTAGTTGGTAGAGTAGACGATCTCGTGACTGAAAGATCATACGAGGACTAATATGCCATTTCTAGTAGTTAATTTATATCTCTCGATTGAAATATGCAAACTATGTCTGATTAATTCGAGCAAATCTACGGATCTTTTAGATACTAGTGTAATAAGTCCCCACATAAACAGTTAATGTAAATAATAAATACTACTAGTCCTATTAAAATCAGGCAGACTATCAAGTTTAAAACAAAAATAGTATATACTTCCATGAAATTTTGAACAACTAGAAAAGTGAAGTTTTTCATTCTCAAGAGGCAGATATGAAGAAGAATGGCAAGAAAAGTCAAATCAAAAGATCAAGGAAGAAGCCATTTTACCTCCTTGTGGTCCATTTATAATTATCAGAAAAATAATATTGGGATTTTGTTGGAGCAAAAAATATATCAAACTGAGAAAGGAGAGACAATGATGACACAAAGGAGAGATGGAGAGGGAAACGGCTCAAAATATCAAACTGAGAGAGAGAGAGAGAGAGAGAGAGAGAGAGAGAGGAGGGTGCATGGCGTGTGAATGAGTTGGATTTATACGAGGAACATTATAAGATAAGGGGTAAATTAAATTTACGTTGATACTCAAATTTCACACGGTTTTCTGCTGCACCACTATCACCTGCCTTACACCACGTCTACCTGTCTTCTTCATCTCCTATCTCTCTTGAATGAGTAGGGGAGCTCAGCTATAGAGATAAATCGTATTACTATACTAATTTAATTGGATATGTGACTGTGCATGTGAAATGCTTAAATGAATAATATGTAAAATAAAACTACTCAACCATTAAAAAAAAAAAAGTAAGAAATCAAATCTAGTAATTTGTGAACCCTTAGTTGGTAGAGCAACGATCTTGTAAATAACTGCATGGTACACTAAAAATTTACGAAAATATTGATGGATAGTTGATTTAATTAGAAATATATATATATATATATATATATATATATATATATATATATATGTTGAGGTAAATTAGGTAAATATTATTAAGTCAATAAAGCATTTGATATTGGATATGATTGAAGAATATTATCATAGGGGAATAAATAATAGATTCATAAGTACCTAGAAATATAATGCATATCTCATTTGTCTAATAATTACAGAATCAATTTGGAATAGTATATAAAATTTTTCAGGCTTCTTGATTACCTGGCATAGAAGTTTTGTTTTTATGTAAACTCAGCCATGTGCCCTCAATTATGTAGAATTACAAACTATTATACCTCAAAGGGAACATTCTCAAAGAATCAAAATAATCACATATATTGTTAATATAATACTTGTGATAATCCCATAATTGCTATGTGATCTGAAATTTAAAGAAACAATAAAAAGTAGATCAACAAATTGGTTGCCCCAATACCAAATCCTACCATATGGTTGTTTCCAATGCACACTTACTTGGCTACAAAATAATTGTATATTAAGTATTGATGATAATGAAACATAAAGTTACAACACAAAAAGTATTATAGGTAATCTTAATTTTTCAGATTGCGTATTTTAATTTTAAGTGAGTCTTACGTGCAACGGTCTAATGGTGAAATAAATCAAAGATTCAAATACTCAATAATATTTATGTCATCAAATATGAGTTTAGATCATGACCTACATAATCTCACATGAATATGTGTGTTTAGTATTTGTGCTTCTTGTTTACTATTACTGTAGATATACAAACAATATTATGCACATAGCTTAGAAAAATTTGCTCCAGTTAATCATGGTGGATTAAGAGTCAAATTTCCTTCTTGGTTCTCAAACATTGTACACCTGGATGGATGTTATCCTAAAAAAAAAAAAGTTAATTCTTTCACGATTTTGTTGTTTAAACTTCCTGTTTTGGGTGTAAAATCATATAAATATGAGGTGGTGGGCTTGAGTGCAACTGGTTTTATCATATGAGTGAATATAAATTATTTTTTTGAAGATGTTTGACATTTGATATTTTAACTAGTTAGAAAGTAAAAGATTAAATGTCATTTTTTCGTAAGATCATGTCACAGCCCCAAATCCCGAGGGACGGCAGAAGCCGGGGTGCGATTGGGGTTGGATTAAAGAAGCGGAGAAGAAGGGGGATGAAAGAATAAACATACATACATGACATCTTATCTTCAATGAACAAAACTTTATTAACGAAAGAAATAGTTAATCTCGAAAGATTACTCGAGAAAGTACTTCAAAAGATTCTAAGTTATATTACAGAACTTAGTCTACAGTGATCATTACACAACATCAAAAGAGTTTAGAGATTAGTAGCGGAATTGTGAACTATATACAAGCCTTCCTTAATTCTTATTCAACTCTAACTCAACCAACGCCGCTTCGTCGCTTCAACCTGCACATTTAGAAAACATATGCAGGGCTAAGTACAAAAGTACTCAGTGGGCATGTTGCCGAAAACATAATTATAAGTATAGATAAACAGGCATCTCATTTTATAGCGCATCGGGGTTTTCATTTAAAAGAGCCCGTGCCTATTAAACATTTGCATTTCATTCATAAAGTAGCCGATCAGCATTTTTCATAGATGTTACGTTCAAATCTTGACCAGTCATAATTCACCGTGGCTGGCTACCCCTCAACAGGATACCACATACACCACAGGCTACAAGTGCACTAACTCTGGAAAGCCCCTTTTGACTAACTCAGAGACGATCGTTAGTTAACCCCTTTTGATTATGATGGGGCTGCATCCAAGTTAACCAACGACAACAATGGAGATCCCTTGATCATTCATGGTGGACCGATTACAAGAGCTAGAGCTAAGAAGATAAATGAGGCCATGGTGTTGATTATAGCTGAAATGAAAGCCCAAGTCCAAGAGCAATCAACGTTGGGCCAAATGGTGAATCTTATACAAGTCGGTGGGTTGAATCCAACTTGAAGAATGGGCTATTTACAAATCAGATTTGGAGGCCCAAGATGAGGAATAAAGATGCATATTTTCGTGCATGTCAAGAGGGCAAATAAAGAGTCATGTTAGTTTCTTTATTATGACTTAAATAAGTGACTTTTGAGTCCAAGGGTCATAGGTACTTAATAAGTGATGTAATGAGTGTTAAATAAGTCTATTTATGAGTTTAATTAGTGTTATCAATGATAGGATACCAAAGAGTCCTTTCCTAGCCTATAAATAGACTTGTAAATCACTTGTAAGAGGACACCTTGAGTTGTAAACGAAAATTGACTTTGCCTTTGTGAGTTGAATTTCTCTCTTGTAGAGTTTTCACTTGTTCCGAACTTATCAAGACTAGTGAGCAAAGTCTTGTGGCGTTCAACCATACCGAGGTTCTTGGCTGATTATATAGCCAACGGGTCGAGGTTTTCTTCGCTCTAGGAGGTGATCAAACTGGATTCTCGATCTAAGGAGACCGCTGCCTACCTCTTATACGAAGGGTTCTTGGATCTTTTATCCAACGGGTCATCCGTCCGTATCATTTGGTATCAGAGCAATCTGGTATTGATCTGAACCTTTGCTTTTCAATTCTACATCTTCTCTAAGAAAAAAAAAATCAGTTTGTGAAAAATACAAAAAAAAAAAACGAAAATCATTTGAATTGTTCCATAAGGGTTGAAGTGTGGTGATTGCTACATCTCTTGTTCTAATCTTGATTTGTTCTAGTTCATTTGAATTCCTACAAGTGAGAATTGAGTGGGTAAAGACATTGAGTGATGAGTTTATTTGAGGGGAGGTAAAAGCCTACGAGTGATACACGAGTGTTTGGTGAGGTTTCTTTTTATTTTACTTTTTTTTACTTTTTGTGTGATACACGAGTGAATTGTGAGGACATGGGCGATAATATCAATCAAAATCCAAATGAATTTACACTGCAAGCTATGCAACAACAATTTGTTAGATTTAACACTATTTTGGAGAGCGTATCAGATCGCTTGGAGAATTTGGAGCTACAAGGACAACAAGGAATCATGATGAAAGGGAGAGTGAAGAAGAAGAGAAAGCTAAATCCAAATCACATCCACATGGCTTGTATACACCTTTACCTATTCCTAATGCACCTTGGGAGGACATTTCTATGGACTTTGTTTTGGGTTTGCCTAGAACAAGTAAGGGTAAGGATTCTGTATTTGTGGTTGTTGATAGATTTTCAAAAATGGCACATTTCATATCATGTCATAAGAGTGATGATGCTACTCATATTGCTGATTTGTTCTTTAAAGAAATTGTGCATTTGCATGGAATTCCAAGAAGCATTGTTAGTGATCGAGATGTGAAGTTTTTGAGTCATTTTTTGGCGTGTGTTATGGAATAAATTGGGAACTAAACTTCTGTTTTCTACTACTTGTCATTCCCAAACCGATGGACAAACCGAAGTAGTTAATAGGACTTTATCTCAATTGCTTCGAACATTGATTCAAAGGAACTTGAAAAGTTGGGAGGATTACTTACCTTTTGCTGAATTTGCTTATAATCGAAGTGTTCATTCTGCTACTAACTTTTCTCCATTTGAAGTTGTTTATGGCTTTAATCCATTGAGTCCACTTGATCTTATTCCAATTCCAGTTGAGGAACGAGCTAGTCTTGATGGTAAAGCTAAGGCAGAAATGGTGAAAAAGTTGCATGAGAAGGTGAAGCAAAACATTGAGAAGAGGACGGAGCAATACATCAAGCAAGCAAACAAGGGCCGAAAGCAAGTCATCTTTGAGCCGGGAGATTGGGTTTGGCTACACTTGAGAAAGGAGAGGTTTCCATCCAAAAGGAAGTCCAAGTTGCAACCAAGAGGAGATGGACCATTTCAAGTCATTGCACGAGTGAATGATAATGCTTACAAACTAGACCTACCAGGTGAGTATAATGTAAGTGCTACTTTCAATGTTGCTGATTTGTCTCCTTATTTTGGTGATTTAGATTCGAAGACGAATCCTTTTGAAGAAGAAGGGAATGATAGGGCTGCATCCAAGTTAACCAACGACAACAATGGAGATCTCTTGATCATTCATGGTGGACCGGTTACAAGAGCTAGAGCTAAGAAGATAAAGGAGGCCATGGTGTTGATTATAGCTGAAATGAAAGCCCAAGTCCAAGAGCAATCTACGTTGGGCCAAATGGTGAATCTTATACAAGTCGGTGGGTTGAATCCAACTTGAAGAATGGGCTATTTACAAATCAGATTTGGAGGCCCAAGATGAGGAATAAAGATGCATATTTTCGTGCATGTTCAAGAGGGCAAATAAAGAGTCATGTTAGTTTCTTTATTATGACTTAAATAAGTGACTTTTGAGTCCAAGGGTCATAGGTACTTAATAAGTGATGTAATGAGTGTTAAATAAGTCTTTTTATGAGTTTAATTAGTGTTATCAATGATAGGATACCAAAGAGTCATTTCCTAGCCTATAAATAGACTTGTAAATCACTTGTAAGAGGACACCTTGAGTTATAAACGAAAATTGGCTTTGCCTTTGTGAGTTGAATTTATCTCTTGTAGAGTTTTCACTTGTTCCGAACTTATCAAGACTAGTGAGCAAAGTCTTGTGGCGTTCAACCATACCGAGGTTCTTGGCTGATTATATAGCCAACGGGTCGAGGTTTTCTTCGCTCTAGGAGGTGATCAAACTGGATTCTCGATCTAGGGAGACCGCTGCCTACCTCTTATACGAAGGGTTCTTGGATCTTTTATCCAACGGGTCCTCCGTCCGTATCAGATTAACTCATAAGGTACAAGAGAACTCACATAAAACGCAAAACAGTTCATGCCATGATTATCACTTTGAAAACACGATTATCAAAGCAATAAAGAAAGGTTTTCGAGCATTGCTCGTTTTATTTGATATATAGGAAAGCCCACCTTATAGATTACAGAACAAGACACGTGCTTCCGTCTTCTAATCTTCCGTCCTAACCTTGGTGTCGACTTCCTCCTTCATCGTACATAAAACATAACCTCGATGAGTTGTTGAGATGACAACAGAAAATGGAAATCGAAAATCAAATTTGAATTAGTCTTCTATGCTTTCAAGCTTTTAGGCATTTGCACGCTTAACTAAATTCCTTTACTTAAACGGATACAAGATACGAACTCATCTCGTTTAGCACTCAAGGCTCTATACTTGACACTGAGGTCAGTAAGAAAAAGGCATTCGTTAACTCATAACGACCTTAAAGATCGAAAGAAACTAAGTTGAGAAGAAAACAACTTAGGAAATTAGGTTTTTGATATTCACTGCACAGAGTCAGGTCAGTAAGTTTGCATGGAACAGGAGGTTTCGAAACAGGGGTCGTTCCCTATACCAAAAGATAGCCTCGGGTGTCTAGTTTACTCTCCAATTCGCGGATCTCAATTCCGGTTAACGAGCTAGGAGATATCGCAGATTCCGTGGAGCGTCACAAAAACTGCCGAGTGAACCCTAATGCTCGATAAAATCGACGCACGCTTTTCTAGGTTCGATTAAAGCTTAAACACTTTTATTTTCACACAAAAACTGATCCAAGGCAGTCACCTCGTATTATTATACGTGATAGTCCCCTTTTCATTTCTCGTTTATAATCACGACGATCCAAACCTCGTCGTTCAACTATACAATTACTAAACCATTTCAAGTCTCGTTCAATTTCTTAACTTCTTGTTTCTACTTCTCGATTATAGCTACAACTTATCTTTTCATAGCTCGAATGTAGAAGCCGTCAATTACAAAGTTGTTCATTAATCATTAATAATCATCAATATCCAATTACAATCCTTAATCGTCTTTTCTATCAATACTTATTCTCGACGTTTCGTCTCTTACCAAATTTCAAACGTTATTAGAATTCGTTCAAACTTTACAACATTATTCATCATCTATCAAGAATCATAAATACGCAATTCAACCTCATATCATCATTTATTCCCGACTTATCGAATGTCGTTCGTCTCTTACGTAAAATTCTACATTCTCCGTTTTCATTCAAATTTTACGACAACGATCCTCATATAACGAGCATTACTAACATGCAAATCATATTATCAAAATGTTATCGAGCCTCGAGTTATCACCACATCTTCATCTCTTACATTTTTCGTTTTAATTTTAGAAAAATCTCAATTTAATATATGTTCATCCTCAAGCATCGTATAACTCATTTCCATCAAACAATCGAGCATATCATAACATAACATTTACTAACCTAAATCGAGCCTTGTTCGTCTCTTAGGTTTTGGATTTTATTTTTAGAAAAATCTAAAATAATTCATACGATCAATTAACAACATGAGAAACACTAATCTATCATCAATTCGACAAAGAAATCGAACACGAAAGAAAGCCCTAAAATCTGAAAAATTTCGGTAATGATAGGGGTTAGGGTTCTTGATTTTTCCTTCATGATTTGATCCGTAGAACTCGATTCTAAGCATCCTAGAACATGTATCGAACAAGAAAATCACATGCTATCATCCTCTAAAGTTTTCGAAAAAAATAGAAGAGAGGGAAAAGGAGATTTGTTCGGATCAAACTAGAGACGAAGCTCTTACCTTTCGATATATGAACTCGGATTGGAATTTGATCGGTAGATGCAAGAGTTATCGATCTTGGAAGAGCTTGGACTTGCTTCAATGGAGGATGATGGAAGAAGAAAAATGAGAGAGGGGGAGGGTGAGAGAGTGGCGGTAATGAGGATGAAGAGAAGGAGTTGATGACTCACCTATGGTGAGTCATAAGTGAGATGAAATATCCATAAAGTAGATGTGAGTCGTTAGGGAGCGTTTGGCGAGGAAAAAAATTAACGTAATAACTCGTTTTCGGCTCTTAAACGCCGTTTTAAAAGTTGAGAAATACTTTTCTAGTTAGTTACGGAATTGACGAAATCTAATTCGTCCGTTAGATTGGAAATAATTTACGTACTCGGAAAACCTAATTCGTTTTTCAAAATCCGAGAAAAAAGTCGGGACGTCACAGTCCAAAATTCGTCCGGAAAATCATAAAATCTAACTTTCTCCGGCGAACTCGTCTCGAAGAAAAAGTGAATGTAAATTCTGACGGAATTCGATTCCGAGCTTTTGGACGAAAAACTTAACGGACGCGAAAACCCTAATACAGTAGTCGTTCGTCCGATTTCTGGAAATTATTTTTGGAAACGGATTTCACCGTAAATCTTAGAATTTAATTTCATGATCTTAGGCGTGCAAAGCCATAATTATTAATAACTTTTATTTTTAAAGACTATAGTTATAGTCTGGGGCATTACATTCTACCCCCCTTACGAAAAATTTCATCCCGAAATTTGCATACCTTCTTCAAAAAGATAAGGATATCTCTCCTTCATCTTTTCCTCGAGCTCCCACGTGGCTTCTTCCTGCCCATGGTGATTCCATAATACTTTTACTACTGGTATCGACTTGGTTCTTAATTCTTGAACTTTTCTATCCAAAATCGATATCGGCTTTTCTTCATAACTTAGGTCAGATTCAAGAACGACGTCTTGCTGACTTATAACGTGCTTAGGGTCATAGACATACTTCCTTAATTGCGAAACGTGAAACACGTTATGGACACTTCATAGACTTGGCGGTAAGGCCAATCTATAAGCAACGTGTCCTATTTTCTCGAGAATCTCGTAAGGTCCTATGAACCTTGGTCTAAGCTTACCCTTAACACCGAATCTAATGATTCCCTTTGATGGTGAAATCTTAAGGAAAACCTTATCACCAACTTCGAAACTAAGATTGGTTCGTCAATCATCGGCGTAAGACTTTTGTCGGCTCTGGGCTTCTTTCATCCTATCTCGAATCTGTCGAACGATCTCGATCATTTCATTAATCGAGTCTGGTCCTAAGTTCTTTCTTTCACCCACTTCATCCCAATAAAGTGGTGACTTGCATTTTCTTCCATACAATGCCTCGTAAGGCGCCATTCCTATCGTCGCCTGATAGCTGTTATTATATGCGAATTCAACTAAATGTAAGATATCTTCCCAATTTGCGCTTCGATCCAATACCACTGTCCTTAGCATATCAACTAGAATATGAATCGTTCTTTCGGATTGGCCGTCCGTCTGAGGGTGAAAAGCTGTACTGAAATTAAGTGCGGTTCCTAACTCTTTCTGCATGGTGATCCAAAATCTCGAAGTGAACTTAGCATCTCTATCTGATATTATGGACTTCGGTACTCCATGCAGACGTACAATTTCTCGAACGTACAACTGGGCTAGCTTCTCTGATCCGTAGGTAGTCTTAATCGGTAAAAAGTGAGCTGACTTCGTGAGCCTATCGATAATCACCCAAATGGCAGTGTTTCCTCTTCTTGACTTAGGCAATCCTGTCACAAAATCCATGGCTATTCCTTCCCATTTCCATTCTGGCATATCTAAAGGCTGTAACAATCCATACGGTCATCTATGTAAGGCTTTCACTTGCTGGCATGCCAAGCATCTTTCTACAAACGAGGCAACGTCTCGTTTTAATCCATTCCACCAGAAATTCTTCCTTAAGTCCTGATACATCTTCGTACTCCCTGGGTGTGCTGTATACGGCTTATTGTGAGCCTCACTCATGATATCATTCTTTAATTCTTCGTCACTATCGGGAATATAAAGTCTGCCTTCAAATAATATCGCGTTGTCTGGTGCTTCGGAATATCCGTCTGGTTTATCTGTTCTTATCTTTAGGCGAAGCTTCTCCATTGATTCGTCTTTTCTCTGAGCACTTATGATTCTTTCTCTTAAGTCCGACGTAGCTTCTAGTGCTGCTATCTGATTTGTGATCGTTGTTGGTGTGTTGAGCACTTCTACTTCCATCTTTTCAAATTCTCGTACTAGCGCTTCTTCCTCGACAAACAGACATCCTAACTTTGTTGGAGCCTTGCGACTCAGTGCATCTGCTACTACATTTGCCTTTCCTGAGTGGTAGTTGATTCTGCAATCGTAATCCTTGACCAATTCGAGCCATCTCCTTTGTCGCATATTCAGTTCTTTCTGCTCGAAAAAGTACTTCAGACTTTTGTGATCTGTGAAGATCTCAACCCTTACACCATAAAGATGGTGTCTCCAAATCTTTAATGCATGCACAACTGCTGCGAGTTCTAAATCGTGGGTTGGGTACTCAATTTCGTGAGGTCGAAGTTGTCGTGAGGCATAAGCTATTACTTTTCCGTCTTGCATTAGAACACAACCTAACCCGTTCTTTGAAGCATCGGTATACACCACATATTTCTTGTTTGTGTCGGGGAGAGCTAATACTGGTGCTGTAGTCAACTTTTCTTTGAGCGTTTGGAAACTCTTTTCACACTCGTCTGTCCATTTAAACGTATTTTCTTTTCGTAGTAGCTGCGTCATAGGTCTAGCAATCGTGGAGAATCCTTCGATGAATCTTCTGTAGTAGCCTGCTAAACCTAAGAAACTTCTGATCTCGTTCGGACTTGTCGGTGACTTCCAATTATGCACTGCCTCTACCTTGGCAGGATCTACTTTGATTCCTTCGGCCGAAACTATGTGTCCGAGAAACATTACTTCCTTCAACCAAAATTCGCACAGTGTTTCCAACACTATCCGTAGATGTTCTTCGTGTTCTTTTTCATTCTTAGAGTAAATGAGAATATCGTCAATGAATACTAAGACGAATTTGTCTAAGTATGGGTGGAAAACTCTATTCATGAGGTCCATTAATACAGCAGGGGCGTTGGTCAATCCAAATGGCATAACTAAGAATTCGTAGTGGCCATATCTGGTTCGAAAAACAGTCTTAGGTACGTCCTCGGGTTTAATCTTCAGCTGATGGTACCCCGATCTTAAATCTATCTTTGAAAACACTCCTGCACCCTTGAGCTGATCGAAAAGGTCCTCTATCCTTGGCAAATGATATTTGTTCTTGAGGGTGATCTTGTTCAGCTCTCGATAATCTATACACATCCTCATTGACCCATCCTTGTTTCTGACAAACAACACTGGCGCTCCCCAAGGTGAGACACTTGGTCTGATGAAACCAATGTCTAGTAATTCTTGCAATTGGATTTTAAGTTCTTCTAGTTCTTTCGGTGCCATCCTATATGGTGCTTTAGATTTGGGGGCCGATCCTGGTTCTAGGTCAATCGAAAAATCTATGTGACGGTCGGGTGGTAAACCAGGTAAAATTTCTGGAAAGACGTCTTCGTACTCGTTGACAACTTTTACGTCTTGAACGGTCTTCTCGGCTCCTGGTTCTCCAACTAGGTACACAAGATAGGTTGTGCAACCTTTCTTGTTTATCAACTTCTTGGCTTGTAAGGCGGATATTACCGGTATTCTCTTGTTTCGACCTTTGTCCCTCAGTGACACTTATGGCATGAGAGCAAAAATCCGGCGATGGAAAACTGACTGAGACGTTGGATGATGACGTGGATATTATCTCCCTTTTTTTTAAATGACATGGAATTTGCATATACCATGTATACAAAAAAAAACTCTTTAATTAAAAAAAAAGATTTCAACTTCGCTAAGGCAAATTCTCTACTCGCTCAACGATGAACAGACATCTGATACGATCGTTTCCCACCACATTGCCTGAAGAAGTGCAGAGAACCCGCCGATTTCTTGCAACCTTTTCCGGGTTTACCCAAATGGGCAGTTGCAAGCTTGATGAAACTCTTGCATCCATGCTACATTGCTCCTTACTCCAATAGAATTAGATTACAATTCCAACAAAATTAAGCCACTTTTAATAATTTCTGAGTTTATCTTCTGCAAACACCACAAACTTTGATGAGAAATCTCACTTGAATGATACACATTACCACAAAAAAAACCATAAAAAAGATTCAATCTTTATCATCGAATTCAATCACAGCGCGACAAGATGATCCAAAATATTCGGATAATTAGAAATTGAAAGCAAAGAGAGCCCACCTACCAAAAGAACGTCACGAATTCAACAAATCAAAGGATTTATTCATTCAAAGCGGGATGAAAGAATCACAGTTGGGATATAATTAAACGAATTCAATAAAGAGATGAACTGAGAGTGAAGATTAAGGTGCTACCTACCAGAAATGAAACAAACGGTTGTAGTTGAGGTGGGAATGGGGTAGGTGGCGTGGCATCTGCCAACTTTTGAAATGGAGTTGAATTTATATTATTCTACCTCAAATTTGTATTATCGGCAAATAAAGTGTTTAAAACTTAAACGTAAATACTAATGCAGAAAATGTGGATAATGATTAATGTTAATAAACGAGACGGGTCAGGTACCCAATACCCACACCCTTTTCAAAAACGGTTAATGCCCAAACTGACCGGCCCATTGGTCAGTAGTTTTTAACCGAACCAGTGATCAACCGAAATCGGAATCGGCAAGGGCAGGGCTGGTTACAAGCTGCATATTCAACAAATCGTAACCGGCGGTTCGGCCCGCCGGTTAACCGGAGCTTCTAAATATAACTTCAAAATACACTCATATCCATTTTTACAGTGATTACAGATGGTGGATAGTGGTGATATTAGCGTAAATATGAAATGGAAATTCAAGATTTGAGAAATGAATCACAATTTTATTGTCTGAGCGGAATATTATTAGTAGCAGACAAATAAATAAAAAAATTCACAAGTCCACAACATAGTGAATATAGAACACATACCAATCTCAAACTTTTTCATATCTTCTAGATTAATGAAGCTAGATAAGCAATCATCTATATGATTCTGACACCGGCGACGGAGATGGAAGAGGAGATTAGAAATAGGTCTCGCCGGAACAGAGATGGCGCGGTAGAAGAGGCAGCGGCGGCGGCGACGACATGCCTTTCTACTGCTGTTGTTGTCCGAGGTGAAGGAGAGGCAAGCGACCGTCGTCTCTTTTCGCCGGATTTGATTTGAAGGAAGAGAGGGAGATACCGAGTTTTTTCCAATTGGGGATGTAGGATTTGTGAATTTGATGTTTGTACGTTTTGGGTGTGTAATCGATTTCTTATTCAATTTTGACCAAGGATGATGGTGTGTTGTCTCATGGCGGACGGAATCTGGCCGAGAAAGGAGAACGGCGTGTATTGTTGCAGCCGTTTGAAAGAGAGAGAGAGATAAATGGGGGGGCTGAGACAGAGATAGATGCAGCGTGAGATGTGGGGAGAAAGAGAGAGAAGAACTATACCTCGTGGTCACGGTTCATGAACCAGCAGTTACGGTTCACGGTTCGTAAGAGGATGAACCTTAACCGGTCCATGTATACCATGTATACAAAAAACAAAACTCTTTAATTAAAAAAAAAGATTTCAACTTCGCTAAGGCAAATTCTCTACTCGCTCAACGATGAACAGACATCTGATATGATTGTTTCCCACCATATTGCCTGATGAAGTGCAGAGAACCGGCCGGTTTTCTTGCAACCTTTTCCGGGTTTACCCAAATAGGCAGTTGCAAGTTTGATGAAACTCTTGCATCCATGCTACATTGCTCCTTACTCCAATAGAAATAGATTACATTTCCAACAAAATGAAGCCACTTTTAATAATTTTTGAGTTTATCTTCTGCAAACACCACAAACTTTGATGAGAAAAATCTCACTTGAATGATACACATTACCACAAAAAAAGACCCCTAAAAAAGATTCAATCTTTTTCATCGAATTCAATCATAGCGCGACAAGATGAACCAAAATATTCAGATAATTAGAAAATTGAAAGAAAAAAGGGCCCACCTACCAAAAGAACGTCACGAATTAAACAAATCAAAGGATTGATTCATTCAAATGTGGGATGAAAGAATAGCAGCTTTGGATATAATTAAACGAATTGAATAAAGAGATGAACTAAGGGTGAAGAATAAGGTGCTAGCTATCTAGGGGTGAGCATCAGTTGGTTGGCTCAACTGACCGAACCAAAACACCCAAACTGACCAACCGACCGACGGTCAGTAGCCTCAACCGAACCGACCGAGATCAGTTGCCTCAACCAAACCGAACCGACCCGATCGGTTTCGGTCAAAACCGAAGGTTCAGAAAATACAACTTATTTCCCCTTAAAAATCTGCAATCCAACCCATTTCAATCCAATAGAAACGTAAAAACCTGTTGTCCTACACATTTCAATTCAATAAAAACACACAAACATGAAATATCCAATACAATATCCAATAAAACACACAATATTCCAATTCCAAACTTCAAAGTTCAAACCAAAAATAAATATATTGATATAAGAACACTGTAAAGACCTTGTTTAACTAAAAATATTCTTTTATCTACTTGATGGTCCTGATACGAGTTCTGGTGTATGGGGAGGGAATACACCAGATAGGAATTTTAAAATCAACCCCCTGAAAAAATACCACAACTAAGTAAGAGGACTCAGTTGGAATCACAACTGAGTAAGAAAACTCAGCTAGAAGAGTGGTGCTGTGCGGAAAGTGGTGGATACAAAAACAACTCGTATAAAACAACTCACGCTCAGATGCAAGGTCGGTCAACAATCAAATCAGTTGAAATGTAAAGATGCAGTTTTGAGTGCTGGTTAGATGGACAGTTAGAAATGCAGAAAGTAACTGAACGGAAAACACAAAAGCACAAGGGAATTACGTGGTTCGGAGAGAACTCCTACGTCCACGGGGAGTTGTGAGTCCACACAACTCAGTCTAAATTCTTTAGGACAGCTACCACAAAGCTTACGCGGGCTTTGCAACCGTACAGATAAGTTTGCAGGTACTTATCAACCTTTCTACTCAATTTCGGGAAGAGCAGGATCCTAACAACCTTTTTAGGGGATGTGTATAAGGGTGGGTTTTCCAACTACTAGCTCTAACAAAGAAGTGAGCTAGGATCTAAGCTTGAACAAAGGAAGACTCAAACTAAGATCGAAAACACCAAGATAGATTCTAACTCTCTATGAACTCTCAGCTGGTGATGTTCTTAGAAAGAGAATAATTGCAGTTTAACTTGTGCGCAGTATATCGTCGTTCTTTCGATCTTCTGTCTCTTGTCTTGATGAATGAAAGAATGCCTCTATTTATAGGCGGTGAGGATCAACTAGTCGTTAGAATAGCCGTTGATCTCTGTTCTGTGAAAGCGATGGCTTGTCTCTCATCTCTGCAGATTTTCCCGATTTGGCAACTGTGAACTTCTGCTTTCCTTCTGAGAAAACCTTGTGTTGGGCCAAATGAGGTACTGACAGAACATCAAACCTTCATGAGACTTTCTATTTGAAATTCAAATTTCAACCTTTGTCTTTCAACATCAGTTAGTCGGTTGAGACGTTTGATCTTCATCCGAGTGGTCTTCAGCTGATGTTCCATCTGATCGCTACCTTCATTTGACATTCTGTCTGAAGAGGAACACTTGAACCCTCAGCTGCCTTGAACTTCATGTTGTCGATTTATCAGATTGAGTCCTGCAACTGATGTTCCATCTGATCAGGTGGATTGTCACATCTGACGAACAGTTGATTACTCAAACGGTTTCTTTCATCCGATGTTCTATATCCGATCAGTTGGCTTGAACGCTCAGTTGTCTTTCTTACATCTGATGTTCTATATCCGATCAGTTGGCTTGAACATTCAGTTGTCTTTTTTACATCTGATGTTCCATCCGTGTTTCCATCTGTAGTTCCGTCCGAGTATAGCTATGTTGCCGTCTTCAGCTGGAGTCCTATAAAGATAAACTCTGAACATTTCTCAAACAGCGAGCCTAAATACTAACACTATGATATGACAACATCTACTCGGTTGGGGTCAGTTGGTTTTGGAATCAATCAAAACTTTACTAAACTTCCCAACAATTTCCCCCTTTTTGATGATGCCAAAACCCTACTGATCTAAACCTCACCGACCTATCTATAATCTCAGCTGAAATTCTGGACAGTCTATAAGGTTAAACATCAAAGGGTTAGCACAGTTATAACATGGTATTGAAATAACTTTGCGATTCAGAGCTTGGACAACTGGAAAATTGTACGTCAAGATGAATCGGATATATGATGAAAGTTTTCATTACAACTGATGTGTTAGTACATATATGCATAGAAATCAATTACATCAGTGGCTCAAAAACTCTATCTCGGCTACTTCAGCCCATACTTGCCGAAAATCCTGACAAAAATTTCTCTCTTGGCATCTGATTCCTTCGAGATATCCACTCCATGTTCCTGACAGACTTTTCTGGCTTCAGCTGCGATCTTCTGCCTGTTAGGATTTCTTGTATCTGGAATGAATGGAGGAAGATATGTAACCTTCTGAGGGACAGGGACGGTATTCATATCCAGCTTTTCATCAATCATAGCTCGTCTAAACTGGTTGAACATGCCCGGATCCCCAGAGTGAAGCTCGGTTATGGCTTCTTTGAATGCTCTTCTAGAATCCTCAGTTGCGAACACCTTCCTGTAGTAGAAATCATTCACAAATTCTTGTTTGAATGATTCTCAATCATCATTCCATTCTTCCGGCATCCATTTATCAACATGCTTGAAGCGTCCCTGGAGCTTGATCTTTCCCGGCAGTCTTTGTTGCTTCATTTTTGCTTCAGCCTTCACTTGATGTTTCTCAATGCGTCGTCGGCTTCGGGAGGCATCATTTCTATCCAAGTTATTGGTAACCTTGGCAAGCTCTTCCTCGAACTTATTAACTCTTGTTGCTTGGTAGGCCATGAATCTCTTCACCCATTCCGGATTCATGTAATCCTTCTCCGGGACATCCATAGCTTTAACAGCAGCAATACACTCTTCGGTTGTAATACCTTCGAGTTTAGCATCGATCTCGGCTGCAATCTCAGCTATGGAGTTGTAGGAAACTCCATACTTCTTTGCCTGCTCCATGTCCTTGACCATTTCTTCTCCTCCGACAACAATAGATTTAAGCTATTCTTGTTGTTTCTTGTCGGTTGGCTTCTTCGGAGCGGACTTCTTTGGAGCTGGCTTCTTCAGCTCGGTCTTCTTCAGCTGAGATTCCTTCCCGGCTGGCATATCTTCTTCAGCTTGCGTCTCATCTTCCCCCTTTTTGGCATCAGCAATAAGGTTTGCGACTGAGCCATCCAGAGAAGTGAGGTTTTGTTCAGCCTGCTGGATTCGGTTGAAGAGTTCATCTACAACACATTCCACATCAACCTTCTTCGGCAGTTCCTTATCACGACGCTCTTGATCAGCTTTCTTCATCGCAGCGAAGGTTTCAGTGACTTCTGTTTGAAAAGCGACGAACTCAGCCCATTTTTGTTCGAACCGAGAATCCCATTCTTTGTCTTACGTCTGTTGAGATTTTGCAAGATCGGATTCTGAGATGGACTTGAACACGTTCATGTCTGATCTGATTCCAAGAACTGTTGTCTTCAGGTCATTGATGTCTTTGCTGGTGGATGTTGAGAAGTCATCCAACTTCATCTTTAATGTATCATGTTCTTCCAGCAGCTTCCTATGTTTCTCATCCTGAGCTTCTATCATCCTCTGCTATTCTTCGCGGTTGAGCTGGATGGTGGCTATCATCTCCTTCCTCAGCTGATTGACTCTCTCGGCGATCAGTTCGCATATTTCATCCGAGGAAGGTGCTGGCTGATCAGATGGTGCTGGCTGTTCAGATGGTGCTGGCAGTTCATATAGTGCTGGCAGTTCAGATAGTGCTGGCTGTTCAACAGTAACCATGACTTGGCGATTTGCCAGGTACTGTTGAAGTTCTTCTTCCTCTTGCTTTGCTGCTGCTGCGGCTGCGTCTATGTCATCCACGAATTCTGCAGACTTGGCCAGCATGTTGTCAAGGAAGGTGACAGATTCTCGATCTGCTGTCAACTCCCTTGTGTCTCTTCCTTCTGCCTTGTTGATATCCAGACAGTGAGTCAGCAGTGCGATCTTGTTGTTGTACGCATCCTCGAGATTGGTATAATTGAAGTATTCCCTCAGACGCGACTCATCTGCCTTGAGCTGGTTCCAGCTGTGTATCCGGATGGTATCTTTCTTGACATACCAATGGCTGAAAATGATGTTGAATTGATATAACAGCTCAGTTCCGAGCGTGGCAAAGGTGGGCATGTCGCGCGCCTCGGGGAACATACCAATCAGCTTCTGGAAGCAATATGCCAACTTGCCTTCATGTTCCAGCGCGACAGCTCGACGATCAGCTTCTTCGTCAATGGGGGAAGGAGAGAGATTTTCAAAGGGAATAGGTTCAAGAGTTTCCTCAACATTGGCCAAAGAAGAGGTCGTAATGTTGGCATTGAGTGGGGAGCTCGGAATTTCTGACTGAAGATCAGTTTTGTGAGAACCTCTCTGTGCTGTACGGCATCAGCTCCTGCCGTGAGGGAGGATGGAACATCCTTCGGATTCCGAGGACATGTTCGGCTCATCTTCCGAATCGGTTTCCACCCCTTCTATCCCATCTTGATGGGGAGACCTCTCCTTCCTTGTTCCACTTTCGCGAGGAACAATTTCGAAAGCAGCCTCGTCAACTGAGTGACTCGACTCAGATGGTACCTCCTCAGCTGGTTTTGCAACTGACTTTTTGATACGAATCTTCAACTTCTTCTTAAGAGGCTCTTCCTCTTTATCCTTATCTGACTCATCTCTGAGTCGGCGTGCAGCTGTCGATTTTGAAGAGTGGCCGACAGCTGGAGGCAGCTGAGATTCCATCTGCTCCTCAGCTGTATCTTTCTCCACAGCTGATTTCACAGCTTCCCTTTTGTCTTTTGGAGTGTAGACACTCCGAATCACATCAAGAGCTTTCTTGGCTATTGGGAACAACATCTGTCTTTTAACTGGTGTCTCCTCACTGTCTTCCCACACCATGTTCTGATCCTTCGTGGCGAGAAGTATCAGGGTAGAGATTTTGACTCCAAAATTAAGAGTTCCCTTAACACTCAACAATTTTTCCCCGGAATCATTTATAGTTTCTGAAATCTTCTGCTTCTCCATCGTCAACTGGTGTTCGAAGCACTTGAGCCAGTTGATGTTGTGCTTGTGCTCCAAAGCTATCAGCTGCTTGAGCTTGGGTCGGCTGATATCTCCAAAAGCTCCGTTGTATCCAAAGATAACCTTGGATATAACATCGAACAGAAGTCGATGTTCGGGTTTCAACTTTGTTCGCTGCATGTTGCTCCTCAACCTTTCTGAGGTGATAAGAGTATTCTCAAGAAAGAGATCTGCATCTGCATCTGAGATGTTCTCGACGGTGTCCGTGGCAGTCAGATTAGGTGGAATGATGGATCTTAGCATCTCGGAAACCGGTAGGTAGAAGTTGACACGGCGGACAGTTCTGGCAGGGACGTTGCACTATCGACATGAGATTTCTGAAACGAGGCCTACTCCCTGTTCGTGTTGCAGGTTCATGTAAAATTCTCCGACCTGTCGCCTGAGCAAGTGGGTGGGAAAGAGCGTTGCCCACTCAAGAAGATGATTATCCCTGAGAAGATCGGCGAGAGGGGATAACACCGGTGAGTCCAGTGCTTCTTTTGACAGAATCTGCTCAAAGTGGATTTTGGAAATCATCATATCATAAGATTCCTCGTACATCGTTGGGACAAGTGCTGGTCCTGATGATGCCATCTTCTTTCCTTGTGATGAAGCTTTCGGTGCCATTATGTATTCCAGAGAAGTTTATATATAGAGAGAAGAAAAGAAGAACTTAGCCGAAAATAGTGATACAGAATCAGAGACGAAGATGAACAGTTACGCAGATAAACACAGGTATAGAAGGTAAGAAATCACTTCCTGATTTTCCGCCTTTTATAGGTTAGTGGGTCGTTTGAAATAGATGACCAAGAATGAATGACACGAATCCATCAACGGCTGAGATCTCGCGACTGTTGACTAACTCTGACTTGACGTCACATTCCGAGTTCCAACATGCGCGCGTGAGAAGGTGAACTATTTTTGTGTCAGTCCAGTCGCACTATAAAGTAAGGCTATTGATGTTCAGCTGTACTTTATATTAAATGTGCTATGATGGCTATTTTAATCTATCTGACATGCTCAGGAATGTTTGAATTTATTTCAAACATTCACATTTAAGACCTAAACACCTGCAGACATCAATGATACCTGACAGCTGATGTCAGAATCAGCTGTGTTCCAATGTTGTGGCATACCATCAGCTGACTCGAGTTCGTCTATTCAGCTGATGTCTGATGTCTTCGGATGGCGATCCGCATATGAGATTCCTCCTTCATCTGAGCTTCCCCTTCAGATGGATATCAATCTCTTCGCCTCGGCTGATTCCTCATCTGATGGATCCAACAATCCAAGGAGGTCACATAACATCTTGAATCGTGCTTCGGCTAGAGGTTTGGTGAAGATATCGGCTCTTTGAATCTCAGTTGGAATCTTCTCCACAGATACATCCTTCTTCTCAATATGATCTCGGATAAAATGATGTCGGAAGTCAATGTGCTTCGTCCGAGAATGGTGAACAGGATTCAAAGAGATAGCAATGGCACTTGAACTATCACAATGGATGTGGGAACCTGTCCAGTTGCTACTTCATAATCTCTCAGCTATTGCTTGAGCCACAACACTTGCATGCAACAACTACCAGCAGCCATATACTCTGACTCGTTTGTAGAAGTTGCAACACATGCTTGTTTCTTGGAAAACCATGAAACTAGCTTACTTCCCATGAACTGACAGTGTCCAGATGTGGACTTCCTCTCCAACCGATCTCCGGCTAGATCCGCATCTGAGTATCCGGACAGTTGGATATTGTCGTCAGTTGGGTACCACAACCCAACATTAACAGTACCCTTCAGATACTTAATGATGTTCTTTGCTGCCAACATGTGTGCTTTCCTCGGCTGAACTTGGAACCGAGCACACACTCCAACCGCGTAAGATATATCTGGCCGACTGGCGGTTAGATATAGCAAAGAACCAATAATCCCTTTATACTTACTGGCATCCACGAGTTTTCCCTCAGATCCGGGCTCAATCTTCCAGTTAGTATTCATCAGGATCCTTGTGGTTTTACTTGTCTGCAAACCGAACTTTGCGATGAGCTCATTTGTATATTTGGACTGATTAATAAAAATCTCTTTTGGTGACTGCTTCACTTGTAGCCCAAGAAAATAATTCATCTCACCCATCATCGACATCTCGAATTTCTCCTTCATGAGAGTTGAGAATTTCTCGCACAGCTCCTCCGACTTGGAACCGAATATGATGTCGTCGACATAGATTTGCACAACAAGTATGTCTTCTCCAACTTTTATGGTGAACAGTGTTTTGTCAACTGACCCTCGTTTGAACTCCGAGTTCAGAAGAAAACCACAGAGAGTGTCATACCAAGCCCTAGGTGCTTGCTTTAATCTATAGATTGCTTTCTTCAACTTATACACTCTTCCATCACCAGTCTCAAAATCGGAAGGATGTTCAACATAAACATCTTCCTTAATATCACCGTTGAAGAAAGCACACTTCACATCCATCTGATAAACCTTGAATATGTGAAATGCGGCATAGGCTAGAAATATTCGGATGGTTTCCAACCTTGCAATAGGTGCGAAGGAATCCTCGAAATCAATTCCTTCTTGTTGGCAATATCCCTGAGCTACCAACCTTGCCTTGTTTCTCACGATAAATCCAATGGCGCCTCTCTTGTTCTTGAAAATCCACTTTAATCCAATGACTTTAACACCATTTGGTCTTTCTACCAACTCCCATACACAGTTGCGTAGAAATTCATTCAGCTCTTCTTGCATGGCTGTTGTCCAATGAACACAGTTGAGAGCTTCCATAACATTCTTCGGCTCTGGCACATCAGCTACGAAACATGAAATCATGGCAACATCTCCGAGTTGCTTGAACTCCTCAAGAACTGCCAACTCCTCAGCATATTGGGCGTAAGTGCTGGAATCTTTCTCGGCTGAATCTGGATTTGCAACTTTGCTCCTAGTACGCACACCTTTGGCTGGATCTCCGATGATGTTGTCCTTGGAATGATCTTCATACCATCTCTTGTTGCGTCTTCCTTCTTCTTCCAACAGTGGTGGTTCCGTGATTACAAAGGATGGGATAACCTGAGCTGTGAGAGATGCTGGGATCTTCAAAACCGGTGATTTATCTGTTGTTGAGTCTGGATCCTCAACATGGATAATATCTCAAACCGGGCTAGGTTGGGCTTCGGATGCTGATGCAGTTGGAGTACCATCAGCTGAAGTTCCCCCTTGAGATGAGCTGGGGTCCTCACATTCATCTTTAGAGGAACAAGGATTATCATCGTCGGTTGCCCATACCAATGGTTCAGCCAGATTCTTCTGCTTTAGAACCTGCGATCTGGTGAGAGCTTGTGGAACATGTGGATCTACTTGTTGTCCTTTAGCCAGTTCCCTGCACTCAAAAGTAGATTCATCAAAACTAACATGAGGTGTTATCTCCACAACACGAGAACTGTTGTTAGAAACTCTATAAGCCTTGATCTGAGCGACATATCCGAGAAATATGCCCTTCGAAGCCTTGGCGTCAAAAGTTTTTAACTGAGTCTTCCCATTGTTGTGAATATAACACTTAGAACCAAAAACGTGAAAATATGAGATATCAGGCTTCCTGCGTCTCCATAGTTCATATGGGGTCTTTCCCAAGCGCTTGGTCAGAAGAGACCGGTTCTGAGTGGAGCATGCTGTGTTGATTGCCTCGGCCCAAAATCTCTTTGGCAGAGCTAAGCTTGTCAACATGGATGTAGCATCATCCTTCAGCGTTCGGTTTCTTCGCTCGGCTACTCCATTCTGTTGTGGAGTACGAGCAGCCGATGTTTGATGAGTGATTCCGTACTTCTCGCAGTATTCGATGATGGTTTCATTGAGGAACTCGGTTCCACGGTCTGATTGGATAGAAATGATTTTCATCTCTTGTTGGTTAGATATCCGATCCATCAGCTTGGGTAGCTCATCTCGAGTTTCACTCTTGTGACGCATGAAAATGGTCCATGTGTACCTAGAGAAATCATCAGTAACAACAAGTGTACATTCGTTACCATTCATGCTCTTGGGAGTAACAGGCCCGAAGAGATCCATATGGATTAGCTGTAATACTCGGTCGGTTGATGGAATCGTTTTCAACCGAAAGAAGAATCTAGCGAGCTTTCCCAGCTGACACGCAGTGCAGATATGTGTTGATGAAAACACACTGTTCGGAATACCCTTTGCATGTTCCTATCTCGCAAGGCGGTTCATTGTCTTGAAATTCAGATGGCTGAGCCTTTTGTGCCACAGCCAGCTCACATCTGAACTGCTCTTCGATAAAAGACAGGTCTCAGGAGGACTACTATTCCAATCTGCATAGTAGACATTCCCGGTTGGGGATCGATTTCCCAACAATATGACTTGCTTTGTTCTGACATTTTTGACCCTGCAGCCCTGCGCATCAAACTTGACAGAGAAACCATTATCACAGAATCGACTAATGGAGAGCAAGTTATTCTTCAATCCATCAACATATGAAACATTGGAAATAGACATGTGATTGGTTTCAAGGGTACCGTTGCCTTTGGTGTGACCTTTTGAGTTGTCACCAAAGGTAACGGATGGTCCTTCCTTCTCCACGAAACTCCCAAGCAAATCCCTCAGATTTGTCATGTGTTTCGAGCATCCACTGTCCATCACCCACATGGTATGTGATGCTTTATTCTTCCTCAGCTGTTCCTCCTGCTCCTGCACAAAGAAACACGCTTAGGTCCCCAATTTTAGTTGGGTCCTGGAGGGTTAGAACCAGTTCCCCTTTGAACTGTGGGTCGTTTTCCCTGTAGATTCGGATAGATTTGTTATTCCAAATTATCTTTCCTTCTCCATCAACTATAACAACACCAAGGTCATCCTTAGGCTTGTTGTTATTATTGACTTTCTGTTTCTTGGGAGGAGATTGATTTCTCCCATTGTGGGCTTTAGGAGGTGAGGCGTTCCCCCTGTTTTGTTGACGTTTCTGACCATTTTGGTTTTGCCGATGAGGTCGAACGCCATTTTGGAATCTTTGTGGCAGAGTCTGATTCCATTTCTGGCTGTCGACGACAGCTGTTCATGCCCAGTTGTTGATTCATGTTCTGGCATGAATATCCGCAGTTGTTGGAACTGTTCCACATTGGTTGACTCTGATGGAACCTCTGGTTGTTCTGATGATGGAACCGATGTTGACTCTGATGGTTGAATCCCTGTCGGTTCTGTTGATTCCATCCCTTTTGAGGTCGGTTCTGAGGTCGGTTCTGATTGTATCTCCGATGTCTCTTGTTCCTCTTCTGAGTCCTGGAACATTCCCCCTCGGTTGTTATCCCAACTGATGGATTCTTCAGTTCTCTAACCACAGCTCCTTTTCCTTTCTCAGTTGCAGTTCCCTTAGCAGGTTGTGCTGAAGGTACTTGCTGTGACGTGGAGGTTGAATTAAGTTGGGGAGTTGCAGACTCAACAGTATTTGGTTTGGCAACCGTGACATCCACAGCCTTGATAAAGGTTGCGCGTGGAATTCCCGTGTCCTTGACCATGTCGTAGCCTAGTCCAGACACGTCATCCATTTATCGTCGGTAACTAATGAGGTTCTCGATGATTTTAGATGATTGATATAGCTTTATCATGTTGTCCTTTTCAGTTTGTAGATCCTTGAGAAGAACAGCTATATGCTCGGTCTGTGCGTCTGACATCTTCATCAGCTGGTCGATCTGTGCCTCTTACTTGTTCAACTGCTCATGCTGCTCCTTGATCTGCTCCTTCAAATCCTCATCGGTTGGAGCCTTAGTTTGGTTGGCCACATTCAGTTGACTTTTGAGATCATCAATCTCTTCGATTTGATTTTTGATCAGATCATCCTTTTCGGTTAAGGATTCTTCAAGCCTGGCAAAATGTTCTTGAAGATTCTTAAACTCAACCGATTGCTGATGTAATTCCTCACTGAGTTCTAGGAAGTCACCCCAAGAGAATTCCAACTCTTCATCTAATGTTTCCTGCATGTTAGTAGTATTGGAAGAATTTAAATTAACTGGACTAGAATGTACCTCAGTATCATCCTGGTCGGTTCCAAATGCCATGAGACATTGATCCTATCCGATAGCATTGTTGGTGGAAGTCAGCTCGTCCTCATCTTCGGTGTCGGTGAAGATGTCCATGTCATCAGCTACTTCTTCTGCAACCATGGCCTTGTTCTTTGCATTTAGCTTGGCCCTCAACGCATCTCTATCTTTCTTTGAAAGATCTGGACAATCAATTTTGAAGTGTCCCTCTTTGCCGCATTCAAAGCAACCGTTGTTTACAGGCTTTGAGTTATCTCGAGTTCGGTTGGATTTATAGAACCACTTGTATTTTCTGAACCGAGTTTCCATGTCAGCCAGCTTCTTTGACATGGCGGTAATACTCTGTTGCAGCTCTTCTCTGCTCGGCTCATTCGAAGCTGTGTCCGCAGATCTTATTGCCCTTGATGTTCGCGGCTTGGAATAGTCGGCTCGAAGTGCTACTGTCTTTGTTCCGGAACCAACATCCTCATGTCGACTCGTCTGCACCGAGGACTGAGTTGATCTTCGTCGGTTCACCTTGTACTCGTTTCCTTTCAGAATTGAGAACAGTCTGTCCGTTCTCATCTCTCCAAGATCAGCTAGGCTTTCATGAATGTTGGTGAAGGTGTCCCACTCGGCTGGTAGGGCTTGTAATACTTTGAGATTGATCTCTTTTAAAGTATATTTTCCTCGTCGGATAGACTGAATCCTTCGGATGATATCCATGAAGCGAAGCTCCAACTGATCAATGGTTTCATCAACTTTTAGACAGAAATTGTCAAAATCTTGACAAGCGTGTGAGAACTTGTTCTCCTTGGTTTCGTCACTCCCTTCACTAAGAGATGCCAAAATGTCCCACATTTCCTTAGTTGTGTTGCACTCTTCTATCCATGGAAGATAGTCTTGTCCAATTGTGGACATGATAGTGCTCTGAGCCCAGATATCCAGCTGGCTCACTTTTGCTTCCTCAAGAGTAAAATCTTCTGGCTTCTTCTCGACTATCACCTCAGTTGCATCCCCATCATTGGGATTTGTAGGAGTGCGAATGACTTTTTCCATGATGGTGATCGGTCCGGATGTAATCACTTGTTGCATTCAATGATGCTTGGACAGTAGAATCTTCTTCATCCGAGTTTTCCAGGATGTATAGTTCACAACCGAGAACATGACTACAATCTTGTCTTTAACATCCATCTGCACAAAACAAACAGACGACAAATGCAAGCAGAAATGCACTAGCGTGAAAAAGATCTATTCAGTTGACCACTGAAGAAAAACACCTCGATTCACACCTCGTGAAACAGAGACAGCGGTCTTGTGCACCACTGCTCTGATACCACTTGATGGTCCCGATACGAGTTCTGGTGTATGGGGGGGGGGGGAATACACCAGATAGGAATTTTAAAATCAACCCCCTGAAAAAATACCACAACTGAGTAAGAGGACTCAGCTGGAATCACAACTGAGTAAGAAAACTCAGCTGGAAAAGTGGTGCTGTGCGGAAAGTGGTGGATACAAAAACAACTCGTATAAAACAACTCACGCTCAGATGTAAGGTCGGTCAACAACCAAATCAGTTGAAATGTAAAGATGCAGTTTTAAGTGCTGGTTATATGGACAGTTAGAAATGCAGAAAGTAACTGAACGGAAAACACAAAAGCATAAAGGAATTACGTGGTTCGGAGAGAACTCCTACGTCCACGGGGAGTTGTGAGTCCACACAACTTAGTCCAAATTCTTTAGGATAGCTACCACAAAGCTTACGCGGGCTTTGCAACCGTACAGATAAGTTTGCAGGTACTTATCAACCTTTCTACTCAATTTCGGGAAGAGCAGGATCCTAACAACCTTTTTAGAGGATGTGTATAAGGGTGGATTTTCCAACTACTAGCTCTAACAAAGAAGTGTGCTAGGATCTAAGCTTGAACAAAGGAAGACTCAAACTAAGGTCGAAAACACCAAGACAGATTCTAACTCTCTATGAACTCTCAGCTGGTGATGTTCTTAGAAAGAGAATAATTGCAGTTTAACTTGTGCGCAGTATATCGTCGTTCTTTCGCTCTTCTGTCTCTTGTCTTGATGAATGAAAGAATGCCTCTATTTATAGGCGGTGAGGATCAACTAGTCGTTAGAATAGTCGTTGATCTCTGTTCTGTGAAAGCGATGGCTTGTCTCTCATCTCTGCAGATTTTCCCGATTTGGCAACTGTGAACTTCTGCTTTCCTTCTGAGACAACCTTGTGTTGGGCCAAATGAGGTACTGACAGAACGTCAAACCTTCACGAGATTTCCTATTTGAAATTCAAATTTCAACCTTTGTCTTTCAACATCGGTCAGTCGGTTGAGACGTTTGATCTTCATCCGAGTGGTCTTCAGTTGATGTTCCATCTGATGGCTACCTTCATCTGACATTCTGTCTGAAGAGGAACACTTGAACCCTCAGCTGCCTTGAACTTCATGTTGTCGATTTATCAGATTGAGTCCTGCAACTGATGTTCCATCTGATCAGGTGGATTGTCACATCTGACAAACAGTTGATTACTCAGACGGTTTCTTTCATCCGATGTTCTATATCCGATCAGTTGGCTTGAACGCTCAGTTGTCTTTCTTACATCTGATGTTCTATATCCGATCAGTTGGCTTGAACGGTCAGTTGTCTTTCTTACATCTGATGTTCTATCCGAGTTTCCATCTGTAGTTCTGTCCGAGTATAGCTATGTTGCCATCTTCAGCTGGAGTCATGTAAAGATAAAATCTGAACATTGCTCAAACAACGAGCCTAAATACTAACACTATGATATGGCAATATCTACTCGGTTGGGGTCAATTGGTTTTGGAATTAATCAAAACTTTACTAAATTTCCCAACACTACTTATGCTTTATAATGAAAAAAATTGACAGTATCACTAGCAAAAGAAAATAGTATATGATTAAGAAATAATTATCAGACAAAATTCCAATGATTAACTAAACAATAACAACAAATCTGTTACGAAAAAAATCTGTTAAAAAAGCAAGCAGAGTTGGTAGCGTGTCCTAGACCTAAAACGGAATTAAATTAGAGATATTCCACAATTTCTGACTTTGATTACCCTCAATAAGCCTAGTTGGTCGTGACTGAAATATCATATGACGACTAATATGCCATTTCTAGTAATTAATTTCTATCTCTCGATTGAAATATGAAACTATGTCTGATTAATTCGAGCAAATCTACTTATCTTTTCGATACTAGTACTATTATAAGTCCCCACATAAACCATGTAAATAAATACTATTACTATTAAAATCAGGCAGACTATCAAGTTTAAAACAAAATAGTAGTATATGCTTCCATGAAATTTCGAACAACTAGAAAAGTGAAGTTTTTCATTCTCAAGAGGGAGATATGAAGAGGAACAACAAGAAAACTCAAATCAAAATATCAAGGAAGAAGCCTTTTGACCTCCTTGTGGTCCATTTATAATTATCAGGAAAATAAAAGTATTGGAATTTTGGTGGAGCAAAAAGATATCCCTTCTTTTTTTCGGTTGAGAGACAATGATGACAGAAAGGAGAGATGAAGAGGGAAAACGACTCAAAATTTCAAACATATATATATATATATAGAGAGAGAGAGAGAGAGAGAGAGAGAAGGGTGCATGGCGTGTGAATGAGTTGGATTTATAGGATGAAGATTATAAGAGAGGGGTAAATTAAATTTATGTTGATTGATACTCGAATTTCACACGGTTTTCTGCTGCACCACTGCCACCTGCCTTACACCACGTCTACCTGTCTTCATATCTCTCTCTCTCTCTCTCTCTCTCTCTCTTGAATGAGTAGGGGAAGCTCTCAGCTATAGAGATAAATCGTACTACTATACTAATTTTAAAAATTCAGCCATAAATTCATTTTTTATCACTAAAAAAACTATATTAGTATTTTTTTTTAATAAATAATTTGAGACCTCGTGGATTTTAACAAGTATCAATGGAAGATGTGATAACAATTCATAAATCTAATCAATGTAATAATATATATCTATTTAGATAATTGTAATTGCAATTCATAAATCTAATCAATCTACTCAAATTCATATTTATGATTTATTTGGATTTGTGACTGAGCATGTGAAAAGCTTAAATGAATCTAATATGTAAAATAAAACTACTCAACAATATAAAACAAAAAAATAGTAAGAAGTCAAATCTCGTAATTTGTGAACCCTTCATACAGTGACCTAGTCCGTAGAGCAACGATTCTGTGAACAACTGCATTGTACACTAAAAAATTACAAAAATATTGATGGATAGTTGATTTAAATTTTGAAATATATATGTTGAGGTAAATTAGGTAAAGATTATTAAGTCAATAAAGCATTAGATATTAAATATGATTGAAGAATATTATCATAGGGGAATAAATAATAGATTCATAAGTACCTAGAAATATAATGCATAAATCATTTGTCCTAATAACTACAGAATCAACTAGAATAGTATATAATTTTTTTCAGGTTTCTTGATTAACTGGAATAGAAGTTTTGTTTTTATGTAAACTCAGTCATGTGCCCTCAATTATGTAGGATTTACAAACTATTAGACCTCAAAGAAAACATTCCCTATGAATCAAAATAATCACATATATTAATATAATACTTGTGATAATCCCATAGTTGCTATGTGATCTGGAATTTAAAGAAACAATAAAAAGTAGATCAACAAAATTGATTGCCCCAATACCAAATCCTACCATATGGTTGTTTCCAATGCACACTTTCTTGCCTACAAAATAATTGTATATTGAGTATTGATGATGATGAAACATAACGTTAAAACACAAAAAGTATAATAGGTAATCTTAAATTTTTAGATTAAGTATTTAATATTAAGTCAGCCTTACGTGACACGGTCTTATGGTGAGATAAATCAAAGATTCAAATATTCAACAATATTTATGTCATCAAATACGAGTTTAGATCATGACCTACATAATCTCATATGAATATGTGTGTTTAGTATTTGTGCTTCTTGTTTACTATTACTGTAGATATACAAACAATAATATGCACATAGCTTAGAAAAATTTGCTCCAGTTAATCATGGTGGATTGAGAGTCAAATTTTCCTTCTTGGTTCTCAAACATTAATTGTACACTTGGATACATGTTATCCTAAAATAAAAAGTTAATTCTTTCACGATTTTGTTGTTTAAACTTCCTTTTTGTGTGTAAAATCATATTAATATAGAGGTGGTGGGTTGCAACTGGTTTTATCATAGGGTTGAATATAAATTATTTTTTTAAAGATGTTTGACATTTGATATTTTAACTAGTTAGAAAGTAAAAAATTTATTATAATTTTTTCGTCAAGATCATTGTCACTTTTATCAGAATCACTTTTTTTTAATAAAATGTACTAGTATATACATTTAAATGCTTAATCTTTAAAAAGTAAAAGTAAAAGTGAATTAAAAATTATACTATACCGGTCCTCAAAAGTTCAAAACTTGTTCGCAATTAGGGATGATACTGAGTCGGGTACCCACCCATTATTAAGCATTTCCTAAATTCAAACCCATGAAAATTTTCCACACTCAAACCCGATTAAAAGATAATTTTAAAACTCATACCCGACTCAAACCCGTTGGGTAATACCCGTTTATTACCCGCTAAAAACCCGAATACTAAAAAGTAAACATCAAATAACAAAATATTATAAATATGGTTAAAATATAAACATCAGTAAAAAAATTCACTAAAATTAATCTCAAAACAAAGTACTGCGAACTTACAAAATCTTAAAATATAACTAGAAGATTATCAATTATTGATGCTGCCGTTGTGTCGTCATATTTCGGAAGTAGATTGACAAAAAGTAGAGGAGAAACATTAACGACTTGACTCTTACGGAATGCGTGTGTGGGTTAAGAAAATCAGATAAAACCCTAAATCTACTAATATTTATATTAGAATTTATAATTATATAATAAATTATACATATATTAATATCTTTTATCTTATATATATATATATATATATATATATATATATATATATATATATATATATAAGTTTGGGTAACGGGTACCCGGTGGTAATTGCCCAAATCCAACTCAAAAGTATCCAGGGTTTGGGAAGTGCGGGTACCCATAAAAACCCGATTGATTGCTATCCCTAGGGATGTTAATGGGTCGGGTACCCACCTATTAAGCATTTCCCAAACCCAAACCCATGAAATTTTTTTATACCCAAACCCGTCGCAAACTCGATTAAAAATAGTTTTAAAATCCGTACCCGACCCAAACCCATTGGGTAATACCCGTTTATTATCAGCTAAAAACCCGAATATTAAAAAGTAAATATCAAATCACACAATATTAATAACTAGAATTAAAACATAAATATCAATAGAAAATTTTACTAAAATTAATCTCAAAGCAAAATAGTACGTACTAAACAAATTTTAAAACATAGTTATAAATAGAAATTCTAAAATAAATATAAAAAAATTACTACTTAGTAACAAAATCTACGATAAATCAATCAACATATTCCTCCATCCTATGTAAAGTACTAAAATTTCCTGTTGAATGAGATCCTAAAACAACCAAAATGATTAAATAGTCAATATCTCATGCAGTATTTGAATAAATTATTAAAAAATTAATATTTATACTAATATTTATAATTAAACTATAAATTATACATATAATATTTTTTGATCTTATATATATAAATGAGTTTGGGTAGCGGGTACCGGAGGTAATTGCCCAAACCCGTCACTGGTTTACATATTTCTACACAAACCCGTTCCAAAACCATTTAATATTTTCCAAACCTGCCCCATCAGAGTTTAAAAGGTATGGATACCCGCGAAAATCCAACCCATTGCCATCCCTAGTTATCCCTATTCGCGATGCCTTTTTGATGAAACAAAAAAAAAAACACTAATTTGTTAAGCTATAAAATGAAAATGAAATCTTTTTAAGTCCAAGGGAATTGGGCCACCAATCTACGACCCAAAATGAATCACTTTATGGGTTGAGCTTTAATACACTACAGTAATTATTGGGTTAGAATTTATAATATTGGGCCCAAACTATTTATTGATCTTTTCTATTTCGAAACAACTATTTATTATTGGGTAATTTTAAACATTGTCCCCAAATCTTTCACTATAGTTCCCCAATTAAAATATTAATAAATTTAATTATAAAAGTACTATTATATCCTTATAGCCTCCAACTTATAATTCTAATTAAAATTTGAAGTAATATTTTATTCTATAACCCCCACTTAAATTCTAACTAAAAAATTAAAAGATATATTTGTAGCTCCATTTTATTTTTACGTTATTTATGTTTATAAACCCTAAAACTATAATCATTAATGTAGCCCCCTTGAAAAAGAAAACAACGTGGAAGCATATAGCCCCCATTACGTAGAACATATTCCGATTGAGAGAAGCTCAACAACTCATTAGCAAGGAGATCAGGAAAAGAAAGAAGAGGAGGCCACGTTGATTTGACTCGATTGTAAGCACCCTAACCAAACTGAGGAAATAGTAATTTTTTGGTGGTTTTTAATGTTGTGCTTCTGGGGAAATTGTTTCTCCTGTAGTGAATGGGCGGTGAATATTCACCGAGATATTACGCCTCGTCTGTTGGGCACTATCCCACGCTGGCCTACTTCGTTGTCGTAGAATACGAATCCACTGGGAGAGAGCGTTACAATTTCATGCAGGTATACCTTTCATGCTCAATCCTTTGTGGGTTTCTGGTTTTTGGAGATTGTTATAAATTGGTGCTCTTGTAAATGTAAGGTGTTTGGATTTTGTGGGTTTGTTGAATCCTATTTTCTTTTCTATTCTACACTTTTGAAAGCTAGATCCACATGAGGCGTGTAATGCATAGCTAGAAAAACGACAGCAGCTATCTGAATGACTAAAAAAACGACAGTCACTATCGGCCCTCGTAGCAACTGAGCTCGATTCCGGCATAACCTCTAGTTCTTCTCCATTCTCAATTTCTTCCATTTCCAGCTGATCTACAAGCTGTGGGTCCTGCGTTTCCATCTCAGGTGGTGTAGATCTGGCGATTGCAGCTGTAGAAGACTCTCCTATCTCCATCTCTGAGAATTACTAATGTATTGGTTAGCTTTGGCTGCAAGCTAGACTCCACCAAACCTGGCGAAATTCCTCGTGTTTCCTTCAGATTCGATGAATTCACAGTTTTATTCTTGCCTCTCCTGCCTCCGGTTGCATTATTCATCCTCGGTCGTCCTCTTCCCCGTTTCATTCTCCGACGGCGCACTTTAACCAACATCAGCTATCATGCGCCTGAAGAGCAACTTCCGTACATGCAAACCCCGACTTTTTTTTTACTCTTAAATTTACTTTATTCTATGCAATATGTAGGTATAAAAAAGGTCACTTATCCACTGTTTTAATTTAGAGCTCAAAACTATATTTATTTTCCTTGTACATATTAATATTAATTCTCCAAAGATATGTTGGAAATAATGGTTTGGAAATCATTATTTACGGCGGTTTATTATTTAATTATTGAGAATTAAATAATGAAGGATTATTTACTTGTCGAGTAGATAATCGGAATATATTTATGTTCTCAAAACCATTATTTGGTGAGTAAGAAATGATATATTCGAGTGGTGTGTTGGAAATGAATTTGTTGTCGACAACTTCGTTATTCCACAATGAAGAAACGAGCTTGAGTATGAACCGTAATTGGTGTCGAATTGGGCTTTAAATTTGATTAGTTTGGGCTTAATAATTATTAGCCAAATACTCAAATTAATAAAAAATGGGCTCGGCCCATTTGTTTATATGTCAAACAAATTAATCATTTGTTTGTTAAGTAATTGGCCCAAATTCTTCATTACACATTATTCTATTAGTTTGGTATTTGAAAGTCACAGACTTTTAATTTCGTGAAACCGCCCACGTCCATGAATGAGTTTTAATCATTTTGATTATAAAATTCATTTCATAACAGCCAAATTGAATTTGGTGGTTTTAAAACCTAATAGCTATTTCTTTGAATAGCTGGGAACGGACAAAACAACAAGTGAAGGCTGTGAATATGATTTAAGTGCAGTAACTCCCATGTGTGTGAAGGCAGCCTATAAATAGTGGGTTTAGAAGCATGGCATTGGAATCCGCTAATCTGCATATCTCTCTCTAAAACATTGCATTCCATTTCATAGCTTGCTTAATTCTTGATCCTAATTCCGTTCGCCGGAACTCGCCGGACTTGTGGCGCTACATTCGTCGAGACGAAGCCGTTTTACCTTTGGGGAAGGATCGCCAAACCGAAAGCACTACCGGGGCGAATTTCTTCTTGCGGCAGAGATTCTATCTCGACTCGGCTACAAATTTTGAGTTTGTTTCTTATTTCGTGTAATTACGATTTATTTTTTTGTTGTTCTAATTACTTTATTTCCAGTCTAGTTTCCTATTATTTCCATTGTAAAAGTTTGAACGAGCACCCGACTTTTCAACAAGATATAATTGAAATCACAATTAAAATAATACAATTATAAATGTACACATCTTAAATATTAATTCACACTACAAATCTACAACAAATTTAAGATCTAACTTTTTCTCGAGTATAAAATTAAGTATCACTTCAAATAAACATGATAATAAAAAAAAGAAATTTAAAATACACAACAAGAATGAAAAGGAAAATGGAAAGTATATAAATTAATTGAAAGATAAGTGGAACTTGAAAATTGGCTTAATTCTTCAATTTTTGTGTATTTCTTAATTATTTGTAATTATTGAATATATAAAATACAATATATTATATATATATACTAATTTTTATAACGCTGTACTATATATCGACATCTAATGTGAAAGAGATCGCCACCTGAGGCCAAGTAGTAAGGACATTTTAATATTTTTATTTTGGGTTAATGGCCTGTATATTTTCAAACTTTTTGAGTTATCTCGTTTTGCACCTCAGAAAAAAAATCTGCCTCATAATTTCCAAACTTTTAATTTTGTCTGTTTTTGCTACTTGACTCATTTTCCGGTGATTCTAAGCTGACGTGGCGGTCGGAAAAATGACGTGGATATCTTTAATTAAAAAAAAAGTTTATGGACTGTAAATTTCCAAACTTTTTGAGTTGTCTCGTTTTGCACCCTAGAAAAAAAAATTGTTTTACAATTTCCAAACTTTTAGTTGCGTCTGATTTTGCTACTTGAATCAATTTAATTGAAACAACGTCATTTATTCAAGCTCGTAACTTGAATTAGAGAAATACACATTGCTTATTTCTTATAAATTTATCTTGATATTTAGATCGGTAAGAGTATTGTTCCGATAGATAACTCTTCCATAGAGTTCATTAATATCTGAGCTCATTAATTTACCCCCATCTATCTTAATGATAGGTCTTAACTCGGGAGGAAGAACTGGTGATAAACATAAAATCATTCATTCTAGTTCTATATTTGTTCGAAGAAAATGCTTAGCCAATTCCATGCATTTAGCTAAAATATCCATTCTTCTTCCAACCTTTAGATCTTCCCATTCATTCCCTGTGGACCCGTCTTCCCCCAACTCTTTCCATTCTACAAATAAATTTTCTAGAATAATGTTTAAATCTAGACCGACTAATTGTTCTCGAATAACACCTGCACTGGTAGAGATTTCTCGATGGGAGCGGTCCAGACGAGCTTACTTCGATGGAGTTGCAGGCCCAAGGCCAATTCCTTCCTTGGGTTCTATATTTATTCGCTCTACATTACAGTCAGACGAAAGTAGACCATCCAGGATCTACAATACCCGCTTACCCACCCTTACTTTTGTCATAAACTTGATTTTGAGATTGCAAATATCAAGATAAATTTTATATAAGAAATAAGCAATGTGTGTTTCTCTAATTCAAGTCACGGGATTGATTAAATGACATCGTTTCAATTAAATCGATTCAAGTAGCAAAATCAGACGAAACTAAAAGTTTGGAAATTGTGAGGCAATCTTTTTTTTTCTGGGGTGCAAAACGAGACAACTCAAAAAGTTTGGAAATTTACATGCCATAAACCTTTTTTTTTAAATTAAAGATATTCACGTCATTTTTCCGACCGCCACGTAAGCTCTGAATTGCCGGAAAATGAGTCGGGTAGCAAAAACAGACAAAATAAAAAGTTTGGAAATTGTGAGGCAGATTTTTTTCTGAGATGCAAAACGAGACAACTCAAAAAGTTTGGAAATTTACAGGTCATTAACCCTTTTATTTATTATTAAAAGGTGTGTTTAATTTGTTTGTGAGATAATGCATAATGTAATCAGTTTGAATACAAGCTTAATTGTTTTTCTAGGAGAAAGTTTGAATACAAGCTATTACTGATTGATTATATTCTTTTAATATATCAGGTATTGTTATTTAATTCTACGACATAATGTTTCTAATTCTGTTCAATGAATCATACCAACATATCGAGGTATCATACCTAAAGATCATCACTCATTTATTCATATGTTAATGGCATATCTATTATTTAACTAGAGCTTAATTAGCACGATGCCTGTTGGCTGTTGTTTTTATATTTATTATTCTCGTGCCTACAACCGCATAAATGCTTCTTAACTATATAATGAACTAGTAAACAAAGAGTCAAAGACAACTTTCGATTTTACAACTATAAATACATTGAACAAATAGTTGTATAAATGAGCTGAATGTTTTTTTTACCCACTAACTTACAGGGGGTTGCGTTTTTAGCCCACTTTTTTTTCGAGCTGGCACACTACAAAAAACAAGTAAATTACTGAGGCAAAATACTGTCGGTATCTCACCCAATGCCGTCTTTGATTACCGACGGCATTACCAACGGCACGAAACCACCGTTGATCTCGTCGTCGGTGATGACATTACCGACGGCGTTGACGACCGTCGGCAATTTCCGACGGCGTCGCCATCGGTAAATGTGATCGGTAATCCGCGGTGGATCACCGGTTTTACCGAGGGGACGGTTGCCGTCGGTGATTTCACCGGTTTCCTAAGAGAGATCACCGACGGCAACGCCGTCGGGAATTACCGACGGTGGCTCTACCGTCGGTAATTTTATTTATTTTTTTAATTTTTTTAATTTTCATTTTTTTAATACCTGCTTCACGATTCAATTACACAACCCACAATATATATAACAAAGCAAATATCAAAACCGCAAATCACAAAATCCCAAATCATATAAACAAATGTAATATACGAGTATAAATGTAAAATACGAGTGCAATGATGTACGAAGTGTATAAATAACTGCAGGATAAAACGAACGATCTAATCAACTAGGGGGAGGACGAGGAGGTAGCTGAGCCGACCGTATAAACTGCTCGAACTGGGCCATGCGCTCCTCCAACGCTGCACATGTTGCTCGTTCTGCAGCATGTTCCGCCTCAGCCTGCTCGAACTGGGCCATGCGCTTCTCCATGGCTGCTCGTCTGCAGCAAGTTCCTGCTCAGACTGCTGCAGTCGCTCCTCCAACGTGGAGATCTGAGTCCCGTACATCTCATGCGTCATGGCTGAAGTGCCAGTGCTACCAGTAGACCCCCTACTGATCTGACTCACACCGGCACCAAGTACGAGCTCTCCAGTGCCGTACCGCCGTGACCTCTCGGGATGTACGAGCTCCAAGTAGATCTCGTTCAGGTCCGTTCGTCCTGTAGTGTCTGCAATGTGATGAATTTCTGCCTAATTGATACATAACATTGCATAATTGTTAGAAATTAAATTTCAATATATTTAACTAATATTTGAATAAACTTAAATACTTACATCAAGCTGTTGATCTCTTTGTGTTGCATAAGTGTCATCCTCCTTTGTGTGGATTCTGAGGAAAGTTTCATAGTTCAAGGCAGTCACCGACACTCCACTCTGCAAGCTCTGTTAATACATGTATAGAAGATAAATAAATTATTAACAATGATATAATATATATATATATATATATATATATATATATATATATATATATATATTACTTATGAAATGAATTGATAATTACTAACCAAACTCTGCTGCAGGATACGAGTGGACTGAGACCCTCCAACATGCTTGCTGATCCCTGTACCTGGTCCGTCGGGCTCAGACAACCGGTTTCGACTGTGTCGCTGGAAAACTGTCTGAACATCCTCCTGCAGCCAGTACGACTAGATCCCTATCCAGTACTCCTCAGTGAAGTGGTCGGGTCTGGCCATCGTCTGCCCCGCAACAGTACCCCCTAGGGTTAGGAATTCTCCAAAAAGCCTGAAGGGCATTGTGCGAGATGCCCGGTGTCTCCATCAACTCACTATAAACAACAACAACAACAATAATCCCTTAGGCCATTGCCGCTTCAGCTCGACAAGTGAGGGGCCTCTGGGCCTTTTCGGCCGTGAAGAAGAAGAAGCCTCCGGAGGAGTCTCAGAAACGTGTGGTGAAGTCGGTGGAGTAGTACCTAGCCGAGTCGAAGCGGACTCCTGCTGTGAAAAGGGAGGAGCCTCTTGTGAGGTAAGAAGACGAAAACCTCTACGAGTCGACACTTTACCTGTTTCAAAGAAAAAATCAGATAAGCTTAGACTTAATAAGATATAATAATTTAAATTCATGTAAAATACATCGAATACATTAACATATATTTTGACAATTACATTAACAAAAACATATCAAAAAACACAACGCATATACCAAATATCACAAATCTGTGTCGTAACCATCACTACTTTCATCATTAGATGATGTATTTATGTCTTCATCATTGCCTGATTCATCCTCATTGTCTTCAATTTCAACAATTCCACCACGGGGACGAACAACACGTGGCGGGTCATCATCTACGATTGTATGGGTAGTCATAATAGTAACAACTTCTTGTTGAAATGGTTGATCTAATATTGAGTTCGATGTGACAGTAGAGACTTCAACATTTGATCTTTGCGTTCACTTTGCATGCAGACCACCAATTTTTCTTTGCTTGATTCGTACTGGGATAGGGACACATAATTTTACCTACTCCATCTGTGTAAGCTGTTTGATTTATCGCATACTCAAGGAAACCCTCAAGTCCAATTTCAAATGCAGAACGATGATTATATCTCACATACAACCATTGACGATTATCATTCATTGTTGTAATTTCTAATTAAAAAAGAATGACCATCTGTCACAAATCAAACGAAATTTTGACAGCATAACCCCACTATCCTAACTACCAAGTGCTCGACTCTATCAACTATGTTAGTCATAATGGTTCTAATTTATTAAGTCTACCCGACCCCTAATTGTTCAAGCAATAAAATAAAAAATAAAAAATACAATAATTAATCAAATTAAAAACAGTCATTTGTTGGGAGAAGATCTTTAAGAAGTAATCAAAATCTATCCCAAATGGAGAAAATCCTTAAGAAATTGATTAAATCTATCCCACAATGTAGTAGCATATATGTAATCATAATTCTTATCACATAAATTAATATGTAATATGCATGTATTAAGTGAAAAGATGTATCAAATACGAACATATTTATCAAACATGAATATACTTATCAACATACTTATCAACATAAATCAACATACTTATCAAACACGTATCCAACATACTTATCAAACATACATCAACATACTTATCACATAATTTAATTTGTATTACCAACATACAAGTCAACATACAAATTCAGAAACTTACGGCGAGGCGGAGCGGGACGACGATAGCGAAGCAAATTCGGAATGAGACGACAGGTAGCGGAGCAAAGCTGAAATGAGACAGAGTGAGAATGGGTCAGACGGAGAGAGAGAGAGAGAAAGAGAGAGAGAGAGAGAGAGAGAGAGAGAGAGAGAGAGAGAGAGAGAGAGAGTGTTTAGTTCATCTTTGTGTGTTTTTCGTGTGATTATTTGTGTGCGTTGAGCATGTTTTTATTCGTTTTTTTATTACAAGTCATGGTTTTACGTGTGGTGTTTAGTGTTGTGGTGTGTGTAGGTACAAAGGTGGCGGAAAAAGCAAGAAACGTCGAAAGAAATGCGGAAAAAGAAGTGAAAATCAGTGAAGAGGAGGAAGATGAGATTTTCCGCCGGAGCGGGAATGCTATGCAATTTAGGATTTCCGCCGGAGCGGGACTCCCGCCGGCGCGGGGTTGAATTGTGCAGAACTTTTCCCGCCGGAGCGGGACTCCCGCCGGCGCGGGACGACAGTTATTTCCACCTATATAAATGTATTTGGGCGGTTTTTGGACGGGACATCATTCTCTTTTCCAGTTTTTAGCGTAGATTAATAAGAAAAACTCTATAGAATCTTATTTCCTTGTCCAAACAATTTAGATTTGGTTTTAGTTCTTCGCATTGTTGATCGTTTACGACTTCCAAGTACTTGTAAGACTTTTATCTCGTTTATGCTATGTTTATCTTTTGTTTATTGCATTTAGTTTCCAGTATGATGAACTAAATAATTTGGTTTAGGATTAGGGATGTTCAAGTCGAGATAATCGTTAATTATTATGTGTACATGCTTGTTGATTGAATTGGTTTGTATATGATCGAACTTTTGGCCAAAGTTAGATCGTTTTAAATAATGAATGAGATCGATAGAAGAATTCGTTATTTGATATAGGTTCAATCGACGTTAGGTTTAATTGGAGACGCGTTATCTAACTAGGGTCGGTTTGTAGAATTCTTTTAGCTAAGAATTGTTGTATGAATACGAAAGTTAGTATTTCAATTCTTTGTTGAAAGTGTTATATGAGGTGATCTGTTGCATGTACTATAATAGTTTGTTTGTATTATCTCGAGGCGACGAAATCTCTTATCCTAGATCATTTTAACTCGATTTCTATATTTGCATTTTATTTCCGTCTTGTTTTAGTTTCAATCCACATGACCTCATTTGATTAGAATGTTTAGAATGCTTTTATTTTCTTGTGCAAAGCATGAATTAAATGCCCTATTAAGCTTTCCTTGAGATTCGACTCGAGTTAGCTAGCTGTACTACATTAGGACCTCGTTCTCTTGCGAGCAACTAATAGAAGATACAATTTAGTTGATTCAGAGAGAGAGAGAGAGAGAGAGAGAGAAAGAGAGAGAGAAAAAAAAACTTACCTACTGTCGAGGCGCGGCGGAGGAGTGGCGGCGCTGATCGCTACTTTTACTAAGCAATTAATTCCGCACTTTAATCGGGTAATTGTAGTATAAATAACGAGTATCGTATCCACGAGGACTATTAAGCCGAGTTTTTAGTGAAAACTAAATTTATGCGAATTCCTACTATTCAAGCTTTGCACACAACAAGGTTTGGGATTCATTCAAACACTTAAACATAATATCAAGGTTAAATAAGCAAATAAGAGACAAAAACATGCAAAATCAACAAACAAACGATCAACAAACGATTAAGAACAAATAAGAGGAAAGGGGTTGGTTCTAGGGATTTATTTTTTATTCTAGATAGCTTGATCACAACTTCCTAATTCATGCAAACCATTTTAATCCTCTAATTAAGAAGCAATCCACTAAATTAATCACTAATCTCTCTCGACAATTAGCAAAAGCGGATCATTCTATCGACTATCTCTATTACGACTCAAGACGATAAAACAACTCCAAGAAGCACAAGGATCACAAGCTTCCATGCATTAAACTATCACCTACTAAGCCTCAAGTTAATACATGAAGTACAATTTGAATTTCATTGAAGTAAAAACCTATTAAGAGTTTCACAAACACTTGGCATGCAAGAAAGGAGATCAACAATTCTCACATGAATAAAAGCACCAAATCCACAACTAAGAAGAGGAAGGAAAGAAAAACTAGCAAGCTATGATCATTCCATCATCAAATCATCATAAATCCCTAAATCCAACAAGAAATGGGATTTAGCTAGACATAAGAAGATAAATAGGAAAAGAAATGAAGAATAAAACCATAAACATTGATACTAAATAACCCAAATGGAGCAAATCTTCAGTTAGTTCTTCAATGGAAACCAAATTCAACCTTCAATCTTGATTACAATGATAAAATCCTAATTTAAACCTTAAAATGAAACTTTGGGAATAAGAAAATAGCTAACAATCAAGTCTACCACATTTTTGGGGGCTAGGGCCCTTTATATAGAGTGCAAGAAGTGCTAAAACAACATAAAAATGTAAAAAAGGTATTTTTGGAACAATTCGCACAAAAATGTAGAATCGGAGACCCAACCGGAGACCCAGAGGTGGACCTCCTGTTAGCATATAGTATAACCGGAGACCGAGCTGGACCTCCGATTTGCCCTCCGGTTTGGCACAAGCCTTGATGGCTAATACAGTGCGCACTGGAGGTTGAGTCGGCGGTCTCCGATTAGACCTCCGAACCTCCGGTTTGGCCTCCAAACCTCCGGTTTGCCATATTTTGCCCTTTTCTTCAATTCTTCACTTCCTTGCCCTGTTTCTTCAATTCCGATCTTCTCCTAGCCTCCACTTTAGCATAAGATATTTCTCATTTTACCTACACACATGCAAAAATTCCACCACAACATGATATAAATCCAAAATAACGAATTCAAGCCAAAATATAGCACAAATTGGGTGGAATCTAAGCAAAACAAGTAGATAATACCACTTAGTTGCTACAAAATGAGTGTTTATCACTCCCCCAAACTTAGCTATTGTTCGTCCCCGAACAATAATTTCAAACAAAGAAGAATAAGCACGAATGGGGTTGCAACTTTAGATCCTTACTGCCTCAGATTTCACAAACATTTTGAAAGTCAAAACCAAGCAAAACTATCATAATTCCACACAAATCAAAAGCATATCAACCTCAACTCTTCAACAATTGAACCTCACAAAGAAGTGTATCTCTCAACCCTCAAATGAATGGTTATGCACTCATCGAATTCACACAATGCAATCTGCTCACCATATGCATCGTCTAATATCTTCATTGCAAAACGAGTCATGCAAGAACAAGGATCACAAAGGGGCTTTTCTTGGGTTGTAATGTAGGTACATTGGTTTAGAAAGGAAATTTGGATAAGTGACTAATTAAATTCATTCACCAACCTTATATCTACCAAACAAGCATGAAATCAATCCATCTTCCTTCCTTACCGAGCACTACTCATTTTTGGACTCAATCAACATGTTCACTCCCTTATGCTCTCATTTTTTTTTTTTTTTTAATTATTTCAATTTCAAGTGAGAGTGTTCTAACAAACAACATAGACTTATTTTTCTTCAACTTCCACTTTCTTTTCTCTTTTTCATTCATTTTTTTTTTCTTTGAGCTTATGGGAATTTTTTTCTTTCTCTTTAAAAAGAACGAGCCCAAAACTACTACCCACTTCATCACTACTTCATTTCTTTTCATTTTTCAACCCACTCCGGATACCCTTACACAACCAACACTCCCTTTTCTCCGGTTTTAACAAAGAAAGGCAAATCAAACTCAAAAAGGGTTAACAATAGAACATGTAAAGCACAAGGTAGTGTTTAGGATTTGAGGTGGCTAACAACGATGGCCTAAGATCATTTCCTAGCTCTTGCACAACTAAGCATTCTCGATATAGAACCAAAGCAAGTTCTAGGAATAGAAATGCATGCATGACCAATCTCACATGAACAAAATGCACAATATGGCAATATAAGGCGAAAATCTCACGGGTTTATTCAAATGTCAAAGAATCAAGATCAACATACAATCAATCCATGCAAAACTAATCAAGAAATGATCAATTCCAACCAATTTTCACAAAAAAAAAAAAATACAACATTATCATCATCGGCATTTCTCTAAAGTCACATTGAGCAACAAACATCATATATGTAGCAACCAAGCTTCAAAATTTTTCCAAAAGTTTCAACAAAACTAAAAACAATAAACTAACAAAAGCAAAAAACACGACACACACATATTTACAAATGTATTTGTATCCATCTCCCCCCTCCCCCAAACTTATTCAAAGACAAAAGGTAGACGAATAAGTTTGGAGGGAAGAAAATAATACAAATACAACCATACCTCGAAGCATCATTGGTGAGGAGGGTGCGGGTGGCTTAGTGAGTTACTTGGCGGCTTGTTTGACGGGTTGCTTGCCGGCTTTTTTTTTTTTTCTTTTTTGACAGGTTGCTTGGTCTTTGTCATCGTCCTAAGCCTACTTCGACAAGTTAGTACCAAAACCAAACAACAAACCAACAAGAATTCAATGAAATCGAAAGCACAAGCCTCAAAACCTCAATTACATCATGACCAAAACCATAGTGCACCACAAAACAATTACCAATAATTCAATTTCACCACCCAAAATTCCAAAAATCAATTAAGCATGCTTTCTTAGACTAGAAATTCAAAAATCATGCTCAAGCATCACTTAAGGCAACAAAAATTATCAAAACAATTAAAGAGCAAACCTAAGCAATCAATTAACATGCTTAATTCAACAAGAAATCACAATGTAGCATGCTTAATTTCTCAATTAAAGTCCATAATCCCCAAACAAGTAATCAAACATGCTTTCTTCAACAATAAAACCAAAAATCATGCTGTTGGGAAATTTATTAGTATAAGTTTTGATGAATTCCAAAACCGACTGACCCCAACCGAGTAGATGTTGCCAGAACCTAATGTTAGAATTTAGGCTCGCTGTTTGAGCAAAGTTAAGATTTTATCTTTACAGGTCTCCAGCTGAAGATGGCAACAAGGCGTCACTCAGACAGAACATCAGTTGTGAAGAAAGACAACTGAGAGTTCATATGTTCAGATTCAAACAAGGGAAAGTCTTCAGAACATCAGTTGTGAAGGAAACCAACTGAGCGTTCATCAGATGAGAAACAGTAGAAAGGAAGAGAACATCAGATGAAAAGGAAAGTCATCTGAGGGTTCAAACCTAACTGAGTATATACAAGGAAGACAACTGAGTGTTCAGTTTCAGAACCTCAGTTGTAGAACTCGAACAAGAAGATCAACTGTTTGAAGTTCAAAATCAGCTGAGAGTCCAACAGTTCAGAACATCAGCTGAAGACCACTCAGATGAAGATCAAGACTTTCAACCGACGAACCGAGGTTGACTGTCAGAAAGGTTAAGATTTGAATTTCAAAAGGAAGTCACATAAGGGTTTGACCGTTCAGTCATTACCCCATCTGGCCCAACACAAGGCTGTCTCAGATGGAAAGCAGAAGAGCACAGATGCCATATCGGGAAAGTCTGCAGAGATGAGAGACAAACCATCGCTATCAACCGATCAGAGATCAACTGCTCCTCCAACGGCTAGTTGATTCTCTCCGCCTATAAATAGAGGCATTCTCTCATTTGAGAGATATACATAGAAGAGACAGACTGAAGCAAGAGAGAAAAGTGCAATCACAAGAGAACCAAGCGAAAGAAAAATCTGCTAAACTCCTATTCTAAGAACATCAGCAGCTGAGAGTTCAAGAGTGATAGAACATTAGTAGCTGAGGGTTCATAGAGCGAAAATCTGTCTTTGATCTTAGTTTGAGTTTTATTTATTCAAGCCTTAGATCCAGCTCTCATTCGTGATCGAGCTGTAGTTGGAAATCCCACCCTATCTCACACCCTAAAAAGTGTGCTAGGACCTTACTCTTCCTGTAATTGAGTAGTCAGGTCGTCAAGTACCCGCAAACTTGACATAGGCTGTTTAGTGCCCGGAAACTAAACTGTAAGGTCGATAAGTACCCGCAAACTTATCCTTAACGGTTGCTCAGCCCGCGTAAGCTGAGTGGTTCTGTCCAGAAGAACTTGGACTGAGGTGTGAGGATTCACATCTCCCCGTGGACGTAGGAGGGTTATCTCCGAACCACGTTAAATCCTGTGTGTCCGTGTTTGTTTTTATTCAGTTGCATCTGCATTTTTTATCTGATCAATCTAACCGACATACAAACCTCATTTGCGCTTTTTCAACCGAGCTGTTTTGGTTCTTGACCAACCGAGCTGTTTTGCGTGAGTTGTTTTTAACAAGTATAATTTTCCACCACTTTCCGCACAGCCTCACTCTTCCAGCTGAGGTCGCTTACTCAGCTGTGAGATTCCAACTGAATCCTCTTTTACTCAGTTGAAGTGATTTTTCAGGTTTAAGTTTTTAAATCCTAACTAGTGTATTCCACTCCCCCCATACATCAGTAACTCGTTTCGGGACCATCACATGCCAAAGACTAATTTAGGTGCAAATTATAACAAAATTCTTAGCATGTAACTTCAAGCAACCCTTAAGCAAGCTTAAATTAAAAGGCATTCACAATGTAGCATGTTTAATCACACATTTAAACCTCCAAAACTCCAAAATTATTAACAATTGAACCCTAGAAAAATTACCCACTAATAAAAATGAAAATAAAATGAAATTAACTAAGGAAACTAACTAAGGATAGCAAGAAAAACGAAAATAAACAAGAACATTACCTTAAAAACGACGACGAAGCACAAAAAAGGGCAAAGACTTCAAAACTCGAAATGAGGAACAAAAATGGATGAAATTAGAAATTTGCTGGACGAAAATGAAGTTTGGGTGGTGGAATTAAGGTGGGTTGAAGGAATTAACAAGAAAAGAAGAAGAAAAGAAAAGGAAGAAAGAGAGAGGGAGAAGATGGATACTGCGTGAGTTAGAGAAGAGAGGGAGAGGTTTTTGACGTGGGTTTTGAAAGAAGAAAAGAGAAGAGAAGAGAAGAAAAAGAAAGGAAGGAAAATAAAGGAAAAACGGGCTGAGTTGACTCAGCAAACCGGACGAGTCGGATGCCGAGTCGGAGGGCTGCAGCACATCGCCGATCGGCGTGAGAGGAAAACCAGAGATCCGGGCTGGACCTCCGTTCAGCCCGCTGGTTCGACGCAATGGGGAACGAGCAATACAGTGCGCACCGGCGGTCGCCGGTCTGGCCGCCGGTTAGCACACCCAACCCGCCGGAATTCCAGATTTTTTTTTTCTTTTTTAACTAAAAACGAAAATTAACTAAGACTAAACTAAAAGCACTAATTAAAAGCTATGGAAACTGGAAAAACAAAAGAAACACCAAGGATAAAGAAGGAAAACTAACAAAAGAAAACCATAAACAAGCAAAACACTAAAAGGGCTGTAAATTCGTTTTTTTTTTTTTAAAAAAAAAATTCAAGAACAAAATAAATAAGCTCTAATAATTAAACCTAGGACAAAACAAATAAACGAAATTAACTAAGACTTAAAACTAAGCTAAAAACAATAATTAAACACTATAAAAATTGCAAAAACAAACAAGACACCAAATCGAATTTTCTTCTCTCTTTTTTTAATAAAGGGAGAAACGAAACAACTAAACTAAAACCAACAATCAAGAAATGAGATAAACAAACTCACAAATTTACCACAATCGAACACGAACACACAAAACAAAAACGGAACGAAAAACGAAACCTCAAACTCAACCTACAAACCACAAACAACAAACCTAACACCAACAACGAATTCAATCACCAAGCACCTAACCACAAAGATAAACAAGAGCTAAAAACGGAAAGTAAACAAAACGAAACAAAAACAAGTAAATGTGTTGGGGTGTCTCCCAACAAGCGCTTTGTTTAACGTCTAAAGCTAGACGATACCTCACTTTTTAAGTAGATTGTGAGTAGTCGGGAGGTGAATTCCATTCCCATTTGAAAGTAGAATTGGAAAGTTGGGGCATGTTTCGCCTTGTCCACTCCATTGGTTCCGATTTCCAATGGTTTGTCAATATCCCAATAAGTCTTTGACTCAATGGAAGGCTCTTCATGAAAAATTGCTCCAAATGGTCTTCGAGTGGCAAGGGCAAGCTTTCTTCGCATTCTCCAAAGCAATCAATAAAGTTGCATTCTTCAACATTGGTCTCTCCCGACTTCTTCATTGCATTGTAGATGGAAATTGTCATCTTCTCATCATTGACCCTAAATGTCAACTCTCCATCTTCAACATCAATTAAAGCACGGCCGATAGCTAAGAATGGACGACCAAGAATTAGAGGGATATTCTTGTCCTCGGGCATGTCAAGCACCACAAAATTGCCCGAAAAAATGAATTTTCCAACCTTCACAAGGACATCTTCAACCACTCCCTTGGGATGCTTCATGGATCGATCCGCCAATTGTAAAGCAATGGAGGTTGGCTTGATAGTTCCTATGCCCAAACGATTGAAAATTGAGAGAGGCATCAAATTAACACTTGCCCCCAAATCACACAATGCCCTATCGAATGTATGCTCTCCAATCTCACATGAAATTGTGAAACTCCATGGATCTTTGAGCTTCAAAGGAAGCTTCCTTTGCAAGACGGCACTACATTCCTCCGACAAGTTGATTGTCTCATACTTCTTATGCTTCTTCTTCCGGGATACGGCATCCTTCAAGAATTTGGCATATCCGGGCATATCTCTCAAGGCATCAAGTAAAGGAATATTTATGTTTACCTTTTGGAACATGTCCATGAACTTGGCAAGTTTCTCATCAACTTTTGCCTTTGCTAACCTTTGAGGGTAAGGAGCCTTGGGAACAAAAGTCTTGATTGGAGGAGTGAGTTTATTAAGAGTTACCTTCTTTGGAATTTGAGGATCTTAAATTGGCTCTTGAGGTTTCTCCATTTGAATCGAGGGCTCCTCCACATCAAACTCTTCATCCCAATCCTCCACTTCTACATTTTCATTTGAAATATTTTGATAAGAAACTTCACTTACCACATGGATTGCATTGCATTGGACCATTGGGTTGACTTTTGTGTGGTTTAAAAATTGCACCGACTTGTGTTGTGCGGCAGTTTGATTCGCCATTAAGCTTATTTGCCCTTCACATGACGTGATTTGCTTTGCTAGAACCGAGATGGAGTTCTTTATGTGCTCCAATTGACCAATGAAAATGCTTTGTTGGGTCACCATTTGGTTCATCATCTTTTCAAAGATTTGCTCTCTCAGCTCATTTTTAACCTCATTAATCATTAGTAACCGAGAATCCAAACGGTGGTTGGATAACATTATTTGGATCCTCATAAATGAAGTTTGAGTGATTCCAGTTGTTGAGATTGTAGGCTTGATTCCTCGATGAATAGATTGGAGGATTGTAGTTGTTATTCCATTAATTGGTGTAGTAAACATCCTCACATTGAAATAGCTCAACCCCTTGCCTTGGTATCACTCTAACCTCCATTTGATGCCGCATCTCTTGAACTTGCCTTTCCAAAATAGCAATCCTGTTTGGAGCCTCATACATCATCATCTCCCTTTTCCTTTTTCGACTTGCCGACCTACAAGAGAGCTCAAGAAACAGAGATTAGAACAAATGTGCAAAATAGAAATACAATGCTTGAACTAGTACTCTTAATGCAAAGATTATTAACACTATAAATTCTTAATAGTTCCCCGGCAACGGCACCAAAAAGTGATCGCTACTTTAACTAAGCAATTAATTCCGCACTTTAATCGGGTAATTGTAGTATAAATAACGAGTATCGTATCCACGAGGACTATTAAGCCGAGTTTTTAGTGAAAACTAAATTTATGCGAATCCCTACTATTCAAGCTTTGCACACAACAAGGTTTGGGATTCATTCAAACACTTAAACATAATATCAAGGTTAAATAAGCAAATAAGAGACAAAAACATGCAAAATCAACAAACAAACGATCAACAAACGATTAAGAACAAATAAGAGGAAAGGGGTTGGTTCTAGGGATTTATTTTTTATTCTAGATAGCTTGATCACAACTTCCTAATTCATGCAAACCATTTTAATCCTCTAATTAAGAAGCAATCCACTAAATTAATCACTAACTCTCTCGACAATTAGCAAAAGCGGATCATTCTATCGACTATCTCTATTACGACTCAAGACGATAAAACAACTCCAAGAAGCACAAGGATCACAAGCTTCCATGCATTAAACTATCACCTACTAAGCCTCAAGTTAATACATGAAGTGCAATTTGAATTTCATGCAAGTAAAAATCTATTAAGAGTTTCACAAACACTTGGCATGCAAGAAAGGAGATCAACAATTCTCACATGAATAAAAGCACCAAATCCACAACTAAGAAGAGGAAGGAAAGAAAAACTAGCAAGCTATGATCATTCCATCATTAAATCATCATAAATCCCTAAATCCAACAAGAAAAGGGATTTAGCTAGACATAAAAAGAGAAATAGGAAAAGAAATGAAGAATAAAACAATAAACATTGATACTAAATAACCCAAATGGAGCAAATCTTCAGTTAGTTCTTCAATGGAAACCAAATTCAACCTTCAATCTTGATTACAATGATAAAATCCTAATTTAAACCCTAAAAGGAAACTTTGGGAAGAAGAAAATAGCTAACAATCAAGTCTACCACGTTTTTGGGGGCTAGGGCCCTTTATATAGAGTGCAAGAAGTGCTAAAACAACATAAAAACATAAAAAGGATATTTTGGAACAATTCGCGCAAAAATGTAGAATCGGAGACCCAACCGGAGACCCAGAGGTGGACCTTCTGTTAGCATAAAGTATAACCGGAGACCGAGCTGGACCTCCGATTTGCCATCCGGTTTGGCACAAGCCTTGACGGCTAATACAGTGCGCATCGGAGGTTGAGTCGGCAGTCTCCGATTAGACCTCCGAACCTTCGGTTTTGCCTCCAAACCTCCGGTTTGCCATATTTTGCCCCTTTCTTCAATTCTTCACTTCCTTGCCCCGTTTCTTCGATTCCGATCTTCTCCTAGCCTCCACTTTAGCATAAGATATTCCTCATTTTACCTACACACATGCAAAAACTCCACCACAACATGATATAAATCCAAAATAACGAATTCAAGCCAAAATATAGCACAAATTGGGTGGAATCTAAGCAAAACAAATAGATAATACCACTTAGTTGCTACAAAATGAGTGTTTATCAGGCGCGGCGGAAGTGCCTGCCGAGAGAGAGAGAAAAGTGAGACGGCGGCGGTCAGAGAGAGATAGACAGAGAAGGAAGAGAGAGAAACTTACCTAAGATGAGTGGAGGCGGCGTGACGGCGCGGCGGAGCAGTGGCGGAGGAGTGGTGGCGCGGCGGATGTGTCTGCCGAGAGAGAGAGAGAGAGAGAGAGAGAGAGAGAGAGAGAGGAAAGTGAGACAGCAGCGGGACACTTGAGATATACAGACAGAGAAGGGGCAAGAGAGAGAGAGAGAGAAAGAGTGAGTGATGGTCCCGATACGAGTTCTGGTGTATGGGGGGGAATACACCAGATAGGAAATTTTAAAACAACTCTTGAAAATTCCACAACCGAGTAAAAAAGAGACTCGGTTGGATTCACAACTGAGTAAGCAAACTCAGTTGGAAGAGTGGTGATGTGCGGAATGTGGTGGAAAATAATAACTCGTATAAATATAACTCACGCTCAGATGCAAGGTTGGTCAATAACCAAGTCAGTTGATATGCAAAGATGCAGTTTGTATGCTGGTTAGTTGGTCAGTTGAATATGCAATAAGTAACTGAATAATAAACACAAACACACAAGGATTTACGTGGTTCGGAGAGAACTCCTATGTCCATGGGGAGTTGTGAGTCCACACAACTCAGTCCAAGTTCTTCTGGACAAAAATCACAAAGCTTACACGGGCTTTGCAACCGTTAAGATAAGTTTACGGGTACTTATCAACCTTACAGATAAGTTTACGGGTACTTATCAACCTATCTACTCAATTCCGGGAAGAGTAGGGTCCTAACAACCTTTTTAGGGGTGTGTGTGAAGGTGGGATTTCTAACTACTAGCTCGAACAAGAAGTGAGCTAGGATCTAACACTCTACGAACTCTCAACTAGTGATGTTCTCAAGGTTGGATCGATAAACACCAAGACAGAATCTAACACTCTAGGAACTCTCAACTAGTAATGTTCTTAGAGATTGATTTCGGTTTAGCTCTTTTACGATATGAACTCTCAACTGGTGATGTTCGCTCGTCTAACTCTTTGCTCTTGTCTGTCTTCTCTGTCTTGTGTTCTGTCTTCTTCCCCCATCTTGGTGAATGAATGAATGCCTCTATTTATAGGCGGAGAGAATCAACTAGCCGTTGGAAGAGCCGTTGATCTTTGTTCTTGTGAAAGCGATGGCTTGTCTCTCATCTCTGCAGACTTTCCGGATTTGGCAACTGTGTGCTTCTGCTTTCCATCTGAGACAGCCTTGTGTTGGGCCAAATAAGGTAATGACAGAACGTCAAACCTTCACGTGACTTCCTTATTTGAAATTCAAAATTCAACGTTTAACTTCCAACATTTGATAGTTGGTTGAGTCGTTTGATCTTCATCTGATTGGTCTTCAACTAATGTTCTGTCTGAATGCTTCTATCTGAGTAGGAACAGTTGAACTCTTAGCTGCTTTGAACTTCATGTTGTTGATCTTATCAGTTCAAGTCTTGTAACTGATGTTCTATCTCTTGAACGCTCAGTTGTCTTTCTTGTAACTGATGTTTTATCACTTGAACGGTTGGCTCCGAACGCTCAGTTGTCTTTCTTACAACTGATGTTCTCTTACAACTTCCTTTCTTGTTAATTCTCATCTGATGAACGCTCAGTTGTCTTTCTTGACTTCTGATGTTCTATCCGAGTGAAGCCTTGTTGCCTTCTTCAGCTGGAGTCCTGTAAAGATAAAATCTTAACAATGCTCAAACAGCGAGCCTAAAAGATAACATTAGGATCTGGCAACATCTACTCGGTTGGGGTCAGTTGGTTTTGGAATCAATCAAAACTTTACTTAAATTTCCCAACAGATAGAGAGAGTGAGAGAGAGAGAGAGAGAGAGAGAGAGATAGAGAGAGAGTGAGAGAAAACTTACCTGCGGAGCGGCGCGGCGGAGCGGAACGACGACGGGACAGAAGAAACAACCTAATCAACTAAGAGAGAAAAACGGGGTCAGATAGGCATAGAGAGAAAGAATATGAGAGAGAGAGAAAGCTTACCTAGTCAGCGTCGGAGCGACGGAGACGATATGGACGGAGGAGCAATCGCGGCGGAAATGGCAGATTAGGGCTGAAAGCCCTTATTTGATTTAAACAATTACAGACGGAACCCGCCCTTCGGTAATTCGCTGACCCGCATAAATTACCGACGGTGACGAGTGCCCTCGGTAATCACCGACGGCAGGCATGCCCTTGGTAATTACCGAGGGACATCGCCGTCGGTAATTGTATTTAATATTAAACAATTTTTTATTTAATATATTACTGAGGGCAACTGCCGTCGGTAATTTACCGAGGGCAGTTTTCCTCGATAATGCCGTCGGTGATTCTAGCGGGAATCATCCCGCCAAATTGCCGTTGGTAAACCGTCGGTGATTTTATCAAAACCGACCCGTGTTTTTTGTCGTCGGTAAATGGTCGGTAATTACCGAGGGCAAGCTTGCCCTCGGTAATTTTCTCGACATTTTGGCTTATTTTTGTAGTGGCAATTATACGACACTTTACAAAAAGTTGAGCATTTATAGCACAAAATTCAGCCCGAAGCTTGTGTGGCATCATTACTCAAGCCCGAAGCCTTGTTTGGCTACCACCCAACAATCCTAATCAGCAATTTTCTATTTTTTTTTCTTTTTTTCGTCCTGCTTTTTGATTTGCTGATTTCACGTTTTGTTGTTCATCAACAAATACTTTTTTTTTCGAGGAAATCAGCAAAAACCAATTTTTTCCCCCTATGAAATCAACAAAAACACTCAAATAACTCAACTTCACAGAGAAACATAAAAGAAATGTGAAAAACGCTATACAATGAACAACACTAAAAGTTGGACAAACAAGATGCATATCATTTCATAGAAAAATATTTCTAAATATGAATGGTCAGAATTTATCTTTACATTTCAAAAATGGTTATTTTAACTTTTTACCCTATAATTTATCTTTATATTTCAAAAATGGTTATTTTAACTTTTTGCCCTTTATATAACTAGAACTAAAAGTACATGTTAACACTAAAATTAATTAATGCATTAAAACAAATAATTAATGTGTAGTATAACTTATTTTCGTCACACATACATTCACATATTAATCAACAATAAGTGCATTATATTATAGCGTCAATTTCATTACAAACGACAAGAAATGCATCGTGAACTCATCAATATTCTGGTATATAATTAATTTTAATTTATAAAAGATTATATTTGAATTTTTTAATTATAAATTTTCGAATGAATTTCATGATTTTTTGGATGTGTTGATTATTTTATTAATCTAATATTTTAATTTGGGTGGTTTCATCCCATATCCCTTTTATTCCCAGCTAGTCTCCGATATTGAATGGGACAAATATATCCTTATAATATTAATAAGTTAATATATTCATTAAAAAATTGAATTTATCTTGACCGTAGAATTTAAATGATCAAGGGTTTAGAGTGCTTCTTATTTCTTACACTAAATAATCTTTTTTTTTTTTTGGTTAAATAAGAATTTTTATTTCAACCGTGATCAAGGAAAGTACATCTTCTGAAAACTTCACCACAACTCAAAAAAAAAAAAAAAAAAAAAAAAAAACTCAACGTAAGGTCCTCAATTCTGCATGAAAGTAGCGAGCTTCTTATCCTTACTACTGGCCAATGCAACATGAATCTGACACTGTCAAATGATCTTCTCCTGATTATTCCGCTGCTGCTGAAACCTTCTAGTATTTCTCTCCTTCCAAATGAAATATATTGCGACAGACACTAGGACTCGATACATACCTTGCTTCCCGGAATTGGATCCACATTGTGTGACTAGATATTCTTTTTCCTGATCCTATCCTTGCTCTCTATGCTGCAACTTGCACCATCTATTGAGAGCTGCCCACACTCGCGCTGAAAAATGGCATTCGAAAAATAAGTGGTGGATGCTCTCATTCTCAACTTCACATAAAACATACTGCTGATCACATAGAAACCCTATTCTTTGAAGATGATCACGGGTCATCATTCGACCCATCAAAGCCATCCATGTTATGAAGATACACTTTGAAGGAGCACATTTATTGCATAGCATTCGAGCCCAAGGCACTCTAACTATTATTCCCCTCATCTCCTTATAAATTCTCCTAGTAGAAAATTGAGTATCTTCTAAGACTCTTGTCCCCCTACTCAGATTCTCCAAATACTTTCTTGCATGCAGTATTTTCCTCACAACCCATGATGTTTGTTGAAGGATCCTCATGGTTTTAAGATCTGCTCCTCTGATGTAGAACCCATGGGACCCATTTCACCCATGCTTTATCTTGCTTCTGTGCTAAGGACTAGAGTAGTTTGCAGATAGTGGCTCGGTTCCAAAATTTCATGTGTGTTAGATTCCAGCCTCCTGCACTTCTAGGTTTACAAATATACTCCTAAGCTAGTAAAGTTTTCCTTGTAACTCCTGTATGCCCGGTCCAGAGAAACGTTCTACAAGCTTGTTGAATCAAGTTGATCACTCTTTGAGGTAGCATAAAGACCTGGCACGAGTATGACTGCATGCTAAAAAGAATTGATTTCTAGTTGGATTCTCCCAACATATGAAAGCAACTTTAAAGTCCAATTCTCAAATCTGTCCAGAATCTTTTAATCAAGGGTTGTCATTGGGAAATTGATAGCTTCTTGGGGGAGAGGGGTACCCCTAAATAAGCTTTACATGGCAACTCAATCCTATATAGATTTGTGTAAATTCATTTTAATTCAACGGACTTTACAATAACTGTCATATGAGTATAACATAGGGGTGTTCACGGTCTAATATGGTGCAGTTTGATATTAAAACCAAACCAAATTATTAAATACAGTTTGATAAGTTTTTGAAACCAAACCGAACTTATTAAGTAGTAAAACCAAACCAAACCAAACCAAACTATAATAATGCTTTCGGTGCGATTTGGTTTGCGGATTAACAATATTTTTTCATTTTCTTCTTCGTAATAGTAATAGAAAAAAATTAAATACTCTTTTATCAAAGTTATTCTCATGACCATGTATATTTTTCTCTTATACTAGGATAGAGAACTATAAAAAATATACTACAAGTATAAGATAATATTATTTAACAAAATAATAAATAGTAGTAAAATAATTTCACACCCTCTACTTTCCTATCGAAAATAATAACTTAGAATTTGAAAAGAACAAAGAAAAAAAAAAACATATAGAAATTTGTACCTTGATTTAAAAGATGAAGATAAGTCACTGTTGTAAACAATAAATTTGAGATGTATAATAGATTGTTAGGGTTTAATGATATTAAATTATACGATTCCATTAATTAAATTTGTATAACATTCAATGACATGCAATCAAGAAAATTCTTAAACCAAACTTTGAACACCCCTAGTATAACATTCTCTAATCATCTCTCTCGCGCGCGTACTAGCTCTCTCTCATTAAAGACTCTGTGTCTCTGTAAGTAGATCAATTCTTGAAACGAACTGAGCCATGGGTGATAGTAAGATCGGCGGTGATGAAGTTGAACAAGGAGGTATATTAACTTCAATTCGATATGTTTGATAGTTAGTTTAAAATTAAAATGTACGGGAATCAATCGATGCATACTAATTTCTTGTATTCTCTCCGTTCATGAACCGACAAGAAAGTTGAGGGTGCGAATGGGAATGAAGGTGTGTGATTTTATTTAATTTTTTTCTTTGAAGTCAAAACAACTAAAGTATTTGAGATTTGTCATGACTGATGCATATATTTTTGAATTGAGGTTTACACTTTTATTTATTTATCTTAAACCAATACACTAGCGTCTCTGAAGAAGCATGATATTGGTGTTGTTGTGAAAGTGGGAACTGCACTCAAGAAAGCTGGTTTCACTTATAATTCTGCAGGATAAAATCTCGTAGAGTTCCAAAAAATTGAGCAGTTGATTAAGTCAGCCAATTCGGTGTGATCTTGTGAAGCAAACAACGCCCTTTTTGGGAGCACCTCCCGGCGAGTAGCGACGACCATTAATTCAATACGCCAAATTTGGCATCGTGAAGATTAGTAACCTGAGTATGTGGACACGAGTGCTCAAATTTGCAAAGGTGTCGGAAAATTATTCGCCGCTTGGTGAAGCTGCAATGGAGGAGGCCGATTTCAGTACTGGTGATGATTGATATTTTCCAAATTGATGAAATATATTGGTGCCAATGGGAAAGCATACACTTATTAAGAAGATCTTTGATCTAAATCGGCTATTTAAGGTCAATCATGCACCCCTATTTGTACTAAGGACTACTTAAATCAAACTATAAGATCTTTCATTAAACATATTTGATCCAATAACAATAATTAACTAACTATAAAATTCCATAAATATATATTATCTAGATATATATAGATAGAAATATTTGTAATAATAATCTAAAAAATTACTTTCTAAAATATGATTTTTTTTTTTTTTTGTCTTTTTATTCTTTTCATGATGATGATACTACAA